>CAMAPF010000109.1:1565000-2765000 GCA_945859915.1 Cuscuta epithymum | reverse complement strand
TATATAAATACATTAATATACATGTACGTACTACATATATAATATATATAAATATATACTATATAATAATATGTACTCATATGTTTGCACGTATTACATATATATGGAGTATACTATAATAATACGTACGAATACATATGTCCTATATACTATATACATATAATACATATATAGTAATATACATATACATAATATATACGTACGTACATATATATATTATACTATATACTATATATTAATGTAATATATATAATATTAGTAATATACATAATTATAATAGAATGTAAAATAGAAATAATGAATAATATATTCATGTAATACATAAAATGTTGCAATAAAATTAGGGAGGAAATAATTTAAAATACCACATCGATCAGATTGGATCCACTTCTCTGGGTTGCATTTGCTTTTTGCAAACTTCCCTTCCATAAAGAACACTGATGATTAATAACTTTAAAGCGTGATTCAACAGCCTCCCTAGTTCGAACTATCGTATTTGCCTTTTCGCAGAACAGATTGTGAACCCGGGACCAGAATGAATTGCCTGCTTGATTGATTCCGACTGCACCATCTTCAGAAATAGACACCCAAGAGTTACACAAGAATACATCTTCATTGTAACTCCAATTAGAACCCCTCTTTTGTGAAGACATGTTATTAAGTAGTATTACAAATTTGCTAAAAAAAATCAAATATAAAGTAGATGAAGAATGATGATTAAGGTGTATTGAAATGAAGGTATGAGTAATGTTTATATAGAAATCCAGTCCATTTTAAAAAAAAATACCAAAAAATAAAATAAATTATCAGCCTTTGGATGTACCTATATCGTTTTGTATGTGTTTGACACAACCGTGGCCGTCCGATCCACCAAACCAATTTTTTGATTCAATCCCAGCTTCAAAAATGAACCAAGAATCCAGCTCTCCCCCACTACACTTTTTCATACGTACAACCTATCCACTAGCCGGCCTTTTTGGCTTTTTCGTCGGCAACACTCCCACAAGACTCACGCTCTCTCACGCACCAATTAACTCCACTGCTTTGGTATTCAGTTTGTCAGGCATCTTGCGGGCCAGCCCATTACTTTTCTCCAAGATGGAGTCAATTGCCCGGCCACAGATTGCTCCCCAGGGTTCTGCAGACTCCCGGTCACTCCCCCCTCTACGAAAAATTCTCCCGGTTGCAGTCATTTTGGGGTGAAAGTCTCACATTTGGGATTTTCACCCCATGCATTGCAATCAGTCTAATAACTCATACGGAGTAATAATTGTTAGCACTCCGGTGCATTCGTGTAGTGGAATGTTTCGATGCATTCCACATGTGGCTAAATATAAGTGGAGAGCATTCCACGTAGGCAACTACGTTTAAAGTTCTAAGAATTTTGCATAATGAACCCTATAAACAAAATATTCATACACGGTCCTTTTCACATTGCTAGTACTTGGCATTTTTTCCTTCAGGTTTCCAATCGTCTTCTCATCTCATTTTTATCTCTTCTAACAGTAAACATGCTCCTAGAAATCAGATCGAGAATCCATTTTTAGCCAGATTACAAGTCTGATTGAAGATTAAGATGCCAAAGCAGTTCGAAATTGTTGACATCGAAACTCAACCCAATACAATCATCTCCTTCATCAAAAATACTATTACCAGGTAAGATTAAACACCCTTTTATTCTCAGGTTATGTGAAACTAGAAGAAAGAAATTCGTTGGAATAAGGGAATGGGAAATTATTAGGGAATCCAATTGGGAATGAAATTCGTTGGTATTCATTAAAATTTTCTTAATTACCCCAACATGGATTATTTGTTTGGATTAATTAGTTGAACTATTTCTCTCAAATACGTAGTGAAAGAATGGCAGGAACTCAAAAGCTATTTGCTCATTCTCATATGTTTTCTAGTTCTTTCAAATCTGTCATGTCATTCAATTCTCACTTAAACTGAAATTTGTATGAAATTATGAATTGATTATGCGATGTCTGAAATTATGAATTGATTCTGAGATGTTTCAAGCTATATCAAAAGTTTATGATGTATTGATTCATGTTAGCCGACCCCAATATCTTTTGGGACTAATGCTTGAATGTTGTTGTTGTTGTATCAAAAGTTTATGATGCTAATTGCTATTGAAATTGTATGATGCTGGTTGATTATGAGTTGTCTCACTCAAAAAGAGAATAATGTTTTTGGTGATATTTGTTGTAATTTCAAGACAAGATATAACTATATAAGCATATGTAACTTCTTAGCATGAAAAGATAATCGCATTTGAGTGACATGTTTGTTGTTCTTTCAGGAAAAGATAATCATATTTGAGTGATATGTTTGGGGATATCATTTGACTATTTGATGACAGAGGTATTTATAATTAAAATTCAAATATGTAGAACTGTACTTAAAAATTCTATTAAAGAATAATGGGCAGATATGTATATATAAAAAAATTGGTACATAAAATTTGAAATTAAGACATAGTTGAATCAACCTATGAATTGTAAATGAGACATACCATTTGAAACGAAGGGGTGACTGGTGTTCAAAAAGGCAAAAAGCTATAGGCAGTTGACTCAGACGGTTTCAATAGGGGCTTAGATGGGTTACTCAGAATGAAATAAAAAAAAACATTGGAAACTGTGTAGATTAGTTTAGTCATTTCAAATGGCCAAATATAAAAATACAAACAAATATAAACCCAGGATGACTTCTCCTATCAAAATCTTCTTTTACGATGAAATTTCACATTTTAATATTGTGCCAAACCTTAGGGCTTGAAACCATGTCTTAAATCAATTTAGCAAACATGAAGTGCTTTTCACTTTGATTGTGTTCTAACTTATCTTTTAGAAGTTTTTTTTTTTTTAGAAGTTGTTATTTATAGATATATTGTGCTTCCTCTAAAGTTGATTGTGTTACAGTGAAAGGTTGAGGGAGTCGCTGTCTCGCTGACTAGTGCATCCTATATTCTTCTGAATCACATAGAAGTGTCACATACACACTCAAGATCTCCTGCATGGTAGTAGGGAAATATTGCTTTCAGGACCTGCTGGTAGATAGTAGAGGGTGCCTGAGATTATGTTACTCTTTTTACTAGGTTGCTTCCATAGACATGTTGTCAACTTCTGGCACCTATATGTAGCTTATATATGAACAACAGCTTGGATATGAAAAGTTTATGTGCATCAGATGCTATTATTAACTGATGTAAAATTGATTTGATAGAATTACATTGTAGCACAGTTCCTCTCATTCCATTCTGGTCTCAAATATTCAAAAGGAAAAATTGAAAATAATAATCCCAACTATTGCCGGTCCGCTAACAATAATCCCAACTATTGATTATTTTTGTATAATCCCAACTATATGGACCATCCGCCAATAATGGTCCATGACC
This sequence comes from Cuscuta epithymum, assembly GCA_945859915.1. NCBI lineage: Eukaryota > Viridiplantae > Streptophyta > Magnoliopsida > Solanales > Convolvulaceae > Cuscuta > Cuscuta epithymum. The sequence continues at coordinate 2,761,603 of CAMAPF010000109.1, read as the reverse complement.
AAATATTACCTTCTATAAAAGTGAATTTTAAATAGAAATGAAGCGTAAAAATTAAAAGTTGGGATTATTTATAGAGATTATTTGTTATATCTCTTCTCATCCACTTTCGAAAGTAAATGAATTTATTTACAGGGACTGTTATTGGCGGAAGGACCAAAGTTGGGATTATTCTGAAATAATGGATAGTTGGGATTATTATAAGCGGACCGCCAATAGTTGAGATTATTACAATCAATTTTTCCTATTCAAAATGAGTTTATTATTTAATGGTTTTCACATTTTAGCACACTAACCAAATTACATTTCCTATATGTAATAACTTTTAGTCTTTTGGTGTCAAACTGTCAATGTTATCACTTTTAAGGATTATTATATTCTAGTGTAACGGTTATCAATTTTAGTAGAAAATCTATCACTTGAATGTGTTTCTGGGTGTACTCTCATGCAGTGGCGGAACTAGGGGGGAGCGAGCCGGTGCCGGCGCCCCCCGTTCGCCGGAAGTTTTAAGGTATATATTTCATCCCGCCTCGGTTCATCTTCAAGCTTCTCTACTCCATGGCTGCGCTCTGGTTCTCTGTTCGCGTGCCTGTGTACGTTGTTTGGCTGATTTTACAAAACTAAATCTAGTTGGTCATCTGACGTCGTTTAGTTAAATGATAACTAAAATGAAAAACGACGTCGGTCGGAACAAAGATGAGTAACCTAAGAGTCTAATTGGGCGGCTCAATAGTTGGGCCAACAAGGAAATAAGGCCGAAAGCCTGAAACAAAATTTGAAAAAAATTGAACAGACTCTAACCAAAAGGTCCAAAACAAGACTTCTGGGAGCTCTGAAATTGAGAAAATTAATTGCAATGAGGCTGAAGCCTAAAAAGAGGGGACCCTATCCAAAAGAAGATGCTTCTGGGAGTTTTGGGAGTGCTACCGATTGGGAGAGTGCCGTGAAAAGGCTAAACTGCTTGAGGCAACGAGGTACTCCCTAATTTTTAATCCCATGGAGTATTTTTTATTTTTCTTAATTGTTTAGCTTTTTTAGGTTTGTAAGTTTGTTGACTTGTTGACTCAATGAATTGCTATGTTGTGTAAATGTGTACCCTTTTTACGATACGGATGAGTGGGATGAGTTATTACTAGATTTTGCATTAGTAGATTATGGATTTACGCATTTACGGAGCATAAAATAAATTTTAGTTTAGGTTTTTTCAAATTTCATAATTTTATAATTTGAAACTTATGTATAATGTCATAATTTTACATTTACGGCTTCAGTTGAAAGAGTCTTCTCTCCTATGAAAATTGTGAAGACCGATTTACGTGATAGAAGGAGAAATTAATGGATGAATGATAGTTTGGTGACATATACGAGGATGACTTTTTTGTTAACAATCAAAAACCAAGCAATTTTGCAACATTTTCAACGCATGCAGACACGCAGGACACAATTGTCTCAACTTGTATCTTCTTCTAAGAAGCAATAGTAGCCTATTGCCTTTTGACATATTATGTATTTCTTATACCATACATTTACTACAATTTCAATATTTTGAGTTTTGATGTATTTCTTAGCCTCGGTTCAAATATTCTTCTGGTTCCGCCACTGCTCTCATGCTACAATTGCTATTAGTGGTTAGTTGATTTTGTCATTTAGAGAAACTTTTGAGTTTTGAACTACAACTGCTTATTCAATATTTCAATTTGCTATTTCCATCTCCCACTCCTCGTTTAAATGGTACTCATACCTTGGGGGCCATTATGTGGAGTTGGTGTTAAACATGCGAAGAAGTTCTACTTAATGAATAAAAGAGTCTTCCATATCTATTTAAAATGAGAGATGTAAACCGGACTGTATATTATAATTTGTATACATATATATACCTTTAAGACGAAATCCATGTATTTCACTTATGATCTATTGTGTTGGAACTTAAAAATCAAGTGCATGAAGTCCACTCTCGATTGATTCTTTAAAGAAAGAGTTAAAGACTTTCAAATTCAGTATTGACATTTTCTGTAGTAAATAGACCAGTACCTCCTTGGTAGTGATTCATATAACTTGAAAATAAAAGTCTCAAGGATTATTTTTATGGTGTGGTTTATGCCTTTAATGCTTATGTTGGAATTATGTCCCCTCTGTTCAGTTACTTTATTTGAACTGAAAAATAACAATTAGTGTATTTTTCTTCGCATATGTGGTAAGAAGGTAAAAAGGGTCCCAAGTACAGACATGATCAAATGCTAACATTGAGATTCAACATTTGAGTATGCTAAAAGAAAAAAAATAGAAAATAAATCTACAATGGGAGGAAGCATCACCCAACAACATGGAGTTTAGAAAGCCATCAGAATACATCGTTGATCCCATTTTAAACAAATGAATGATAAAAGTCTTAAGAAATGCACCCCTTGAGCACAAGTTGTCCATATCTGCGTTAAAACCATTCAAAAGCAGCACGCTCCAGTGAAAGAATATGGATCCACCAATCCAGGTAATCAAAGGAAACCATGTGACATCTGTGTTAAGTAGCAAAAAAATAATACATACTAATCATATAAATGACAAGGAACGAACAAACTCACCATTTGCTATAAAAGGATTTGTACCTCCATTGGATATGAACAGAACCAGAGGATGATGAAAAAGGAGCAAGTCAACAACGAGGATGAGTTATAGGTAATGAATACGCTTAAAGATCAAGTACATATATATACCTTTAAGACGAAATCCATGATTTATTTAAGTAGTAATATCTAAAGGTCTAAGTCCAAAAGAACCATTCTCTAAGATTCTTCAAAGGCTAACTAATGCAGTTTTTAGAGGGTTATCACAGGCAGATATGTAGAGCAACAACTTTGAAAGAGCAAACAATTCATCCTGTATTACTACTTTTAAAATAAAGTGAATTACAAATAGTTAAAAGTGTTTGGTAAAATACTTTTAGGTATATTTCTAAGGTAAAATGCTATAAGAAAAAGATCGGCTTTTCATACTTTGTGGAGTTAAGATAGACACTTAGACGTCATGAAAGCATAAGATTAGGTGATAAGAATGCTTTTGATTCAAATTATTCTAGAATATTAAAACTAAAAGACCATAATTCAATATATAATCTTATACTTCATATAAAAATTGCATAGCCCAGTTTGGAAAAATATGAAAAGACTTTATCCCAGAAGATTAGAATTCATTTTAGGACTTCTATTCATAAAGAATGGCTCTAAACACACTCATCACTCATATCCCATTGCATCCTTAAGATCTCTACTATGACTTAAATGTCAAAAATGTCAAAAACATGGACTATTCAAAAATACGTAGTATTAATCAACAAGTTTGAAATAAAACAACAATAGAGCACTAATAGAAAGAAATCACCCAATAATAAATGATTAAGGCAAACTATAGTCTACAAAGGTACATGGATTGATAGTCTTAAAAAATATTTACTACTCAAACTCTCAAACATTCAAACCAATGAATTTCCTTGAGTTAAAACTTTCAGCATAGCAGTAGTCCAAAACATTAAACTAAAAGTACTGATCCTATTATCATAAAAGACAATGAATGAAATTCTTCTTTTTTTACTTTGTATGCGTAAACACATTGAGCATTTGAAGGATGTAAACATCAATCCCTTAGTTGAAGAACAAAATGTATTCTAATTACACAAAACTGCCACAAATTCTCTCAAGCTATTAATATAAATCCTTTTACGCCCAGTGTTAAGATTGGATTACATTGAGCATTGGAACATATATTTGCTCATCCAAATAGAAAATCACACAATGAAGTGCTAACATAGTAACATCCCATTTACAGATTCAAAAAGAAAAATATAGATACAATACTAACCAAGAATTGTTACATTCGTTGAGTTGCACTTCAATTAAATTGAAACGAAACCAATTTACAATCCAAAATGCAAATCAAATTGGGGATAATAACTCTAAGACAAATTAGACATATTTGGTTAAAAGTGACCAAATTAAAGACGATGAAACTTACCTTAAGTTCATAAGTGGATTAGGTCGCTGGCACGAAGTGGCGTGCGACCTTGTAGATGACGATGTCGGCCTTTCGTTTCTCTGGCCCATGTTTTTTTGTTTCTTTGCTTTCGCAGACTACCTGGTGTTCGTGATTTCATAGAAGTAGCAGGCTCCATCCAATTCGAGTGAGACCCCAAACGGGTATTCGTGATTTCGCAGAAGCCTGTGGTTGCTTTTGTCTCTCGCCATGGATTCTTTCGCAAAAGCAATGCGGCGTATCAGAAAAGATGAGAAAACTGGTTTGGGGAAGGGCCTGCTTTGCAATAAACATATTCTTTAATAAATGTGTGAGCTGGATAAACCTACCAATCAGATGGCGCCAACTCTCGAATGCACCGAAACATTCCCTAATCTATATGCACCATAAAATTTTCCTAATTGTTATTACAAATCAATACTTTATGCTCAGATAAATAAGCATATCCGAATATTCTCTCTAATCCAGTGAGCCAAAATATTCGTAGTTTGTTACAAAGTCCATTTGTAATGCTCATCCTATTGAACTAAGTGTTGCATATGCACATTTTGGTAGTAGTTTGTACGTTGTACTCTGCAAGTATGATGGGGCTCAAATAAAAAATTATAGGTTTGACAAGTTTATTTTTTGCTTTCATGGTTTTATGGTTTATTGGTTAACCGATAGTGGTTAATCGAAAATTTCGTTAACCGATGTCCAGTTAACCAATGTTATGATATGGGTAACGGTATTGAAAATTTAATAACCGATAACTTGGTTAACCGAAAACTGGTTAATCGAAATCCAATTAACCAACCGTGCCTGCGTGCCACCCCTAAATTGACAATATGATATCCATAAATAGTAATAATACTTCGAATTCCCTCATTCATAATGATGTGTAGTTACACATTTGTTTAATTTTCTCAGACGCCTTAGCAATAAACGTGTCTTTGGTAATAATTCTCTAAACCCGTTCCAAACCGAACCGGACCGAAACTAATAAAAACCGAACTGAAGACGGATATGCCCAACCCTAGTATATAATAAGGCCCTTGCCTCAGACATTAAACATATGATTTTTCTTAGTGTACACACCATGTACACAACATGTACATGGTATAAAAGCCAAAAAAATCTCATTTCTTCCCTCCCTCCTCTCTCTCGTTTCTCTCTCCCTTCTCTCTTCCCCCTCTTTCCCTTCTCATTTTTCTCTTTACCCAATTTCTTCTAAAATTCTCTTCTATCCTTCTTTTTCCTCTTTTCTCTACCTTTTTATATCAATTTTTTTCATTATTTGCATACAATTATCTTATTCATCTTATTTCATCTATTCTGATTAATTTTTGAATTTTTTTCAAATTACATGTAAGTTGATTATATATACAACTACATCATTCATTTGGATGTATATAGACAATTAAATTTTTCGTTCACCTAGACAATTGAAATTGATCACACCGACAACTAAAGTTGATCACACAGACAATAGCTGTCTGTGAGCCGCACAACTATTGTCTGTGTGGTAAATATTTTCTGTGCACAAAGATAGGCGACAGCTAATTGTCTGTGCAACATGAAAAAATTGTTTGTGCACACAGGCACTGCACGCTGGTGTCAGTGTCAGGCTGCTGTCAGTAGAGCTGTCAAACGGGCCAACTCGACCAAACCTGACCCGATCCATAATGGGTTATGCTTTATGTGGGTTGGGTCGGGCCAACCCGTTTAATGACGGGCCAGGATTTCTACAACCCTAACCCAACCCACCTAACCCGTGGGTTAAACGGGTTGGCCCGCGGGCCAATTTAAAAAATATATAAAACGAATTTTTTAAAAAAAATAATTACCCGGAAATATATATTTATATTAGCAAGTAGTAACAGAGGAAATATAAGAAATCAAAATACTAAAAATTCAATACTGCTTAAGTTTAATTAAAAATATCAAAATACTAGTTATACGGTTCGATTCGGTTTTGAAGGATAAAAACCAAAACCGAATCAAACAACTACGGTTCAGTTCTTCACATTCGGTTTCGGTTTGTTAGTGGTTAAGTTTTATTTGGCTACGATTTGATATAATTTGATTCGGTTTTCAATTTTCAGTTTTTCGGACCCAACCCAATTTAAGGTGTTCCTGGTCTCGCACGCCTTTTGGCACGCATAGTATTAGAGTATTAATGCGAGGCGTTTTTATCTCGCTTCAAGCCTACGCCCGCCGGGGCGCGCTTTGAAGCTTTTTAGAACACTGGTTTGTTGTTGGAAAATTTTAGGAGATGAGAATATCCTAAAATTGTTTCGGCTCCCATTTCCGGAGGAGGGGGGCTGTATTTCGAGGCGTAAGAGGGAATGCTGTCCAGAGGAGAAGAGAGACTGCAGTTTCCCAAAAGAGCCCATTTCAAGGACTACATTAAGGCGAAAGCCAAGCTTAATCACTACAATAAAATTGATTTATAGAGGCATGACATAATTGCCTCCAAATATAGTAAAATAGCCTCTAATGCTTTTTGGGGGCAATTTAGTGGTTGCCAACAAAAACTCCGTCGCAAAATGGTGGTTGCCTCTAAAAACGTCCTTTAGAGGCAAAAATCAATGTGCTTCTAAAATGATATATTTAGAAACAACCACACTATTTTGCCCCAAAATGTCATTAAAACAACCATGTTCTATTGTCTCAAAATGTTATTGGAAGCAACCATATCCAATGACCATATGTTATTAGAGGCATTATTAAATACGGCTTTTAAAAACTTTGAGATGCACCTTGAAATGTTGTTTTGATTTTTGCAAATTTTTTAGAGGCAATCATACATTCATATACTTTTTAGAGGCAACGATACTTGTTAAACATGGAATTATAGATGTCATATTTCATATACTTCTTCAAAAGTCAAAATACACAAACATTTAATATAAATAACTCACAAAGGTAATGTAGCAACTACATAGGTACTTTGTTCAATTTAATCGACAACATCTCCATGAACAGAACTAACTAGAGTTACGATAACATAGTGATGAAACAAAAACACATCAATTTAGAGAGATTGTTCTTCTTCCTCCTCAATCCTCATCTTGCTCTTCGTTAGACTCCTTAACCTGGCATTTTGTAAGTTATATGTAGTGTATAAGTATCTTAACCACTTTAAAAAAGTTATTACCAAACAAATAATGAAATAAAAAACTAATGTAATACCTCACTCCCAATTAACTTAGAAAATCATCTCCCATAAGGTTGAAGAATTTCTCAACAACGCCTTTCATAATCCTGACTTCACTTTTCAAATTGTTCACCTACATAAGCAGCAAACATCATAAATATCAGAATGACATGATGAAATGGTCAAAAAAAGCTATCACATCATAAAAAATATAGAAACAACCTGAGCAATGAAAGTATAGAAACATAAGAAAAAAATGCAGAAAAACGGCCATAATAGAAGCATATCAGTTTTTGCCGTATGTCTTAGTTTTAAAAGGCGCGAGGCGGCGCGAGGCGTTTTCATTGATTAACCCGAGGCGTGAGGCGCTAGGCGGCGAGGCGCGCGCCTCACGGATCTTAACATCATATCTTTGGTAAAATATATTTATACTACTTCTACATGAAGCACTCTTCTCAAAAAGTGATAACATCACCAAAATACTTCGAACTATTAAACAATCTTAATAAACATCATAAGAGAAACCAAATACTCGTATTATTATTATTAAGACAAAAGCAAGAAATATATATTAAACGGCATCATTGCTAAAAGTCAAGACACAAAACTCAATTTTAAAACTTCAAAACATAAATAATAAACTATGGTATTATATATAAAAAAAAATGTCTTATATATTTGATCATTAAAAACAAATATTTAGGTACCCTACTCAGCTTGATTTAAAACAGATCGATAGAGGTAGTAACTCTACAATTTCAAGGTAATAAAATATAAAATAATAAGCAGCAAAAAAAATATAAAATAAAACATACGGAGTACTTAATTAATATAATAAACTAATACACGCATAAGAGAACGAGAAGAAAAAAACTTACTTGCGCGTTTTGCGATGAGAGACAGCAGCGGAAGAAACAGGACTTGAAAGTCCTGAGCGCGAGAGAGCAAGAAACAGCAGAAGAAGAACAGAAAGACTAGAAGAGACTTAATCGCCAAAAGAGAATTCTACGAGGCGTGAGAAGCGCGCGCCTCTCAGACGCGCAAAAGGCGTCAAAAAGCGCCGCATAAGGCGCGCCTCTTGGAACCTACGCCGCCTGGGTTTTTTAAATGCGATGAAGTGAACGCATTAGGGCGCCTAGCGCCTTTGCGCGCCTCAGGCGCGCTTTTTTAAACCAAGCCGTATGTGAACAGAACACCAGGCAAAAGGCAACTAAGTACATAGTAGAGCATGTGATTGAACACATAGAGAAAGGAATATAAAGTTTACAGTAGCATGTAAACCAAAGATAATTAACCACCATTCCAACAAGAGTTAGGTAATAAAAAGGTGCACATGCAGCCCAAATGATCCTTAATCTGCCAAGCCCTCGTTACGGGTTTAGAAATACTATCAAGGGTAACAATCAGTTTGCCAAAACTTTTTACCAATAAATTTTCCAAACTAAGCATGACTTTTTCACTAAAGAAACTTGACTAATAACCACTCTAAATTTTGAGAAATTTTCACTGATTCATATTAAAAGAAAAGAGAGACTTTGAAACATAAAACTAGCATTCACATATCCACCCAAAACGAAACTAAAGTATTAAAAGAGAAATAGAATGCAAATTATAGCGAAGAAGATGATGAGGACGCATGTGTATTATGTGTATGACAAGCTCTAAGTAAGTTCCAGTAGACTTAATCCATTGAATATATCTACAAAATAAGAAATAGAGATAAAATCAATAAAAGACGAATACTGTAGATAAGCTTAAAAATAATGCAATTTACAAAGACTGAATTCTTAACAAATTACCTTATGACAGAGATGCAACACTACAGATCATATTCTGAACGATGTCTTAGCATTCCTTGAGTAAAAATGATTGCTCACAGAACAAGCATGCCTTTCAATTATATCAAATAATAAAAAATGAATGTATATTGAAAAAAATGTTTGACCATGAACCAGAACAGTAAAACCACTCATAAAAATATATCAACTATGTAAAATAATAAATGTGTAGTACTTTACTTCAATACAGTAGATAATCTTTGAATAAAATGCAGTTCACAAAGACTGAATTATGAAAAAATTATCTCATGAGAGAGACACAACACTACAAATCATATTATGAATAGTGTCTTAGCATTCCTTGAGTAAAAGTGATTGCTCACACAACAAGGATGCCTTTCAATCAAATCAAATAATAAAGAATGAATGTATATCGAACATAATGTCTTACCACAAACCAGAACACTAAAACCCCTTTCATACAAATAAAGTAATTAGTAACTCTATGAATAATAAATGTTTAGTTCTTTAATCAATACCATATTCTAAGTTCAAACTATTGACTAAACAACAATCAAATAACTTATGTGTCTAGATAATAGGATTGCCTAGCTGCCTAGTCTCAAGAAATAGAATTAAGAAGATAGCTAAAAATTGACACTTTCTTGACCTATGTTTCAAGTTTCAACTAACGGCAACTGAGTAAAAGAGTTCTTCCTGCTAACAAATTATGAAGTGAAAAAAATCCTTTTATTATAGACATGATTTTTGCAATTGAGGTACGAGAGGGAATGACAGAGAGATAACTTCCTTTAAACAAAGAAAGATTTTTACTAGTGCGTTCTTATTCATAATTGTTCGTATCCTTGCATACAACTTTCAGCAAACATATGGTGGCCATCATTTGAATACTGCTAAGAATGACAACAAATTGAAGGAGATACCTCAAATACATCATACGATCCTCACTAACTCGAAACAATTCTGTCAACAACTCCCAAGATCTAGATATAGGGGATTAAAAATAAGTTTCTGCAGAAATGAATAGTAGGACTTATTAAAAGTTTCAGATCCAACAATTTAGTGAAAATTGAAGAAAATATGACATAATGATTTCGGCGAAGAAGTACCAACCAAATAAAAACCAAAACCCAGAGAATTTGCCGGCTAGTGATGATGAGAGATGTCGAGAAGAGGGGGACCAATCAGGCACCCGCGAAACAAAATATATTCTCACTGAGTAAGTCTCCCTTTGACGTATTGAGTCTCTGATCCCTTACTGGCTGGCCGATTGAATCTTCATACCTCTCGCTGCTGTTTCACTTTCTGGCTGCTATTCTATTTGGACCGACTTAAGAAACGATGGAAGGAAAAGATAAATTCGTAGGGTTAAGGGAATTTGGCCGATTAAAAGGTGTGAGTCGCAAAACTAATACTCCTAAAAGATCCTGGAGCGGGAGCTTAAAATATCCGGAGCGGCAAAACTAATAGGGCTAAAATAGTTGGCGGCAAATTGAAATGCTTACTCTATTTTCAAGTTAAAATTAAAAGGTACACTGTCATAAACAACACAAATGTTAAAAAGAATACTTTTAAAAATCGTTAAAGGTGGGTGGAAAAAATATTAAAAGTAATATTTCTTTTATTCTTTTTTAATTGCAATGTTTCTATTCTCACATTTATTAAGCTATTAATGTATAGTTTTGATCATTGATATATTTTATTTTGAAAACTAAAATAAAAATAAAATAAAATTAAAAATTTAAGTCGAGGGGAATTCAAGGTGAGCAGCAAAAATATTAAAACTTAAACGTGTATACACACATTTCGAGGCCACCGTAATTTAGTTAACGTTAAATATATATTTTAGAGGCGCTAATGTGTTATTGCCTCAATAAACTTTTAGAAGCGGATGTTTTAGAGACAGTTATACTTTTGCGTCAAAGTTTTGGAGGCAGACATAAAAATGTTGCTCTCAAATGATATTTTTAGAGACAAGTCCAATATAGTTGCTCCCAAATGATAGTTTTTAGAGGCAACTACAATATGCTTGTTTCAAATGATAGTTTTTAGGGGCAACCATAACTTATATGATGCTAATAAATACTTTTAGGGACAACGAAATATAAGTTTATGAGTCCATACCGAGATATCCTGAAACCTCAAAGAATCTGATAAAGATGGAAGAAGGCATGGTTGTGGACGCTGGCTCTATTCTATCCATGTTCCCTATGGAGATGAGAAGGCGTGTCCGTGACAGTAAATACCTTATTGTGTCTTGTTTCATGGCACCAGTACTTTTTTATGATTGTCAGTCGAGGTCTATTGGGAGTTTTGTTTCTGTAAGTTCAGAGTTGCGCACTCTGTATGGTTCTGACATTGAGATGATACTGGTTGCTAAGATGAGACAAAAGTGGAGCAAGGATAAGGCTAGCTTCGACCACTTCTTCTCTGGTTTCCCTTCCTTCTCCAATATCATTCCATTCTCAAACACGACTGCTCGTGATCATATATGTTTGCAACTTGGTTTGAACTCTTACTTCCCCATATATCTCCTCCTTGAACGTTTCTCTGCATCTACAAATTACTTTTACAGGGGCTTGAGGCATCGTGCTCTTAAAGATTTTGACTATTACGGGGCTGATTTGTGTCCCTTCACTCAAGAAATTCTCGAAAACTGGCGCATATTCCGTGGATCCGTGTATAGGAAGTCCCCCCCCCCCGATCTTGACAAACTTTTGGGTTGCAAGTCCTCAGAATTGCAAGTCTGTAAGTTTTCCACACTTACAGGTGGTGGAGGAGGAGCTGGAGCTGAGTCGATGGCATTATCAGGGTTAAGAGGTAAGGTTATGGGGCTGTACTTGTGCTCTAATTGGTCTATGATTCCAAATATTGATATGGTCTGTAGACAATGTAGGGAGAGAGGCTTTGAATTTGAGGCTGTGCTGGTGTACGTCCCTGGTCCCTTGTAGCCATTTTGGTGTATACATGAAAATTTTTATAGATCTCATCAATGAAGAGCTGCACCACTACTGGGATACTAGATCTTGGTGGATTTTGCCATTTGTAGACTCTATAAGCCGGAGGCTTCATTAATTATGCCCCAATGAGGAAGAGTATCACCCTGATGACGATAGGGTGATTGTTTTCGGACCCCATGATGAATATGTTGATCCATATGCAGGGCCAATATTGAGGTTATATGGAATAGACGTGTATCCCTTCACTAGAAAGCGTGTTATTGATTAGGAATTAGAAAAGGTAAGGTCGCTCACCTTGGAGTCGTCGTTGGTTTATAGGGATCGAGACTATGTTCTTGGCAACAGTGACATTATAAGAGTGCCAGTGGCACAGCTTCGTGGGAGGATTGTTCTCGTTCAGTTTGGCACCAATAGCATCTCTTTTGAGTTTTTAAACAATTATTATGCTCACATAAAGGGTGCATATCCTAGCATCGAAATTGTCCTGGTTCATTTACACCCTGAAGAGGCAACAAAGTTTGATGTTGGTGCATTTGATTTGCCATGGTTGGTGTGCCCTTTTGAGTCATATCACTCAACTTCCTTAGCCAAGGTATTGAAGTGTGGTTTCCCAACCCTCATTGCTTTTGACAAAGATGGTCGTGTTTGTTCATATCATGGAGTTCAGGAACAATTAATGTCAAAGAATGTTGACGCTTTTCCTTTCAATGGCAATCTACGCCAGGGAGTCGTAGCTTTATTGGCTGATAATAGTTATAATAATGTTCCATGGACTTGTACTGACTAGTAATTATAATCGTGATGAGTATAATTGGAGGTGGTAATTGGTTTATTTAAAGACTTTGTTTTTATGTTACTCTTTTCAATGACAATCATCACTTGGTAATAATTTAAGTTCAATTGTCGTTATAGCAAGTTTGGTGCTGACTTGATTTGGTTAATTTGCTTTTTGGTAGAATTCTTCTAATTTAAAGTTTTTTTTCTTATAAATTGATTCGTTGGAATCCATTCTGTTTTCATTTACTTTGTTTTATGGTTCACCTGGAATGCGAAAAAATGATGGAATTGAATTACTCCACATTTGGATAGAAAATCATACTTTGTGTTCTATTTATATGCCCCCCCCCCTCTTTGTAATTCGAGGTCAATCATACAATGTAATTAGATCTTTAGCGCTCATCTATGTGACCTATGAAAGTATGAACTAAATCTTATTGGAATCTTATTATATATAAAGCATATATATACTAGGTCTTAACCTCAGAGATTTTTACTCATACCTAATTTTAGGTAGTGTATATGTTTCCGTCTTTGAAATTTTACGTCAAGTATGCACTCTAAATGACTTTGCACACTACAAAGATGCTAATTGTTAGTGTATCTAAGTTTATTTCATCAAATATAGGTTGCACTCTTATTTTATTGTTGAAAATACATTTATACGGCATTGAAACTTGTATTGGTATGGGGTGATCAATTCTTGCATCAAAGTTATTTTAAATTAAGTGTCAATTGCTCTATAATCATTCTTTTTGTATCAGAGGAAGCATGGCTGTGATCACGAATAAAAACTCTTTCTTCCCAAAGATCTAGGCAATGGGGTGAAACAATTGTTCAGGGGGAATCCAATTAGGTGGTACTGTTAGTACTCACTTGTTGAAATTTTAGTAAGAGACATATAGAATTGATAGAAAATTTGGAATTCGATGAGACAGATGAGAGTATGAGACTAAGGGAGTAATTATTATCAACTTTCTCTTCCTTTTATCATAATTGGAATTTGAAGATATGGAGCTTCTTCTTTGTCAATGTGAGCATGAGAAAAACAATTCTTTGTGGCTTTAAAAGTGACATTGGTTAGGGCAACATGACTCTTTTGAAAGTGCTCTCCTAATTGTTAAATTGACCCCTTTGTGGTGAAAATTGATGTTACCGTAGATGTAGGTTTCCTTATAGAAGTTTCTATTAGAACATAACCACAATTTTCTTACCTAAGTCTTTATTATCTCAGTTTGGTTTCTCACTTGGATGTTTCCTTTTTTGTATGGGTCCCGCTCTTCTGAGTTCAGGTGAAAGTTGAGGATTAATGCCTCAATGGTGGTCATTCATTATTGATAGATTTTTTTCACATTATATTTTCAGTTACATCTTATATTTATTCGTGTTAGCAGACTCTAGCTTCTTTCAGAGCAAAGTGCGGTGACTTTGATGGTTTACGACTTATATGCTTCTTAATGTAATGGAACTCATGAAATTTTATTTAGCGATTAGCACGAAAGTGTGGCATTCTCTGTCTTCTTGGCTCGTATCTCATTTTTTTTACTGATTCACATATGGAAAGCTTGCAAACTTTGCTTCCATGCTTGTAGCTTTGGGAGAGCAATATTTGAAAAAGTTCCGCGTTCCCCTCTGCTTTTCTTGTTTCATTTGCTGGTGTTTTTTTGTCTATATGTTCTTACATTATTGTGAAGGTGAAAATGACATGGCGGCAAATCTGAAAGCGTAGCCCAGACCATGGTTTTAAATTGCGGTTGCGGTCGCGGTTGCGGTCGTTGCGGTTGCGGCTAATGCGGCCGCTGCGATGCGTATTGCGGCCGCTGCGGCGTGAATTATTTTCAAGTTCGCACCAGAAAGAATGATGGATGGGCGGAGGCGTTGCGGTCTGTTGCGGCACGTCGAAGTCGATTGCGGCCTATTGTGGGATGTTGCGGCACCGTCGCGGTTACGTTACGGTTTCGTCGCGGTTACGTTGCGGTTTTGGCCGTGATTCCAAATCATAAGGGTGTTGCGGGCTGATGCGGTTGCGGTGCCCTCAGCAACCGCAATATTGCGGCCGCAATTGCGGTTGCGGTCCGCAATTTGAAACCATGGCCCAGGCATGATGTCCATGCAATTTGTAAGAGAAACTTAGAATCGTGCCACATTTCTTTCTTTGCCTCAAATTGGCTTATATTCTCTGGCTCAATTGTTTGGAATTCTTATGGAGATATATGATGTATCCAAGATGACTGTTTTTCTTTAATGTGTTGTGTGGTTTGAGGTAGGAAGACACATGTACTTTTGCCAAGTTGCCATTTCATTGGAGTATGTTTGGGTCTTTCTTTTAAGCAATTTTTGTGGGCCAATTAAGCAACGTGAGCTTTGAAAATTGCTTCATTGTCTTTGCCTCAGCGGTTCAACCTAACTTACCATATTATAATTTTGGAGGCCTGATTGTCCTCATTGCTGACTCCACCACCCCAAGAAAAAGGTATTAGAAATGTTAAATTTAATAAGAAGTAAATTAAAGTAACTGATAATTACAGTTATGGCTTAGAGGAACGATGGGCAATGCTAGTGTGTATGTAAATGTCAAAAACTGGATAGCAGCTACTAAGAGCGAACCGTGTCGTGGCCTTTACAAAGACCGTAAGGCCATACACCATGGAACAGATTACTTAATAGGAAAAGGGTGAAAGGGAACTCCCAAATTTCTGATCCCAAAGCTGGGCTTTGGCTTAATTTGTGGTTATAGAATTGTATTTTTAATCAGAAAAAAAATATTCTGGTTTTTACTTTTATCTTCCCTTCAATTGAAGTACTTGAAAATATCTTTGATGTTAATTGTGCTTTTGTACATAGATTACCTATGTTACAGTTGGTCCCTCGGGATAGTCGGGAAGAAGCAGACGGGTAAAATTTTGCCTCAATGGCTTGTCTAAGGTACTTTCCCTTGCTAAATGACTTCCTGATGCAGCTCATCAGCTGAAACCTACTGCTGCTACCATTGTAGCTATATCCTTTCCTGTTTGGTGTCTTTCCTTCTTCCTTCCGTTGTAATGAAGTTTCAGAATCAGTTTAGTGCCTTCCAACCCTTCTCATCTTGGTTGTTGTTTGGACACGATTGAGCTATTCTTTGTAAAGCAGCAGCTCATCTATGCCCATAAATACTGAATGCTTTGATCTGTCCTTGCAATTCAATGTTATGCTCCTTTGGGTTAACTTTAAACATCCTCTTTGCTATTGTAAGGTAAGGTTTGCTCCCCCCCCCCCCCTGCCCCACTGATGGCGGGAACCTCTTTGAGGTGACTGAGGTAATGAAAATGATTATGATGATGATGATGAAGATGAGATGACCAGGAACCTGAGACCTACGTTACAAAGACTAAGGCATGAGATGAATCAGTTATTTGACTCACTAAGGCCAAAAACCATAAGGACCATGTCTAGATTTTGTTCTTTTGTAGGGGTACACATAATTATATTTTCCTTCTTCCTGCCACTCCAACCAGTATAATTTCGATGGCATAACCGTCTAAACATCATGGCTTTGCTTTGCTGCTATTTGGATTACACATCTCAAATCTTTTAACTCAGTTATGTCTAAAGTTTTGTCTCACGAAAAAATGCTCCCATGGTAAAGCTACTTCATATGCCATTTGTGATTGTTCTCCTAAATATATGGAATCAACTTGACAAATATCTGGGTTGTGCGGAATGGTGCATTGACTTTACTAGAGAACTATGCAAATGATAAATTGAAGAGTTTAGCTTCAAAAAGAGGCAATCACATCATGGTTGGTCTGGGTACAGGACTTCCAAAAAGCGAACAAGGTGCAATGGTTGAAGCGCACCCTAGGCCATACAGGGGGTTAAAGTTTGCCTCTTGTCCAAAATGGGTGCACTGCATTCGCCTTGCCTAGGTTGCAAGGGTCCTCATTTCCTAGGTGTGCCTAGTGCCTCTTTAGAACTAAGTTTACCTCTTGGCCTAAATGTTGAGGATTCAAATAAGCTATTAGTTGGAGAGACCACTTGATTTGCACTTGATATACTTGATATTTGATATGTCCGTCACTATTCCCCACTTTTCCTAGATGATAGGGAGATGATAATTATCCGCCTTTCTTAATTTGATTAATCTTGCATTCTTGAGTTCTCTGATTAATAACATTCCAGGACTTTGAGAGAACAATGACATTAACCCCATTTTGAAATTTGGTATATCTCATAGTACATTGGCGCAGCCCATGATATAATCTATTGTGCTATCTTTTCGAAAATGTCTGTGGACCATACAATGACCGTTTCACCTACGCCATAGGCCCATAAAAATTCAGACAGATCAGATCAGATCATAAAAATTCAGATCAGATCATAAAAATTCAGATCAGATCAGATCATAAACATTTAGATCAGATCAGAAAGATTCAGATCAGATCAGACCAGATCAGAAACATTCAGATCAGATCAGATCAGATCAGAAAAGTTCAAACATGATTTATCACTTTTATTATTATATTAATTATAATAATTATTATAATTATTTCATTATAATTATTAATAGTAATAATATATTAATAATAATATTATTATGTAAATATAATTATAATATAATAACAATATAACAACACTAATATAATATTATAATAATAATATAATAAAAATATAATAATAATATTATAATAATATAATATTATTATTAGTATTATTTTTTATTATTATTATATTATTATTATATTATTATAATTATAATTATAATTATGATTATTAATTATAATTATAATTATAATTATAATTATAACTATAACTATAATTATAATTACAACTATAACTATAATTAAAATTATAACTATAACAATAATTATAATTATTACTATAACTATAACTATAACTATAACTATAACTATAACTATAACTATAACTATAACTATGACCCTGTGTTGTGATAGTCGTTCCGCTCTTCATATCGCGCATAACCCGGTTTTCCTTGAACGCATGAAACATATTGAGGTAGATTGTCATTATGTTCGGGATGCTATTCAGACTAGTCTTGTAGTTGCTCGCCATGTTTCCATCGACGCTCAACTAGCTGACATTTTTACTAAAGCTCTTGATCAACGACAATTTCTCTTTCTTCTAAGAGAGTTGGGCATCTTTAATCCACATACTCCAACTTGGGGTGTGTGTGTTAAACACCATATTTAGGCTTGTATATTCTTTGTTGTATTTTAGCCTAGTTTATTGGACTGAGGGTTTGTATTTTTCGGCCATTAACATGTATATATCATTGTAATTGATTAAGGAATAACACACATAATTTCCAAGCCTAATACCGATTCTAATTCGCATCAATTATCCTTTGCTAAAATACCCACAGTTGAGTCACTCGATCCGTTACCGATTTCGGTTATACTCCCTCCGTCCCATTTATATTGTCACAGTTCCTATTTACTTGGTCAACACAAATCACTCTTAATTTTTACTTTATATATCAAAAATTTATCAAATTTGATTCATGTTTTTGCGACTTTGTAAAGGTTTAAATGTAGTTTTTGAATATGTAAAAAAAAATCCTAAAAATAATTTGAGTGCAGACATGGATCTGTTCGCTTTATCGTCGGTCAAATATCGTAAAACGTAAAGAGACGATATAAATGGGACTTGGAGGTAGTAGCAGGTAAGGAATCATATTCAACTCCCATGTAGTCTCAATTTGGGTCTTTAAGTGAGGCTACAATAAAATCATCAAAATCATTCCGAATAGAGAAATACTAGAGGTACACGTTTTGTGTACACGTTGATTATTCGGGATCTTGTTGGTGTTGATCGGCAGCGGTTTGGTGTACACTTGTCTGTCCTTCACAGACAAATTGTTTGTGACAGACAATTTGTCTGTGAAGGACAGACAAGTGTACACCAAACGTGTACACAAAACGTGTACCTCTGGCATTTTTCTTCCGAATAACCCATCCCAAATCGCTGCCCGCATGATCTCTTGCGGCATCCATATTGAGCTTGATATACCTCGAAGCTTGAAGATGCCAAATCTGAGACCGAGACATACCTCAATTAATGAACACCCATGTGTAATATAGGTGGGATACTCCGGTTGAAACTCAAAATTGATCGGCCTAACTCGAACTTTTCGTTGGTTTGGTTTTAATCTTTAATTTGATGGTCTAGAGAAATTCTTGACCCGAATGCAATATGTTCGGGTAATTTACGGCCTAAAAAATTTAGAACCAAATCCAAGCTGAAGTTTCTTCAACCTCAACACTCATATAAAAGTTAATACTACGTATTATATATAAATGTTATATCAAATTATGTGAAAAAACTTGTAGAAATAATGCAGAAGACTTTAATTTCCAAGTTCTTGAGGAGTGGAGGAACTTAAAAACTCTAACATTTCAGTAGTATGCCAAAGCTAAAATTCACTTAGCTCTTAAAGTTCACTTTTCGCCTTAGGACTTTGACCTTTTCATTCTTCCCCAATTAATTTGGATTTGTTTATTGGTGTATTAGCTTTGACTTTGTTTTTAATATAATGAAATGGATTTGTTAGGAAATATGAAGTCGGTTTAAAGATTTGTGCCCCGATTAAACATGAAACAATTTCATCAGATTTAACATTTGTATGATCAACTTAAATGAAATCATTGCAGTCGGTTCCATAATCGATAAATTAGCACACCATGGATATTAAATATTTATTAGATATGTTGAACATAGTAAATGCTACTCCGTCCGTCCTATTTATATTGTCCCGTTTTACCTTTTCGTGAAGTCTCACTTAAATTGTCTCATACCATATTTGGCAAAGTTTGTGTGGCTCTAAATCATTCTTACTTTATTCTTACTTTATCAATTAATATCAACCACACAAACCTACTTTTCTTAATAACCGTGTCACCCTCTTCCGGAACAATATAAATGGGACGGAGGTAGTTGAGCCTAGGGATGCACTTCATATTGTTGTTGAGCCTAGGGATGCACTTTCGGATGAGAAACAACCATTTCTATTCATAAAACGAAGGATAAAAAAGTCACAGACAAAATGATACTGATCTCAATTAAAATAATTTAAACTTTCATGAACTAGAAAAAAGATCATGAAATTGAGTCTGAAATAAGACGAAGCAAGAGACCATAAAAGAATACTCATTCGGTCCCGAGTCCCGACCAAGAGAGAGTCTCGTGACTCAAACACATGGACATATGGGCATGATTCGATTCTATTTGCAATGTAATTTTTTTCTTTTAATAAGTAAAAATAGTAAAAATAGGCAGTTCCATATCCTCTTTTGCTACATGGGAAATGAATGTGCACTTCTATGACTTTGTTTGTAATTACTTGTACTTAAATAAAAGCACTTTTTGGAAAAAAGTGATTAGTAATGAAAGTTGGTAGTGTTTGGTAAAATAAGTGCTTTTTGTGAAATAAAAAAAATAAAAAATAGATTCTATACGGAAGCCGTCGAGAAAGTAAAAGTTGGTAATTTTTGATAAAATAAACATTTTTTTCTTAAAAAAATGCCAGAATCACTTTTTGCTGCAAACAACCCTCTATCGGACCTGTAATTTAGTACTCCCTCCGTCCCTTATTGTTGTTCCAAATTAAAGTGGCACGTTGATTAAGAAAGTGAGAATTGTGTGGTAGAGAGTTGTGCAGAGGAGAGAGAAATGTTGTGAACCACAAATTCTTTGCCAAAAAGGGAAAGTGAACTTCTTTTTGGGACATCCCAAGAAGAAAAGTTGGAACAACATTTGGGGACCCAGGGAGTAGTCCGTATAAATGAGCCCGTATTGACACGTCCCGTACGGATTGGAAAAAGTTGTGGGAGTATTACTTCCCTGCCGTGCGCTCTTTTTATGCACATTCCTCCTGGCTCCCTCAACCGCTTCGCTCCTCACTTCACTTCCATTAGCAACGGGAAGCTTCCCCTCAATGCTAGGTACGTTTCTCTCTTTCATGATTCGCACATTCTTTGAGCTTTTACTAGAAAACACCGCACATTATCAACCTTCTTTCGCTACTTATTGCCCTGAAATCATGGGGTTTTGGGTGATTCATCCGGGTTTAATGAGTTTAGATGAGGCGAAAGGCTCTGCGTAATAGTAAAGGGGGTTCTATGATTATTCATCCTTAATGTCTAATTTTCCCCTAAACTGACGCTTCTGCTTTGTGTAACGATATGATTGAAACTTGAAAGACACTACCTGGCTGCTCCGTGCATATCAGCACCAATCGTATGAAATTTGTAAGTAGACAGACTAGAGAAGACTCATTCAGTTGAAGTGGTGGGAATGACACGTTTTTACAGTTATGGAAGCTGGTGGGGAAGATGGGGAACTGTTGACTGCCTTGACTAAACTATTGAAATATAACTGGCCAAGGGGTTTCTTGAAATTAGTTTAGCTTGACTTGTGAAGTGCTTACATGCTTAGGAATTGAAAGGAAACACGAATAGAGGATATACAAGGTGTACACACCTCTGCATTGTCAGTTCCTAATTTTGCAGGAGTTCCTTTCAACGTGATTGAGCTTAATGTTGGGTTGAGTTTGAACAGGAAAGGAACATATAACCATAAAATATATTAGTAGAATGCAATTCATATCAAGTTATGTACTGTTCGTATGTGGCTTATAATGAGTCTCACCACACCCACAATATGCTTTGTCAATTAGTTCAAGCTTTAAATCAAAATTTTGTAATCATCTGAATAATAATTTTTTCAATCTTTTTCCATACTTTTTTTGCTTCTTCCAGAGAAATCTTAATAGTACTTGTGGTTTGGTTAGTAGTTATGCTTTAGTCCATGTATCATGATAAATTTTATGAATTATTCTGGTAAGATGAGATGATGATAATAGTTTATCCATTTGGTTTGCAGGATGGGAACAGAGTGGAGAACAGAAACATCAACAGCCCATGACCTTCCACGATCGCCCCCAAATCAGCAATTTGGTGCTTCAAATTTCAGGAATTTAAGGAAAGGTCAACTTGGTGGTGTTATATTTGGCTGCAAGAATGATACCATCGAAGAATGTCTTCACAGGCAACTATTTGGTTAGTTTCAAGTCTATAATTTCTACGAGCTCTTGGTTTTCTGTCGGCCTTATTTTATTATGGAAGCATAGTTGTCATGGCGCATGACGATCGCCATGGCTCAATGGTATTTGCCATGGCACATGGCGATGGTGCATATATGCACATGGCGCTATGGCGATGACCATTTTTTCATGGCGATGGCGCATATGGTGTGCGCCATATCTTGCCATTGACTACTATGTATGGATGATATCCCCAATCATCCATTGACAATGTGTTGTTATATATTGTAGTTTTTTAAAACTAGCACTTGACTTCCCCCGTTACCCCAACAATTGCTTGTTCTTATAATCTTACTTCTAAATGTTGACAGGATTGCCATTTCCTCACTTTGCATACGTAAAGAATATTGTAGCAGGTCTTCCTTTATTCTTGTTTAACTACAGCGATAGAAAACTCTATGGCATATTTGAGGCTGCAAGCACTGCCAAAATGTACATTAATCCATATGCATGGACATCAAATGGGTCTGAGAGAACTCAATTTCCCGCACAAGTACCTCATCAGAACCCCCCTTTACTTTTTTACTCTTTTCCTTGTAGTTCTTCTGTTGTCGCATTCTATTTTAGGGTAAAAAATATTGGTGTTTGTACCACTGTATATAAACTACACTATTCTGTATCTCTTTCTTAAGGTTCAAATACGTGTCCGGATTCAATGTCATCCACTGTCAGAAGATCAGTTTAAGCCTATAATTCTTGACAACTATTATACCAATTATCACTTCTGGTTTGAACTTGATCATTCTCAAACTAGCAAATTGATGACCAAGCTATCTTCTCAACCAATTGCTTCTGGTAGCTTCAACCTCAATCTACGGAATAAAACTGATCGGATGAAAAAAATCCACAGCTTACCATCTAATGGCATGAAAGAAGCTCAAAGTTTTAAGGTACCAGATGCAGAAAAAGGTTTTACCGAATCTTGTGAGGCTAGTGGAGCGTTTGTAACTGAAGAGTATCTTTGCCTGAATGGTGAAAACAAGAAAGAGAATGTACCTGAAGACACTGCAGAACATCTAGGTGAAAAGGACCGGATGTACTTGAAACTAAAGGAATTGGCCATCACTAGTGTGTCCTCAGATGCCCCTGCGACAGGACATGCAGCTGAAAGTACAACTCTGTTAGGTCACTCGTTTAATGAGTATCTGGGGCATGAGACTTCTCTAAAGCGTAACGACCATTTTGAATATGTGATTGAGAAAAATGGTGGAAGCTCATCTGACTCAACTACTTATCCTTCAGTCATCGCGCAGGTTCGTGTTTATATTTGAATTCACTCATTTTGTAGGGTTAGTGATATCATTCTATATTATTATTAGATCCTTGTTAGTAATCAGTAATGTTAGTATTTAGTGATATTAGTATTAGTTTCCTATTATTGTTGTTGTTATTTCCTAATTCGGTCTTAGTCAGCTTCTTAATTTGTTATTAGCCTTTACCAGTTTACCTTTATATGTCCTTTTATAACTAGGGTTCTTGTAACTAAATACTAATAATACTAATTACTAGTAAGAATAATTTCCCTGAACCGAGTGAGAATAGCCTAAACAGATTGCTATAATTATTGAATGTGCTCAACTTGTGTTGATTTCAGTTAATTCAAGGAATGCAAGAACTCGTTACTTTTAAAGATACACAAAAGCAGAAGATGGATTGTTTGGAGCAGAAACTGGTACTTCTTTCTTATCATTATTCACTGAATTGATCTCAAATGTATTTTCCATTTACTATGACATGCATAATGCATTGGTACCAGAAGTCTATGTTTTATTTGAAATTTAGATTATCTGCTTGACTGCTTCTAGCAATCAATATAAGCTGTTAAGTTTCACTTTCTGCTTTTTGTTATTCACATTACATGCTCTACACTTCAGTTATGTCTTCTAAGTTCTAACTACTTCAAGTGAACTTGTGTTGATATATGAGCTACACCTGCTCTTTATATACCAATGATTTTCAATTTTTTTAATTTTTTGTTGTTTTCATTCCCTTGCCTCGAATTTCAGGCTGAAGCAGAACGAGAGATTCAGGACCTAAAAAGTAGATGCATGAAGTTGGAGTTGGTCTCTGATCCTTTGATGCTACAAGCTAATGAGACAATCAGTTTGCCAGCTGTTGAGCACAACTTAGATCCCGAGGAATCAATATATCTAGTTGGGGGATATGATGGTGAAGCAGTGTTATCATCGTTAGATTTATATTCTCCTTCAGATGATGTAAAAAGGTCTTTGCAGCCCATGAACTATGATCGTTGTTATGCTGCAATTGCAAAGCTTAATAATGTTTTTTATGTGTTTGGTGGAGGAACTGGTTGTGAGTGGTATGACACAGGTATTGCCAGTAATCTCATTCATTACCCCTTTCCTAAATGCTGCATCATTTTTGCATATCATGCAATTGATATGGCCTCCTATTTTTAGATTTGTATAGGGCTCATTTGTAATATGACTATTTTGTGTAGTGGAATCATATGACCCAGCTATGAACATGTGGAATGTACACCCTTCTTTGAACAAGGAAAAGGGCAGTCTCGCTGGTGCTGCATTGAATGATAAGATCTTCGCCATTGGTGGTGGAAATGGATGCGATTGCTTTTCTGACGTTGAAATGTATGATTTACAACTTGGGCGATGGATTCCTACAAGGTCAATGCTGAAGGAGGTATTTACCCCTTTTGTTAATGTTCCGTCATAACTTGGTTTGACTAAATACTAAGTGCAGTCAAACAAGGATAAATTTAAAACATTGGCGCTTGATGCTTTCCTTGTGGACTTGTGGTACACCTGTCAACCATGCGGAATGCTAGTTCTGACCAGAATTCTTGTTTGGAATTTTGGATGTCGACATGTCGTTCAGAAAACTTATATTTTGCTGCCGTAAAAATGTTTGTGCATAGGATAAGCTCGAAACATTGGCAGCTTGTTCGTCCTTTTATTGACAGTTGAAGCTGAGAAATTGGGAGAATTTGCATGAAATGGTGATGCTAAAAAGTGCAAACGCGCACATGCACGCGCACACACACCGCGCGCACGCACCCGCACACGCACCCGCACACGCACACGCACCCGCACGCGCACGCGCACACGCACACGCAAGAAATCATTTGACGACCTTCCCGGTTGAATTTTATTCTCAAATTTGGTATGGATGAACTAGACTTGATGAGGAACATACACAAAACATTTGAGCCAAAAATACCATCGGGGACCACCTCAAATTGAGGAGCCAAGAATACCATCGGGGACCACCTCAAATTGAGGTGGCCGGACAGGAAGAGCTCTCTCTATATATGTATATATAGGGGAAGAAAGAAAAGCATATACAAAATGAACTCTTATAGAATATGACTGCTCTAGTTCTTGTATAACAATTGTACAAAATCGTAAACAGGTTTATGCAATACTTTACCTAGGAAATCGAAATACATTATAGCTTTATAGGAATTTGACCCCTAGAATGAATATCACAATTATATGTATGAATTAGCATCTCTAATAAACTTGTATGATACTTCGATTTCCTACACTCCCTATTGGGCTGTTGATATTATCAACTTGATAATACATGTTCATGAAACCATTAGTACATGTTTAGAGCTTGGTTCAATAAAATTTGGTTGAAAAAGGGCCTATGCTGGAGTATTTACTGCTTGCTACTGATGCTAAGAGTGTACATTACTTAGAGAAATCACAATGTCTTCCATTTTCTCAACTTTCTTTTCTCCTATTGTGATGAATTGGATTCTTGGCAATCACAATTTCTGATTGGTTTTCATGCATAAGTTCAATAGGATTAGATGTACCAACCTTGAGTTCACCTAGTAGCAGTTCAGCACTTCAGCCATATGCCTTCACGCATGCCTTGAGCCAGTGTTCGGAACTCAGTCTCAGACTGCCATTGGCGACCACTCTGCTTTTTACTTGGCCATGACACAAAGTTCCCACAAATAAATGAACAGTGCATGGATTAAACAGACTTTAGTCAATAGGGGTTCTGTCTATTGGAGATTTTGGAGATTTTCAACTACAAATCGAGTGTTTTGTTAAACATTAGCCCTTTCCGGGACCTTTTTAAAGATGCCTAAGCACCGAGTTAAGGACCTCCATAAGACTCATAGTTGGATTGTTGAGAAATTAGCCGACAGCTACTTGCTATGAAGTAATATCTGGATGTATGAGTCAATATTCAATATATCAGCTCACCCTCTGAACATGGCATGGTTAGTGGTCACACCAGGGATTCCCTTTCCAGTTTCCATGACTGTTTATCATTGGAATTTAAAGCCCGGGCTCTGAAACCGTAAAGTTGAGAATAGTTTTGATTTTTAATGACTATAAATCCTTCTTCAAAACAGGACTACTCTAGGTAAGTATGGTAGAAAGTCAAACAGCTATACAAAATCTTTTCCTGCAAAGTGGGACAAGATTCTAGGAATTAGCAACCAGAATATACTAGTCTTATTTCCAACAACAATAATTTTCAGTTTCCAGGGAAATGAAAAGGCAACATCCAATATTCCAATCTGAACATAAAATAAAAATAGAAACATAAAAAAGGAATCTGATAAAACTACCAAGTGTTGTTTTTTATGAAATGAAGTCTATGATGGCCTATAATCTTTCTGGTGTGGGTTATGGGGTCCCAGTAGTTGCTCCCTTGATGATTTCACATTTCTTTGTATATCCAGCGGTTTGCTCTTGCTGGTGCTGAACTCAATGGTGCCTTGTATGCTGTTGGTGGATACGATGGAGTCAACTATTTGAAGTGAGCTGACAATACTACTCTACTTTTTTAGTTTAAATTATGGCTCCATTGTTCAAGTCCCAGCCCTTTTTTTCCAGGACACTTTTTTTTATATCTGTACCATATAAAACTATCAACTCATCTCTTGTTTCATAAAGAATAGGATCATTGTTATGTTAAAGTGGTTATAAGTTTTCTTAAAATTTTCACCATTTTTCCAGGTCTGCTGAAAGATTTGACCCCAGAGAACATAGCTGGACTAGGATTGAGAGTATGAACACTGAAAGAGGCTGTCATGCGTTGGTTGCTATGAATGAAAAGCTGTATGTATTTCGTCTCTTATTTTCTTTCTTACCCCTCCCTCTGCAAACTTACTAAGGATATGGATGGAGGGTATCTCTCATCAGCCATCACATAACAAGCAAACAAAAACCCAAGGAAATCATGAATGAAAAGTATCTTCCACTGACAAGTTAAAATGCAGATACGCACTGGGTGGCTTTGATGGATCTGCAATGGTGGCAAGCACTGAAGTGTATGATCCTCGTCTAGGGAAATGGATGCCCGGAGAGGAAATGAACCAATGCAGGGGATACTCAGCAGCTGCTGTTGTGAAAGACTCCATTTTTGCCATTGGAGGGGTGAGATCTGGAGAGGATGTGGTAGAAACGGTGCGTGACATTTATTTTTAGCTTCTATGTAGTTGATTATAAAATATTTTCTTACTGTGATACTCCCTCTTTGAAAAACATATATTTGAGGCCAAGTTACAGCTTTTTTTTAGTTATGGCAAGGTACAATTGTTAAAAGTAATGAAATTGTGTGCTACTATGATTGACAGTATGAAGTTTACAAGGAAGGTGAAGGTTGGCATGAAAAGAGGTCAACAGCAATAGGAAACAGGTGCTTTGGATTAGCCGTATATCTCGGAGGGGATTCATGATCGGAATATGTATTTTTTTTGTTCGATGACAATCTGTACAAGCTCTCGAAATGCATATATTACTGCTTGAATTTTTGTTAGGGCTGAAGCTGTATGGGAATTGGTAAACTTTTTTCCCACGAATGAATTCATGTCCGAGCATTTACTGTAAAATGAATTGGTGTACCTTGGTCCAAGTTCCAACCGTTCACCGTCCATTAGTAAAATATGGTGGCTTTCTTTACTAGCAATTCATCTGGATTGGTAGGGAGTTTTCTTTCAAGGGTATATAACCTCGCCCAACCTCCAGCATTGTTGAAGGGGTCATCGTTAGTTCAAGACTTCAAGTCTCGTTAATAGGGGTTGACTCGGTTGGGCCGCCCGGCCCGTAATTGGCCGGTTGGCCGGTCTTCGGGCCGGTTCGGGCGTACCAAATTGCTCAATTCCCGGGGCGGGCTCGGGCCTCCTAAAAGTGGAACCGGCCCGGTTTGAGCCTTTTTTTTGTTTTTTCAATTTTTTTTTGTTTCTACCGGGTTGGGCTGGGTGTCTTTTTTTTTTTTGGGGGGGGGGGGGGGGGGGGGTTGGGAGGTGGGGGGGGAGGGGTCAGGGGTTAATTACAAAAGCAAAAGAACATAAAAAAAATTACATTGAACCGGAACTGGCCTGGTCCGGAACTGTTGCCTACTTGGGCCGGTTCCGGTTCTCCCTTCCCAAAGAAAAAGCCTGGCCGGGTCTGTTGGATAAAATGCGAATATTAAAAGTGAATTTAGAAAATATGTTTAATAATGAAAGCTGATATTATTTAATAAAAAATGTGTTTTATGCAATAGAAAAGGTGAAAAATAATATAAAGCATTCCTCCATCTGCTTTCAATTTTTAATTTTTAAATATTTAATTTAAACAAGATCAGTCACTTCAAAGTGCTTCTGCTTTTTTAAGAAAAAATTGAAAAACACATTTTCTTTCAAAGTGCTTCTGCTTTTAAAAAAGTGCTTTTTCTAATGAAATGGGGAGAAGTGATTAAATCAAAGTTGATAGTGTTTTAGAAAAAAGTGATTTTGAAAAGTAAAAGTGGGTAGTGTTTGGTAAAATAAGTGCTTTTTGTGTAATAGAAAAGGTAAAAGCACTTTTGACGCGGAAGTCGAGAAAATAAAAGTTGTAGTATTTGGGAAAATAAGTGCTTTTTTAAAGCCAAAAGCTGAGAAGTGCTTTTTAAAAGCAGTTGCAAACCAACCCTTAGACGTGGGTCGAATTCAGTAAACCCATCCCAAAACTGTGGTCTGTACCTAGCACATTTGTATCATTTCGGAACAAATAAATAGTCCGTAATAAAATAACTATGACCAAACAACGACAAAACTAGACAAGATTATGAAGTAATATTATCAATATCGGTTCTTTGTTTTAATTTCTATTTTCCCTCGTCCCAAAATAATATTTCCTCCGTTCCTAAATAAAATCCTAGTTTTACTTTTGCGATCTTCTGGACGGACGTTTTGCCGTGATTACCTATAAATATATAGAAACAATGACCGGAATAAGACTCATGCGGTTATGAAAGACACAAACACGACCGGTTGTGCGATTGGACATAAATAGAACCGGACTTGAAGCAAAGAGACTAAATTACCCCTCCCCAAACAATTTCCCATTTAGGAAATCTTTTGTCTGCCCTTCGAATCTTCATCGCTCATCTCCACTCCTGCGCAGCCATCTTCCATGGCAATTCCCACCTTTGAATCTCCATCCCTCCTCGACCGCAAGCAGTAGCTCCGAATCTTCAATCGATCTGATTTCTTCGTTTTCTTCTCATTTCTTCTTCGTTCACCACTGCTTCCCTACCTCGACGGTACATCAGCTTCTTCTCCTTCATCAGGGCAACTAAAATCGACCAAAAACAAAGATCGATGGACGGTGTAGCTGCTTCAGACTTCCTCGATGGCCGCCATCACTGCTGGATCCGCCGTCCTCAACAGATCTACGGTTGTACACCGCTGATGGCGGCGGCTAGGGTTACCGTATGTGGCGGAGATGGAGGCTAAGGGTGACGAGCGGAGGCGGTGGTCTGGCATCGAAGGGCTAGTGGTTGTGTGGGAGTATTGGTGTTGGGCGGTTCGAAGAAGCAGGCACTGTTGTTGGGCGGCAATTTACAAGCGGTTTGGAGCGGTGAAGGGGGCTGACAGTGGCTGGATATGGGGCTGGGCGAGGCTAGAGAGGGTTTTTTGGTTGGGGTAGGGGCTGGGGCTAGGGCAACAGGTGAGCAAGGGTGGGGCTTTGGGGGGGGGGGTTGGGGAGTTGGGGAGGGGGGATGGGAAGTGGAGGGGATGGCTGTTACCGGACGGGGCAGTGGTCATTGTCCGGTGACGGTGGGCATGGCCGCGGCGGAGGTCACTGTGGCAGTGGAAGAGGTCACTGGCAGGCAACGGAGGTCGCTGTGACCGCGGCGGAGGTCATGTTAACCACGGCGAAGGGCACTGTGGCACGCGTGGAAGTCACTGTTTCCGGCCGCGGAGGTCACTGTGGCCACGGCGGAAGTCACTGTTTTATGACGGTGGTCACCGAGCGTTGGTAACTGTGCCATTGGTCACTTTGGTCACTGTACCGGGTCACTGTAGCAAGCTAGGTGGTCCTGGGTTCATTAAGGGTGTAATGGTCCTATTAGTAAATTTTAGTGTCATTTTTGGAAATTAAAACATAAGTACTCATTTTTGTCCACCGAGAATTTTTAAGTAATATTGTAGTCTTAACTCTTAACCCCAAATATATATCTATAAAATCTATAATAAATTGACATTTAATAATACATATACCATGAAGCACATTAAATAATTCTTTTGAGAGAAAATATTACGACTATCAATTTTGAGTAATTAGCAGTCAAAATTTAACAAGTTTGACCGAAAAAGTCAAATAGAGACTCTAACTAAGGGACGGAGCTAATACTTTTTTTAAAGAAAATAATTTATTAGTGATTGAAATGCTTTCTTCTCCTAACACAATCTATTTTCTTAAACATCTTTAACTCGAGAATAAAATTTTAGAATAACTTGTTAAAGTACAACTAATGTCTAACTCCCACGTTGCCAGATGATGATGTTTGTAAACATTTCATATCATAAGTTTAAACTAATTGATCTGAGATTTCTTACTTTTATAATATTTGAATTCGATGACATAACATGCATGTTTGATCAATGATCATGTTAATATTTTACCAAAAAAATGATCATATTAATAATTGATTGAGAAAGCATATCGATTTATTTTAATCTCTTTAGTGTGATCAGCTTGTTTCTAAAATATTTAAAGTCACTTAATATAATCTTCATTACACATTTGACTAGTACCAAACTACCAAACATACAAATTAAGCATTTCAAGCGGGTAAAAAGGTTTGCTTAAAAAACGGGTAAAAACTAAAAAGGCTATTTGACCCTTTTAGCCTTGTTTTAGTTTCTTACCGGTGTCAAATTCTTTTGTATCATGGTCATACGGAGCAATAAAAAGGCGGCTTTGCAGCCGGAAATTTCATGGAGTTATACATGACTCCATTATCAGTCCGTATACCGTGCCGCCGGTGCATGGTGAACACTCTACTCCCAGGATAAAATTCGCGTGAACAGTATCCTACCATTTGTTTCAATTTTTTTCATGATGTAAATCCTTTGTTTTTGTATATAACTCGCGCTATTGTTAAATGTAAATACAGTGTATTCAAATGTTACTCATTGTGGTGTAACTCGCATTATGAAGAATGTAAATAATGTGTAAGCAAGATGTAACTTGCAGGGGAAATTCACATATAACTTGTCCTTCAGAAGATGTAACTTGCGTTTCAAAATATGTAACTCACGCTTCTAAAAATGTAACTCGCTTATAAAAAGATGGAATTTCAAATATTAAACAACACATATACATACATACATATAACAATTAATTCCATCGATTGACATCAATAGAATAAATAAAATTATGTTAATTGAATTTGATTATTAAGCACTTTAGATGTTTCATCAAAGCAAAAGATATGTGTTAATTGGAATTTACTTTTCATTTTTGAAAAAAGTTCGAGGATTAGCTATGCCAACAAGGTGGTGCAAATTCAATCGGTGCTGCAAATTCAATCAGTCTCAGCAAAGTTGAAGAGTTTCTGCAAGTTGAAGAGCTCCAGTCGGCAGTCGGTGCTGCACTACTGCGGCGCATCACGAGTCTGTTTTTTTTATGGGTTAAACTTGTATTTAATGGATAAAACGGTGCCGTATTTGGACCAGACATACCATGACTCCATGAGCATGTATCAAGATGATGTGGTTTAATGATACCCCATGTGACAAGATGATGTGGTTTAATGATAGGTCCCATCCACCAAAAAATCAAAATAATACTCCATATTTAGAGATTAGTCATATGTACACATCCATTGAAGCTGAGGCAAATAGACGCCGGATCTGCGTCGAAGGAAATAGGCGCCGTATCTGCAACGAGAGACGAACAGGTATCCAGATTTTTACTTTAATCATATTCGTATTAGACGTTACAGACCAAGAAGAAGAAATCCCCTTTCTGAGTTTTTTGTATTTAAACATCTTACTCCCTAATAAGGTGTTTGCGGAACGTTCGGAGGAGATGGTTGTTTTCCCATTTTTGAAGTTTCATGCTTTTACTCTGTAAGGCTAATCGCAACCCAACTCCGTCAATAAATCAAATTTCTCATCAGTTTATACGTATTCATTCAGTCAATTCAGTTTTTACTGCAATCCAGCACCATCAATATATTCACCAAGCAACGTTGTTCTTAATTAAAATCTTCCTTTAATTATTATACGTCATTTTTTGTCAAATATGTTTTGCTGAATAATTATAATCTTAAAAGTCAAACATTCCGATATAAAAATAAATAAATTTGGATTCTAATTTTGTTGTTGTTAATTTAGAATTATTTTTGAAAGAAATAATTGAAAGATGTAAAAAAAGTATTTTAATCATAAGATCTTAATTTTACCACTTAAATTTATTTAATATAAATTCTGAACATAAAAAATCTCCAGAAAAAAAAACTTATTTATTTTTTAATTTATATATATATATAATATTGGTGTCATATGAAAGGTCATAAAAAAAAGAATTTTGGTATATGTTTTATAAAAATTGAAGTGTGAATAAAAAACTTATAACAAATTAAAGAAAATTGGGATTTTTTAATATTCTTGGCCCCACACACTTTTGAATTGTCATGTACGGATAAGACATTGCTGCGGCTGCTTTTCTCTCCGTCAATAAGTCTCCAAATACCCACTGACGTGGTGCTAGGTACTCACTTTCCAACCCACAAATACATGGATTGTAGAGTAATTGAGGGTGAAAATCTTAGGGCCTGTTTACTAACAGAGATATTTTTCTGTTTTCATTTTCTGTTTTCAGGTCTCCAGTTTTCTGTTTTTGTTTTCCATTTTTTTGTTTTCCAAACCAGAAAACATGTTTACCAAAGCTTTTCAATTTTCCATTTCATTTTTTGTGTATAAAATGTTGACTTAATATTCAGAAAATAATTGCACAATTACAAACATTGAAATGACACAAATTAAAAAATAACATAAATGTTCCCCAACACTGAAAAGTCAAATAACTGAAATAAGTGACATTATTTTAATCAGAACAAAAGTCGTACATCGCCATATCATACATCATAAGCATCCCATATTGCATTTGCAATACTTTCTCGCATTTCATGCATTTATTGTTGTTGACATCAAATTCGAGTGATTCATTTTCACTTGTACTTGTCGTCATGTTAAATATCATATCCTCTTGCTCGTACTCCATGAACTAATGGTCGTTCCTATGGCATCATCCTTTTCCTCTTGATTTAAACTCATCTACCACCAAAAAATATGGACAGGTAGAAAAAATATCATCTAAGGAGAGTAGAAATTGCCAAAGATAAAAACCATGCTGTCTGAAACACAGGTGGATGAGTTGATCGATATATTATTCCATAGTTAGCAGCAACCCAGAGTCCTAAGCTACTTAACTACTTTAGTTGTCAACTAAGCAAAAGTACAGTACTTAATTAATAATATTGACTACAATCCATTTATAACTTGGGTGTGATTTTTTGGATCACATCAAAACACAAAAACCTGCAACACTTCTTTCATATCTTGTTGTAATATATTCATTAAAGCAATAATTTTCTTTAACATCTAAGTCCTGCAGTGTTATCAAAGTATGACACAAAAATTACATGGGAAATTTCCCAAAGTAGGAGTAAAACAATGTAAAACTAGAGCAGAAAGTGACAGAAATTAAAAAAGACTGCTTCGTGAAGTTGAACTAAAATCCATAATGTGTAGAGTTGGCAGACATATGCAATAGATGAGGAAATTATTCTGCAACTCCTGGATTTAATAAGAAGCCAAAGAAAGTCATTTTATTGCACTTTTGTATGGAATGTATATAATTATTAACTATTAAAATAATATACCATGTACAGAACATTCATTAGCATCAAAGTGATAGAGTGAAATAATCCTACTTGTAACAAGTTTCATACTCCGTACTAAGTTTAAAGGCTAATTCTGTCAGATAGAGTAATACTCTTCATACAAAAATTAAAAAATAAAGCTCAATTGCCTTTGAAGAAGACGCAGAAACAAAAAAAAACTCAATTGCTCTTCACATTTCAATCACGTTCGAATTTTAAACAACAAAAAGTGAAAATTCCATTTTATTAGAGAGCTTACCTTGATGTAGTTGACAGAACACGAGACAACCGAAGATTTGGGAGATTCCGTCATGTTGGGGAGCAGCTGCTAGCAACAATTTCCCTGTTTGGTGAAGCTGGAGCATGGTTGACATGTGAAGAAGGAAGACGATGTTTAGTAAACCTAGGACCTGTAGCGTGTTGGAGAAGCGGTGTGTTTGGAGAAGCTGTGTGTTTGGCGAAGCTTTCCAGCGACTTTAATAGCTACGGAAGTGGATAGATGTTCTTCAAATTGCATCAGGGTTGGCGGAGATGTAAAGAGGGTAGGCGGACCGCGGAAGAAGCTTAGCCGCAGTTGAGGCGAGAAATTAGAGGTTAGGCGGAGAAGCTTAGGCGCAATAGAGGCAATAAAGAGGTAGGCGGAAGAAGGAAGGCAAGCGAATAAATGAAGATACTGTAGCCGCGTGTTTTCTAAATCGTGAAAACGCATAAAAGTAGGTTTTCAATTTTAAAGGTAAAACGCGAGATACGTTTCAGTTTTCGTTTTCTGAAAAATAGATAGGTAAACACGTTTTCTAATTTTTCTATTTCCAGTTTTCCATTTTTTTGAAAAAACAGAAAATATCTCTGTTAGTAAACAGGCCCTTAAATTTGGTTTTTCACCCTCCCGTTTGCAACCAGGCTAACGGTTGTAGCTATTCATTCTACAGGCTAGATGACCTTTAATTTTTAAAAAGTGATATTTGTTTTAATTTGCCCTTTTTGAGATTTTCAGGAGCATTTGGATATAAAAAAATGCCATTGTTGCATAAATAATATGATTACTAATAATCCTGGAAATTTTGTCTGAACTATTTGTATACCACATATTCCATTTAAACTTTTGGTAAATAAAGTAAATGAAATATGTCACCTATTATTTAAGTGTGTACAGTGCGCACTTTAACGATGATATTAAAGAACTATCTCAATCTGACCATGCTCCTCCCAATTAATAATGTTTGTATCTATGACAAATAAACAACTTGTAGAAGCAAAAATGCAGTAGTTATATTTAAGAGAAGTTGTTATTATCAAGTCTTATTTTAGACTACTATTATACCTATTTGTAATTGCATAAAAGTATCTTGCTGCATACAGATAGTTGTCATGGAACCGTATGAACCACAGTCTTGCAACAAATATAGAGTTTATAATTGCAAATCCCCATTTCATTTACCTTGAATGTTTAAATGCTATGCCACAGATAATAACTCAAGTTTTAATTGATGGGAAATTTAACAATTAAAATTTCTAACCAGAAAGCAATTGTGAATTTATACCCTCGTCGTAGTGAAAAACAGGTGTCTGAGCTTCAATTCCATTGATTACTGTATCCAGGCTAGAATTTACTGGAGCTTCATCTCCTCCAACACTTGTTGTTCTATTATCTCCATCCATTTCACTTATCTCCATTTACTTTTTCAGGATTTCTTTGCTATATAAATCTTTCATCCACTTCTCATCGCCGGATTTTATCTCCTCCTCTCGCAGGTTACTTTTTATCGGCCGACTTCGGACTCCTTGTATTTGGATCGCCGGACTCTGCCTTGCGAATCACCTAGTTACTTTCCGGCTTTGCAGCCACCGAGTAACGCCGGCAGCTTTCCGATGGAAAATCAGCTCCTCACTGAGTTTGAAAACGCGGCGGCTAACATACCGGATTCACCTCTCCCTCTCCGGGCCATAAACTTTGTTCTGTCTCTCGTCAGCAACCCTTCCACCACCGATTCTTCTCTGGCCGCTATTCTCAAAACCCTAACCCAATCTCTCCAAAATCCTAACCACCGCCACTCTCACCACCGCGCTATCCTCTCCATCCTTCATCTCCTCGCTCGCCGCCACCCCCACCGAAGAAAAGACGTCATCAACTCCATCCAATCATTCTCACTCCTTCCTTCTACCTCCACTCGCTCCTATGCCGAGGCCCTCTCTGCTCTCCTCTCCCTATCTGCTACTGACGCCTTCAACGAACCAGAGTTCCTGTCGCTGGTTTTCCGGCCATGTGTATCTGTCAGGATTTGGCTCTTGCGGAATGCTAACAGCTTTGCGATGCGGCCATCAGTGTTGTTTACAGTTCTGTTTGGGTTGACCAAGGACCCGTATCCGAACATGCGTAGCGCTGCATTGGATGGACTATCTGGATTATGTAAATGCATTGTGGTTGAAGATAAGAGTCTTATTCAAGGTTGTTATTTTCGTGCTGTTGAGCTACTATTTGACACTGAGGACACTGTGCGATGCTCTGCAATTTGTGCGGTATGATCTCCTACAACTGGACTGACTTTGCTTCAGTAGTGACTCTACTTGATGAGTCTTGGTCGTGTAGAATTGAAGCTAAATGCTTAATGGTGCTGCTTTCTGAGTTTAGTTATTGATATTCTCTTGTTTTGTTTTTGGTAATTACTCCGTACTAATTAGGAATCGCCACCAGTAGTCTAGTATTGGATATACCAACCGCCTCCTGTTAGTTTTACCCACTGCAAAATTTCTATGTGACAGTCTGAAAAGTTACTGTCTGGAATCATGTTTATTTATTCCCACCGTTGATATTTGGTAGTGAAGGGCATCAAGTGTGAAAATCTTTTTGAATTTTGACATTGCTAGTTTGTGTGTCTTTCCCGATTAGCAAATCTTCATTTGTAAATTACAACGAATAATCTAACAATTTATGAGATAGTCATTGAACATTTCTTTGTTTAGAACCTGAGATTGAGTGCCTCTTCTATGCCTAATCACACTTGTGCATTTTTTTTTGTGCCTAATATTTTATTTTCTGCATGGGCATACAAGCCATTAGTCCTGCTTGTTTTACCTTTACTTTAATTCCAGGTTAGTGAATGTGGGCATTCACTTGTGGCTGCCAACCATGAGAAAAGTAGAAGTGACTGGTCAGACACATTATTTGTACAGGTGGCCTATTCACTATGCTTTATATTGTTCTTTTTGAACTGCTGATATATAAATTTAGTGATTGTCATTTAGGGCACTACACCCCTTATCCCTGGGATTTATTTAATCTCACTATCTATTTTCTCTGCCACATGTTGAATCATAACCAAAATGGTCATGGTAAGTGAAAAAAGTATTTTTGTCTTCTGAAGTTATTATGGATTTATGGTGCATGATTTGTTTTTAGCTTTGCTCAATGGTCAGAGATATGAGTGTCAAGGTTAGAATACAAGCATTTAATTCTCTTGGGAATGTTGAATTGGTCTCCAAAGATCTTCTCTTACTGACCCTATCAAAGAAAGCTTCACCAGCCATGAAAGAAAAGAACTTTCCAGGACAGTTCACTACCAAATCCTCTAAGCTACCAGCATCAAGTGCTGCTTTTGCTTTTGTGAATGGCTTGGAGGACGAATTCTATGAGGTACAACTTATCCATGAATAGGTTATAATATCTGTCTCTGGAAAAGGTCGGCTGTATACTGTCATGTTTTGGGTTCATATGCATGCAGATTACTCCCTCGGGTCTTGTATAACTGGCCATTCAGAAAAGACATTTGTGAACAAAACCAAAAACAACATTCCCTTTAGAAAACCATTTAAATAAAAGTAAAATGACCATGTTACCCCATCATATACTTGACCTTTGTTTGTTACTAATTTACTATTAATACCTAAAGTAATTAACACCTAAAGTAATTCAGATGTTGCTGTTAATTTAGCATAAAATGAATCATCATCATCATCATCACCCCAGTGCCGCAAAGGCTCCCAAAGAGGCTGTTTCCGGATGACCCATAGTGAAAATCGTGTCGAAATTTACATGGACTGACTGCTACTTCATAACAAAGAAGGGCAGACAGTTTACTGAGCCATTTTGCTTTATTCCATCATATTTC
This sequence comes from Cuscuta epithymum, assembly GCA_945859915.1. Taxonomy (NCBI): domain Eukaryota; kingdom Viridiplantae; phylum Streptophyta; class Magnoliopsida; order Solanales; family Convolvulaceae; genus Cuscuta; species Cuscuta epithymum. The sequence continues at coordinate 2,723,555 of CAMAPF010000109.1, read as the reverse complement.
AAGCCAAAAAATAGTGAGTTTTTGGCTCCATTGAAAATGATGGAAATTATAAAATGAATGATCACTTAAAAAATAATTCTACCTCAGTGGACAGTTATTTTAAAAAGGTGGGAGTATGTGCGATCTGCAAGTCCATATATTTTTGTTCCCTTTCTATAAATTTCAGTGAGACTTGTGTCACTGTTAATTTTTTCATCCATTTTCATTTGAAGGTACGAAGTTCAGCCTGTCGTGCCTTACAGAGATTGACCATTCTCTCTGCTGATTTTGCGGGCGAAGCTATAAACCTTTTGGTGGATGTTCTTAATGATGATTCACTGGATGTAAGGTTGCAAGCTTTAGAGGCGATGCATAGCATGGGAATGTTTGATTGTCTAAAGGTGCAAGAAGCACATTTAAAGCTGGTAATTATCTGCTACATCTATTGATCTAAAAACACCCTGCAGGATTACTCCGAGACTAGTAGCATGCATAAGCTTCTAGTCATACATTTGTGTTTAACAGTATTGTTAATTAGACATTGAATGGATATGCTAATATAAACAATCAAACATGCGTCTTATAGTCTTGTACCGAAACATAGAAGTTACTAGATGAATAGATGTATGCATTTATATACTTAAGAGTTTAATCCCCTACAATGTTTTGTATCTGCACAAGTCACTGAATTATGCTTCCTTTGAAAGTTCATATGATGATTGACTTTGGAGGTCAACTTGTTGTGCAGTTTGTCAGTACTCTTGTGGATAATGACAATTTGATAAGGTCTGCAGCAAGGAGAGTAGTTAAGATAACTAAACTCAGGACTTTGACTCTTTTCAAAATGTGCATTGACGGCCTTGTAAAAAATTTAGAACTCTATCCGCAGGTATTTTATATTTAAACAATGATTATCAATCTATTGCATTTGTGTGTGTATGCTTGTTGATTTATATGGTAGTTAAGTATCCTGTAGTTTTATTACTCCCTTCGTCCCAAAATTTTCTCCTACCTTCTTTTTTGGGATGTCCTAGAATTTTCTTCCCTTTTTTTGGAAAGGTTTGTGTCGTTGATATTGTTTCTCCTTTTTTCTATCAGCAACAACCATACAATTTCACTATCTTAATAAGTGCGCCAAGTCAATAATTTTTTTGGACAGAGGTGTACTGTTAAAAGTGAATTTACTGTAATGTTTTTATATACTCACAGCAGTAGTAATGTTGATTGATGGAACTTCTCTTGCTATTTATTTCAGGATGAAGCTGATGTGTTTTCTGTATTGTTTAGTCTTGGTAAAAAGCATGGGAAGTTTGTTGTGAACGTGATCCATGGGGTTTCCAACTTGGTAAGTATTAATATTAGTACCATTGTTTATTTAATTTTGGTTTAACTGTTTTACTTGCTACAGTACGAAGCACACACTTTAGCATTGTCTTATCACAGATGGACCTATAAAACGTCACCTATTCGCTGAAGTTGATTTTTTAAGTGTCTCATCTTTGCACCAGATAGAGCCATCTCTTGGTGGGAAGTGGAGCTTGGACAATGCAAGAGCATCTTCATTTATGGTGTTGGCAATCTCAGCTCCGGTGTCACTAGAGCGGCGAACCTGCAGCATTCAACCAGTAATGTTCTCATATGCAGTCACCATACTGGGGAGAATATCACATGGTTTAACTGATGTAATGAATCAGAATAACCTTCTCACTTATCTCTCTCTTTGCAGCAGATTCACATTTGCTTCTGCTGCAGAATTCTTCAAAGCGGAAGAGTGTGGTCCCTCACACTCTAAGGAAGGTGATGCGTACTTGTTGATTCAAAATGAAACTGATGGAGGTTGCTCTGAGAAAATAAATGAGGTAAAGAGGGGAGATTGCACAACAGCTATTCTACAGAAGGTCACAGACATCTGGCCATTGCTAGAACTTGGATTGGTGGATAAAGTATCTCAAACTGTGGGGTAAGTTTGGATCTCATGAAATGATGTGGAAAGTTATTTTCATAGAGAAAGTCTAGATGAATACTAATGATGTCTTTAATTGGATTGGTTTCAGTCCGAGACCAGACAGACTTAAGCAGACCACACTAGACAAAACTTCAACAAGTTATAAAATACAAATAGAATAAACATCTACGAGACCAGACCAGATTTAAATAAACCCAATCAGACCAGAAAATTTCAGTCCTATAAAAAACATCCAAGGTGTACATTATGAGGAATCACTTGGCATGTATTTTTTTGGGTGATGGTCACATGCCCAACTTTCGTCAATCAATAAAATAATAAATGCAAGTCACAAGGGAATGTCATAATAATTTATCCTAATGTTCCTCTAGACGTAGTCATTTTCTCACAAGTGGGTGAGTGGCTTTATAATACATTAGGAAACCAAATATGGGCTATTTATTTTCAAAAATTTCCATAAGGTTAGATTTCTTAGTATTTATATTAAGAAATACGGAGTATATAAATAAAACAAGTTTGAACACATAAAAATTTATTTTTTGAGTAGAATATTTTTATGTCTCCCCAAATTTTCATTCATTCCAAGTTTCTGCACTATTTTCCTTCATATTTTCTTTCATGCTTAGTATATGTGGCCTAAACGGACCCTTAAGATTGCAAATTATTGAGATTCTTTACTATCGATGTGTTCATGTTAATAAACAAGATTAAATATATCTTCTTGATCTGCTTGAATGCAATATATTCTGATTCTTTCGCTCATACAGATGCTTGAAGGCAGAGGTGACAAGACTGGAAAGTGTCTACCAATGCAGGGGTGAATTGGTTTTCATATCATACTATTTGGATGCCATAGAACTGATTGGAAGGGTGTGGGGCCGCCTCATGTTACCCAGAAGGTTCTGCACCCACCAAATAGGAGATTGGCGATTGTTGTTTGACAAACTTGACACGATTCTAAAAGAGATGAGGTATAGGTTCATAGGTTTGACCAAAGAGGACGAGTATCATATCATGGAACTCAAGCTTGTGACGGAAACAGCAAAACTGTGTACATCAGAAGCATTCTGCCATAATAACAACAGTGCTTTAGTAAAATTACGTTCCAGGGCACAACTGATGCATGAATATGGACCTGATGCACTTTCCGGGTTTGTCAGAGAGCTTTATACAGGTTTGAATGAATGCATTCCAATGGAGAATCCATTATTTCTCTTGACGTCTCTCAAGAAATTCAAACCGAGACAGTTAGTTCTACCACAAAGAAAGTTCAAATGTAAAATGGCTGAAATGGATGTTGAAGGTACTGACTTTCAGTATCCTCTGCCGTTCGTTCCGGGGTTACCTGTTGGTGTTTCCTTTGCAATGAAGATTTACAATGTGTCGTTTGAGAATAGGCTTTGGGTGAAAATGTGCGTAGAAGAGAAGTTAACCCAGTATGCCTATCTTGATTTGCTTGAGCTTGGTAGTGGAGATGATGAGGTCAGAAAATTTAAGATTGTATTGCCGTTTCACAGAACCCCTAAAGCCAGATGTTTCTCAATGAGGGTTTGTGTTGTTATAGAATGTTTATTGCCAGACTATGCACCCCAAACCCCCCTGCCTGTGATTTATGGTGGTCCAAAACATGATGTTGCTAATATATGCGAAGAGAAAGAAGTGTATTTCTCCATGGTTGTAAAATAGATGATGCAGTTTATGTATCTGTTGTAACTTGTATATGTCATTCTAGTTAGATACCACCCTATTTCAGACACAAGTAATTTAGAGAAGTATGTTCATCTTGCCAATGAATTGCGCCCATAAGCGTTGCACACTTGCACATGCTAACCCTATCTTCTAGTCTCAAACTCTCAATCACTGGTGAACATTAAGATATTCTAATGTCAACAAAAATGGCTATACTTGGTTAAGAAACCAATTTGTTCCCCATCCAAACCTCCAACAGCGGCAGGGTAGTTAACATTTTCTGCCCGTAGAAATCCAATACCAATATGATCAAACTGACATCTAATGGGAAACTGGCAATAGTCAACAATCTAGCGGTAGCAGGAGTTTGTTTCGCCGTATTGATATCGTAGATGTCAACGCTATTGCTAGTGATATGTCTGTGGTGGCACGTCGCCATAGTTAATCGTAGTGAGGGCTGCGTTTTTTTTGCAAGAAACAAAACCAACTTTCATTAATTCGGTATCAACCATATAAATTTACTTTTCTAAAGATGCACTTTTTCCTCATGTCTCAATGATACTGAGACGGAGGTACTAAGTTTGTATTAGGGGTGTTTGTCAGTTCGGTTTTATAAGTTTGATTTTGGTTAGTTTCGGTTTTTGGTTCATCGGTTTTAGTTTTTAATCCATCGGTTTTAGTGACTTTTAGAATAGATGAAACTGAGAATCAGATTGCAATATTTGAGTCAGTTTGAGACTCAAGTCGTTTCATATTTTTTTCGGTCAATTTTAGTCGTTTTTGCTGGGTTTTGTTGGCCGATTTTATTTTGACCGGGGTTTTAACACAAAAGTATAAACCGTAAATCGAATAACTGATGAATTAGTCACTTTTGATCGGTTTCTGTTTTATCGGTGTGATTTTGATCGGTTTCGGTTTTGATCAGTCGATTTGTCGGTCGGTTTGGTTTTTTCGTTTTTTGTTCTCCCCTTGTTCCCTTGTTTATACGTCGTTTTTATTTCTTTATTGTTCCTAATGTCATTTTATCAAAACTTGTGACATGTCTATCAATATTTCCCTAAAATATGTCGATATACTTACCGATATTGATCAAACCCTTAATTGTTCGCATTAAAATTCTATATGATAGAATTTGACGCTACAGTTAAAAATTACTCCTTCCGTCCCAAATTATAAGATACTTTTCGGTTTACGATGTTTGACCGACGATAAAGCAAACGGATCCCTGTGTGCACTCAAATTAATTTTAGAAAAAAAGAATTACATATTCAGAAATTACATTAAAACCGCTACAAAACCTGCAAAAAGTAATTCAAATTTCATAAAATTTTGATATATAAAGTAAGAGATTAAGAGTGATTTGTGTTGACCAAGTGAATAGGAAAGACATGTTATAAAATGGGAGAAAGGGAGTAAAATATAGGATGAATATGGATCTCATAAGATTCACTGATGCATGTTCCTCCTCTTTTCTCCATCTCTATTCTCTATTGGATTTATTTATTTGTACAAAAAACTGATCAATATCAACTTCCTTTAATTGCAAAGTTTAAAAACCGTAGGTTTGGACCAAACCAGTCAGCCAGCCTAAAGCAATGGCGACGCCTGCGGTTACCCCTACTTCGAACCGCCAATCCACCACCGCCTCCAGCACCGTAGCATCCCCTGATACGGGGGCCTTCGTTACCACCCCTGCTTTCCGCAACTTTGTAAACCAAATCTCGGAGAATGTACGGAATGGCCTTTCCCACCGCCGTCCTTGGCACGAGATGGTTGCCCGCTCCGCCATCTCCAAGCCGGATTCCTTCTCGGAAGCCACCCTCCGCGTCCGCAAGAACTACGCCTATTTCCGGACGAATTACCACATTCTCACCGCCGCGGTGATCGGAATCTCGCTCATGAGCAATCCGCTCACCCTCTTCCTCCTCGTCGCCCTCCTCGCCGGCTGGCTTTTCCTCTACATCTTCCGCCCTGCCGATCAACCTCTCGTCCTCTTCGGCCGCGAGTTCTCCGATTTTGAAATCCTCGCCGGCCTCGTCGTGTCGACCCTGTTCGTCGTCTTCCTGACCAGTGTCGGATCCGTTCTGGTCTCAGCCTTGTTTGTGAGCGTCGCCATTGTTTGCGTCCATGCCGCTTTTCGTGTTCCCGAAGATTTCTACTTCGACGAACAACACACGGCTCCCGCCATTGGGATCATCTCTTTGTTGACCGGCGGCGCAGCCACAAACGGTGCGGCTCCGCCTCCTCCTGCCGCTGTAGCTCGCGTTTGAATCTACTAAGTGCAGATGATTTGATTGGTTGATATGGTGGTAATTAATCAATGGTGCTGTAGAACTCGATATCTCATACGGAGACACGGAGTACCAAAATTCTCAAATTTGCTCATAATTTCAGTTATGTCCATTCAATCTTCACATTAAAATGTCCAAATTAAACATGTTTACTTAGTTTAATGGTATATATGGATACATATACTTATTCCATCATCAGATAGTATTAATCTTTACTTGAAATACTACGTATTAAAGTATATGTATAAAAGTATGGCTTTTTATTTTTTTACGAGTAATAACTACAAAGCTAAGTATAATTCTAAAAAAATTATGGATTTTAGGGTATCTATGATGTTTTTACTTGGATTGTTCAATTCCAAACCAGACTAGAGTTAAATATACTAGACTTTCATAATTATAGACTTTTTTTTATCGTAATTATAGACTTAAATATACTAGATTTCATAATTATAACATATATATATAACGGGATTTAACATTTCCCAGAATAGATCAGAGCAGTTCAGATGATACTTAAATAGATCAAACTAGATCAGACCAACAAATTTTAGTCAAAGTAAAAACATCCTTAATTCCTTAATAAATACCGAGTACTCCACATATAATGTTAACAATCTTTGGTCATTATTGTGATATACTCCGTATGACATTCTATTAAGAATATTTATATGTCACGAGTATCGGTTGAACATAGTGAATAATTTAAGAAATATAAAAAAAAAAAAATTGACTTCAAAAAGCTCAAACCGAAAGCTAGTAGCGGATAGATAATTATTTTAGGGAAAAGGTACATATATCCCCCTGTAATATAGGTGGAGGAACAAATATACTCTTGTTCTATTTTTCGGAACAAATATACCCCTCAACTTTAAAAAGGTGCAAAAATATCTCTCATATATGTTTTTATAAAGGAGCAAATTAATCCTTATTGACTTTACATTAATAAAATAAATTTCAAAAAAGACCAAAAATAAATTAAAATATCAAATTAAAAAAAAATATTTAAAAATGTAATTGTGTCCAATTCTCCCTTTATTGTTTGTATATCACAATTTAATATTTCTAGTATAAAATATTATTTGAAAATATGTAATTTTATAGTGCAAAGAATGCAAAAAAATTATTTTTCTTTACATTGTGAAACATATGTTAGCAACTTAGCACCTTTTCGAAAGAATCTTAAACATATAGTAAAATTTTGAAATAATATTTCATACTTAAACAATATTAAATTGTGATATAAAAACTATAAAAGGGAGAATTGGACCATTACATTTTTAAAATTTTTCGTTTTTTAATTTCGAATTTATAATTTATATTCGGTGTTTTTTAAAATTTATTTTATTAATTTAAAGTCAATTAGGATTAAGTTGCCCCTTTATAAGAACATGAAAGATATTTTTGCACCTTTTTAAAAGTTCAGGGGTATATTTGTTCTGAAAAAAAGAATATGGGTATATATGTTACAACACCCATACTACAGGGGTATATTTGTTCCTTTTCCCATTATTTTATATACTCCTTTTGTCCCACAAAGAAGTTTTCGTTTTCCTTTTTTAGCAGTCCCAAAAAGAAGTTCTTCTTTCTTTAAATGACAAGTTGAAACAGTGCAAACAGTGTCAAAACAGTAAAATTTACCTCCTGTAAGTTTATTTATTTAATATGTGTAGATCAAACCGGGAAGTTCATTACGGGACGGAGGGAGTACGTAGTATTTAGAAAACCATTTTTGGAAGAATTGATCAAACTGGTTGCTCCCGGCCCGAGTCCTGTCCATTTTATCCCCAATTTTCTTCTAAATGTCCCCAAGTTTTAACGTATGACTAACACACTGTATGACTTTCTTTAAAAAAAATGACTAACATTTTTCAATTCTCTACTCCGTATTTGTCTACATATAAGCAGCGATATTGTTTCTACTATCTTACGGAACAATAAGTGTGACAATTTAAAGTGAGAAGAAAATTTTATGGGAGAGATGATATACTCCGTAGGTTTTATGCGTAACTGCACGTATATTTTTCAAGGGATGAACAAAATTGAACTGAGGCTAGATTGAAAAAGAAGCTAGAACTGAATATCTACTACTAGTCTATTATAATCTAACAGCAAAATGATTTTGGGAATGAAACTCCCGCTCAGAAATGTCACTGTCAAGGATGACTCACTTGGTTGTTCAATAAACCGAGTTTGGGTTAATAAAAAAGAAATACGTACAAGTTGTTTCCTAAAATTGTTGCGTGTAAAATTGGTCAAGAGATGCGTGCGAATTGGTTGTGACGTACTGCTTTGGGTTAAGATTCACAGATCACTATTCAAAATTTTCAATTTCTATTGGTTTTCAAAACGGTGGTACAGTATTGTAAGAATGGTTGAATGGTGTCTCAATCAAGTGTACAGTGTTGGGGATTGGATTCCCACTCAAAAATGATTAATGGGTCACACTATTGCAATTTGAAATCTAAGGAGAACAGTGTTCCCTCCAAGTGTTGAGTCTGTTTTAATTGGCTAGCTATGGAGGTGCGCACAGTGATGTATATGGGCTGCCCATGCTGTTCACACCTATAAAAGGAGAACCAATGCTCTGCTGCTCTCACATTGATTCGCATCTACAAGGGCAAATAAGAAAATGAATCAAAACACTACCATGATTTCCCAGAATCACAAGAAATTAAATTCGATGATGATGAGGTACAAAGTTTTTAATGTTATTTTTAATTTGAATTACATATTCAAATTTAATGGTGAAGCTGCTATTAACTATATTGTGAGGCTGCAAAATGATGATTTTTTTCATTCAGATTGTAGGATGTAATTCACTATAAAGAGCTTCCAAACATAAAAAAAATCATCATTTCTGATTCACTGTTCATATTCTGATGGCATATTAAACAAGTTTTAATATTTGCAGGGCTCAAAGATCCATCTCACATTCCATATTAGTTCCGGACGAAATTTCAAGACGAGGGACTGTCGTGGCTGTGCAATTAAAAAATTCATAGTTGAGAACTTTTTGTTGTTAATGATTACCACAAATACTTACAGACTGGGTTTCTTAAACAACATTCAATCTTTTGAAAACCCTAACATTTACTTCAGGTCCGGGATATTATCAGTGAGAAGACGGAGATTGGTACATTTTCAGTTTCTGATTTGATGACAATATACTTTCATTAGCTCGCTAATCTTTTTAATGGCATGTCTAAAGGAATCAAACCATCTCACTAACTATTTTAGGCTACTTATAAAGGTTATGCACGTTAAAATGCAATCATATTTCATTTATGTTCTTGAAAAATAGATTCAAATTGCAATTTAAGAGTAATGATTTTGTAATACTTTGTACTAACACACATGTAACTCAACTATTGTTAAAGATGTTCCTTCTTTTCGTGACTTCAATCTTTTTTTTTTAGTTTTAATAGATAGTATTAATAAATAGACAGATAGAAAGATGTAGTTCTCTTAGTATAATAAATATGGAAAATTGGAAATTATAGATTCCATTTTAGAGACATACCTGTGAACTCTGTTGCCGCGCCCCTTCTCCTAATTCCAACTTACTTCCAGCCTATATCTATTTATTAGATAGAAACTTTTCAAATCAGGATCACAAATTGACCCAATACGGCACGTGCTAATGAATTCCAAATTTTCAAAAAAGGACGATGGTCATCCTGCAAATGCAAAGATTTTTTACGAATCACTAAATTATTGTTTTTGGATCAGAAAGAGGGATTAAGTAAGCTGAAAAAAAATTATTCACTTTAGAATCCAACGAAATCAGTGGCATGTATTGAGAGAGGTTTCAGCACAGCTGTATAAAGGGAATGTCAAAAAACCATTCCCTTTTAATGAGTTTTTGCCATTTTTGGTCCCTCGACTATTATGTCAATGACATTTTTGGTACTCGACTTCTAATTGTTCCATTTTTAGTCCTTGACTATTGTGCTAGAGACACTATTAGTCCTCGACTTCAAGGTTTCCCACATTTTATCCCTGAGTATTGTCAAATTACCACTTTTAGTCCTCCCATTATGATTTTGACACAATAAGTGGAGGACTAAAAAAGTCCCTATTATAATAGTTGAAGGACCCAAAGTGTCACTTTTATGAAAGTTGAATGACTAAATATGGAAATTTTCAAAGACGGGTACCAAAAGTGTCGCTAGCGCAATAGTCAAGGACTAAAAATGGAAAAAATCAAAATCAAGTGCCAAAATTGTCAATGACATAATAATCGGAGGACTAAAAGTGGAAAAAATTCCCCTTTTAAGTAACTTTAAAAGATAAACAGAACTCAATAAACAATTGTACAAAAATATCAATATAGGATGATATTGAGTTCTGTTTATTATTTAACACCAAAACAGTACAGTAATCAATTGTTAACAATAAGATAAAAAGGATTCCTTATATAGTGCAGTTTATAAAGTGGTCAGTTTTTGTTAGTGGTGAGGTTATTTAACAAAATAAATAGTATAAAAAACATGAAGGCAAGGCATACCTGTCTGCTTAGCCTGTTGTGTGTTAAGAAATCCCCCAATGATAACAGATTGGACAGATTATTGTTCAAAGCTCCAAGAAAAACCTATAGAAGATTGAATCATTAGTGGTTTACATGTCTGAAATATAACTACATAATTAAAAAAATACCCATACCTGTTGCCTCATTCTTAAATTAAAAATATAGTGGTTGTTAAAGTGCTTCCTGTGGTTCCTTACAAGAATAATGGATTGTATTATTTGTGGTTTGGCGAGGTGTAAAAATGCTATTTTTTGTTGAATTGTTTTGTCTGATTTCATGTGATACAACGCACCAACGTATGGTTTAGAGGTGGGCGTTGGTAGAGATTGGGAGTTACAGTTCACTTGGCGTTGGGGAAATATTGCTCATGGTGAACTGCTCGGGTTATAAAGCCAGAGTTTGGGTGGGTTGGTCATGGTATATAATGAGGTCGGTTGGGTTCCAATGGTCTCAATAGTAAAGTATAGTTTGGTGGTGGGTTTAATGATCTTGGGGGACGATATGTCTTATACTGCGTATTATACGGAGTATAGAGAATTCGTGACATGTGACATTTATTTAAGACCATGTGTTACTTTATACGGAGTATTTTTATTATTACGTACAATTTTAGAAATGTCTAGAAATTGAATTTCAAATCCATTTTAAAACAATACATTTAATGTCATATTTTTTTAATTAAAAATTGTAAGACAAGTAATGCTACTCCGTATTTAACAATTAAATTTTTTAAATCTATTAAAAAATCCATGGTCATTTAACTTTCAAATATTTCGGTACAAAAACCAAAATATGAATTGAAAACTAAAATATTTCGGTACTAAAATATGGATGTTGATTTAAAAAAATCACAGTCATTGTATCTTATGGAGTACTGTATTAAATTTTCAGCTAATGTTTTTTGAAAGATATTACATTATGGATAGAAGAAATCCATTCATGTATAATTGTAATCTTTTTTGTGCCAAAAATCTTGAGTACCGTGGAAGTAATATACACAGATCTGCTAGATTCTTAGCTTGTGGATGTGTTGATTTACATACAGGTCCAATTGGTTTGTTTTAAGGGAAGTTCAATCGGTGAGATTGAGGTGTGTAGTGGAGGGAGTGTATTCTTACCGTTTTTATAGAGCTTAGAGCGGCGGATGAAGCTGACGACGAGGTGGAGGAGTACTACCGTCGGTGGATACACGGCCGGCGGCGAGACGAGTGATTAAGGTGGCAGAGAATCAGTGTCGGTGTGGGGTAATTAACCTCAGATGAATTTGACCGTCCAGTAGGTTTAAGATGCGGATGGTTGGAGAGACAGCCTGTTGATTTTGAACGGAAGAAATGAAATGCTGGGAACAAATCGATGGTCGATTGATTTGAAACGAAGAAATGAAATTGTGGGAGTAATGACCAAATGCCTGGCCTATTCATTTTGAGAGGAAGAAAACGGAGTGTTGGAAACAAATGAAGGGTTGGATTCTGGGAGATTATATGGTTTAATGGGGTGGACTTTTTTGGTTGGATTTCACATGCTCACAATCAATGGACCTCTTAATCTTACCTGTTACTATGCTTAGGATATATGCCTAACATTCTCACAAATGGGTTAGTTTTATTTGTGTTAAATAAATGTTATCATTTCTTATTTAAGAAACGGCTAGGAATCATAAATGACAAATTAATCATCAAATGTTAAAATTAATATATCTATAATATCACAGTTATATACCCATCAAAACTATTTCTCAAAATATGCTTCAACTTCCTTATTTATATATAGAAAATTATTTTTAAAAAAAATATTCACGAGGTAGAGAAAAAATTAGAGATTTTTCAAAACTAACCCCAAGACAAGAAATATTTATAAAAATACTGAAATAAAAGTAATTTACAAAATTACGACTAATCTATTCTAACATACAAACAAAAGAATTTTGAGGAACTATGTTCCCGCTCAAAACATCAACTTCAATGAGTCATTTGTTTTTATGTCAAAATAATTAAAAAGGAAATATAGGGTAAAGAGATTAGGTCGGTTGAGTCAAGTTTTGTGATGAAACAAATTATATTGGTCCAAACAGGAGGTGAGCACGGTAGAATCACTTGCCTGTATTGAGATTGAGTCAATGTTTGCCTAGATTTTTCCTATTGGTGGAGGTGAAAAAAGTGAATGAGATTGAGTGTTTTAGGGGTGTGAGTCTTCAAAATCCCGATTACAGTTTATTAGTTTAACAAATATATTAGTTTTGTTAAAAATATTTTTTAACAATATATTTTTAAATATTGTTAAAAATTTAAAAAATATTGTTAAAAATATATCGTTTTGTTAAAAATATTTTTAACAATATTTAAAAATATTCAAAATATTTTTAACAATATATTCATCGTCAGGAAGATGAGGCGACACAGTGACATATTAGTTTGAGGTTGTTGTCTATAAAGAAGTGTTTCATAACAACTAGCAAGAAGGGTAATGTGTTTCCAAATTATATTTATACTGCGTGTGATCAGTGGTTAATCGAATTGAATATTTTGCATCACATATCAAAATTCATTATTTTAGGGACCATAATTCTAAATTGTTCTTTTTTTTTATATTCTAAACGGGTCATTTAGAATACAAGTTTAGTCTTTATTCCAAATTTGACTAAACATGTTTGAACAGATGAAAAAATCACCAACTGTGAATGGGAAAAAATAGCTAGATAAATGTGTTTTTGAATATGGGAGATTGTGAATCGAGTGGTGAATATATAATCCTAATTACCCCCCCCCCCCCCCCCCCCCCCCCGCCCGTGTTTTGCAAGTTTACAAAGGCAACTCTTTTAAAAAAATGCAATTCGTAAAAATAATATTTAGCATAGCATATTAGAAGTGGTTCATAACATTTAGCAACAAATGTTTTCAAATTATATTTATGTTGTGTGTAATCTGTGGTTAATCGAATTTAATATATTGAATCACATATCAAAATTCATTATTGTATGGACTATAATTCTAAATTGATGTTTTTTTATTTGACATGATTCATTTAGAATTATTATACGTTTATTCTTTATTCCGAATTTGACTAAAAACGATTAAACATGTGAAAAATTCACTAACTGTGCATAACACGGGTGTTCAACACATCTATTATAGTCTAAAAGCAAAATAACTTAGGGCTGAATTTTCCCTCTAAAAAACGTCGCTTTCAGATGTGTTGTCTAATGTGCAATAATACATTATTGACTGAGAGGTTCGGTGTGTAAAAATCGGAAAGTTAGGGCACATATGTGAGAATTTTGCAAGAAATGAGCGGAGTAGGCCGTTTGAGACACTGCACAGATTTAATTTGGACTTGCCACTGACCGTGCTTCATTTTCATTGGACGGTTTGGTTGCTGAGCAGTTAATATACGGAAGAAAGGTCAATTATTGATTTTGCTTTGTTGTAACCATTTAGAATTCAAATTTTGAAAACCGGTTTCCCCCCAGATCCAAAAACAATTCTGATTGGTTGAAGAACATTGTACACTGTTTGGGAAGGATTAGGCAGACCGATTTTCCTGTTATAAAAGCAGCCATACTCAGTGTTACAACACCACATTCATACATAGCAAGGTAGCTAAAATCACAACAAACATTTCTCGAAAATGGTTCACATGTGGTCTCTATTCAGAGAGATAGACCAAAGCAAAATGACTTGGGCAATCAAGGCAAGGGCGATACGGGTTTAGTGAGAGCCGGCTCATGACTGCTTCCCTGAGTCTTTGGAGGTCGTCTTTCATGATGAGGGGATTCAGTTTCTATGATTTACATGCATATTATGTTTGTCCACATCTTTTATAAAAACTTTGATGCAAAATCTTTTTGAACTTCAGGGGTCCAAGATGCACGCACGCATCCCAGATCAGTTCATTGTTCACTACTGTAAAATTGCAGTAATTGAATAAAAAGTTTTTTTGGGGTTGATCTATTGAAATATGATCAAAACAATTTTTGTGCATCTCTTTTGTTTGGAAAATGTGCACTGGATTATTATACCTCTAACATTGATAGTTTAAGTTGTGCCTACGGACTTCTATACCAGACATAAGAGTTATACTTCAATGTGATTTTGTAAATATGTGATTATAAAACAATTTCCTGTTCTTATAGAAAAGTTTTGTGGATCCATGTAAGTGTGTGATTTGAAAACAATTTGTAGACTAGACATGGATTGCCACTTAATTTCAGGTAAAGTTATAGAACGAAATATAAGTTGAAGTTGTGCGTAGGGAAACATACCGGTAGCCTGTTCCAAGGTAGACTCCGGTGCCCTAAATCATAGAGACCACATATCTAACTATTACAACATTTACAACATTAAATTAAAAAAATGGGAGGGGGGTGCATGTAGTGTGTATTCTTCATAATATTACAACAATTTAATGCTTAAATTAAAAAAATAAAAGGGGGGAGGGGGTTGGCATGTCGTAGGCAGTGTTCAGAACCAAACATTAATGATCTTGAAGATCCCTACAAATTTTACATGTAAACCTTTGTTATAAGTCATCTACAATGCCAATCTTTTTATGGAAGAGATTTATGAGTAACACAGACTTGGGGTGAATAGCCCAAGGTAAAACATGTATAAAAATTTGGCAGCAATCTGAAATGCTTAAATTGGACCTTTTTTTATTTTAAGCAATTTGGTGGGAGAATTTTTCTTACTAATATTAGGAAAAAATGTTAACAACCCTGTACACAATAAACTATCCAGATAAAACTCCACAACATACCACCCCGCGATTGGCTGGCATGTCCAGGGCAATTCGTTTTACTGTGGCAGTTCGTAAGATGGATACACAATAAACTATTTAGATAAAACTCCACCACATACCACCCCCCTGATTGGCTGGCATGTCCAAGGCAATTCGTTTTACCATGACAGTTCGTAAGATGGATACACAATAAACTATCCAAATAAAACTCCACCACATACCACCCCCTGATTGGCTGGCATGTCTAAGGCAATTCGTTTAACCTTGGCAGTTCTTATAATGTTTTTAATTAATGATAATACAAGCTTTTGTGCCCTTTCAGAGCTATTGATAGCATCATATTATTATAATACATAATAAATTCTGCCTACTATGTAACACATTGTAAATGATTTGGTAAGGTTTATCTTATAAATGCACACCATCATTTGGCAATTTTGGACTTCTTTGATTTAAAAGGGTTGAATAAAAAATTATAAAAAAAATTCAAAACCATTAAAATAATTTCGGTTCTAAAAAATAAACTATTTTTTAAAAATAAATACACTTGATATTAAAAATCTTTAATACAACTGACTCTGTAACTCATGAACAAATAATATCATGGTATCATAAAATACATTGAATTTAAAGTTGTGATTATTGTTGTAGGTTGGGGTTTTAAACGATTGAATTTGAAGTTGTGATTTTTTATAAAGAAAGAGAATTTGTGACCGGTCGGTTTAATCGAAGCATTTAAGTTGGGCGGTTGGGAGTGGGAGGGTCCGATGTGTTAAAGACTTGAGGAGTGGGTAGTGTTTGAGTGGTTCAAGAATATTAAATGGTAGTAGCGGGTGGTGGGTTGTTGGAATTAAATGATGTGTACAGGGTGGGTGTTTTGAATTTTGAAAATAGAACGTGGGTGGGCCCACGCCCACGGTCTGTAGTTACGCAGTGTTGCTCATTATTTGGTTTGTACGTTTCAATTGTGTCTAGATTCTTCTGTTAAGATTTTTGTTTTAGTATTTTTTGTGCCTTATAAAATTGACAGGGTCTTTCATAAAAAAACTAGACATTTCCGAATTTTCCTAAAAAAAAGGCTCTGATTAAATAAATATCTAAAAACTAAATTATCAGTGATTTGAAAAAAGGTAGATTCTATGGTACCCAAAGGTATCATACCTTTGTCCACATGGACCAATGAGAATGTTGAAGTTGAATTATTTAAATCTAAATTAAAAATGATAAAGTGATGTGGTCCAATCAAATGAATGATAGGTACGGTACCCCATTTTTTAAAAGGGTACCGGGGTTGCCACCATGAAAAAATGATGTGAAATTATATTATATGAATTAATAGCGGAAAGGGAAAAAAATAAATTTAAAAAATTTAGAAATATGTTTTTGGAGATTATTATTAAAATTTTAATATTTTATCAAAGCTAATTAATAAACTTTAAGTGGGATACATGCGAAAATTAATCTGGAAAAAACGGTATGATGAAAAAAAATTACTATGTTTGTTAAAAAATGCTTGATTAATGTTTCCGCAAAAATATTGGGTAAAATTTTGGGTTAATGTTTAAATCATGGTGGAAAAATAGACAGAAGTTCGGATCTTGCAGATCTATGTGTTTAATCCTTGATGTGTTTTGGACTATATTTTTTCGGTTTTTATTAATTCTTACAAAATACAATTATTTCAATTCAAAACCATTTGCAAGTTGGGGGTTTGTCTCTGACAACCGAATGAGAAGAAAAAATGATAGATCGGGAGGTTTGTTAAGTTTTTTGGGTAAAAAATATATGTTTGTGTTGTTGGTGGTTAAAGAAGATTGGTGTTCAGGAGTTGTGTTGTGTTCGTGAATGTAAAGGCTCAGGGGTAGGGTTTGAGTTTTGGTGTGATTTGGGATGAGGAAAGTTACCTGTGAAGCCTATTGCTTAACGTCGTAGATCCATCCCCGTTGGTAACAACATGTGTCGTTTGGGGTCTTCGCCGCAGCGCTCTTGACCTCTCCTAATCGTCGTCGTTAGGGATCGAGGGCGGAGTGCCGTCTCTGTATGGTGGAGAAGTGGTCTATGCTGTGGAGTTAGGTTCGGAGGTTGAGGATCCGACGTTGTTTTCTTCAGGCTGGGGTGTTATTTCCGAGTTCTGGCGGTGGTATGCGATGGGGCAGTGGGTATCTTTTCCGATGTGTTCGTTAGAGATGGAGTAGCTCTGAGTGTCGGATCATTTCCGATCTTTTCAGGAGGGTTTGGGGTGGGATTGACCTGTTCAACGAGGATAAGGGTTGGGTTATTGGGCTTTGATTTTTGGGTTGTTTGGGCCGCTGGTGTTTTGTTTTTATGGGTTTTGCTGCGGAAATAAACTGGCCTTCGTTCTTTTGGATTTGAACCGAGTTAAGTGTTTGGTTTTTTCCAAAATTTATTTCATATGCATTAATTTTTTTAGCATTTAAAATATTTATCCATTTTTTCCCATTTTTTGTGCTGACAATGAATATCTTTGTATATTCAATAATTAATATATTGTTCGCATTTTTAACATGTTATTATTGTGTTTTATAGCAGGTATCCGTTGCTTCGGTTTAGGTTATAGAGTAAGACACTTCTGTTTTTATTTAAGGACTGATTTTTGGTCATGTTTTCGTTTTTCCCAGAACTCCTTTTGTGTTATACTGGCATTTAATGTCGCGTGTTCCAAATTAATTCAAACTCCGTTAAAAGATTTGAAAAAAACTTACTGTTAATGCATGACGTGTATGACGTGTTCTGGCCGTGACGTTCGTTTCGGACCTAGCACTGCTTATATTCATGCAAAGTATTACACTTTTAATTCTTTTCAAAGTACTGATTTATAGATTTTGGGTTATTATTTCCTTTATGTTTGCAACTTTTTCTCAAGGTATTATTTTTTTGGCTTTATAAAGAAGTTTTGAATAACGTTTGGCGTTGCATTGAAAATACTTATATGCAATGAGTGCGACACGACAACTGATGCCACTCAAAATGTGGTTTATAAAGAAGTTTTCAATAACGTCTAGCGTTGCATTGAATTCAGTTTTTAACATATGTGTGTTGATCTTTGCAGAATTATTTTGGTTTGGTTATTATATTTCTATGTTTAATATTTCCTTAATCTTGAATTGTGTACTTGGTAAGTGTACTCCAAAGGTTTGTTTTTATTATCAGCAAATATTTTTGGGCCGATGGTGTTGAAAAAATTATGAAGGAAGAAAAAATTGGTTAGAAATTCACCGGCAGTGCATCGCACGGGTGGATTTGTTGTTGAAGAAACCTGTGTTCACGCATGGACAGCTCTATGTTGCGGTTTCAAGAGTGACCAACAGGCGTGGTTTGAGAATTCTTATATGTGATGACAGCGGCAAGACCGCGAATGCCACTGAAATTGTTGTTTGTGAGGAAGTTTTCAATAACGTGTAGCGTTGCATTCCATTCCGTTTTTAACAAATGCCTATAGGTCATTGTAGAATTATTTTGGTGTACTTTATTATTTATTACTGTGGCTGATCGTGATTGTGTACTTTGTAACTTATTGGCAAAGTTTTGTATTATTGTCAATAAGTCTTTTTGTGGCGATTGTTTTGAAAACAATTTGAAAGGAGAAAAAATGAGATAGAAATTCTCCGGCCGTGCATCGCACGGGTGATTTACTAGTATAATATAAAAGCAAAATCTATGAAAACACTGTTTTTTCAACAGTGTTCCCGCCCAAAGTCCTAAGGTGAGAGTCCATAACCTGAAATTACATAAATAGCCCTGTGAAGGAGCCATGTGAAGGGTATTATTGCAAAACAAGAAATAATGATGACATTTGAAAAGGTTTCTGAAAAGTATCTAAAAAGAAAAGTTCCTTGGTGCACGTGCACAGTAAAAACATTAAAGAAAGTTCAAAAGTAAACAGTATTACGGCCCCAATCAATTCTGGCCAGGCTGTATTTACAGGCATGCGCACACAATATCTATAAAATATCCAGAGCAAAAAAATTTGTAAAAAAAAAAAACAGTCCATCACTTCTGGCCAGTTCTTGGGGTGTTTATTTTCTTGATAGGAGGTCTTTGACTTGCCTATAAATACTATGCTTTCACAGCGCACACATCCCACACAATTGTTAACTTCATCTCATTCCCTCTTGATTCTCTGCCTACAATGTGAAAGATTATCATCTTAAATGTGCCCATATATATTCATATTACATACAAGTAGTTCCTCTCTTGGTGAGAAATGAAAAATAGAATATTTGAGCAGATAAAAGGAGAAATCAAATGGTATTACAACTCGATAGAGTATAAGTAGAAGAGGTAAAAGATCAAAGCTTCTGCAGTTTCTTGGCACATATTCTTCAAGTAGAAAGAACTACAAAGAGACGACCACAAATTGCAGGAATGATGCAGCAAATGCAAAATAGGAAGATAATAAGTTTATCTATGCATATCCCTCAACAAAAAAGGAAGATAATAAAATAGAAATTCATAAAAGAAATAGAAGTATAAAAAATAAATTTTTTATTGAGTTTAAACAGATATTTTATTTGTACTCACATTTTATTTCCTTCCAAACTTCTCTTGCATTTTCCTCTCTATTGTTTTTACCCAGAATTTTCCAAGTTCCAAAGAGAATCTGAAACACTGGGTTCAGCAAGGCAGGAGCTTGAGAGAACAGAAACGGGAAAACAGAAACAGATCTTTACTCTCCAGATGTTGATGTTTCAATGGAGAACCTTCAGATGCTAAATAATGAATCTTATCTTTACTTCTCTGACAAAAGTTCTATAAGTACAAACAGCACCACAGATCAATGGTACAAAAGAACCTGGAAAATAATACACCCAAGTGTGGCATTAAAAGCAAAACTGGCAAATGGAAAAACACGAATGAAGCAGTGAGAATAAAGATGGTCTGTTTGGCTCTGTTTTCAGCCAAAACTCGGGACAATACATTAGATCCAATTGAAGATCTGAGGATAGTTTGTCGCAGAGAGCCATGCAATAAGGTACAAGTTTGCAGCATTGGAATGATAACATTACTTGCCAAGTTTTTGGACTACAAGAACATAACCATTCAATGCGTGACACTAGAATTTCTAGGAGAGTTGGCTGAAGAGAACAATGATAGGAAGGTGATATCTTTTCTCTTTTATCAGTTTATGTCATTTGCATTCACCACCTATAACATCAATGCAAGTAATGCTCTGTTTCTGACCTGAAACTAACATGTGAATTTTGCACCTACATTTCTTTTGGAATCAAATATAAAAGTGTCAATCTTGAAACTGAATTTGATCTGGAATGAAATATAAAAGTGTGAATATTGAGATGGTATTTTTTAAATAGTACCTTCAAGAAATGAATGAGGTGAGTTTTGAAGATATGATTTTTTTTGCTTTTGAAAACATGCATATTTTAGTCTAAATGTATAATTATTTTAAAATAGAAATTTCAGAAAGGGTAACTTAAGATGTAGAAAAAATAACAAATCTAAAGATTCTTCAAGTGTGCTGAATTTTCAAAAAAGATAACTGCAAGATTCATTGCTGCTTGCACTTATAGTTGATTCATGTTTTTAATAGAGAGAAATAAATTAGCAAGTTAATTTTTCTCCTTAAATATAGGAAAGCATTTACTCCATAATTATTAATGTTTTTTTCAATAATAATTAAGGTGACACAATAAAGTTGGATGAAATATATTTACAATTAAGTCTATTTGCTTTCGGGGGGATTGGAATTAAACAGCTACAATATGGTGGTTCAAGTGAGTTGAGGATTGAAAAGGGATCGAATCTATGAAATTCAAAACCTTTTTATTTAAGCATTGGTTCATGTCATGGAAAGTAAGAACAATTAAGCAATCAGTTAATATTACTCCATAATAATTACAACAGGGCGAAACGGTTTTGGTAACTAAGGAAAAAAGTTAGTTGACATGTTTGTAAATAAAGAAAAGAATGTTGACATAAGAGTCTATTTCAATACTGGAGTTGAGAACAAACACAGCAAAAGGCAAAGCACAAAGATACAGAATAGAGAAATACGGATTATCATTCTGCAACCGTAAGTGTATAAGAGAACATCTCTGTTTGGTTCTCTTTAAAATTTAAAACCACTATGTCAACTATTACTCTGTAAATGTTCAGCAATTATGCATATTCATTTTTTCAATTGTATATCCTTTATATTACATAGAGTGAAAATAAATTAAGCTTACGTGTGCTGAGGTGTCTTAGTACGGTTTTCTTAGCAGATTTGCTTATACTCAAGACATTTGTGCCTGTGAAGTTTAACAAAATTGTTATTCACAGTTAGGAACGAATATATAGAACTTTATTCTACATGTTACAATGTACTACCTCCGTCCCCCTAAGTTTGGGACAAGAGAAGGTGGCACGGTTTTTAATAAAAGTGGGTTTATGTGGTTGATATTGAATTGATAAAGTAAGAATAAAGTAGGAATGATTTAGAACCACACAAACTTTACCAAATAAGGAATGAGACAATCTTAGTGGGACGGACCGAAATGGTAAAATGGGACAATCATAGCGGGACAGAGGGAGTAGATAAGTACAAACAATAAACATATTTGCTTATTTTTTCTAAAACTTGACTTGGATTGCCATTAAGGTATACGCCAGCAAGAAAAATCTTGCTCCATCGGCAATAAAAGAATCAGAACCTGAACAAATCGAACCTCAAGCATCAACCGATAGACATCACCGACAAGAAAACTCTAACGAACAGGCCCTTTGCCATAATCTCTCTCCCAGGACGAAACAACAATGGCATGAAACCCAAACCAGAGCAACAACATCATCATCCCCAGGCGAGACGAAGGACCAACCTTCTGCGACATAGATTAGAAGATGGATCATCCCCAGGCGAGACGAAGGACCAACCTTCTCCGCCGCTCGACACTTTCTATCTAAAAAACGGACGTTTTGAAACGAAAGAATGGTAAGCGAACCTAGGGTACGATCATCTCGGCCTTATTATGTTCCTGGACAGCTATTTTTGGGCTGACTTTACATGCACTTTCAATTTGGCCCACCATGACCCATCATCTTAATTTCTTCTTCGGGTCTTTTGATTTTTAATTTGGGACCAAGTTCTAAAATGGAATGATATGCAAACCTAGGGTACTCTTTGGCCCACTCATTTTAGAATGAAGATTCTAAAAAGGAATTTATTGAAACTGATATAATAAAAGAGTACAACACATTGACACAACTTCTAAGTAAGGTTTTAGGAAGTTTTTACTTGAATTGTAATTTGCTGGTCTGATCTGTTTAAGTCTGATTTGGTCTGGTCTGTTTAAGTAAGGTCTGATTTGCTCTGGGACAATCCAAGTATAATCAACTTGGTTAAGTAAAAACAGTTCCCAACAGTGTGAATAGATTGATGGAATAGGACATTGTCTGAGTGAATTTAGAGAACAATCCGAATCGAGTTTGCTAATATTATCTTCTACAAAATTTTCATCAAAGCAGTTCATATACTAAAAAACTTTGTTAATTGTACCTATTCGGAAGTCAAGCATGTATTTATCAATTTTGGAATCATGGTTCATAACTCCATATAAAACGCAAGAAAGAAAAACACCAACAGATGCAAACTTTTTTAAAACTTTTAACAGTTTTCTAACCGATTCTTCCCTATCAAAAAATGTGTTTAAGTAGCATGTAGTGAATATGATGCTCGAATTAGTCCAGTTAGTCCTATTTTAACAAAATTCACAAGCATATATTTTAATTTATTAAAAACAAATATCAAACTAAACTTACACTATGTTTACCACTAAGCTTTAGATCGCTAGAAAGTCTTTGCCAAAAAATTGTTCACCTTATTCACTAATTATTAGTGTTTGAACTCCTCAGCATGAACAAAAACATATAAGGAGCAATACCTATGACTAACTCTGACATATTTTGTAGATTGACGAACTTGGGAAAAACGGGAGGGAATCGGATTATTTGCTCATTGGCTGAGGCATCCCCAGATAGGAGGGGTGGGGTTGTCTGCCGGAGAAGTAGATAGAAAAAAAAAGACACGAGGTATTGTCCGCCGAAAAACCCAGAGAGAATTAGGTGTCGGGTTGATGTCCAGAGAAAGGGATATAAGAGAATAATACAAAGGGATATGAGTTATCGGTTGTGAGGTATCGGAGAAGATAACACTCACACTCCGTGACTCTAGATATAACTCATTTGAATATAGCACATGTGATGTAGTTACTAATTACTCCGTATGTATTAAAAGGAAGGAAATACCCGATTTTGGCTGTATTTTACTCCACTAAAAATAAAATACTAATCTTATATATATTTAAAATACAATTTCAAACTATTCAATTAAGAATACTAAGACAATTAACACAGTTATTTCTTCTATCGTATTACATTCGTCCCTTTTAAAGGTTCTCATGGCAAAACAGTATGATTATTAAAACAATTACGGTGTATTAGATAAGATAATTCGGGCAATATTTTAGAAATAGTTTTTATGTGTATATAATACTTCTTATATAAAAAAAAAAGAAAAAAAGAAAACAAATACTTCTTATATATAATGGGGTCAATGATGATAACTGTGATATTATAATTGTATTATTTTTAATATTTAATAATTAAAATATCATTTTATGAGTATTAATTGTTTCCTAAAAACGGAAATGGAAAACTTATATGGAACGCCCAAAAAAGGAAAGTGGCAAGCTCAAAATGGGACGGAGTATGTGATAAACACATTGAGGAAAGTATTAATTGATAGATGCAACAAACATCTCAACGGGTAAAATCCTGGACTAATATTTGTGTAAGATAAAAAGCTTCAATTCCAAGACTTTAGTGTTAATTAGGAGGCCATTTGGTAATAATGAAATTGTTAGAATCGGCAAAATTTGCTAAAATTGATGGTAATCTGACTAAACCAGTTGAATTGGCTTAATTTGCTTAATTATGAAAAATTATATTTCAAAAATATTTTAGGGAAAATGGTCAAATAAACTCTTCCGGTTATTTTCAATCCATCACTTAAATTCTTCTACTAGGAAAAGCATCATATAAGCATGCTCACTTTTAAATTACAATCAACCAAGTCATTTTTTGTTGTTATAACAGGTTATTTTTTAAAAATAAATTAGGACTATTGATAAATCTCATAAATAATCGTATAAATTTAAAAAACAGGGAAAATGGAAATTAATTTATGAAAGGTAATATTTATCTTTGTGAAAGGTGATATTTATGGTAGAATGATTTGCAAAGATAAGAAAATAACTTGGAATAGCAGGTCATCAAACGGTCAGTGAACACGGAATGAAGATGGGGTGCAAAGGTTGGATTATTCATTAATAACAAAAAAGTGGGACTATTGTAAGAAGGCCGCTAAAAATTGGATTATTAGTTTCCATTTTTAATTTTCTAAAACATAATGTAATAATTTTTTTCTCCAGGGGGTCTGGGGGAGGGGGCTGGGGGAGCCTGGAGTAATTAGGGCTGAACTCATTCCATTAAGTTTCAAACTCTTATGTGCCTAGCGGGTTTCGAACTCAAAACCTCCCACTAGGTATGATAACCTCACACTAGCTGGGCTGGAATGTAATAATAATATAAAAATAAGTTTAAATGTAAAAAAAGGACAAATAATTTAAAAATGTTAGAATAAAAATAATAAAATCATAAAATCAAAAAATAAATTGTTATTGTAAAAAAGAATTACTACAGATGTTGAGTAAAAAATAATTTCAAATAATCAAAGATTTTGACTTTGAGAAATTTGAAAATTTTCACAAGTTTTATCTATATATCTTCAAATTTAATATTTTTAGAGTTTTTCAATATATAAACCTACTATTACAGGTCAAAAGTGATTGAATGACTAAATTGATCTATTTTAAAAAAGTAATGTACTATATGACACTTTTTTAGTATAGGGGCTTAAGTGACGGATTGAAAATAGTAGAAGGTCTTATTTGACCCCTTTCCCTATATTTTATTAAGAAAATAAAAAAAATTATATAAAAGTTATCTAAAATGATCAATTGCATTAACTTTAAGAAAATAGTAGAAGGTCTTATGTGACCCTATTCAACCTGAAAAATAAGTTAAAACTTTACTTATTTTCATTATTATACAATCCAACGCGTGAAATAAAAAAATATGTGTTTGGTGGGGAAAATATTTGCTGATAAGGTTGATAAGCCGAAAAATATGATCAACAAACAAGTCCCTTGATGATTTCGAAGGTGACAGTACTTGATAATGACTTCTTATGTATCGTTATTAATAAAAATCAATATCTCTTAATAAAGAAATCTATTTTTAGTCATATCACATGTTAACTTTGAAGTGTCAAATCACATGAAATCTCTTAAATAAAAATTTTGATATGGCTTTTTAGAGTACCAAATCACAGGTTAGCTTTGAAAGTTGGCACCCCAATGATGCTTTAGTAAAATATTGATCACTCACTCGGTCTGTGTAACGGTACAAGACTTATCATAACAAAGATGTGTGATCACATCTTAGAGGGTAGGGTTCTGAATGTTTTGAGTGTAGGACAGAGTTTTAATACCGCGACTATCTTTGACACCGTTTGATGTTTGGTTGCCATTTATATTTCAAAGGAGACCATTTCTTATTATGGATTCTTATGCAATGACCATCAATAAAAGTCAAGGTGAGTCGTTCACTCACGTTGGTCTCCTACCGAAAAACCAGTTTTCAGCCATGGGCAATTATATGTTATTGTGTCAAGAATTACCAATCGTGCAGGTCTCAAAATCCTCATCCAAAATGAAGATGATTGTCCAAAGGATGAAAACAATGAATGTTGTCTACCAAGAAGTGCTCCATATATAATCTGTAATGTTTCACATTGTAACATAACCACGTTACATATTTCAACAAACTTACGTATTATCCTTTTAGTTCGCAATTGTCCAATGTTTATTTAACTTTATAACCAATTAAATTTTCTATGTCTAACGGTATTTATACCCCATCCAAAAATTCACACACCGTGCATCGCACGGGTACAATACTAGTTTTATTAAAGGGATGCATGCTCCCTGCAAGTGTTCTCTTGGGTGAAAATTGAAAAGTTGAATATAGCAGTGTCATTTGTGGGTGATTTTTCTCTTTGACGTGTGGGACTGTGGGAGACTCGGAGCAGGCAAATACGAAAGGAGATGGCCGCATGGGTAATAACGTAAAAATAAGAAAACGTCATACCTAAACCCATATTTAATTTCTTAGGATTTCTTATTTTGGTTGTTTGAGATAAAAATAAAACAAAAAATCATTTAATCAAACACTCTTCTTAGCCTTTTAGTCTAGTCAAAAGGCCATTTTTAGTCAAATCAGCCAAAAATTAGGTTCTTAACCATATAGCCCAATATGGCAATATATCACATGAACTCATGAAGCTTAGAAAGAAATACGTGTCAATGGAGGTGCGCCATGAATTTGCATAGGAGTATTAGGGAGTGTTTGCGTTTGCTTGGACTTAAAAAAAGTGGTATTTTTAAGTGATTTTGGAGAAAGTGCTTTTTAGTAAAAGTTGATAGTGTTTTGGGATAGAAGTGATTAAGATGGAAAAGTTGAAGTTGGAGTGTTTGATAAAAAAGTGATTTTTATGATAGTGTTTTATTAAGTTACAAATATACCCTCAAACCCTTTTCATTTATTACGCACATCCAACCCTACGACCATCTGTCCAGCCACAAGTCCACAACCCCATTAATAAAAAAAACTAGAGCAATCCAAAACCAGAGCAACCCCACGACGAACGACTCCGGCTGCATCG
The DNA here is from genome assembly GCA_945859915.1 of Cuscuta epithymum. Lineage (NCBI taxonomy): Eukaryota > Viridiplantae > Streptophyta > Magnoliopsida > Solanales > Convolvulaceae > Cuscuta > Cuscuta epithymum. The sequence goes on along the minus strand of CAMAPF010000109.1, from coordinate 2,696,565 downwards.
AAGGTAAGCGCAGGTGCAGGTGCGATGCCGGTGATTCAATAGCAGCGGCGACATTTTGGACGGTGGCGGCGTTTTGGACGGCTAAATCAAAGGTAGGCGCATGTACAAGTACGATGCCAAATTGGGGAAAAGCTTCCTTATATATGTAATATTGTGCATTTGTGCAGGTTGTTAGTGGTGGTGATGAGAAAAGGTGGAGGGGATAGACGGGATACAAGAAGGCTGGGGGGGAGAAAATAGGAAAGAATGGAGGATATTTTGGGTTGAAGTGAAAAAATAAGACTGCGTACATCCGGAAACAATCTCTCTGTGCTTTAGTACAGGGGTAAGACTGCGTACATCCGACCCCCCCTTACCCCACCGTTGGTGGGAGCCTTTGCGGCACTGGGGTAAATGAAAATGATGAAATGATGAAAAAATAAGCCATTAGGATTATCCTTGGAGTTGGAGTTATTTGCAAAAAAACTAGAAGCACTTTGAAGCTAGTATATCCTAGCTTCTAGATGTTAACTTAAAAGTGCTTTTTTTTTTAATTAGAAGTTGTGGTTAGCAAACATCATATGTAGCTTTTTTTAATCTAAAAGCTGATAAGCACTTATTTAAAGCAATTGCAAACACTTAGTGGAAACTCTTTTCGCAAGTTTAATTTATTAAAATTATACGGAGTGCCATCTTTATTTTAAAAGAAAAAAGGGTCAAATAATTTATTCTACTATTATGAAATAGTCATATAAGATCATGTACTCAATAAAGTGTCATATACATTCATCTACTTATAAAAAGTAATCGTATAAGTCCTAATGACCCTTTGACAACCTCTTAATCACGACTTTAGGTCACACATGTCGTTATTTTTATCTTGTATTTAAGTCAATCATAACTAAATATTCCACGCCAATCATATAATCTAGGGTTTTTTACAACAATATTACTAAAATAAAACTTATTTATATAAATATGACTATTCATTACTACAACGTAGTGTTGTAGTAACTTAACTTCGAAACTTGAACATGAATTACTATGCTTTCATTACTACTCTAGTAACTAATCATATTTTTGTAAACCATCTTTATTTTGGTCATATTGATGTAATTATTTCTATAATCTATTCTAAAAGATAGTCAAACATACGCAAAAATCAGGATTATGAGGTTGTCAATATCATTCAGACTGATTATTTTTCCTGATGCAAATTCATTGTAAAACTTCATCATGTGATCTCATGAATTTAAAACATACGGAGTAGTTTTTTCTCAAAAATAGGATCGATTAATTTAAACATTCTTAATTATGACTATTTATTTGTGATTGAACCAAAATACCTTCATTGTTGCCCCTGCACCGCTGTCTGCCACCTGCCCCGACTATGTGCTGCCAAAGCCGGACCGCCGATCACCACCAGAATATTTCAAGTTTTTTTTTTGAAAATTTGGCAACATTTCTGCCATCGTCGCCACTTTCCGTTGCCGCCATGCTGCCGCTACCACCGACCTGCCCGGCTGCCCCCGCCACCATCATATTGCATTGATTGTGCAAGAGAATTAGGGGCAATTAATTGAGTTAATTACTTAATTCAATTAGAGGTAAAAATGAAATGATTAGTTCTATCTAGAGAAAACCAAGATTTGTTTTTAAATGAAATCTATGTTCTAGTCTTAACCATGGCAATTTTGTCAAAGTTTTTAGAGTGTGCGTACAAAAGTAATGTTGGTGAAACTTGAAAGTTCATCTTTATGCAAAGATATACTTTTAAAATAATGAGGTACCGTACCTACTATTCATTTGATTGAACCACACCACTTTATCATTTTTAATTTAGATTTAAATAAGGTAGATTCTATGATACACATAAGGTACCGTACCTTTGTCCACATGGACCAATCAGAATCATGCAGTTGAATTATTTAAATCTAAATTAAAAGGGATTTAATGATTTGGACCAATCAAATGCATGGTAGGTACGGTACCCCCATTTTTTAAACGGGTACCGGAGTTGTCACCTTTAAATAATTCAATTCCAAGATTCTCATTGGTCCATGTGGACAAAAGTACGGTACCTTATGGATACGGTAGAATCTACCAATTTATAAACGTTTTAGCTAAAACGTCAACATTGGTAGGACCGATGCGTAATAAACCTAAACTTTGGGGGTAGATGTAATTAACTATATCGAGGTAACTCCACTACACCATTGTTATGAGTACAAAGGGCAGTACTTTCATCGGGAGGGTTTTGTACTGCTTTGAGTGAGTAATCCGAATACAGACAGGGCTGCTGCTTCTTCGCCGGGAATACACATACTCGGAAAATGCCTTGCCTTAACCTGTCAACGAATGTTAACCTGGAAGGCATCGATATCTCCGCCATCCTCAAAGAAGCTACTTCCGTTGTTGCTAAACACACCGGAAAACCTGAAAGCGTATGATTACTCCTCCGCCCCCTCCCCCCTCTCTCTGTGTGTTCGTATTACGGAGTACTCCGTATTATTTTTAGGTTGAACTCTAATTGCGCAAATGATCTCCTTCGTTGATATGTCGTATTCCAATTTACGGGTGATTAAAATCTCGTTGCCAAAAAGAGGAAGAGGGAGAACGAAATTAGAAAGACAATTATATATGTACAGATGTACTCTGTTCTTGTTTGAATTGAATTGAGAAGTGTAAAATGAGGATTGTTACCTCCCTATTTCCTGGTTGTATAGGCTCCTCAGTCCTCGTTGATGATTTGTAAGTTTGTTTGTAAATTCCGTTTGAAGAGATGCTCCATCTCAACGCAGATCTGTATAATGGCTACAAATTTTCACATATAGAAAATCCTGATACCTAGTGCACGGTTATATTCGAAGTTTTAAGTGTGTACACACTATATTATGTTTTCACTTTTCATCGGTAATCAACACCTCTTGAGGCAATTTATTGTAGTCGATGGAATGTGAAACTATTGTTATGATGTTCTGCCTCTTTTTGTGCTTAAACGTGAATACTTTACTCGTCCGGGATTCAATTTGGCTATAATGTATTTTTAGGGGATGATGGCCTCCACAACTGACCTCTCACTCTAAATCTCCAATGCATTTGGCTAGTGGCTGTAGTTATATATTTTGGCGTTTGCTGCTAATCTAATGCATTTGGCTTGTACCTAAAGTCTAAACTAAATATCACTTTTATGGTGCAGTATGTGATGATTGTGTTGAAAGGATCTGTACCGTTGTCTTTTGGAGGGACAGAGGAGCCAGCAGCGTATGGCGAGTTGGTCTCTGTTGGGGGACTGAATGCTCAGGTTAACAAGGATCTGAGTGCTGCCATTGCTACCATACTTGAAGCCAAGCTGAAAATCCCCAAGACACGCTATTTCCTGAAATTCTATGATTCCAAGGCAAGCACATTTTATTACATTTGCTCTCTCTAAATGGTTTGAAGGATGATCCTTTCAACTCATTTTGCATTTTCTCTCGTTGTTTAGGCCAATCCATGTCAAGAATATGCACAATGCCTTCATGCTTTACACCAGAACTAGTAGTTGATAATGTAAACAGACTTTCACTGCTCATCATAATCACAATAAATTATTTATTAGTGCTTGTAGTTTTTGTTTACCTTATTAGCTTCCCCAGGCTCTAGTGGTTGTTTGGTTCAATGACTTTGGAGGTGATGGAAAGGGAGGGAGGTGTGTTATTTATTTTTAACTAATTTCTACATGGAGCTGGGTGGAATTAAAGCCAGGCTGTAAAACTATTTAGAAATACATGAACTAAGGTAAGCATGTAGTTATTTCTATATTTCTAATTTGAAAATAATAAATGAAATAAAATTCAATGTTTGCCCCCCCCCCCCCCCCCCCGGCCATTGAATCTCCTGAGTAAACAAGCCCTGGTTGTTGGGTTGCTTTTACCTGGAACATTTTTAACTATACGTGGCCTTTTGAATATGATAATGCTGATGCTTATGGATCTTTATCTGTTTTGCTTTTGAATATGATAATGCTGATGTATGGATCTTTATCTGTTTTGCTTTTGAATATGATAATGCTGATGTATGGATCTTTATCTGTTTTGCAGGGCTACAACCTTGGGTGGAATGGCTCCGTCTTCTAGCTGCCGGCGTGCCCATAGTATTGAACTCGGGGTTTGACTGTGCTGAATCCTTTTATGAACATTGTATAATATGCATTTGATGCAAACTAGAATTATGTCTATCATTTTACCATCTGGGTTAGTAGACCTTGAAATACTGACTTGCCTTTTGAATAATATTCGATGACCAATGTCCTGGACTTCATTTGAAGTCCTCCTTGGCTTTTGTCTCAAACGTCTCTTCCTTCATATATCCATGGTTCTTCTATATAAGTATATATGGCCCATTACTCTACGTCTTTACCACGGAGTATTATGGAACCGTATAAACATCTTTCGAACTTTAATTAGCTAATAACACTCCTAAAATTTCCAATCCTAAACACAACCGGAATTGATCAAAAGATTGTATATAACTATGAATGTTGGATTCAAATTTTATATAATTGTGTAATCCGGAGTAGTATATAACTATGTACTTGAGGTGTCTTTAGTTTATTTTTACTATTTGTTTTTTCTTTCTTTTTTCATGCATAACTCATCATATGGTCGAAATATCACACGTAGTATTTCGAAGCCAAGATTACAGATTCTCTAAATCTAAATGATTTGTAGTAGCTTTCGGAAAACAAAGGCGTTAAACCGGACACAATGAAAAAGAAATTTGTGCCGCAAATAAGAAGACAATGCACTGACTATAAACTTTTCATCACGTCTCTCAAGTCTCAACTCTCAAGAATATAGCTTGTAGAGTTGTAGAGAGTAGAGACTCGGGGAGAAACTCGATTGTTACATTGTGTGAATCAAGGGTTATCAAGCCAAATTAAGACTATTTTTGACTAGGAAACCACAAGCTACAAAGTTATACGTACATAAGAGAGAACAAGAGGCGGTTCTAGAATATCATAAACCAAGAATATAACTTATACGAAGGATAAGATAATACGCAACATGAACAATTAACCTTAAAGCAAGAAATTGTATACCTTATTATACTTTGATATAACGGGTGCGGTTCCAATGAGAACGGTGCTTCACGTGAGAATGTGAGAACACTCACATTTAAATCAATGTAGTGCACAAATGAGCTCTTCTGTTACACATTTTTAATTGCTCGAATTAAGTCTCTTTTAAATAAACACGGTGACATTTTGGTAAATATTGTCAAAATGCAAAAAAGTGCAATATACAAACTTGATTGTACGTGCAACATGTTGGGGTAAATGTGGTGTTCTCACGTTAAACACTGTTCTCATTTGATCTTTATTCTTGATAAACTTCTTTAAGATGCTAACTAAATATAAATATATACCTCACCAAACGGGCAAACGGAGAACAAGTTCAATGAGCAACATCTATCAAAATTTATCAGACCATGAATACGTACAAGAAACATAAACAATGGGTATTTATGGGTGCATATGACATGGATAAGTGTAATTCAACTTTACAAACTACTCATCTGCATATATTTTATGGCACATATTTGACTCATATTGGGCAAAACTATATAATTCTCCGTATAATATCATTTTGGGCACACCTATATAATAATATAATATCATTAGAGCATATGGAACGGTTATTAAGTTTGGGATGGTTTTGGCTAAAATTGATAACGGTTACCTTTGTAACTAGTATTATTTATCCAAGTTTCATATCTAGCTTGGATAAATAATACTCCATCCATCCCATTTTAGTCGTCTTACTTTCTTTTTTGGGTTGTCCCAAAATAAGTGTCTCCTTTCCTTTTTTAGAAAGAAATATGTGGTCTACACCATTTCACTTTATTATACTCAAATCTCAACCACAACTTTTACTTTTTCAACCACTTCATTAATAACCGTGTCAAGTCAAACTAAGACACATAAAATGGGACAGAGGTAGTACTATCTACTTCCCTCGTCATAAACTTTACTAATTTTGACCGACACAGATAATAATAAATTAAAATTTGTATATGTGGTTAAAAGAAAAACCAGCAAAGTTTTTAGGACAATCCAAAATAGAAAGATAACAAAACTATAAGAACCGGAGAGAATAGTTTAAATAAGACAATTCGAGTTATAGATTTGATATAAGTCATATACATTACAAGTTTCACGTAAGCAATGAGCGTATTATGAGTTATTTATTAATTTGAGAATATAATACGTAGTACATATTACGAATCAAACTTTATTCATTTGAAGCTAAAATAATATTGATTTTCCTGGAGACATAACTTTTCGCTCGTATTGAATCACAACAGATATAAAAGTGTTTTATACTCTTAAACTTTCGGAGAGCTCGGCAGACTACACTGACCCCCTTTAGCTCCTCCCCTGTTTGTGAAGAATATTGTCAAAGAAGAGATGAAACGAGAGGGCTATACCTTTTGAGTTTGATTTTGGGTTGGACCTTTACCGGTAACCACTGGCAGCGATTCTAGCACGGCTTAGGCAGAAATCAAAATTTGACACTGAACTTTTTGTCAAGAAATTAATTTGGCAAGAAGGGACATTTGTAACATTTGGTACGAGAATGTTGGCACGCCTAAAGGTAACACTAATGAATTTGTCACATAATTTAGCACGAATCTATTTGTCGTGCCAATCTGTTGTCTCGGAAACATCCACACCAACACTGATTGTCCAGCCACAATTGAAGGTATACGAGCCAAATCACTAAAAGAATTGTTGACCATTATTGACTGAAAGAATAAAAAATGAATAAATAAAAATGGACAAAATTACTACACTACTACTCCCTCCTTATCTATTTCGTTGTCACACTTTCATTTTTGGAGTATCAAATTAATTGACTCCTTTCCTTTTTGGAAACAATCTCACTCAAAAAGCAGCTACAGTACCAAAAACTTCTTACTTTTTATAAAGTCTACGCTAATTGTCTTAAACTCCGTGAAAAGCAAATGAGTCATCTAATTAGATATCGAGGGAGTAAATATATACTTGTATCTATTATTTATAAAGCCCGTTTGGTAGTACTAAAATCGTCTGTTTTGGCTGATTCTGCTGAAATTTATGAAGTTCTGGCTGAAGTGGCTGTATTGACTGATTATACTAATTTAAGAAAAAATTATTTTAAAAATATATTTTATTAATACAATAAATAAAAAATTATATTAAAAATAGCTAAAATAGTCATCTACAGTAACTTCAGCCAATACAGCCTAAAAAATTACTTCAATCTTACTTTTTCTGCTTATTACACAATTCACCGTGCAAGCAAACATTAGGTGTTCGGAAAAAAGGTGTTGCCAAAGTATAAAACGGCCTCATAGTCAATCAGCTTTGGATGAATTGGTGGGTATGCTTCACCAAATACAGGTTGATCTCTACTGCTTAATTGCTGCAAATGAAAAGGCTGAGACAATATTTTATTCCGTCTGCATATATGCATCGAATATCGATCTCATCCACCTGCGCCCTGCTAGCCTTTGTGTTGTCGTTTTAGTTGGTTTCCAAAAATGGCCGCACACTACTTCCTTACCGCCTGAGCTCCTTCCATCTATACATCCACTAACAAGGCAAAATCTCACTGTAATTATAAGTGCGTACTATACATACGTTGTTACGTACGACGTAGTCCGTCCTCCAAGAAGATTTTAGTCTGTTGTGTCCTTTTCTTGTCTCTCGATCACATTAAAAATGTGTATCTCTATCTTGTGATTCTTGTCCCTAAGCTGTTTCTCTTATTTATATATATGGGATGTATCTTTAGCTAGCGAACGAATCCGAGAGAAAGATTTAGTTTATTAATGATGGGCGGTGGCGGTGGCGGGGAGAACGGTGTGGAGGCATTGGTGAGAGGATGCATAAAGACGGCGAGGGGGCCGTGGAAGGTGGAGAAGAAGACGAAGAGCGGGAGAAGGAGAGGGAGAAGAACAAGGAAAAGGAGCAGAAGCGGCGGGCGGTGGCGAAGAAGATATTCCAGGGCCTTCGTGCTTACGGCAACTATGAGCTTCCCAGCCACGCCGACTCCAACCATCTCCTCTTTGCTCTTTGCCGAGAAGCCGGCTGGAATGTTCAACCGGATGGCACCCTCTCTAAGGTAGTATTGAATTGGTCAAACATAAACTAAATTTGACTTCAAAATTCAGTAAAAGTGCGGTACCCATTTAAAAAAATGGATACCGTACCCAGTCCAAATCATTATAATTCCTCCGTTCTTAAATAAATGCAACGGTCAACATTTCACACTTGCCGAGACATAACTTTGACCATTAATATAAATGATTTTGTATTAGTAAAAAAATTAAAAAAATTAGATTATGAAAATTTACAATGAGACAAGTTTAACAATATTTTTTTCATAAAATAATATTATTACATTAATAAATAAAACGTAGTCAAAGTAGAACATGTGAATAGTGTAAAAGTCAAAGTGTTGCATTTATTTAAGAACGGAGGTAGTATCATTTTTAATTTAGATTTAAATAATTCAACTGTAACATTCTAATTGGTTCAAGTAGACAAAGGTATAGTACCTTTTGGATACAATAGAATCTACCTTTTTGGATTCTATGGTACCCATAAGGTACCATACATTTGTCCACATAGACCAATGAGAATGAAACAGTTGAATTATTTAAATCTAAATTAAAAATGATAAAGTGATATGGTCCAATCAAATGAAAGATATATACGTTATTCCATATTTTAGAAAGGTATCGGAGAATTGGAGGTTGTATACATGTCACATGTGTATAGTACTTTTCGGATGGAGCCCTCTCTAGGGTATGTAGTGGCCTCCGGCTTTCTCTATCCATCTATTTAATTTGTACTTATCTTGGTAAAACATCAACTAAATTTGACTTCGAAATTCAGAGCCCGTTTGGAGAACTCTGTTTTCGGCTTATCAGGCTTATCAGCCAGCTTTTTCACCAAACACGTAACTTTTACTTCCGCGCACTGAATTGTGTAATAAGCCGAAAAAGTAAGGTTGGAGTTACTTTTCTGGCTGTATTGGCTGAAGTTACTGTAGAGGACCATTTTAGCTATTTTTACATATAATTTTTTATTTAATTTATTAATGAAATATATTTTTAAAATATTTTTTTCTTAAATCAACAGAATCAGCCAAAACAGCCACTCCAGCCAGAATATCATAAATTTCAGCAGAATCAGCCAAAACAGCCGATTTTGATGCTACCAAACGGGCTCTCAGTGAATTGAACGTCAATTTTCGGATATGGAGGATTGGAGGTTGTATATTAATATACTGGGGTACTTTTCGGATGGAGTTTATTTATAATTGCATCGATCAGAAATTTCTCATTAGTAAACTGAAACATGCACGCGCGGACAAGTCTCCAAATATGATTAATTGTGTTTTTTCTCTGAGGGTGTGATTAGGTGTATGTTCTGTACTTCTGTTTGATGACTAAAGTATGTAGGAGTTATAAAGTAGAAAATTAAACTTTTACATATTAAGTAGGATTTTATTCTCAAAGTATGAATCATTTACTTCTATTTTGATAAATTTTAATCAAATAAGTCTATAAATAGGACTAAATAAATCATATTTTTTTGAGAAATAAAACTAAACATACTTAACCCTATTTTTGAATTTATTTTTGAATTTTGACTATGTTTTGGACATTGATGTCACTAAGGATGTTTTCTTTTGGATTGTTTTCAGTCCAAGACCAGACCAGACCAGTTCAGACCATACCAGATCAGACTAGACCAGCAAATTTCAGTCCAAAAGAAAACATCCTAAATTGTTAGAAATGGTGGTTGACTTGTTGACCGTACGTGGAATGAACATACAGCGTCATGTGTCCATGCAAAATGATGGGAGGGCTTCTTCTATGGCTGATGGCTACAAATGTGGAGGAGGGGCTTCACACTCTCCAAAAGCCAAACCAGGCGCCGGGTTATCGTCGTCCGTTGAGTGTGTTGTTGATGTCAATCTTTCTCTTTGAAAATTAGTTTCTATATTTAGTTTAACCAAAACCCCAGATAGGATGATAATGATGTAATTAATGCGGAGTAGTATTAGCTATATAGCTACTCTGCATATATGTAGCCTTTCTTATTATTAATTTAAACAATCTTGAAACAAAATAGTAGAGTACGTTTGGACTTCGGAGTGATACACTAAGGGCCTGTTTGGTAACGGCTGCAACGGCTGAATAGACTGAAAAGACTGAATATGCTGAAGTGAAAGTGTTTGGTAATATGTTGGCTGAAATGACTGATTGAATGTAAAATTACTTTAAAGGGTATTAACTTATTTGTGTTAAATATATGAGTGTGAATTAATTTTGCTTGATTAGGTGATTATAAGAATGCTTAATTAATTTATTATATTGACTTTTTACACAAATTTTTTCGAATAAACGTCATTATAACTTTTTTGTTAACAATATGAGTAAATTAATTTTAAAAAAATACCCTTTCTATAAAGTATACGGAGTATAAAAAACCACATGCACTTGAATAAATTAAAATAAAATGAAACAAAACATGCGGAGTGGGGTTTGTTTGAATTTTATTTTGCTAAAGTCCAAAATAGTAAAGTATATGGAGCACTCCTTGAATAAGAAGCAATTGATGTGGAGCTCCCAAGCGAGGGGCTTTCGTTCGTCCAAAACAACGAACACGTATTTCTTCAATACAAAAGGCTAAAAGAGCTTTTTCAATCTCAAATAGTACAATAATAAAAATCAGCTCAAAAAGTAGCCATATAGTTACTTTTTCGGCTGATCAAAAAATTCAGCTCAAACAGCCAAATCATGAAGTGTTTGGTGATTTTTTTTCATACTTTCAGGCTTTTCAGCCCATTTTGGGTGCTCCAAACACCCTCTAAGTCTATTAGATGTTAAGTCTATTAGATGTTTTGACGATCGATTGATCGGCTATATATTAGGTAAAGTGTTTGAACTCAATTGTTCACATTATCTATTTAGACATAAAATGATTGTATAAGATGCGAATAGAAAATGTTACCTCTTAAATGTAGTGATTATACTAGTAACTACAATGATTATGTATAGTTTATGTTTAACTTTTATATTTAAATAATCATGACATTATATTATACTCTCTCCGTCCCAAATTGTTTTGCAAAGTCAACATTTTTTTGTTAACCAATAATAAAAGTCAATCCTCCATATCGATAGTTAATTCAATTTTTAATAATTAAAATTTACATATTCAGAAACTACATTAAAATCTCTTCAAAGTTGCAAACTTCAAATTAGAAAATAATTAAAAATTGACATCCTAATTAAGGGAATAAAATGAAACAGTTTAACCAAGAAAAGTCATATTTGCAAATCAATTTAGAACGGATAGTGACAAATGACAATTTGTCTTGAATGACCATGACAAATTAAACCTTTGACGATGATAAAATTGCAAAAAAAAGTAAGGAACTATGTATAACTTTATTATAAAGTTTTTTTTGCAAGATTTTTATAAAGTTATTATTACAATAAATTGATAATGCAAATGAGTAGTAAAATGGAAGGAAAATGTTTCCGTTTTGGTATCCAATACATAGGTCCGATCCGCTGGTCCGCATCGTTACAAACACCGCGCAATAGTAGATGAGAATGAATGCATATTGATTGGAAGGAACATTTGCATTATATTGCTAAGTTAGCTTCAAATAAAGAAATCAGCTAAGAAACAATCGATCACAACGTTTCTCTCCTCCGTCTCAAATTAAATCCAAATCAAATTCCGATCGTCGGAGATCGAGGATAGGGATGGATCAGCTATTGGGGAAAATGGGTTCTTATTGGGTTGGCCAGAAAGCCACGAAGGAGCTCAGTTCCGTCGGTGATGACATCAATGTACGTTAACCCGTCTCTCACTACAAAAGAAATTACAGGATTGATACGGATTTGACACGAGTTTCTCAAAAATTTTGTGCCAACTAGCTCGTGTTAATTTGTTTTTGGCATGAATTTGACATATTCGTGCCAAAATCCTTGCCAATTTTGGAAAAACTCTGTCAAAAATCTCTGTCAATTCGAGTTCTTTTTGTAGTGTCTTCTCCTTTACACTCCCATTCGTGAATTTTGCTGAGTTATTTTTGGTATACACCTTTTTGTATACCTTTCATCTTGTATATATACACAAATAATTCCCAAAAGACGAGTTACTTGTGTATACCATCAAAATACAATGAGAATGCATAAAAGGTGTACAAATAAACGTGTAGGGATGGAAATTCCCTTATACTACGTACTAAAATTCGTATGTAATTTGCGCAAATTCTCGAGTGGTGCAATTTCAAACCATTGACTTTGGTTATGTTTCGAGATATAATCTCAATTTTGAATAGGTTATAAGAATGTCATCTCATTTGTCCCATTAAAGTGGGTTTTGGAGTCCTCAAGCCAGAACGGTGAATAACTTGTTAAATCAGTTCTATGTAACATGATTCATGTATGCACCAAATATTATTAGAACCCCAAAATTGTTAAACCTTATTAGTTTATACTAGTATGATCGGAATACTATGATGTAAAGAATAAGAAAAAAAATCCTAAATAGGACTAAAATAACGATAAAGTTCACAAATAGGATTATTATTGTTTTATTCCTAAAATAGGATTCATTCACTCTTATTTTAAGAAGTTTTAATCAACTTATTCTATATGGACAATAAAACACATTTAGTCCCACTTTTGCACTTTCTGAAAGTAAAATGACGAGTATTTCGAAAACCTCAATGTTAAGATGTCTAAATTCCATGTTTTATGATGTAAAGCTTATTGATATTTTTAAATTTTACTAAACTGTGTCATTTTTTCATCTACATTTATTTATAATATATGGCCTCAAACTAACTCTTAAACAGGGCCACTATTACTCCGTATTAGATAGCCCTGCTTGGGGCGTGACCATTATTAACAAGTTCTTTTTAGTAATATTCATTGTTAAGTGTATTATGTTTAGAGAATGAATTAAACCTTGAATTCATTCTTATATTACAAATTGTACATATATATGATTCCCTTCACTCATAGCTGGTTCAATTAGATGTGAATTGTATCTCAACTTAATTACCAAATTAACTTTCAAGTCGATTCTAAACAAACCTTGGGACATGGTGCATCCCTTCTATTTTAAAAAGTTCCAAGATGTCTCATTCGGATTTCATAAAATGTCAATGGTCACATTGATCAACATATGTGTCTTGCAAATTGCTGTAAACTTCATAAACACGTTCGTAGTTTTTAATATTTTATATTGTCACGTTTCACACAATCACGACCCCTTGTACACGACTAATTACACCATCAATAATATAAATACTTATATGCGAGTAGAACTACACGTCTACACAAATAGGGTGCAGATCAAATAAAAATCATTCCTCCCGTGAAAACTGCAATCGTTCTTTTTCCCCCTAGTGTGTTGCACTATTATGTTCCTCTGTTGCACTTTTTCATATCGACAGAAAAACTTTGACTTATATACGAAAATGCCACCACATTTTTTTTATTTGACATGCATGATTCGGCCAATGTTCAAAAAGTGCAACAGATCATCTTTAAAGAGCATCACATTGGGTAAAAAGTGAACGGTTTGCAGTTTTCACGTTCAGAGTTGTTTTTATTTGATCCAAAACCCACACATTTAGCAATAATTTACATAAATATCATTCTAATGAAAATGAAAGAAATATTTTCTATGACATTTTGTATTCTGACTGTTCTGCATACGCTGATTAGTCCATGTCAAGCAGTATAGAAGGGGGAGCCAAATGGTTGGTTAACAAAATCAAAGGTGTGTTCATACTATCCAATCTTTCTTCCCCGCTTAATATGCCTACATTTGCCTTGCCCTTGAGGGTCCTAAAGATTCATTTATATACATTTTGCCTATATCTACATGCCTCCTACACAATTGGGTTAAGTCTTATAAAGATTTCTTTTTTTGTACCTAGTACTGCACGTCTGCACTAATGAGTGAATGGGTAAAGTATGAGTTGAATTTACAGGAAAAGTTCAAAAGCCATTACCAGAGCTGCTTAAAGAGTATGATTTACCGATCGGCATATTTCCTCGGGATGCTACGAACTATGAGCTAAACGAAGAGACAGGAAAGCTGACTGTGTATATACCCTCTGTATGTGAACTGTGCTACAAAGACTCCTCCGTTTTGAGATTCAATACAACAGTGAATGGGCGTCTTGAGAAAGGGAAGCTATCTGACATTGAAGGAATCAAAACAAAGTTTGTGATTTGGGTTAAAGTCTCTGCAATCTCTTCTGAGAATTCCTCTAAAGTTCTTTTCTCAGTTGGTATGAAGAAATCAAGAAATAGGGATGCTTATGAAGTTAGCAGAGATGGAACAAGTGTAGATAAGTTCTAATTATTAGTGACATCAAACTGGAAATGGAAAATGTGTGAACTCTCACTTTTAATATGCACTAAAAAAGCTCAATTGTTTTGCTCTTGAAAAGCCTTAAAACATTATTAGTAATCCAACTGTCCCATTTCATGAGGGTTTTTGGTTCAGTATATATGTTTGGTTGGGCATTTTGATTAATGGTTCCTATGTCTGGACTTCTGGAAAGGCAAGAAAATGGAAAGGCAGAAATTTAAAAAAACTATGCACCAGCCGGGAATCGAACCCGGGTCTGTACCGTGGCAGGGTACTATTCTACCACTAGACCACTGGTGCTTTGTTGAAACTAGGGTTTGTGTATCGGTATTTATCGCTTCGGCGTCTTTAATTGTCTGTACCAGTCTCAACTTAATATTTGTCTATGTCTATGACTACCTCTTTAATATTTGTCTATGTCTACGACTACCCTTTAATTCTGGAACAATGAAAGCCATTCAAATTAGAAAATGTTCCCATAAAAATGTATAATAATGTGAAAAATGGGATTAAATTTCTTTTACTTCCAATTTAGAGCTTATCTAGTCATGTTAAAAGAATAAAATAGGCAAAGCTTTCAGAAAATAAATCATACGGAGTATTTAATAAAAAACAATATCAATCATACTTTAGGTGAAGAATTTCCGAAACAAAGCTAAGGTTGAATAACTCTCCACATATATATAGCTCGAAATGTTTCGTACTAGTGTACTACGTAACACTTTGAGTATTGTTGATGTTTAATTTATTGAGGTCCACTGTTTTGGCACTATATATAATTAATATCCTTACAAAGTGTGTTGTTGTTACCTAAAATGTGTGCATAAGCCTCAAGTGACCCATTTGAGAAGCGGATGAGGTACAAAAAAAATCATATAGTAACAAAATTAAATGCATCAAATAATCTTGAATGTGCACTAGTAACGAAGTTCAAGAACTTTTACAAGGCTGGAAGAAGGGCGGATAGGCCAGAGAGCACAACATTTACACTTCAAATGCAAAATTTGTAATGTTACTATTACTACATACGATAGTATATATGTGTGTGTGATGTATCATTGGTGACGACTCATATTCACACTACAGTCAACTCCATTACACCAAATGCGAAGAATTGCACCATAAAACTCAAAATAATGACAATTTTATATTTGAATAATGATAGTGGACAAAAATATGATTTCGTGACTATCATAATAAACTTTATTAATCATTCTGATTAATCACAAGATGTATATATTTAAATCAGATGTGACACGCCCAAAAATACTTATCAATAATATGTTTTGGAATCATGTCATAATTTAACTAAAGTAGGACATATGTCTCCACATACAAAATGTGTGTCTAAATTTAGGGTTGTTTAATAAATTTAAAAGCCCCGTTTTTAGACGTAAAATTGAGGTCCCATTTGGTTTTGATTATTACTCTCTTTATCACATAAAATTCTTCTCACTTACCCCTTTGAATGTCCTAAAACATTCTTCGCATTTCCTCTTTCGGAAAGTTATGTGTGGCTAACAATCATCTACATTTTTCTTATGGGAAAATTCCCGAAATAGGAGTAAAAAAGTTTGAAAATTTTAAAGTAGAATTCCCATGTTTTTATTCCTAAAATAGGAGTAATTACTGTAAAGTTTGGAAAATATTGTCATGTTTAAAATCTGATACTGCCAAAACATGGCAGTAATTAGTTCTACTTTGGGAATAAAAACACGATAGTTCTATTTTAGAGTATACAGGCATTTTTAGTCCTATTTAGGGTAATTTATCTTTTCTTATTCAACCACAACAATTCATTTCCATGTCGATCGTCTATACTAACAGGTAATGCTTATATCAATGAATTAATGACAGGCCATCCACAAGGATGCTATGAGAGTTTTAGGATGAACCCACACCTATTCCTACATTTATGTGAAAGGCTTAAGAATTTTGAATGTTCTGCATGATACAAGATATTTAATGGCTGAATAGCAATTAGCAATAGCTAATAGGTCTTTTAATGTTATGCAAAGTTGCGGGTCAATGTACATGTGCAGAGCATTTTCAGCATTCAATGTGAACTATTCACTTATGTGTGAAGCGTGAGGTGAGAGCACGTGCACGACTGGGCAATGAAGTTATAAGGTCGGTTAATAGGGGCCCCGTTCAACCTAAAACTTTAGAAAAACCGAAATGGTATCCATATTTTGATGTATGTGCATGTCGAATTATGTTTTCCAATACTTTGGTTAACTTATACTATTAATGATGTACAAATTTTGTAAAAATGTGTAGGTGCCATTGATGGTACTTATGTAGCAGCCTCGGCACCCGCTTCCAAACAAAAGATGTTTCGCGGTAGACATTCAACGGTGACTCAAAATGTCATGGCAGCTTGTACTCATGACATGTTTACGTATGTATATGCGAGTTGCGAGGGCACGTGCAATGACTCTCGAGTATTTTTAGATGCAATTACAATAAGCGAAAATCGGTTGCCCATTCCTCCTCTCGGTAATACAATAATTACCCAATTTCTGTTAATCAAGACCATTGTTTTAAAACTCGCTAGGCGCTAATCGGGCGGTTGAGGGGCGCCTAGCGCCTAGTCGGCCGCCTAGGCCGATTTTTCGGCCGACTAGGCCGATTCGGCCTCTACGGTTAGGGCCGCCTAGGCCGCCTATGCCGATTAATCGGTCCGCCTAGGCCGATTTTTAGAACTATGATCAAGACACTATTTTGCATGAATAGGTTCCCAATGCAGTTCTTATTGACTTCATTATAGGTTATTACTATGTTTTTTATGCCGGCTATCCAAATGCTCCGGGTTTTTTGGCCCCATGTCATGGAGAGAGTTATCACTTAAATGATTTTCGCGGCCGAGGACGAATACGCAATAAGCAAGCTCTATTTAACTACCGACACTCATTCTCGCGTGATGTGATTGAAAGGTGTTTCGGGGTACTAAAGGAAAGATTTCACATTCTAGACATACCATGTGGTTACCCATTAACAAGATAAGTTCAAATTCTCATAGCTTGTTGCGCACATTGCACTTCATTCACATGTAAGATAAGAGTGATTGTTTGTTCATGGAGTACGAGGAAGAGGATATGATATTTAACACGTAGGCATGTACAAGTGAAAATGAATCACTCGAATTTGATATGTCTCAACAACAACAAATGCACAAAATTCGAAGAAGTATTGCTAATGCAATGTGGGATGATTATAATGTATGAGATGTCGAAGTATGACTGTTGTTTTGATTAACATAATGTCACTTATCGAACTTTCAGTGTTGGGAACATTTATGTTAATTTTTTGTGTTATTTCAAGTATTTGTAATTGTGCATTTCTAGTCCAAATATTCAGTCAACGTTTTCTGGTAAAAATGAAATGGAAAACTGAAAAACTCGGGTAAACATGTTTTTTTATTTCGAAAACAGAAAGATGGAGACTTGAAAACATAAAATGAAAACAGAAAACTGTTTCCGTTAGTAAACAGGTCCTAACTATTTGATTTAGTTCTATTTGGTATACATGATGCTGGGATAAGTTTTGTTTTGAATTATTTAAAGAATATTTAATAAATAAATGGATAATTTATATGAAATAGTATGCTGAGACTTATGGTTATTAAACTCTAACTTTTTACTCCCTTATCCAACAGTTGATTGGTTGCTTCTATCGGGCCCCAACCCCCTCCTCGATGGACGAGAGGGGTGCATGGATGATGACTAGATTGAAGGCAACCTCCTCATGATTTTCAACATTGATTTTTCACATTTTCCTTTATTCTTCTGTTTTTTTAGTTTTGATATACGTTTGGCTGATTTCTGGACCTCTGTTTTGAATTTCCGATTCAGATTTGTGAATTTTTAAAAAAATCTAATTTTTTGGAATTTCGGATGATGGCATAAGATTTTGCCAAATTTATGGCAGAAGTGTGCATATCGACAATCGATTATGGTATAATAGATTTTGTGTAAATCGGTTTTTAATTTTCTTGTCATTACTTTTGTATTTGTGATTTTTGATTGTATTAAAGTGTTTATTCCTTTGAAAAAGTTATTTTTCAAATATTTGGTTGTTGAGTTCATATGTTTGCCAAATTTATGGCAGTTTTGTGTTGTTCTTTCAAGAAATATCTGGTTAGCAGATTTAAGATTCATACGAATGACAAATTTAAATTAATCTTGAAGGCCAAATCTGCCTACTTAATGACAGATTTATGATATTGGTGTTGTGAAGGTGGTGGTGCTTGCATTGGAGAGCTGGAGTTGCAGTGGTGGCCTCTGGATCTGACTCTCATGGTGATTTTGCTAAAAGACAACGATGGCATCCGGAAAGGGCAATGGCGGAACAGGATGACAATGGTGATTGGGGCGCGGCGATGTGAGCTGCAGCGGCGGTGATGATATCAGTGGTGGCGATGGCGGTAGTAATGACATCGGCGGAGAGCGGCGCATGGGCGGCAGTGAGAGCAGCTAAAGTGCCCGTGTTGAAATTTTAGAGTTTCATCACATTTAATTTTACATTGTTAATTTTAAATTCAAATAAATCTTGATGAAATTCACGTAAATAATCTCGACTTCTTGACATTCTACAATAATAATCCGTACATAACAAATTGATAAAAATAAGGGAGATTTACCTAAATGAGAGTAATTAAATGCTTAATTACCAAAATATGACTAAAGTCTAAAAATTCCAAATAGGAGTTATTATGTGAAGATGGACAAAAATACCCTCGAACATTGACAAATAGAAGACTTCCCACCGACAGACAACATGACAGGCCACCTCCGGCCATCGACATCCACCGCCGGCCACCGCCGGCCACCGCCGGCCACCGTCGCCTCAGGCCTCAGCCTTAAAACTAGCTGCCATTGTAGATCTGAACGCCATTGTCGTAGATCCGGTCGCCACCTCCATAGATCGGACCAGATCGGGGCTCTGTCAACCACCAACCGTTGCCCTTGCGGATCCAGCCGTCGTCACCAGAGATACGGCCGCTGCTACCACAGATCTGACGAACTCCCCCACCACTGATGCCAAACTTTTGAATAAAATGCTAACATGAATCGAGAATGTCATTATAATGGCATTTTGTAAGGAAAATATGGAAATTTTAAAGAGTGAAAATGCCAATTCGATGACATTTTCAAAACAATGGCAATTGTAACAACCTAATTGCTAAGTAAATCACAACCGTTTGAATCCTCCCAGTGCAATTAAAAACCCCAAATGAGGAAGGAGAAGCAAAGATACAACATCGATACAACATAGATACAGATCGATGGAAAAGAAGAGAGAAGAAGACTCCATAGCTTGGCACCAACACCACACCAGTTTCAGATCGGCCGGGAAAATTTTGAAGAAACAGACGAGTGAGAGGAAAAGGAGACCTGGCGGTCGCTGCTCGCCGGCTGCCGTTGTCGGAGTTCTCCGGGGCTCGCTGCCACTCACGGTTGAGACACAACTCTCTCTGTTGCGCACCAAGATGCCGCACGGTTGAAATACTGCAATGGTTGAAATACGGAGGTAGTGAGCTGCGGTGGGTTTAAATGAATTAGGGGTAAAATTGGGAGAATTGTCCTATTTTGGGAATAAAATTATATTACTCCTATTTTGGAATTTCAACAACAATTTAGTCCTATTTGGGACTATTTTCCCTAAAAATAATCCAAACAGATAAACTTGGTCACAAGAATATATTAGATATTCCGTCTCAGCCCAACTCCCATACAACTTTGTTTCAGAAACGACGCGAGAATGAACAGTACTCGATTTTCTTCGTTTCCTGATTTAGCGCCTTCCCCGTTTAGCAAAGGACCACAACTCAGTAGCAAGCTCCAGACGAAGCTTAGAAACGGGATTCAAGCTACGATTTGGAAGAAACCTGCGGTACTCATGATTTCAGTGAACACTAACTTCGCGAATCTCAGATTTGTTTTTCGCTTCAAAGATGATTTCCGTCACCTTTCCATCAAATCCAAGAACTGATTTAAGATAAGGAACTAATTTTCAGTCAAGAAAAACACCAATAGACAAGATCAACAACTCCAAATCCCTGAAACGACATTCTCCATTGACGCAAAAGAGCCTAGGTGTCTCCATTGGCGCAAAAGAGACTGATTTAAGATAAGGAACTAATTCTCCCTGAAACAATTCCTGCTCTACTCAGGCCAGGAGTCTTCAGGCCTCAGAAAATTATGTTGGGCCGTGAAGAGAGGTAACAAGGACGCTGGGGATCAGATTACACTACAAGGAAAAATAGTTTGGGCAACGAAAAAAATTGTTGCCCAAAATCGACAATTTGTTGCCCAAGAATATGTGCAACAATAATGAATTCGTCACGAGGTCGTTGTCTAACCATGGTGGCACATGCTACTTTGGACTATAAAGTCAACTACGTTTCCCAAAACATTGTTTGTGCAACACCTAATTTCGTGGCCCATATATGAGAGTTCATTGTGCAAGAAAATAAATAAACCGTCTCCCATGCAACTCTGTTGTGCAACAAACTTCAGATTTTTCACTGCCCAAACATTGTATTTATACATAGTGTGTCATTGTCTTTGATATTTTGTGCAATCAAACTCTCTTTTGGTACGTATTACGTATATACTAATCTTAACACCTTGAATATCACTACAAATAAAAATTACTCTGTAATATCTAAAATAAAATTATTTATTAGAATTCACAGATAGCAACATCTGCCTTTTAAAGAATCCAAATAACAAAAATAATAATAACTAAAAGGATAACTTTCACGAAGCCTAACACTTCGTTTAACCCATGGCGGTGGTTCAGGAGGAGGCCATACCAATGGTACCACTTTAATTGATTCTCTATTGTCGATCGAAATCTGGCCTACGCGAAACCCATCAAACTCTCCTCATCCCGCACTCGTAGCTAAACCGCCGCTATGTAACACCGTCCCCAAATATATTTACTTCTATGTAAATAATGTATTGAACCTTATTAAAGGATTAATGAATTTACGAAGTTGTAAATTTTTGTTATTTTCTTTCGCGTGAATAGTAAATTGCACGTGGGGCCCACATCGGGAGCGGGGGCCACCCAACATTCCCGAGACCGCATATTTTATTCATCTTGGTCAAGATAATATTTATATGGTGGTGGATATTTTACTTGGGTCGTGGAAAGGTCCAGAGTTGACCGATTGGTCAAAAGAGGCCCAAATTTCCGGTACTGGTAATTTAACAGATAACAGCCCGAACTGAATTTCGGAGGCGTATAAATTAAATATGAGGAATGTATATTCATTATAAATGTCTTAATGAGTAAGAGCACATAATATATTTTATTTGACCCGATAAAATAAAATATATTTAAAACAGTCCGAAAAATACAACTTTCGGGGGCCGATTATACACATCGGGACATAATGGGATGACCTCCCACAAGGGTGGGGGCCACCCCACGTTTTTGTGTGCTCAAAATAAACAAGAAGGTGGCTGAGTTGACAAAGGAAGGAGTGGAGGAGGTGCTTTTGGCATCTAAAGTACATGGAGGACCCCCCTCCCTCACTCATTTGTCAATTATGACAAAAGTGAGACATCCCCTCTCCCTCCAACCATTGAGCTCGACCAAACCATCCAAGGGAGAGAGAAGGAGCTTCAAACTCACCTCCATTGCTGCAAATTTGAGCTCAAGCTTTAGTGCTCAAAGGAAGAAGATTAAAGAGGGAAAAAGTTGGGAAAAGTGTGAACAATTAAGGTAATGACCTTATATTAACTTTTCCTTTATTTTTCTTCCACCATATGAAGTATATATCATATGAAGAACCTTTAGTATGATTCCATATGTTATAAGTATGGATTCATGGGTTGGAAGGTGGTTCTACGTCCAAAAACGGACTTAGAAGCCAAAACGACCGGTTCACCGGAAAATAACCTTTTGGAGGTTATTTGTATTAATATGAGTTTTATGATTATAAAACCTTGTTAGGCACTTGTAAGGGGTATTTCAAGTGATTTCACAAAGTTGGAAAAGTCGCCGGAATTGTCGCCGGAGTTGACCAAAAGTCGCCGGAGTTTCACCGGATTTCAACCAAGAAGGGTAGAACTTCATACGCTAGTTCAAGGTGAGTGGACGGCTTAATATCTTATAACTTTTGGGTTAATTATAAGATTACCTAAATAAATGTTATATGAATTCATAATGATGTTTAAAAGATATTTAAACATGTGATTAGCCAATAGGGTTAAGTTTGTATGAAAGAAATAGATTGTTTATGCATAGAATATGATATGAAGAATTATATAGAATGCATATTTGCTTGAAGTGTATTAGAAGCACAAATGAATATTTTAACTTAATTATGTGATGATTAAGTTGATTTGTACAAGGTTTGTAATGGCGGTCAACGACCACGTTGACCGGTGGATAATGGATTAATTAATACCGGTCGATATTAATTAATTGTACATTTACATAATTGCATGGCTTTGCATGGAATGTGATACATAAGTTTTATGTATTGAATTAGTTATGAATGGCTAAATATGATATAGACCCTATCTAGTGTGATATGTGGTAAGTCATAGGTCGGGTGGAGTACCCAAGGATCGGGCGGTTATCCTCAAAACTCGGTTATATAGGGTGGAGTACCCAAGGATCGGGCGGTTATCCTCAAAACTCGGTTATATAGGGTGGAGTACCCAAGGATCGGGCGGTTATCCTCAAAACTCGGTTATATAGGGTGGAGTACCCAAGGATCGGGCGGTTATCCTCAAAACTCAATTATAGGGTGGAGTACCCAAGGATCGGGCGTGTATCCTCAAAACTCATAGATTACATTTAATGATCTAGGACCGGGCGGTGTCCTTATGATAATTTATTTGACCAAGGAGGAGTTCTATACACTCATAGGTATATGGGTGGGTTGGGATTTAAGTCAAGGATATTGGCTACTATTATTTTCCCAAATAAACAATGACCTACGGGTCGGGTATTTCCAAGTGTATGTATACTAATATGTATTTCAAACTTGGGGGAAGGACTATACGTATATGTATCATCCTATGTTTGGGTCTTATACTTGAAACGCTAGTTATTCTATATTTAGCCTGCTACTCGCTCGGTACTTGTACTGACCCCTTCGGGGGGGCCCACCATTTTCAGGTTGAAGCTAGGGCTTGCTACCTGCACCTTTCTACGGGTGACATCAATCAAGGGAGACGTGGTTCGTGCTTCCTCATTTTATTTCAAATTACCAAACATTGCTCATGGATATTTTTATTTGTCATAAACTATTCTTTTGGGGCTTGCATGCCCATGTTATTGGCCGGTTGTGGCTTATGACTTACCGTTGAATATTTCCGCTATTCATTGGTTTAAATGTGATGTTGTTATGTATGTTTACTACTGAGTATGGATGGATTATTTTCTCGAACGCCTTGTGTAATCAAGTGAGGTTGACTCGCGGGTGACGTCACTTGATTATGCGGCGGTTGTACACGCGCTTGGATTGCGGTCTGGGGCGTGACACGCTAGCTGTTATCTTCTTCGCTGTCAAGCCCTGTGATGCATTCATCTTCCTTATCTACTCGTCGAGGAAGACGGTCAATTGCGAGATGTACGCAAAAGCTCAAACCCTAATCAATAGGGAGACAGCCGCTATAACACTAAAAGAACCCGATCTCGATCCATCTCCCTTGGAATTGGAGATACCTGTTGTGCGAAAAACACCCACCGGACTGGTGACGAATGTTGCCTCCGGTACAAAACTACTAGGCAAACACCTAGAGACGGCCGCTAGGTTTTTTTGAAGCTCTCACACAATAATGAAATTGATGAACGACTTAAATAAGACAATATCTCACAATGCTTGTTTATTCTTTTTTTTTAACCAAGTGTCGGAGGGCTTATGCTCTCATAATTCTGAAGTCAATAAACTATCCCTAAAGCCCTCAGACTGATAAATCCGGATTTGATCACAATTACCTTTATTGGTACCGTCTTCAAAGGCGAATCCAAGATGTTTTACACCACCGGCCAAACTGAATAAAAGTCATTTGGGCTGGACCGAGATATATCAAGTAACCAAAGTGACGTTCTAGCTTAAATTACTGAAAATGGAAAGTATAAGGGTGGAGGGCTTTCTACACTTTAATTCAGGGCATCTCATACAAATATAGAGCCCAAATATAATGGATGAGGAGCTTAAATAATACATCGGGTTGGAGAAATTAAAATAGACAGCCCATGAACCCAACCCAACTTAATAGGCCCAACTTTCTAAAAACAGAAGATAAGGGAGGGGAGTCTCCTTATCCTCTCATTTGGGATGTTATACAAAAGTTTGAGAGAGGAGTGAGTGCCTTGGAGAGTTCATATGCACAACAAGATCTCGAGGTGAAAGGGAATCAAGAACAGGAGGAAATCCGACACAAAACGAAGCCTAGCAGTAAGAATTTCGTAGCTTTGGTTCTTGTTCTTCCATTTCATATATTTTTCATATATGATTATATAGAAATCATAGGATGGATTCTAGGGGATGTTCTACACGTTTAAAAGTGTGGAAATATGATATAAAGTGTTGATAATTAACTTAGAAGAGTTGTTGAATCGATAGGAATCGAAATCGCCGGAAACCGACATTTCTAGGAAGATGTTTTCGTGCTGCAGGGCCCAAAATCGGGGTAGCTTTTGCAAAAGCCGGCCGGCTTTTGCCTTCTGCTCAAGAAGTCCATTTTGGATTATTTTTTATCGAAGGTTTAACGACAGGGCTTCAACGGGGAAGCTTGCTAGACATATTTAAGGTGAGGATGGCTGACTATATTGCTTATAATCGTTGGGTTAATTTCATAAGATTAACTAAGGTAATTAAATGTGATTTTCATGGATTATTAATGATTAATAAGCCTAAATGAAAATATCATTGTCGATGAGTAGAAGATGCATGATATACAAATTTATGAATAAATTGTGTATGATTATGTGTTATGATATGATGGCATGATAATTAAATCAACTATGAAATATTGTGATTAAATATACTTTTACTTCATGTATAAAGTTCATGAATGATAAAAGTGATATTTTTATAGTGAGGTTAAATTATGTTTGGATTGGGAAATCAATTGGAATGAACTATATGATCATGAATTGAGAACTTGGTTGTTCTAAGATTATTCGACTAGTATTGAAATACTAGTCGGGATGCTAATATGAAAAGCGATAGAATTAATCCAATGAATCGGATTGTGGTAAGGTATACCTTAAGTAGTCGTAAGAGATACTTTAAGGTTGAATTATATGAGCTCTAAGTTATATTAGGAGTAGACCTTAAAGGCTACTCAAAATGAATTGAGTCTAGGCTAAGGAATTGCTTAGAGATTGAATAACGTGACTAAGAGCGAGGCTCTAGCACGCTGTATCAGTGACCGCGGGAAAGGCTCTAGCCCGACGTAGAAAGACTATGAGCAAGGCTCTAGCTTAACGTAGAATGACTATGAGCAAGGCTCTAACTTAACATAGAATGACTATGAGCAAGGCTCTAGCAAAATGTAACGTGACTATAAGCAAGGCTCTAGCTTAATGTAGGATGACTATGAGCAAGGCTCTAGCTTAATGTAGATTGACTATGAGCAAGGCTCTACCATGATGTAGTGTGACTACGAGCAAAACTCTAGCTAAATATAGTGTGACTAGGAGCAAGGTTCTAGCATAATGTAGTATGACTATGAGCAAGGCTCTAGCGCGGTGAACAGGGTTCAACTATAGTGTGTTAACACGTTAGGGTAAGCCCTAAAATGGCGTAATGATTTATTAAGCGTTTATGGAAATCGTGACTTGTGGTCACGGGGGAATAGAGATGGATGTTTCAAAATGAATATGGGCCTATGGACCGACTACTTGACTTGATTTAAAGTAAGTATATTTTTCAAAGAAGGTAATCGAGGGTTATGGCCTATAAAATAATATCACCCTAGATTGAGGGTCTTCAAAATTGAAACATGGATTACATTTTGTATAGTTGTCGTTGTACTTTTCAAACGCTTCAAAGTACTGGCCTCCCCTTCACGAGGGAGGCCACCTCACAGTTTTCAGGTAGAAGTTAGAGCTTGTTTCCTGTTCCTGTTGCTTCGGGTGATCTATGGAGAGAAGACGTGGTTCATGCTTCTTCCAGTTCTATTTTGATATGAATAAAATAATGCTCATGGAACTATTTTAAACTATAAATGATTTGGGAGTCTACTACTCATCATGTTCGCCCTGTGTGGCCTTTGACTTTTAAAAGTATTTGTACTCCGCTGCGTATTTTGAAATGCTTTACTTATGATTGTTTATGGATGTACTTTGTGAATGATATTCATGTACGCCTTGCGTGGTTTGAGTGAAGTGGACTACGGTTGCCTTAATTGAATCGTGTGGCGGTTGTTAACGTGTCCAGTCAGATCGGGGCGGGACATATGGGGTGTCTCCCCTTTTTAGCAAGTCAATCAAGATTAAGGAGGCATTGAGTACACTGTTAGGAGGAAATTCAGGTATTGTTTCTTCTCTCAACAAGATCTATACCAATTGGAAGCTTCAATCAAGCAAAGTTTATGACATGTTGAGGGTTAAAGGACATAGCAAACCCTGGATGAACCTTATTTTGAAAAATTACATACCCCCAAAATTCTCTTTTATTCTTTGGCTTGGACTGAGAAACAGACTACCAACGTGTGATAACTTGCTACACATAATAGAGCATGTTGCTTTTGTAAGACTTACATGGATTCAGCTGATAATCTTTTCTTCAAGTGTGTTTTTACGAAAGCACTCCGGGAAGGGGTTAGGCAGTGGCTTAAGATCAAGAAGAGTTCTTCTACACTCTTGAGCACAATCAAGTTATGTTTAAAGCAGTATGGAGGAGTACAATTGACTAGCAAGGTTATCAGTCTAGCCTTGTGTTGCACTGAATATTCAATATGGAAGGCTAGCAATGAGCACATCTTTGCACATAAAGACACTACTATCTAGGGAGTACTTTTCCATGTTAAATTAAATGTTTATATTGTCCTTTTTAGGTTTTACCCTATTAGTATGATTGAGTTTTGATTCCTTTTTTTTTCTATTACTCAGTTGCTATGAAATATGGGTGGCTTTGTGTTAGTGATGTATTAATATGAGAGAGTTGTTTGATGTTGTCGTCTCTTTGAAACTTTAGTTTGGTTGCTTATTTGATTGTGGAATGCCCCTATAATGTTGTACTCAATTTTTGGCATATATTATATTCCATTCATCCCAAATTGATGGTCCTATACGATTTGGACTCAAGTATTAAGAAAAAGTGATAGAAAGACTCATATAGCTTTACTTTATTGTACTGTTCACTCCTTTACTTTACTGTTTATTAAAAAGTAGGGATATAAATGATAATTTGGGGAGTGTGGCAGCCAGACGCTCCACCCGACATCAATAATGCCGTGTTTGGCGTTTAAATCCATTTATAGATAGTTATTTACTCACCCGTCACTCCGTCACAAAGCACAGTTGCAAATCATTGCTAGGAACCAAACACAAAATAGAGGGTTATGTGAAGTGACGAAAAGATCGCACTAAAACGGTGGGTCCACCGTCCACGTAGTGTGAAAGGATTAATGCTACAGAAAGATTCCGATGCGAAATAGATGGGCTTCTGGACTTTTCCACCCAAAAAAAAGCCTTTTTGGATCAGGCCACGAGCTCGCCACACGCCTCTAACACATGGCTTTACACGTGTCGTGATCTCACCGGCGCTCACAAACCCTAGCCTCTCCGTCTTCTCCACTATATAATTCCGCCATTTCCAGCCTCATTTCTCCATCCTCAGACGATCTCTGCTACAACATTGTCTTATTTTGCACCTCATTTCAGTTTCCAAATTCGAAAATGGCACTTTCAGCTGTTTCTCTGGGCAAGCCTTCGGCTGCCGTTCTTCCCAGCCTGACAGGAACAACATCCCCTGCTTCTTCAATCTATGGTGTTCCGAGCGTTGCTTTTCCTAGGAAGCAGAAGGGAGGTTGCTCGGTTTCTGCTATGGCGGCGGAGGCGGCTGATATTCCGCTCACGGGGGTGATTTTTCAGCCATTTCTGGAGGTGAAAAAGGACGAGCTGATGGTCCCATCTGCCCCTCAGGTCTCACTCGCTCGCCAGAGGTACCCCGATGAGTGCGAGGCTGCGATCAATGAGCAGATCAAGTAATTTCTCTCAGATTTACTCCTTAAATTGAATAATTGTTGCTTAACTGTCCCCCTAGCTAGCTTATATTTTGAAAAATGATTATTCCCGTTCATGAATCTAATTCCACAAATTTTCGATTTCCAGCGTCGAATACAGCGCATCGTATGTGTATCACTCCATGTATGCTTACTTTGACCGTGATAACGTTGCTCTCAAGGGCCTGGCCAAGTAAATCTAAAATACATCAATTTGTTTTTATTTGCTAATTTCTTAATCTGAAATTTAGGATCCAGTAATATCTTATATTGAATGTTCTGGACAGATTTTTCAAAGAATCGAGTGAGGAAGAGAGGGGACACGCTGAAAAGCTAATGAAACATCAGGTAATTTTCATTTTCGCAGTTCTTCATGAATAGACATACTGGAAAAACAACTACTACATACGTAGTATGATAGTATCTACTCCTGGTCAATAACTTGCGCCTACTAAGTACTTTTGAATTCATACTAATTCAAGAATGTTAATGAATGTCCTGAAACAGAACACCCGTGGAGGAAGAGTGAAGCTGCACTCAATTCTGATGCCACTTTCAGAGTTTAATCACGAGGAGAAGGGTGATGCATTAAATGGTAAGTAAAGATGACCTGCTTGCTTCTTTGGCATATGCATGCAAGGAACCAATAAAGAAGTCACTATGCTAATTAGATCCACCTGGGATTTGTTGATGCAGCAATGGAGTTTGCATTGTCACTGGAAAAGCTGGTCAATGAGAGACTCTTGAAGCTCCATGCCGTATGATTCACTATATATCATCAGATCTAATGATCTTTTCGTTATTATTGACTCTGGGATGATTGATTTATGTTTTCTTGATAATTGCAGGTGGCTGCTAGGAACAATGATGTGCAGACTCAAGATTTTGTGGAGAAGTTTCTGGAGGAGCAGGTTGAAGCTATTAAGAAAATTGCTGATTATGTTACCCAATTGAGAATGGTTGGGAAAGGACATGGTATGATTCTTTTATTTTCTTTGAAAAAAATGGCTTCCTCTGATCCTCTCCCCCCTCCTTATATTTATATGCTTTGCAAATTGTTTTTTATATTAACTCATGGCATGGATGCGTTTGTTGTGATTGCAGGAGTGTGGCATTTCGATCAGATGCTCCTTAATTAAGATCATCAATATTTATAGGGAGGTGGATGTGGATTGAATGGAAAATGGTGTTTAAAGGGGTGGGGACTGGGGGCATGCCAGGGGTGTTTAGATTATCATATGTTTGTGTTAAAAATCTTTCAGACTTGGATTTTTGTGTTATGTGTTGTACGTTGCTAGGCATAGCGTTGGTGAATGCTCTGTCTGTGCTTTTAATCCTATGAACCACCTTTATGTAAATGCTATCACAAGTTCTGAATGCGCTTCTAATCTCATGATCCTTTTTTTACTAACTACTAAATGGGAAAATATAAATGCAATGGGAAATTATAATTGAACACCCTAAAAAGTAAAATAAACATTCTCCCATTGTCCCATTTTATCTTATATCTGTTCTATTTTTTTTTTTTTTGGGTTCTAAAATACAATGAGAAATGTAAATGCAATGGGAAAATATAATAGAACACTAAAAAGTAAAATAAACATGTTGCCTTTGTTCCATTTTACTTGTTCTTTTTCTTTTTTGGATTGTTCTAAAATAAGTGTTTTTTTCCTAGTTTGAAAAGAAATATGTGGCCTAATAATCGTGTCGAGTTAAAATGAGACCCATAAAATGAGACAGCAATCTAATCATTAATCTTGTAAGGATGTAAATTTTACTTCGTACTTGATTACTTCGTTGTGATGAAAATAAGTATCAAAAAATTATTTTGTCAACTATCATTAAGGAAAAGTAGACTGCATTTTGAGTTTACCCTCGTAACGAAATAATAAAACTTTTCGGTTTTACCAAGCTGTGAAATGTGGAATTTGTTCTGATTTAAGTCATTATAAGGAAAGGAATTCATATAATCCTATCATCTTCACATAGCGGTGGATCAAGGTGGGGCCAAAACCAGGTTCAGAGTATATATCTTACTGAGTTATTAGCATACAAGAAAACTCCGCTCTCTATAATGGAGAATATACGTCTAATAGGGGACTCTGTAACTAAATACAAAATCTCTAGATAAAACTATGCAAAAACACATAACCAATTGAAAGCATCGATTGGAAGACATTTTTATAATTTTGAAAGACGGGAGAGGCTGTTAGGATTTACCATAGCTGCTTCTTTATAACAAGTTCATAGCTGTATAAACTTTTCTTAGTAAATATATTTGAAGAAAAGTTACAAAAGACTTGTATAATTTACCTTCTTAATCTATAAAATTCGAGGTTAAACAAGACAGGTACATTTAGTTTTTGAGTTGACAAATATGTTGGGATAAACCAAATTGACCGAAATTGATTAAGGTGCTGTTCTGTTCGTCTTATTCTTATTACTTATTGCTTATTCTTATTTTATTCAGATCAGATCAGATCAGATCAGAAAAATTCAGATCAGATCAGATCAGATCAGAAAAATTCAGATCAGATCAGATCAGATCAGAAAGATTCAGATCAGATCAGACCAGATCAGAAATATTCAGATCAGATCAGAAACATTCAGATCAGATCAGATCAGAAAAGTTCAAACATGATTTATCACTTTTATTATTATATTAATTATTATTAATATTGTTATTATTATTATTATTATTATTATTATTATTATTACAATATAATAATAATAATAATATGATTAATATTATTATAATATTATAATTATAATTACAATTATAATTTTTATAATTATAAGTATAACCAATTGTAATTATTATAATTATATCTATAATTAATTATAATTATAATTGTAATAAATTAAAATTATAATAATTATAATTACAATAATAATTATAATTATAATTATAATTATGATTATAATTATAATATTATAATAATAATATAATACTAATTATAATAATAATCATATTATTATTATTATTATTATTATTTTTATCATATTGTAATAATAATATTAATATAATAATATCGTTATAATAATATCAATTGTATTTATATTACTATAATTATATTATAATATTATAATTAATGTTAATATAATTATAATTATTATTAATTATAATTATAATAATTATAATTATACTTATAATTATATTATAATTATAATTTATGATTATAATTATTATTATTATTATTATTATTGTAAATATTTTACGTTGTAATTATAATAATATTGATAACTATAGTTACAATTATAGAGATAAATATTGTAATTATAATTACAATTATAATTATATAAGTAATTACAATTAAAATTATAATTACAATTATAATTATATCTATATTTATAATTAGTGTAATAGGTATAAATTTTTTCATTTTAAAATTAATTTTAATTATTATTATTATTATTATAGTTACAATTATAATTATAATTTTATTTAAATTATATTTGTAATTGCAATTATAATAATTATAATTATAATTATAATCATAGAAATATTCAAATCAGATCAGATCAGAAAGATTCAGATCAGATCAGAAGAATTCAGATCAGATCAGAAACATTCAGATCAGATCAGATCAGATCAGATCAGAAAGATTCAGATCAGATCAGATCAGATCAGAAAGATTCAGATCAGATCAGATCAGATCAGAAAAATTCAGATCAGATCAGATCAGAACTTAAAAAATTCATATCAGAAACATTCAGATCAGGCAAAGAGAACAGCTTCTAAGTCAGGTACAATATTGTTTTGGAAGTTGATGAAAAATAATGACCATGGGTGATGGGTGGACAAGTCTTTGTTTTAAAGGTCCACCTGGGAAGGAATTGTGTACCATCCCATTGCCTATGTTTCAAGTAATTGAAAATATTTAAATAGTGTACTCGCATTCTCATTCTCTAAATACGTTAACTCACAACATTAGTTAAAACAAGTGAAGGTATTACTATATGCGAGAGTTTGCGGGATATAGGATGTTTTTACTTGGACTGTAATTTGCTGGTCTGGTCTGGTCTGGTCTGGTCTGGTCTGAACTGGTCTGGTCTGGTAAGGTCTGGTTTCTTTGCATTTTTATAACTATCCAAGTCTGGTCTGGTCTGGTCTGGTCTGGTCTGAATTGGTCTGGTCTGGTCTGGACTGGTCTGGTCTGATCTGGTCTGGGACAAATTACAGTCCAAGTAAAAACATCCATAATATTATTTCCAAGTAATTTGATATGGAGTATTTTATATATTTGTTTGGTGTAGTAAAAACGCAATATGTATGTGTATACATCACATAAATATAAGAATACATAATTTTAAAGTACAAGAACGCCATTAATGTAGTCTTACATGGATCCGAAACCTCTGTCTTGCTTTAGAGCAAAACACGGTGCTCAGCTTTTGGGGATCGTCCAATCAAAAGTTTAATGGTCGGAGATATCAAGATCCACATTTTGAGGCTTCTCTCCTCCCACGATCCCCTACCCGCGATCCCCTGCGTGCAAGACACTCTGCCACACAACAAAGAATCTCAAACGGTCTTACATTACTTGAATAATTATGGAATCTCACAACTCCAATAAATCCCACTAATCGGGCTACAAAGCGTAGTACTCCCTCCGGTTTTTAATAAACTTCACACTTTCTTTTTTGGGACGGTCTAAAATAAACTTCACACTTCCTTATTTCCTTTTTTGGCAAAGAAATCTACATCAAAACAATGTCAAACAGTGTCAAATAGTGTCTCAACAGTGTAATCTATAGTAAAGTCAAATTTCTTTCCTTATTTTGTGTGAAGTCAAAGTGTGAAGATTAAATAAAACCGGAGGGAGTATTATTTTTTTCAAAAAAATTACTAGAGTAAAATTTGTTTACGAAAAAATGTTTAACACTTAGGACGTAATATAATTTAGTGTTATGATCCCTTAAATATAAAAATTGAACATAAGTTATTATGATTCAAATTAATATTATTCACTACATATAGGAAAGTCACATTTTTATACATAAGGGTTATTTTCACCCATATCAAAATTCAACTTTTCTTCCCGGATCTTAAATATTAGATGTGAGTATGTGACTATTTTCACTTTTCTTTTCCTTTTTTATTCTTTTCTACCTTCAGTCAATCTTCTTCCCAACACCAGTACACCACTACAGTTTTTCTTCGGTCTTTCCTTTTATTTTATTTTACTTTCATTCTTCTTCAGTTCTACCTATCAGGCTATCATAAGGTTGTAAACTTGTAATAATCCCCGCCCCGATAGTCCGATACCCAAGAGTGGTTAATATGGGTACTGGGGTTTGGTTTGTAAACTAAGCACTGCCCCTCAATATTCTGTCACTTGTGCCCCGCGTAGGGGTGGCCTGGTTCCGGTTTGACCGGACCGCCACTGTGTGGGATCAGCCCGGGACCGGTTCCGGGCCTAGGACCGGTCCGGGGGATTTTAGGGGGCGGTTCCAGGACTGGGGAAATAGAGACCGGACCGGCCGGTCCGGGCCTTTTTGTTTTTATTTTTAGGCTAAAGGGTCAAATAGATCCTCGAACTAATTTAAAAAGTGCAAATCACTTCTTATATAGGAGGCTCTATCCGGCCATCGTCATTTGGGGCGGTTCGGTGGATTTTTTTGATGAAATATTTTGAGCATCTTCATCGTTAAGTCTAGTTTATCCATACCAAATTTCAGATAAAAATTCAACCGGGAAGACAGTCAAATGATTTTCTGAAATGTACTGCGCTGTTTAATTGCACAGTTATTTTCGAAAATTCATTTGACTGTCTTCCCAATTAAATTTTTAGCTTACATTTGGTATGAGTAACTAGACTTAATGAAGAAGATGTTCAAAAAAATTCATCAAAAAATTCCACCGGGAACCGCCCCAAATGGCGGCGGCCAAACAGAGCCTCCTAATAAGAGGTGATTTGCACCTTTTAAGTTAGTTCGAGGGCCTATTAGACTCTTTAGCCTTATTTTTATTTTTGGGTTTGGGCCTATGGTAGGTGGGCTGGGTGTTTTGGCGGGTTTTGGGGGGGTGCAAGGGGTGGGGGTTGGAATAAATAAGAAAAGCAAAAAAAGGAAAAAAACAAAACAAGAACCGGCCTGACCCGGTCCCGATAGATTCCTGGACCGATGTCGGGCTTTACCCCAAAAAACCAAGCCCGCTCGGGCCCGACCCGGAACCGGACTGGGCCCGGGTCCATCCCTAGCCCCACGTGACAGTGTTTCTAACCGTGGACAGCAGAGGCGACATTAGCTACAGAAGCAGCCAGTAACTACATCCATACCTTCTTATGGCTAAACCGAGATGAGAAAAAGTGAAAATGGGAACAATGGACTTCAATCCTTATCTGCATGTGATCCAGATCCGGATAGAAGCTCAATCAATAAGTGAAGCAAACCAAATGCTAGACAAGGGGGGTGCGGAGTGAAGATAAACGATGACATCAAGAAGTCAAGTACTCCGTAGTCCTGGACTCGGGCCGGGCGGCCCGACCCGGAACCGGCCCGGCCCGGCCACTGTAGCAACCGGCCCGGCCCGGTGGCCCGGTCCACCGGCGGTTCGGGTCGAACCGGCCCGGTGGTTCCCGGTTCCGGGCCCGGGCCTTCCATATGGTGAACCGGCCCGGCCGGTTCGGGCCCGGTCCGGGCCGGATTTTAATTTTTTTTTTTTTTTTTTGAAAAATTTTTTAAATCTTGGGTTGGAATAGGTATTTTGGGCCATTTGAGGTGGTTTGGGGTGGTTTGGGGTTGAGGGGGAGGGGTAGGGGATTAAATAGGAGAACAAAAAAAAAAAATTAATAGGCCGGTTAGGCCCGGCCCGGTTTGGCCCGGAACCGGAACCGGAACCGGCCACCGGCGGTTCGGGCCCGGGCCTCCCCTTTCCTGGCCCGAGTCCCGGCCGGGCCCAGGCCCGAACCGGGCCCGAACCGGCCCGAGTCCAGGCCTAGTACTCCGTATTATGAGTTCGGGAGTGAAAAGGGAAATACTAAGGGCCTCTTTATTAACAGAGATATTTTCCAGTTTTCCAGAAAACTGGAAAACTGGAAAACAGAAAATAAGAAATGTGTTTACCAAAGAAATTCCTGGAAAACTGGAGAAAGGAAAAAAGAAAAACGCGTTTACCATCGTTTTCCAAAACCGAAAAAATGAGACATGTCTCTCTTTTCCTTAATAATTTGGAGAAGTGACTTTTACTAGTTTTCCAAATTTGGAAAACGCAGATGCTACAGTGCCACTGCAATGAATTTGCATACGTACACCTAGTGGTGGGTCCAGTCCCGCTCCAATGTCGATTCCATTCCGGTACCTCCATCCTCATACCTTACCCCTTACCCCTACCCTACCCTACCCTACCCTACCTTACCCACCCAACCCCACCCTGCATACCCAATTTTCCCTATAATGACCCTACCCCTACCTCGGCCCCACCCCGGTCCACCCTACCGCCACCCCCTACCACCTCGACCCCACCCCGACCCACCCTACCCTACCCCCACCCGCATATTACCCCTTACCACATGCGCCTACCTCGACCCCACCCCACCGCCATCCTACCCCCACCCTCGTACCGCCATCCTACCAGCACCCTTCCGTCTAGGGGTGGACTCGGGCCGGGTGGCCCGGCCCGGCACTGTTCCGGGCCCCCCATTCCTGAACCGAGGCCCAACCCGGGCCCGAACCGACTCGAGTCCACCCATACTTCCGCCACCCTACCCTTCCCCTACCTCGGCCCCACCCAGATCCCGGGCCCACCCTACCGCCATTCTATCCCACTACCCCTACCTTACCCCAACCCTAACCCACTACCCCCACCCTTACCGCCATCCTACCCCACCCCTTCCCTACCTCGGTCCCACCCCGGTCCCGGCCCCACCCTACCGCCATCCTATCCCAACTCCATACCCTACCTCTACCTTACCCCAAACCCTACCCACTACCCCACCCTTACCCCTAACCACGACCCTAACCCACCCACTACCCCACCCAACCCCTACCCCTAGACCTTACCACCCCACCCCGACCATACCCCTTACCCCACCCCCACCCATAACTTCCCTACCCCGACCGCTACAAGTAGGTATGGGTGGGTATGAAGGGTTGTGGGGGAGTATGGATAGAGTGCAAGATCGTGGTAAGGGTAGGGGTCAAGGGTGTGGAATTGGAGATCTGGGTAAAAAAAATTGATGAACATGTTTTCAGATTTGAAAATGAAAAACTAAAAAATAGAAACAGAAAATTGGAGATAGAAAAACTGAAAAATAAAAACAGAAAATTGGAGAACGAAA
Source organism: Cuscuta epithymum (assembly GCA_945859915.1). Taxonomy (NCBI): domain Eukaryota; kingdom Viridiplantae; phylum Streptophyta; class Magnoliopsida; order Solanales; family Convolvulaceae; genus Cuscuta; species Cuscuta epithymum. The sequence continues at coordinate 2,659,648 of CAMAPF010000109.1, read as the reverse complement.
AACAAAAGTAGGAAACATGAAAATATCTCTGTTAGTAAATAGGCCTAAGTATTTCGTAACAAAAAAGGCCTATAGACGTTTCGTTTTATATTCCAACAAAATATGTTTTAATTTTTCATCCATGGTGTATGGAAAATATATTTTTTATTTTTCATTCATGGTGTATGCATTATTTTCTTTTTAGTTCAAATCAAAATTTAATAGAAATTTTTAAATCCATCCTTATAAAATTTTCTAAACGCTAATATGAGAATTAGAACGATGCAAACCCAATGACTTACATTTTAAAATTACTTTTAACGACCTTCTAAAACCCCCTGGGCCAGTCCTAGGCCTGGAACCAGTCCCGGGCAACCGGGTCGGGCCAGTCCCGCACAGTGGCAGTCCGGTCCGGTTCCCGGGCTGGTCAGACCGGAATCAGGTCACCCCTACTTTTCACATGACAAAGAATGACACGAAACATCAAAACCTAGTCAAGATTGTTTCATTATCAACAAAGGTTGTTATAATTGATTATGAACTAGAGAAAAGTAAGGATGAAAAACAAACAAAAAATCTACAGACATAAAACAAAATGCACAGTGCAAGAACATAAAAAATCAAGGGCTTAGTTACATCTTAAGAAATAGAAATTTGAATATAGTGCAAATCTGATTTAAGTTTCCATTTAAACTACAGAAATATTCTAGGCAGTCTGAATGCGGAACAAAAAGAAAATAGCAGTTCATGAAGAAACTGATTTTTCGTTTTTTTTTTTTTGCCTAAACCATAAGTCACCGAACACATTATCAATCTGCATTCAAAAGGTAGCAGATGAAACCTACTTGGGTCTTTGTTACATACAACCATGGGCCAACCCATCAGACAAAACTGCCCGAAGTAAAAAAAATGATGGAATTTTATTTTAATAATACAAACAATCATTCAAAGATAGAACCAATTGAAAATTTTAAAGTAAGAGCTAGAATCAAGAAATGATTTGGCCACCACACTTACAATACTGGTACAACTTGATAACCTTCACAGCTTCGCCCCGTGGGAGGGGGGTTCCAAGCGAGTAGAACCCGCCCCCCTCCCCAATCGATCATCCAAGATATCAACAATGGTCTTAGGAGCTTTCCACGTGCTACTCCTTGTTACTGATCACACTGCAAATTTTACATCATAACGCTAAAGATAATAGGCCCCCCCCCAAAAATACAATCAAAAGGAAGAACCAGAAAATACAATAGATCTATTAGAAATAAAAGGCAGATAATGTAAAAAGGTAATACCTTAGCTTCTTCTTATTACCACATCACATGAATCGTCTTTAAAGGAGATCACCATTTTTAATTGTCTTAGGAGTGCCACGAACATCTATAAAAAAAGAACATTAAAAAAATTTAATTGCCTAGAAAAGAATCTAGTGGCACCAATGTGACAATTTCTGGAGCATTGAATATGCTTAACAATCAAAAGGCAGGGAAAGCAAAACTTTTCATCAATTCTATTGAATGAAGTGAAGTTTAATCAATCTACTCAAAAAAGCTTTACCTAGATCGAGCAGCAGCATCCATTGCCTTGGGGAATTTAGGCTCTTTACATTTCTATCACTACCTAAATAGCGACAATATTTTGTGGTGGAACCAATCATATATCCTTGGCCATTAACCATTCTTGATAAAGCTCAAATGCTTTGTCAAGCTCCCTCATCCCCCAATATCTTTTCATCAATAATAAAAATGGAACATGGTCAAGTTTTATCCCAGATCTCCTTATCATGCCAAAGAGCCAGTTTGCCTCTCTCATTTTATGTGATACACAGCAACACCTAAGCAACTCGGTATAAGTAATTGTATCTGGTTCACAACCTATTCTAAACATATCACCATGCAGGCGGAGTGCGAGATCAATATCACCAAAGTTACATGCTGCACCAATCAACAAATTAAAAGTGACCGAATCAGGTAGAATCCCATGTAGAAGCATCTTCTTTTTCAAAGAGTGAGCTTCAATGAAATTTCCAACGTTTATATATGCATAGATCAGTGCATTGTAAGTATATACATTAGGTATAACACTTGATGCAACCATCTGGCTCCTAATATCTTCAGCTCTTCTTACATTTCCATATCTCCCATAGCCATGAATGATTACATTCCAAATAAGAGGTTCAGGTATGATAGAATTCTCTAACATACAGCAAAGAAAATAATTAGCTTTAATAACTTCTCCATTCATACAAAGGCCTTGAATAATGATTTTGTAAGTGATTCTGTCAGGACAAATGCCCATTCTTGTCATGAGACCAAATCTATAACAAGCTTCATTCATTTGTCCTTTCTTACAAAGTAAACCAATTAACATATTGTAAGAAAATATGTCAGGCTTAAAACCAGTCTTCAGCATTTGACAGATATAGCTGTTTACCATGATCGGGTCCCGGCTCAAACAGAATCCATTTAAGATGACATTGTAGGCAATATGATCGATCTGAACTCTCCTTAACTTCTCCCATATGGCAAGAGCTTGAATACTATCCCCATGTTTAAAGCAACCATCCATGATTATAGTTGATGTGATTAAATCTGGGTCATCATGCTTATCGCCTAATATCATCTCTAGAAGTTTCTTTGATTCCCCAATGAGACCCTTCTTGCAAAGTGCATCAACAAGTATATTACAAGAAACTCTATTTGGGGTAATACCATTGCTAGTCATGGTTGAGAATATCTCCAGAGCTCTGTCCAAATCATTCATAAGGCAATACCCGTTAATTAGGTTATTATATGTAGCACAACTAGGAGTAGGACCCCGGTATTGCATCTCTTTGACAATCCACTCTGCTTTCTCCATGTAGCCAGTTTTACAAAGTCCACTAATAAGATAGTTGTATGTATATATACTGGGAATGCTGAATTTATGTATCATCTGGCTCCATAGAGAAAAAGCAGTCACCAGTTTGCCCTCCATACATAATGTTCTAATAACAAGTTCATCACAATGCAACTTGTGTATTTTATCAAAGCCAATGTAAGTCCACGATTTTCTTTCCCTGCACAAATATGATGAAATCAATATCCAGAGCTAGTTAGAGGGTTCAATGTCTTCCATGAAGGTTGTAATTACTTTATCAGACTAGATTAGTCAAAGATCTGCCCACAGGAATTTCAGAATCGTGTGACAACACTAGGAAAAATTTAAGGTCAATGACCAAAAGTGATATTAACCTAATATTTGTGGGACCAAAAATGGAATATTTTCTCATTAAGCATGACCACAGTACCACACTCTTAAGTTGTACGGAGTATGTTTAACCATCGAAAAGGAATGCAATTAAGATTGAGAAAAAACATGGAGGGAACCATAAAATGTAAAGAAATAGATCACATATAACAAACATAATGAATAAATATATAACAAATGACTTCCCTGAAATCATCTATGCAGTGTGATATGTGGAAAAAGAATGGGGCATAGATTTCTGATCAAATAAACAAGATTAGCACATCATACATTCCAATCCTACCTTGCTTTTATGTCATTTAACACTGTCCATTGTAATAGCAAACCATAAAGAGAAACGTGTATCACAATTGGATGAATCTAATAAACATTGTTTAAAATTGCACAATGCAATACCGCAATAAGGAGCGCAACAGTAAATTCAGAGAAACGCGGATTATTGCATTGCTAAAGGCGGGGGTCTGTAATCTTACGCATTGTTGTGCAGACGCGTACGCTATGCGTACTGCGCCTCAAGGCGAGGTGAGGCGAGCACCTTAACAGTTGAAGTAATATGTGGGCCGATATGGCCCACTTTTATTTTTTTTAGTGCTACAGCCTACCTCGTTCTGCGCGTACGCTATTTATTCCCTTCACTGCTGCTTAACTATGCATCAGTCGTGGTTGCCAAAAGTCCTCTTCTCCATCAATTATTTGTTGACAGTGTTCCCCCAGGCTTCTTAATGCTTAAATTGCTTCATCACATGTGTTTCTTCAATATTTTAACTTCAATTCTTTTGTTACTAATACTACCTATATGGTTCATGGTTGTCAATCGTTATTTGATCATTTCAATTAATTGATAATTGATATTACTCTTTAATCACAGGTGCTTTTTAAATCTTAACTTCAGTCAATAAATCGTGTAATTGTTTTGATAATTGATATAGAAAGTTAATTCTACACATATCTTAATTTTAGTAATACTAAGTATATAGTTGTGCATCGTTTTGATAATCACAGATCATTGACATTATTCATTAATCACTAGTGCTTCTTTTAGTTCTTTATCTCAATTTCAGTTAATAGATACTATCTTATTATTCTTTGATCACAGGTGCTTCTTTAATTTTAATTTCAAATTTTCAGTTAATAAATTCTTTAATTATTTTGATAATTGATATATAAAGTTAATTATATTTTACATATTATCTTACTTTTAATATTAATATAAATTTGGGTATTACCTTCATTTTCTGTTAATGTGAAATTTGTTAATACTTCGTATTATCTAAATTATGTGTTAATATTAAGACACACACACAAATGCATTTTAACGCTCAGGTCTACGCCTCATTGCGCAATGAGGCTTACGCAATAGGCAATAATAAAAAAACGCCACGACTACGCAATACGCAATTTAAAACCTTGCTAATAAATGCAAATGCTTTGAAAGTTGAGATCACTTAAAACAAGTGCTAGTAGAAAAGAAAACTCCAACATTACCTTAATCATGTGCTATAGTTAGTATTTACAGAAATTACTAATAGAACACAACCCACTAAGTATCGCTTGCCTAATCAAACCCTCCTCTGTGTGAAGAATCAATCTCTAGTTGTAAAAAATCTTGATGAAAGACTTTCATACAGGCTACACCGATGCATCAATACTCATATATACTGCATTACCACTAACCTCATGCTCTGCAGTCGGTCCAATATAACCTTCAATGTTGAATCTAAAACATTGAATGCTGCACCCGCATCTCCATCTTGATTTGGAGGCAATTCATTCCTCTGGAAGAAGCAATCTTTTGTTTTTAGTTCACTAGGGATAGGGCTTTGCATCATTCCGCCTTTTCTACACATCAATCTAAAGCATTAAATACAAGGAAAACTTAATGTGCAACTTATATGTATTTGACAGGCAATTTGATCCTTAGCTACACAAGAAAATACCTTGTATTGATTAACTCCGAGTTAGGATGGGAGCAGTAAAAACCAGCAACCACCAGGCCAATTTGGTCTCTGATAGAGTCTATGATTTGGAAGGTGCCATTCAGCATCCGAATAAGAAAATGAGATTCTGATGTTACTAAGATCTGTATGTTCATGGAGCATAAGTTGTACTCAGATATGAGATCACTGACAAGCCGAAGCTCGAGAAAAATAGCGCTGCGGGACCAGTATGACCAGGGGCGGTCCTGAGAGAATGGAGACCCTGTGCAACAACAGAATTTGGGCCTGTTTTCCAAGTTCCAACACAAGTAACTTGTGTTAAAATTTAAGTTACTAATCAACATAATGATAAAAATAAAATTAGTCATTAATAAAATACATTTTCTTTAAAAAGAAACTTTCTTCGAGCTTCTTTTTGAGACAAGGTTAACTTGTCAAGCCTTCTTTTCTTTTGACTCTTCTCATGACTGAATGGGTATTTATTTGGAAACATAATTACTACTAATTGTTGAATTTCTCCTATGATCTTGTACATGTTTATAAATATTAAATTAAATTTCAGTTTGAATTTAGGATGAAATCATAAGGGACTATATAGTATAATTATAATTTATGAACCTCAAGTTACCCAAATACGGAGTATATATTTATACCAATTTCTTAAATCTTAATTGTTAAACATATTTATTACGGAGTATCAATCCAATAAATCATTTACTTTAACTGAAAAAAAAATAACAACAATGCAACAATTCAACCAATAATCAACATAAAATCAGTTTCAGTAATTCGGATTTAAACAAATCAGAAATCTGAAAATTATGGATGTGCTGAGCCTGAGTTAGTCATGAGTTGCTTACTGAGTTTACTGCCAATACTGCGCAGTTGCGGACCTGCGGTCGTGGAGCGGTGGACAGAGTCTGGATTCGTGGGTGATGGCCGGTCGTCAGTCAGTCACTCGCCTTTGTCGCCCTCCTTCAGTCTTTCGTCGCTTCGTCAGTTCGTCGTTCCCGTGCTTGTGTTTCCAAGTCTAGCGGACAGAGAGCGAAGGTTTGTTGGGCGCGTTAGAGTTTGGACGCTAGGATTGGGCTGGAGTATACTAGTTTCTTTATTTTTTCGGGCCCTCAAAATTTTGGCTACCTTTGTCCTGAGCCGGCCCTAATAATTTGACACTCCCAAACTCTAAGTGGATTCTGGTTGACCGGATACGAAGTAAACGGTCCCGGACACGGTTGGGATACTCACAGCAGGCGGAGAAATGTGCAAAATTTGGAGCGTAGTCTTGTTTCCCGGTGGAGGAACGCACAGAAGGCGTAGTAATGACGTCGGATACTTGCGATTTGGAAGACGCCGGTGGGTGGAGAAAACTATAGACTATGGAGGCAACCGGAGGTTAGACTCACAGTCTACGGTTGCGATCGTCAAATGCAAAGGCCAGCTTCGTTTCCAGTTCTTTGTTTTTGAAGCAAAACCTATAGACATTTCTAGGGCTGAGCACAACCCGAACAGAACCATCAAAACTCGACTTTTTTCCGGATATTATCCGATTGGATATGGATATCCGACCCGAAAACCTGAATATCGAAAATCCGATTAGTATTGGGCCTAGACCGGGTGGTGGGTAGGGTTTGTAAAATCTCAACCCGACCCGCCCGAAATATCCGAAATATATTAAATTATGTAGTCTAAACTTTGAATATGTTTAATTAATACTTGTGTTCAATTATTTGTGTAATTATTTGTGTAATTTGTGTTAAATTATTTTTGTAATTTAAATGTGTAGTGCACTAGTGTGTACAAATTTTGTCAAGGTGGCACTCCAACACTTTAATTATCCAATTATAATGTGTTTTAATATAACCAAAATATCTGAAATATATAAATTATGTAGTGTGTACTTTGAATATGTTAATTTAATACTTATGTTCAATTATTTGTGTAATTATTTGTGCAATTTGTGTTAAATTATTTGTGTAATTTGAATGTGTAGTGCACTAGTGTGCACAATTTTTTGTCAAAGTGGCATTCCAACACTTTAATTATCCAATTATAATGTGTTTTAATATAATCGAAATATCTGAAACCCGATCCGATATCCGATAATATCCGACTTAAAAATATTCAAAAATACTCGATTTAAAATACCAAAGGGTCGGGCCTAGTATTTATATTAAAAACCCGAACGGGTATAGGGTACGCAGACCCGACCCGCTCGAACCTGACCCGTGCACAGCCCTAGACATTTCCAATGCTACATAAATATCAATGAGAGATAGCCAAATAAATATTACTCTCTCCGTCCCAATTTGATGGTCTTGTTTCTTTTGGGCACAAAGAAAGTAGGGGTGGGCATGGTCAGGGCCGGTTCGGGTAATTAGTAAATTTTTAAGAACCGTCGATTCCTCTCAACGGGTAGGTTCGGTCCGGGTATACCAAATCTCAAAATAGGAACGGGCCGGTTTGGTCCGAGTTCTTGGTTCTTTTTTGTAAAACAAAAATACGTCTATGCTAGCAAAGTATCTATTAAGTTTTAAAATTATCGAACTGATTAAGTATCAATGTCACCATAATATAGTAAAAATTCAAACAATATAAAACAACATTTTAAGTTAGTTAACAAAATACCTAACCACAGGTCTATAAATTAAATAGTACAAAATCACCCAAATTAAATAACATCAAATTTTCAAATGTAGACATCTAGACACCATCTCCATAAACTAAAAAGAGAACTATAAAGTCATAAGGAAATAAACTAGTTACTATACATATTTGTCTACGAAAACAATTTAAAGCTTATTTAATCTCAAAATATAAGTAAAATTAAGATAATTAAATGAACATGTCACACTTCATTGAGTAAAAGTCTTTGTTTAAAAAAAATGTTAAAGAAAGAAAACTTGATGCATTTGGAATAGAGAATTGAGGAAGAGTTTATATGGACTTCGACACTTTTTTTAATAGATTGATAAATTTATGTAATTGAGTCTTTGTCTAGACACAAAACCATGAAGAGCTTATGTGTGTTAGTATATTATATTAAATATAATAGAGCTTATTAAAAGAATATTATAAACGGTTCGGTCCGGGTACCCGTTTTTTCAAATTTTTGGAACCGTTCGGTTCCTAAGTTTTTAAGGACCCGCCCCGCCCCGAACCGTTTGGATTTTCTAAAATTAGGACTCGGCCCTAACCCGTCCCGAACCTATATTACCCGACCCGACCCGCGGTTCCTGTACCTGTTTTCCCACCCCTAGTACCATTAGTTGTTGGACTAGTGGTAGATGTCTATTCACTACTTTATTTTTACTATACTGAAGTGTTGCCACTTTTTCTCTCAAACTATATTCTACCGTATTTTCAGTTTGGATAAAAAAATCCTTGGGTAACAGGGACTTTGAGGGTGTTTGAAAAAAGGTGTTTCAGCCAAAAAATGGTGGTGTGACCATTTTTAACATTTTGAATGAGTGAAAAAGATGTTTGGTATATAGTTGTTCAGTCTTAGTGATTTTTTGTGGAACCGCAGAAATGGAAACACTGTAAATAAGAGAGCTTTGGGTTAGGCTTTTGAAATATATCGTTTTCTACTAATTTTATAGCCAAAAATTAAACTGTCAAACATTTTATGGCAACGCGTCAACTTATTTCGCTAGTCAAACCCGCTGACTGAATTTGATATTGACAACCTGTTAACATAATTCACTATCTACTAAGCGATAAATGCCAAACACGCTCCCTTTATTAATTAGTTTTTTTATGATAAGCGGCTTTTATTAATTTAAAAAAAACATGAAAGGCAACATCCAAACAGCTATTACAGATTCGATCCTCAGTCCTAGGAATAGACATAGAGTCAGCCACTTATCCAAAGCAACCTGACTCGCTAGACACAAAACAGGCAAGACTAAGCCTAAAACGACCGAAAAAGAAGCACTGCCTGTCAAAGGTTCTTCAAAAACCAAAATACTCAAACCATACCTACTCGAACTAAAATAAAAAGTACTATTGATAGAAAATAAGAAGAAAATAAAAACTTTCCAAAAATTGTCTCTTGGTACGGAGACAATTCCGGAGGAGGATGAACTGCTGCAGTATGAGTGAAAGTGAAATCCCTCTTTCAAATTTCTTTTTCAACGAAGAGAATTGCGACCACCAGAAAATCCGCCTGAAAACCTACTCTCACGACCGCATCTTCGAGCATCAAACTCTCCTCTTCGTCTTCCATAGTCAACATGTAGTACTGCTCATCAAGCTTCTCCATGAAAATCACCAAAGTATGCCTGCAAACTCGCTACCCAGTTTTGGCGTCGTCGGCTGCGAAACCTAGTAGTCTAATAAATTGCCGGCTGCCGACGTTAACCCCACTCAGAAAACCAAACAATAGGAACGACCGTCATAGCTGCTTAGATCTCCACTTTGTCGCCGATAGGGGGTGGGCACGGTCCGGGACGGTCCGGGATTTGGCTTATTCCGACCCGGTTTTAAAATAGCGGTCATGTACGGTTCGGGATAAGTATTTATCCTAATGTTGTCCCATTTAAAACGGGACCGGGACGACCTGAGATAAAACGGGACGGTTCGGGACGTCCCAAAAAATATGCATTTGTTAAATGTGATACAAAAATAAGCATAACATCAAAATAAAGACGTAACTATTTTTGCGAATTTAGCCTTCTTAAAAAGTTAAGTAAAACCTCTAATTGACTATTTTTAGTTATTGGCTTGTAAATTTTTTTGGGCTCCCCTAATCTTGTGTGTCCTCTAGTAGAATAGTAGAGCAAAATATTTTTATACTTTGTAGTACCATATTAAATTAAATAACATATCTATAAAGACACTATATATATTTTCTAGGAGTAGTTATTTTGGAAAATATTAAATCTATAACAACATTATATGTTGGAGTAGTAATTATTCCATCATAAATAATATTCCGCACGAAATAATATATTATGGAGTAGTATTGGAATGAGAACTAAACAAATATTAATCAAAAGAAACAAAAGAAAGGAAACTAATAGAGACATGAAATAAGATAAAAGTACACCATAGAGACTAAGGGTTAGAAAGTTTTAATTGAGTTTGGCTATTACATATCATTAGAAATTTAAAATATCCTACTAATTTCGAACGGGACACCGGGACGTGACATGATATTTTATAGTTATCTCGGTCTCGTCCCGGTTGATATCGGTACGAGACCGGTTTGGGATTAATATATAGCATCCTAAATGGATCGGCATAATTTTGGAACGGTATCAGAATTTTTCGATTTGAGACACCAGGGCTGGGATTTTTGTCCACCCCTAGTCGCCGATTCAAACCTGGTGCTTAAATGCGGTGAGATGCTTGAGGTCTCCAGAGAGGCGGCACCGCGGCAGCGTCTTTTGAGATTCGTAGCCTAGTCTTTTTTTTTTTTTGAAAATCAATAACTTAATTATTATTAATAAGGGTAAATAGAAACATAACAACCAAAAGCCAAAGCATTACAATCACAACGTTCAATGCTACACTAGGGTGAGACAAAGAACAAAAAAGCCATATAAAAGCTATTATGTGTGAAATAATGGAACAGGATGCTCTCTAAGGAGCCCTGACAGATATATTTATAGTGAAGAGTTTAAATGTAAATATACAGAAATATCCCTAGGTAATTATGTTATTACACCCCCTCAATCTGTGCGGGAGAAACAACGCGCAGGTTGTCCTTTAAAAAATGAAAACGCTGACTAGGGAGACTTTTAGTAAAAATATCTGCCAATTGTAAATGAGTGGGAACATGCCGAACGAGCAGATCTCCATGAGCAACACGTTCACGAACAAAATGATAGTCAATCTGGATGTGTTTACTTCGAGCATGCTGAACCGGATTAGCAGTTAAGTAGGAGGCAGAAACATTATCGCACAATAAATGAACCGGTTCGGTAATGGGAAACCCGAGCTCAAAGAGAACTGATCGAATATGCAAAGTGTCCTGTACTGTATAAGTAATAGCACGGTACTCAGCTTCTGTAGAAGATCTGGACACAGTAGGCTGCTTTTTGGACTTCCAGGAAATCAGATTGGGCCCCAAAAATACTGCAAAACCTGTGGTTGATCGAGAACTGTCTGGACAACCAGCCCAATCGGCGTCGGAGTAAGCCAGCACGCACGTCGGTTTATCAGACCGCTGAAGCCATAGTCCATGATCACGAGTACCCTGTAGATACCTGAAAATTCTTTTGACGGCAAAGAGATGAGTAGTTCTAGGAGCATGCATAAATTGAGAAACTAGGTGTACAACATACGTAATATCTGGCCGTGTCAAAGTTAAATATTGTAATGCACCTACCATGCTGCGATACTCAATGGAATCTGTGAGGAGCTCACCATCAGATAAGGATAGGGTGGTACGAGAAGCTAACGGTGTGCGAACGGGTTTGACAGTATGAAGATGGAAACGAGTAAGAAGATCTGAAACATATTTATGCTGAGAGAGAAACAGACCTTTGAGGGACCTAGTCGCCTCAACACCTAAGAAATAGTGTAAGTGACCCAGATCCTTCATAGCAAACTGATTAGAAATTACAGAAATAAACTGGGTAATGGTTGACTCAGAGTTACCAGTAATAATAATATCATCAACATATAGCAATAAATAAATAATATTATTATTATGGCGATAAATGAACAGTGAATTATCAGACTTACTACAACAAAAGTGATGCTGAAGAAGAAAGCTACTGAACCTGTGGAACCACGCCCGTGGTGCTTGTTTAAGGCCATAAATAGCCTTGCGCAAGCGACATATGTGATTAGGAAACTGAGGATGAATAAAACCACGGGGTTGACGCATATAAACTTCTTCTGTAAGAAAAGCATGTAAGAATGCATTTTTAACATCAAGTTGTCGGATACCCCAACCAAAGGAACCTGCAAGAGTAAGAACAATACGAACAGTGGTGGGTTTAATAACAGGACTAAAAGTTTCAGAAAAATCAATACCAGCCTGCTGATTAAAACCCTGAGCAACTAATCTAGCTTTATATATGCCGCTCAATTGACCCATCAGAATGATATTTAGTCTTATAAATCCACTTACAACCAACAATATTCTTAGAATTGTCAAAGGGCACCAAATCCCAAGTGTTATTATTTATGAGTGCATTAAATTCATCTGCCATTGCTTCCCGCCATTTCAAATGTTTATTGGCCTCAGTAAAACAAGTGGGATCAGGCTGATTAACAACTGTACTTAAATTGAAAATAGTTTTTGGTTTAAAAATGCCTGCCTTATCACGAGTTTGCATGGGATGCACATTAAGGACCGGAGGGTGTGCAGCGGAATCAGGAATGGTGAGGGAGGTTTCGGCCTGGTCAGTGGGAGAGGGTTCGGTGTTAACAGTAGCGGGGATGCTATGAGCGGATGGTGGGCTATGAGCCGGGGCAGAACCCGAGCTCGAGGAACTGGCTGAACCGGATGAGTGCCCAACCGAGGGAGACGGACTGTTTTTGAAAGGAGAGGGGCTGTTTTGGAAGGGAGTAGGACTAAGAGAATAAGGTGGAGTGCTACTGGAGGAAGATGAAGCGGTGATATGGGCAGGTGGTAAAGGAGTGGTATGGGCAGGTGGTAAAGCAGTGATATTCATGGGAAACGGAACTGAAGTATGACTTACAGGAGGAATGGTTTTTGGTAGGTTTTGGAAAGGGTAGGTATTCTCATGGAACCTAACATGACGGCTAATATAGACGCGACCAGTGATAGGATCATAACAACGATAGCCCTTGTAACCGGATGCATAGCCAAGAAAAACACACTGAACCGATCTAGGGGATAATTTATTTGCAGAAGAAGCAGAAAAATTTGGGTAACAAGCAGTACCAAACACACGCATGAATGAATAATCCGGGACACGATGAAATAATTTTTGATATGGAGAGATACCATTTAGTGTAGGAGAGGGTAGTCTATTAATAATATATGCAGCAGTGAGAAGTGCATCAACCCAAAATTGACTCGGTACAGAGGCTTCAAGAAGCATAGTTCGAGTCAATTCTAGAAGATGACGATGTTTACGTTCAGCGACCCCATTTTGTTGGGGTGTGTCAGGACATGATTTTCGAAAATATATACCATTATCCATAAAAAATTGCTGCATATTATTATTAACAAATTCACCCCCTCCATCACTTTGAAAAATTTTAATTTTCTGATTAAAAAGATTTTCAACCAAAAGTTTAAAATTTTTAAAGTGCATAAAAACCTCACTCTTGTAACACATCGGATAAATCCAAGTAAAGCGTGAATAGTCATCAATAAAACACACATAATACTTGAAACCCAAATTAGAACAAACTGGAGATTGCCATACATCAGAATGAATTATTTGTAAAGGAAAAGAACAATTATGACTAGCATCCATAAAGGGCAAACGTTGGGACTTTCTTAATCGACAAGCAACACACTCATGAGTGAAAGGAGTATGATTACATAAAAACTGACGACGTTTAAGAAACTGTAAAATAGTATCACTACAGTGACCTAGTCTACGGTGCCACACAGGGCCAGAAGCTAAAACAGAGGCTAAAACTAAAGGTGAGGATGCTAGCAAATGAAGAGGATAAAGTGGTCCATTACTGGTAGCTCGTAGAAGCACCGCCCCCGTGACTCGGTCCTTAATCAAAAAGGAGTTTTTATAAAAAATGACAGAACAATTGTTATCAGCACATAATCGTTTAATAGAAATTAAATTGTATTTTAACTGAGGCACATGATAAACAGATTTTAATGTGAGAGGACGACCAGATGAAGGTAAGGCAACATCACCAATATGACAAATGGGTAAATGGGCACCATTAGCAACACTGACAGAATTAAAGCCATTGTAAGTAGATTTATTAAGTAAAATACCTTCTGTTGGAGTCATATGAGCAGATGCTCCCGAATCCGGATACCATAAAGCGGAGTTAGATTCCCCGGGAGTAGCCAATAGAGCTGGTGCAGACGGCTGAGTGAAACGAGAGGGACAGGTAATGGCGGAATGTCCTGTAGAAAAACAAATTTGACACACAACAGGATGGGGAACAGACCCAAGAACACCCCCATCTGATGACGAGCCTACAGAAACCAAGTTAGTAGCACAAACAGGTAAAGCATACATATTTAAATTTGAAACAGAAGAATTACGAATGACAGTACCCGAAGCTTGCACACCCCCTGACTGTGGATTATAGCCAGCCGGCAGAGGAACACCGCCAGCTCCTGCGGCAACCAGCTGCGGTTGACCAGGTTGGACGTACCAGACAGCCTGCGGCTGATGTTGCTGTCCGCGACCACGTCCCCGGCCGCCACGACTACGTCCCCCACGACCTCTGCCACCACGTCCGCGCTGCCCTTGCTGCCCCTGCTGTCCATAAGGTGCCCGAGGACCATGCGGAAGTCATCCCTGCTGCTGGCCGAACTGCTGTGGAGCAGGAGGTGCCCCGGGCTGCTGAGCGTGTGCACCAAATGCTTGATGCAAGGTAGTCTCCTGAGACCGAAGATAAAGGACTCTCTGTTCTTGTTCGAGGAGATGAAAGCGCAAGGTTTCAAAAGGAAAATTTTGTGGAAATAATGAAACCGTTGTGAACAGAGATTCATATTCCGGACCCAGACCCATAATGATGGATTTGAGCAGATCTCGTGGAGCAACCAGACAATTGATATTATTAAGATCATCAGCCAAAACTTTAATCTCACGTAAATAACTATCCATAGACTGATCAGGTTTCTTTTTAATCTGTCCTAATAACCGCTTTAATTCCATAAACCGGGCTAAACTGGCAGACATAAAATAAGATTCTAACCGTTCCCAAATTTCAGATGAGTGCTTTAAATCCCGAACATCGATAAGAACATCTCGTGACAAAGTAGCAAATAGCCAAGAACGAATCGTTTGATCAATTCGTAACCAAGTAGAGAAGTCGGGATTGGGAAATTGTCGGTTAAGAAAGTCTGTGGAATAAGCAGAAGGTACCTGAATAGAACCATCAACCATACCGAGAAGACCTTGGGAGACCAAGAATGACTCAAATTGGGTCCGCCAAGTAGTATAATCTTCCACAGCTTGAAGCTTTGTTGTAACAATGTTGGTGACATTAGTGGCCACGTGGGAGATGGTTTGAGCCAGGGCTGTTAATGTGGAATCAGTGGTGCTGACCGTATCAATCCGAAGAGGGGGGACGGAAGAGGATACCCCTGGGGAGCGGACAAAGGTCGTGCCACCAAATAACCCAGTCGAGAGGGGTCAGGGGAGGCGGGCCGAGGCTGACCGAGTTCACCGGATGAGAAGCTGTCCAGGGGAATACCGGAGGAAGATGCTGAAACAAAGAATAAGTCCCTGAGTGTTGGCCTGGCGACGCAATTTGAGAGGAGAAGGAAACTCCGGTTTCGACGAAACTCGTGATGGCCGGCTGCGTTCCAGTGGAGAAGGGAGCGCCGATCATGGAAGACGACGAGATTGCAGCGGAAGAAGTTGCCGCAGAGATCGTAGCAGAAGAGGAGATGGCCGCAGAAGTCATGGTAGATGATGACATGCTGCACGGCTACGTTCGTAGGAGAGAGACGAACGAAAAATTTAGGTTTTTAGAGGGCTCTTGATACCATGTGAAATAATGGAACAAGATGCTCTCTAAGGAGCCCTGACAGATATATTTATAGTGAAGAGTTTAAATGTAAATATACAGAAATATCCCTAGGTAATTATGTTATTATTATGTTCGCTAACCCTGCAACTATGTAGACTCGTCCCACAATTTGACTGCTCGTGCTACTCAAAATAGGTCTGGTTTGACCAGCCACCGAAAAGGATTTGTTAAACTTGCTGGTTTTTTCAGCCACCAGTAAGGAGCCAAGTGTAGAAATTGTTCCGGTTTCACCAACCACCGGAAAGAAAGCAATCCATTCACCCCCATCTTCCTTGATCGGAGGTGGTTCAGGAGGGGGGCGGGCGATCGACCTCTATATTGATAGAGAAGAAATCTTGATTCAGGATCGATAGAGAAACCAATACACATCTCTTACTAACACCCAAGAACACCTGACCGATGATGGCGGGGAATATAAATCTGGCGAGCGACACTTCGCCACCGAAAATAATATCTCTAGACAACGCTAGGAAATAGACGTATACATAGAACTGAAAATATTGATCTAACAAAACTTTTTTCATGTTTGAGATCCAAAGAAAATTGAACAAAGAGAGGAAGAAGAAGAGGAGGCGGCTAGGGTTTCCCCTTAACTGCTCCTCTCCTGGAATAGTCTTTTGTTGTTAATCCACGATTTTATTAATTAGATTTTGTAAAGTTACTTTATTACTCCGTAATTAGAGATGTTTTTACTTGGACTGTAATTTGTTGGTCTAGTCTGGTCTGGTCTGGTCTGAACTGGTCTGGTTTCTTTGTACTTTTATAACTACCCAAGTTTGGTCTGATCTGGTCTAGTCTGGTCTGGGACAAATTACAGTCCAAGTAAAAACATCCTTAGGTAGTTACTTTGTCCCATACAATTCCAACTTGGCCAAATTTCTTTTTTGGCCGTCCCAAAAAACTTTATCATTTTCATTTAAAGCAACAAATATGTGTTTAACACTATTTCTCTCTCCTCTGCACAAATCTCAATTACGAGTTTTTACTTTATTATTTCACATGTAAGTCAACATTGATTATGTTTTATGGGCGGAGGGAGTATCTTATTTTTTTCTTGAACGGGAAATCAAACCATGATATACCGTATTTGGTGGATCTTTGCCCTTTGGGGGGAGATGGGGCAATGATTTGATAAAATATGTATTAATTAAATGTAATATAAAAATAACGAATTATATTGTTTTTTAATGATTGAATTGCACATATTAATATGATATCAGACACAAATTGACCTACGAAAAATAATCACGAATTTGATAATTGATGACAAACGAATTAATGAAAAAAGTGTGGCACAATCCAAACGAAGAAAGGGTGGTGCACTTTTTAAAACATAAAATTGATTTAAATAGGACTAAATGGAAAGTTAATTTCACAAATAAGACTAAACATTAACTTTCTACCCTAAACACCCCTAAGAGTATTAATTCATATTAAAATCTTAAAAAAATTAAAAGTCTTAAAAATTTATAAAATATTTATAAAATAAAAATTTAAAAAAAAATAAGAAACTAATAAAAATACCCAGTACTCCGTATGTAGTAAAAATCCATAAAAAATAATAAAAAAATATGGATACCTTTCCCACTGCCTTCCAGCACCACCACATCTGATCGGTGAAAACATGCCATTTTTTGTGGAAAATGTCATTTTTCTGAAAATGTCAAGAAAATGGCATTTTAGTCTTTGATAATGTCAAAATTTTCATTTAAACTTCCATTAATATGGCATCACTATGTCATGTTAGCATTTTTTTTTATCGGAGCTGGGGGTGCTTGGGGGTGGCAGAGATGGCAGCGTATTTTTTATGGTTTTTTTTTGTTTTTTTCAATGTTTTTTGAAATAATTACATAATTATGACTAAAATGAAGACGATTTACAAAAATGTGATTAGTGACTAGAGTAGTCATGAAATCATAGTAACTTATGTTCAATTTTTAAACTTAAGTTACTATGACATTACATTGTAGTAACTAATAGTCATATTTATGTAAATATGTTTTATTTTAGTAATATTTTTGTAAAAATCCCATGTTTTTTTGTTTTTAATTAATAGATTTTAATTTTTTACTAATCCGTACCTTTCACTCATTAGATAACTCACTCTTCTAGAAATTGATGATTCGGTGGGATCAGTGACATACAGTATGACCTACGCAGTACTACGTACTCCGTATATGATAACATTCGGCCCTACCTCCACCCTGGCGTGGAGCCCACCTAGACCCTCTTGTAGCCCAAAACATATTTCCATGAAAATCGAGACACTATGAGCCCGTTTGGAGAACTCTGTTTTCGGCTTATCAGTCTTATCAGCCAGCTTTTTCACCAAACACGTAACTTTTACTTTCGCGCGCTGAATTGTGTAATAAGCCGAAAAAGTAAGGTTGGAGTTACTTTTCTGGCTGTATTGGCTGAAGTTACTGTAGAGGACCATTTTAGCTATTTTTACATATAATTTTTTCTTTGATTTATTAATAAAATATATTTTTAAATTTTTTTCTTCTTAAATCAGCAGAATCAGCCAAAACAGCCACTCCAGCCAGAATATCATAAATTTCAGCAGAATCAGCCAAAACAGCCGATTTTGGTGCTACCAAACGGGCTCTATATATACTCCGTATATATATACGGCAGTAGCATATATGGTGGGAATGTGGGATACACACTTCACACTTGATTCAGTATTTATGTCAAAGGAAGAAGTAACAATGTGTGATATGACTATCGTCCACCCCGATATCATGAGAATGGAAGAAGTGGTTGATACGACTCCTCAACAGAAGCCTTTAGGTATATATGCAATGACTAATGATCCTATCTGATCGGAGGGACAGAATGCTCCGTCCGATCGCCGCCATTTGGGATGGTTTCAGGTCGCATTTTTTGTGAAACATTTTAAGCACGTTCCACATCAAGTCTAGTTTATCTAGAAAAAATTTCAGTTAAAAATTCTATTGAGAAGGTAGTCTAATAACTTTTTTAGAATAACAGCGCCGAAATATACATATAAAACGCAGTTATTTTCAAAAATTAATTTGAATGTCTTATCAATTGAATTTTTAAATGTTATATTTTGTGGATAAACTAGAGGTGATGAGCAATATACATGCTTAAAAACAATCATCAAAAAAATCCATCGAGAACTGCCCCAAACGACGGGGGCCGGACGGAGCGTCCCTCCGAATGGAGAGGATCTTTTTCGTATATGCAATTATGCAAACGCATTCAAACGCAATACTTTGTAAATGATCTGTGAAGTTATTGTATGTAGTTTCAAATTCTTTATTAATAATTATATGAGGTTTTTTCAAAAATATTACTAAAATAAAACTTATTTACTCAAATTCGAATAATAGTTACTAGTTGCATAGTAATTTATGTTTAAAAATTGAATATAAATTACTACGATTTCATTATTATTCTAATCATTGATCACATTTTTACAGTCAACCTTCATTTTAGTCATATATATGTAATTATATTATCTGTTATTATATACATAGTACAGAGTATATTATAATATATTAATATGAATCCCTTTGGACCATTTCTCGATTTGTGCGTGTCATCCTTTTTATGGCTATATTTTTATATACGGACTGTGTATCTTTAAACTTTGTTCTGACTCAACTAAAGGCTATCCGGCTGCGGACCCCCTTCCCGGCGGCAAGGAGGAGAAGATGAATTGGTACTATATGCCAAAAAAAACTGAGACTAATAATTGGTGTACAATTATTTGGGAAGACTTATGTTGCGACTGCTGTGAGTGATAATGATGGGGATTGGAGTATGTGTGAGTATGTGTCTGTTGTACGGGATAATTTCTCTCTAATTATATACGTAGTACTCTGTAATTCTGTTTGATGAGGAAGGTTTTCCCTGCCAGACCGGACGTCCTCTTTTATGTGCAAGTGATTTGAAATTATTGTTCAAACTTCAAAGTTACCTATTTGAGATGATCATTACTCTCTCTATATAAATATTTACATAGATGCATATAATTCGGAGTGCATACATGTATAATGCATGTATGTACATGTCGTAGCTTTGTCTCTTTATTATTCGACCACCGTCATATATATCATACTTTCTCCATTATTTTTTAGTTACAATGGTCAACATTTCACATTTGTCAACGCATGTCTTTGACCGTAATTACTCCGTATATCTTAATCTCTATTAATAAAAAAAAATTAAAAATCAGCTTTTGAAAATTTATAATGAGACAAATTGAAAAATATTTTTTTAAAAAAATCATAAGATAATAGCTTAAAATGTAGTCAAAGTAGAGCATATGAATAGTGTAAAATTCAACATATTGTGATTAAAAAAACAGAGGATAATATTATTTTGTACTTTCCCATTTTGAAAGTAGGTAGATTATGAATAGTCTAAAGAGTATAAATTAATGAGGGTATGATGAGAAGATAGTGGAATAGTGTGACGGAATGAGGGACAAATCCAAAAAAAATGGTTGTAATAGTGTATTATTTTTTAAATTATTGAAAGTATGATAGAAAGATTTAGAAATGGGAATATCTTGTCGTTACAAATGAAAAAGGAAAGTGATAAGATTTTTTCGTTAGGAAAGTATATAATACCTAGTATGAAATTGGATGTCTGTAATATTTCTAGGACCGGTCTTGTCTGTTGTTACAGGGCTAGGGGTGATAATATTTTGGGGCGTGGCCGACTAGGGACGATTATCAATAATGAATTTACTATTTTTAAAAATAAAATGATAGTTACCCATTTAATCCACTATTTCTCCCTGCATTTCATTTATGACCCCGTAGTACTTTTTTCTCACATTAATATAGTACATGTGTGATGTACCAGACATATATTTTTCTGTATAATTGTATTTCCAAACATGTTTGCAATCAAGATAATTCTCATAAATTCTAAATTCAATTAGAAATAAATAGTAAAAAGCAAAATGTTAACGAATGTGTGTTGAGCATTTCTTTATATATAACATTTTTTGTTCCATTGGTATTGTTGCCATTTTAGTCACAAATCACATTTTCAATCCAATACGTTCAGTGACACGTGAAATAACAATATACAAGTGACCATGATTGAAAACGGTTTTTGTGAAAACAGTCCAACATTTGACAACCATTGCCCAGACTTTTTTTTGGTGTGTGGACATGCATTGCCCAAAACTCTTATTAACATTATTGGATTCTCAATTTTGAGATGCAATTTGTTATTTGAAACTCCGCAAATTCTTATCCCATTTAAACCTAATATGGATAACAATATCATATATATATATATATATATATATATATATATATATAGAGGACTGCTCAGGTCCCTCCGGAGGGACGGGAGGGACCGTCCGAACTTTACTGTTTGGGGCGGTTCTCGGTGGAATTTTTTGATGAAATTTTTTGAGCATGTTCCTCATCAAGTCTAGTTTGTCCATACCAAATTTCAGCTCAAAATTCGGCCGGGAAGGCAGTCAAATAAATTCTTGAAACTTACTGCACTTTATATATGCGCAGAATGTGCAATAAGCATCAAGAATTTATTTGACTGCCTTCCCGGTCGAATTTTGAGCTGAAATTTGGTATGGACAAACTAGACTTGATGAGGAACATGCTCAAAAAAGTTCATCAAAAAATTCCACCGGGAACCGCCCCAAACAGTAAAGTTCGGACGGTCCCTCCCGTCCCTCCGGAGGGACCTGATCTTTTCTATATATATATATATATATATATATATATATATATATATATATTGGTTCAGATGAGAAATGCATCTAATGTGAGAAATGAGAATGAATCTCAGCCATTGGATTTACGAAGTTGCACTACAATTGGCTTTATGTTGCAGTAATATTTAAATTTTGCACATGTTGCACTAAAACTGTTTCATGTTGCACTAATATTTGACGGCGTTGCACCGAAATAGCTTCATGTTGCACTAGACACGTGTAATACGGATTTTTCAGAAGTATTTACAGAAATGCCACCGTGCTAGATTGCATATTTCAGTGCATCATGAAGTGTCTTTTACTGCAACTTAGTCGAATCCAATGGCTAAGATTCATTCTCATTTCTCACCCAAAGGGTTCTTCTCACTTGAACCTTACCCTATATATATATATATATATATATATATATATATATATATATCATATTTAAACTAATAGTAAGGAGAACTCTTAACACAATTAACATACCACTTGAAACTCTCTTTGCTCCATGAAATTTATCATCACCTATTAAAAATATACGTAGTATTAATGAATCGCCCCGTTAAACTAATAGTAAGGAGTAAGGACTAAGGAGAACTCTTAAGTCTTAACACATTAACACACTTTAGACTTGTTGAAGGAAACGTCAATACTAAATCGATTAATAATTAAGCATCACTTTAGATTAATGGCTTTTGATCTCACACTTTTAAGTTGTGTATTAATCAAAACAAGTAAGGTCATGGGCGGGGATAGAGGAGGGCCAACCTAGGTCTTGACCCACCCCAAATTTAAAAAATGCATTAGTTTTTAGTGTAAAAAATTCTGTGTAAAATTTTTCTCAAAAATATTCTTTATACCGGCTCAGTGCTCTGGCTCCACCCTTGAAAGGTGGAAATTAGTTTTATGATTGGATTGGATGAAATTGTTGAATAACAATGACTATTTTAGCTATTTTCGCTCAATTTCTATTTATTAATTAATGAATTAATTTTAGGCCAGAACTTTCAAAATTCAACACATTCAACCAAACGGGTCATAATATCGTTCTTAGAATGATGTAGCACATTAACTTTTCAAATTTAATTTTTCAATGTTATGTACATTTTTAGAGTACTTCTAGATTAAGAACTTATCTCAATATTTATACTCCATGTAAACAAGATCGATATCTTGACTTTATGACTGACATAAACTTTTCCATCAAGACTTCAAAATTCTAAATCATAATTTTTATTTTAAGATTTGAACCCAAGTTATATTGATTAAATATAAAAATTAAAAAATCATAATTTCGTTCTCGGTACGAAATAGTACGTCCGTTTTTTTTATTTGTTAAGTTTTTTTAACGTTATGCACATTTCTAGAGTACTTTAGGTTAATGACTTGCCTTAATATTTATACTCCATGTAAATCATATTCATATCTTGACTTTATGTTATATCTTAATTTGTTATTTCATTATAGTTATCTTTTTCTTATTATCCCCACATTAAATATACATATTTCTCAACACTAACTCGAAAACATTAAGGAAAAATTCTCGAAATAAGAGTTAAAACGTTTAGGATTCCAAAATAAGATTTCAACAATTTAAATCATAATTTGTATTTGAAGACTTGAACACAAGTCATATTCATAAATTATAAAAACTAAAAAAAAAATTCATTCTCAGAGTGAAGTAGTATTTAGTTTTTTATTTATTTAGTTTTTTAACATTATGTAATGTACATTTTTTAAGTACGTTAGGATAATGACTTGATCTCACACTTTAAGTTGTGTATTAATTAAAATAAGTAAGGTTGAACTTAATTTTATAACGAATTGAATGAATTTATTGAATTTTGATGCATGTTTTAACTATTTTCACCCAAATCTATATAGTATTTGATAAATTAGTTTTATAACAAAACTTTTACAATTCAACAAATTCAATTAAACGAGTAAACGGTGTCATAATTTCTTTCTTAGAATGATGTAGTACTTAAACTTTTTAAGTTTAAATTTTCAACATTATATATGTATATTTTTTAATGTACTTCTAGAGTTCTAGATTAAACACTTATCTTAGTATTTATATATACTCCATGTAAACAAGATCAAAAACTTGACTTTGTGGTTACATCGAAATAAGACTTCACATTTTAAATCGTAATTTGTATTTGAAGGATTTGAACACAAGTTATATTGATTAATTAGAAAAATTAAAAAAATCGTAATTTCATTCTCATTATGAAGTAGTACTTATTCAGGTTTTAATGTTATTTACATTTCTAGAGTACTTTACGTTAATGACATATATCTGTATTTATACTCCATGTAAAACATATTCATATATATGTTGACTTTATGTTATATATTAACTTGATATGTTGATTATATTTGTCGGTTGCTCATTATTCCCACATTAAATAAGCATATCCTAACACTAATTAACTCGAAAAATTAAGGGAAAAACCCGAAATAAGAATTAAAACGTTTTTTATTCCAAAATAAGGTTTCAACATTTTAAATCACAATTTCTATTTAAACACGTGAACACAAGCTATATTGATTAATTAGAAAATTAAAAAATCATAAGAGTAAAACCATTTTGGGATTTCAAAACAAGATTTCCACATTTTAAATCATATTTTTTATTGATTAATTATAAAAAATTTAAAATCATAATTTCATTCTCGATATGAAGTTGTAATTAAGTTTTATTTATTTGTTTAGATTTTTAAGGTTGTGTACATTTTTAGAGTACTTTAGATTAATGACTTTTCATCTCACATTCTAACACTACCAAAAAACGCGTTTTTAGCACGGCAAATTGGCACGTCAGGCATGCGTGCCATGTTAGGCACGACAATAGGCACAACTTCGTCCCAAAAATTGTGGGCATTTCAACTGGCTCCACATTTGGCACAACGAGAGCCGTGCCAACTTCGGCAGATCAACGTTCGTGCCAAATCCCGTCCGAAGTAAACGGAAGCGAAATCCAATAACGTTGCCGTTATAATATTGGCACGGCTCTAGCGGTGCCAAAATTTTTCCCTATGGGAGTCGTCCGTGGACGTGCCCAAGGCCGTGCCAAATCTGTTCCTATGTCGGGCCCAAATATTACCGTTAGCATGGGCGTGCCATAGCCGTGCCAAATGTGGTGCCAAAATGTTACCGTTGTCGTCGGCTTGCATATGTCATGCTTGCGCCGTGCCAAATCCGTACCTATGTTCGAACACAAATATTACCGTTAGCCACACCGTGCCATGGGCGTGCCAATTTGTTGTGCCAAAATACAACCGTTGTCTAGAGGTGCCCAATGCCGTGCCTAAAATTGTGCCAAAACGTTACCGTTGTCGAAGATGTGCCAAAATGCCGTGCCAATAAAGTGGCCGTTGGGAGGTAGATTAGCTTGGTGCCTAAGTCCGTGCCTAAGTCCGTGCCAAGAATTATTTATAAATACCCATCCTTTTTTAGTTTTGTACTCACACTCAATTTTTCTTCATAGTTAATGATATAGAATGATGAATACGGATTTGCAAAGAGATGTTGCGGATGCTATATGTGGATGTTGAAGTGAACATTGTGCATTGGATTTTCTCGGAAGAATTTATATTTTGTGTCCGTTCTTAGGTATGTTTTTTCTCATTATAATTTTTTAATTTATTTAAGCTCTAATTCTTTAGTTAGATTGATTTTTAATTATCTTTTAATATTGTAAAATAGTAGGGGCGGACAAAAATACCGAACCGGCATGGTACCGAACTGGACCGGTATGGTACCGGACCGATAAACGGGGTTTGAAATTGATCTCAATTTTTTTGTCCCGAACTGGACTGTACCGGTTCCAAACAATGCCATGACAGGTTCTCATAATATGAGAACCGGTACCGGACCGAACCGGACCGAAGTATAGTTAAATTATTAAAATTTGTACTATTATAGTTTATCTAAAATTAATTTACTCTGTATTAGTGACCTTATCCGTCCCAAATTGATTTGCAAAGTCAACATTTTTTATCAAAATTAATGTTAAGTCCTCCCTAATGATAATTAATAATCCGTACAATTTTTAATAATTAAAATTTTTTATTGCAAAATCCGTCATGAAGTATTTTTTTCTAAAAGGCCAAATTAGAATATAATAAAAAAGTGAAATTTAATTAAATGAATAATAAAACTATTAAATGAAATATGAAAATTGTTAAATTGTGTGGATTTTTGGAAGATAACTAAACTTTAATTTTTCATTAAACACTTTGAGAAAGTGACATTATTTGGCATTGGTATGGTATGGTACCGTCCCGTTTGAAAATGGACCGTATCGAACGGTTTAGGTTTAAGACCGAATCGAACGGAACTGTTTCAATAGTAACGGTACGGGTACGGGATCGGCCAAATATTGGACCGGACCGGACCGTTCCCACCCCTATATAATAGCTTTGTATAATAACACGCATTAAATTAATTCACACACTAATTTTAAAATGTAGTTGTTAAAAATAGTAATTTTATTATCACTACCCAAAGAGTTCGTTATAGGCACGGATATTCGTTATATCATGCATGTGTTGAATTATGAGTATTATGAACGAGCTTATTATAAATAATTCCTTAATTTTTTTATATTCAGGCACAATGAATAGAGAAAATAGAAATTGGATGTACAATAAATATGTTGACAATGGTAGAGGATTAACAAACGAGTTTAAGAATGGAGTTATTGAATTTGTTAAGTGGGCACAACAACAAACACAGTACATGGACGGAAATAAGATAAGATGTCCGTGTAAGGAGTGTAAAAATAACAAATTCTTGCTTGGTGAGGACGCGTGTTGGGATTTATATACTCATGGTTTTATCGAAAACTATTACAATTGGACTTCTCAAGGAGAATCGATTGAGGCATGTTATTTGCCTCAACCTGTGGGAACATCTTACTATGTTCCCGATGAGATGGCTGCATGGGGAAATTATGCAGATATGGAATGGGAGCAAAGAATGGTTTATGATTTGGTTGGTTCTTCTGCATTTCCCAATAACCATCCGAATACCTATCCGAATAATGATTTCACCGCACACAGTAATGCGGGTGAGGGACCGAGTTCATATTTTTATGATGTTGATGTGTTAGGCACACGATTTCAAGATGTTCTTAAAAGTGCAGATCAACCATTGTATTCTGATTGTGATGGTCATTCGCAGTTATCTGCGGTTTCTGAATTTTTGAATATAAAGTCCGAATATAATCTGTCTGAGAATTGCATGTCCAGGATACTTGACTCAGTTGGTAGCATGCTACCACGTGATCATTCTCTTCCCGACACGTATTACAACATGAAAAAATTCGTCTCTGAATTGGGTCTTCCTATGATTAAAATCCATGCATGCCCCGGAGGATGCATGTTATTTTGGAAAAATGACGAGGGATTGACCCGTTGTAAATTTTGTAATGAGGATAGGTACAAGCCTATGTCAGCAATGAGCCACAAACCACGAAAAAGATCTGCAGCATCCAAATTGATATATTTGCCTTTAGCACCACGTTTACAAAGATTGTATGCGTCAAGTGCTACCGCTAAATACATGACGTGGCATGTCGAGCATGACACAGAAGAAGGATTAATGTGTCACCCATCTGATTCGGATGCATGGAAGCATTTGGACCGATGTTATCCTGAATTCGCTTTCGAACCACGCAACGTTCGTCTTGGGTTGTGTGCTGATGGTTTTGCCCCATATGGTCAATTTGGCGGACAGTTCTCATGTTGGCCAATTATCATCACACCGTATAATCTGCCTCCGGACATGTGTATGAAACAACATTTTATGTTTTTATCGTTGATGTGTCCGGGACCTGGTAATCCTAAGAAACGAATTGATGTGTACCTACAACCATTGATTGAGGAGTTGAAACAACTATGGGATGTAGGTGTTCCTACATATGATGTTACGACAGAGTAGATATTTAATTTGAGAGCTGCGGTTTTATGGACAATTAGTGATTTCCCAGCATATGGAATGCTATCTGGTTGGAGTACCGCAGGCCTTATGGGGTGTCCTGTTTGTATGGAGAAGTCAAATGCATTTTGGCTCAAAAATAGCCGCAAACCATCTTATTTTGATTGTCACCGCAGGTTTCTCCCTCAAAACCATCCATACAGAAAGGATAAAAAGTCTTTCCTAAAGGGGCGCGTTGAGCGTGATCCTCCACCTCCGAGGTTGACAGGATATCAAATTTTGAATCGTGTTCAGCACATTCCTTCTGCCATAGATGAACCTCTTGAGTATCCAGATGGATATAAGACTGATCATAAATGGACCAAAAAAAGTATTTTTTGGGAACTACCATACTGGAAAGATCTACTCATTAGACACAATTTGGATGTAATGCATATTGAGAAAAATGTTTTTGATAACATTTTCAACACAGTCATGAACTTCAAAGGGAGAACCAAAGATGGTCTATCATCCCGAAAGGACGTAGCTTTGTATTGTGATAGACCGGAAATAGCTATGGGCCCTGAATATGAAGGCCCCTACAAGAAAGCTGTTTACCAAGTGACGGTTGAACAAAAGCAAAAAATATTGCAGTGGCTTATTCAGTTGCGATTTCCAGATGGATACACATCCAACTTCAAGAGAATTGTTGAGTTAGAAAAGTTGTCAATGAAAAATATGAAGAGCCATGATTGTCACGTCATCATGCAGCGTTTACTCTCAGTTGCTCTGAAGGAAAATCTTCCAGCTAATGTATGGGCGTGTATTGCCGATGTTTCCCAACTTTTTCAGTTAATATGTTCGCCAGTACTTAACAAAAAAGCTCTTGAGGACCTTCACCGCAACGTTCCGACTATAATGTGTAATCTCGAAAAAGTGTTCCCTCCATCCTTTTTTGATGGAATGGAGCATCTACTTATCCATCTTCCATGGGAAGCTAGAAGAGGAGGTCCACCATTTTATAGATGGATGTACAGCTTTGAGAGGTAAATATTTTATTATTTCTCACCAATTTTTATACATATATTATTATGACATAATTACATTTCTTCAATGTTGTTAGATTTTTGCGGGAACTGAAAAAGAAAGTGACAAATAAAGCTCACGTCGGAGCTTCTATCTGTCAAGCATACCTCACGGAAGAGGTTTCAACGTTCTCTTCTTTCTATTTTGAAAGAGATGTGATTACCAGACGAAAGAGACCAGCTAGAAATGATGACATTGATGAGGGATTGTATGAAAAAGTGGTATCGATTTTCAACTATCCCGGCAAAGGTTATGGTAGACGAAGACATCGTCATGTTGTTGGAGATGAGTTCCGAATTGCACACACCTATATTTTGGTGAACTGTCCTGAAGTTATTCCGTATTACAAGTGCGTGAACTTATTATTAACTATCACTTTATTGTTCATTAAGTATTTACTAATACATATATAAAATTCTACATTGAAGTGACTTCAGAGAACATCTTTCCAGTTCCGGTTACGGGAATGAGGACATTGATCGTTACATCGACACTAACTTTGCAAAATGGTTCAAGGAGACGGTACGTGCATCATTACACTATTTGATAAAATTCATTATTTGTCGGATTATTTTATAAAACAAGCTAATTTTGTCATTTGTCCCAGATACTGAGTGAAGCTGCCACCGGGACTATGGATCCTTTTTTGGAGTCACTAGCATGGGGGCCCGAAACTTTGGTGAAATGTTGGTCTGTCTATTTTGTCAATGGTTACAAATATCACACTCGAGCCTATGGAAACAATAAACCCACAATGAACAGTGGAGTGTGTGTCCCAACATGCAGTTATGATAACTCAGAGACTGACTTTTTTGGATATGTTGACGAGATACTAGAGATGAAATTTGCAGGTGCAAATGAGTTATCGATTGTACTTTTTCGATGCACTTGGGTAGATCCCGTGAGGGGGGTGAGAAAAGACGGCATACACAACTTACTCGATGTGAATCATGCGCGAGTATATCCGAAAAACGAGCCATTCATTTTAGCTCAACAAGCTGCCCAAGTTTATTACGCAGAATATCCGTCAACAAAGCAGAGAATATCTCCTTGGGTTTGCGCTTGCACAATTAGACCGAGAAAAGTCGTGCCTCATGCAATACATAAAAATGTCGATATTGACGTTTATCAACAAGAGTTTTTTCTGGCTCCGGTTCCACAAACTATTGACGAGGAACTTATTTTGCAAGATTTTACTGGAGCAGAAATAGAACCTGATCCCAACGACGGCAACGATGACCCCAACGAAGGAAGTCAGGATGAAGAAGAATGGAACTTTCAGACGGAAGATACAGATGAAGAGGAGTACATTGACAATACTGACCCAGATGCTGAAGAAGAAGAAGATGAGTGAACAATATGTAATTTGTACCAGTTTTTCAATTTTGAATTCTGCTTCTCCTGAATAATGTTTTGTATTTCGTACTGAATAATGCAAATTATTTCGTCTTAATTTCGTCTTAATTACTTTTTTAAAAAAACATGAATTTAAATTAAATTATTTCGTCCAATGTTTTTATATACTCTTAAGCAATTTTCCAATTTAAATTAAATCATCTCAATTTAAGACCAAATAATTCTAAATTTCAATTACAATAGTCTAAAAATAGATTTAATGAGTAATAAGTAGGGGTGGGCACGGTCCAATATTTGGCCGAATCCAAACCCGTACCATTACTATTGAAACGGTTCGGTTCGGTCTTAGACCTAAACCCGTTCGGTACGGTCCATTTTCAAACGGGACGGTATAATGCCATCCTAATTAAGCAAATAAAATGACATTGTTTAATCAAGAAAAGTCAAATTTGCAAATCAATTTGGGATGGAGGTAGTACTAATTTGGATTTTGCAACTTTAAAGATTAGGTAGGACGTAATATTAACCTGTTCGGTCCGGTACCGATTCTCATTTTATGAGAACTCGTCATGGCATTGTTTGGAACCGGTACGATCCGGTTCGGGACAAAAAAAATTGAGATCCGTTTCAAACACCGTTAATCGGTCCGGTACCATACCGGTCCGGTTCGGTACCATGCCGGTTCGGTATTTTTGCCCACCCCTAGTAACAAGACAAAATAACAATAAGCATTATAGAATTTTAATTTCATGATATGTACACAAAATTAAACATTTTTATTAGTTAAAAAGTTCCAGCATACATTTTTATAAATAAATTTAATTTATATAATAATTATGAAAAAATGTCATTTAATATTCAGGGAAAAACCAAATTATTTGAAATAGACAGTTCAACATTTTTCATTTGGCACGGATAAGCTGCGCCACGTTTGTTCCAAATGGTGTCAGCGTGCCAGTTCTGACGAGCCGCTGAAAAAGTGTTTGGAACTTGTGCAAAAATTGTGACCGTTTAACTTGGCACGGCAGCTCTGTGCCTTGTTTGTACCAAGAGGTTAGAAGAATCTGGAATTGTAGTTCGTAAGTTTATTCCGTGCCAACGAGCTAGGCTAAGCATATATTTTAAGATTTTTGGCACGAGATGGCCGTGCCAATTGTGAATGATATAAAAGCCTGCCTTAGACACAATTTATCATTTCTGCTCAAATCCTTTCTCGATCAAAACCCTAACGCCGCCCTGCTCCCTTGCATACCTACTGTCCGCCGGCAACGTACTCCAGCATCTTCGAACTCGGCAACCAGAATCTGTCACGAGGTCATGCTTTCTCTCTTCTTGCTGTGTTTTTTTCTTTTCATCCTATATATATTTTCGGTTCTCTTGAAGCAACAGAACTCAGAAAACTTGAAGCAACATAAATTTTTTCCTTCTCATTTTATATTTTTCGGTATTAACTTGTTTGTTCATGGTTTGGTTGGGTGTAGTATGGCAAGCGGTGGCAGAAATTCCAATCTCGGAACAGGGCGTGGAAGAGGTGGACGCTCGCACAGCCGGTCACGCCCCGCAGAATCACCTAGGACCTCGATCGGTTCGCATTCAGCACAAGGCGTTTTCAATCGTGGGGCATCTCCAGGCGTTACCTCTCCGAACAGAAGAACAAATGTCGATGCTTCCTTATCCCGTAATGGCGAAGAAGAAGGTACCAATTCACGTACTGCCGCGGTGCCTAACCCGAACAACCCCTTCATTACACCCAAGGATATGCTTTGGTTAGTAACCTAAACGATTTGTCTTTTAATTTCAAAGGGTTGGACCTCTATTTGTTTAAATTGTTGATTGTTGATAATATTTTATTGAATGTAAGGTCATTTGGCCTCAACATCTTTATATCCACATTTTCCCCTTTCACAGTCACCAAGTTCTTCTTCAACCTTCTCTATGCCTTTATCCTTTTGTTCACGGTATATGACTATATGGGTTTAGTATTTATTTATTTTATATTTTTATTTATACATGTTGTAACCTTCTGCAACCTTCTCCCTGCTTTCATCCTTTTGTTTACGGTATACGTGTTTTGTGGGCAGGAAAAGGTACTCCACTACTCCGTAGTGGATAAGTTAATCATTATTATTATAATATTTTATTTTATAAGCTTCTTTGTAGTTAGTGGGTCTGTGATATTATTTACCCTTATTTGTTATTTATACATAGTGGAGGGATATAATACGTAGTGGATTTTTTGACACCTTAATACATGGTGGATACAAAATATTATTAATATACTTGATCATTTTATTTTATAATGTCCATTCAGACAGAAGTTCAGAACCAATTGTAAATAAATACAGGGTATTAATTTTCTGAAAATTCAGATCTTATTAAACATACTATAAACCAATTGTTGACTGTAATTGTACATTCTCTTGTCGGGGGAATCCAATGATAAAAGAGATTTAATTTACCTTTGCTTTTGCTCACAACATTAAGAACTGTCTTGACACTTCTGTTGCAAACCAGATTCAATCTGAACTGGGTATTTTTAGGCTAAATATGTAATATGTAGAAACAAATGATTAAACCACCAGTTAGACAAAACAATGATAATAAAATTTACGGATTATATGAGAAAAGGTCATTTGAATGTAGATGCTGAGGACAAAGATTTCAACTTTCTAGATAAACAATCAGTTAGGTAGTTTGAGTGTAAGGTCCTTTGGTTAAATCCCATTTAAATACATGCAGGAAGTGTTTGTTCATCTCCATTTAAATTCATTCTTCTACAATTAAAAAGCTCTAATGAATATGAATTTCCATCTGCTAAAGGAAATTTAAGGAGAACATTCATATAACCTTTTCTTTTGGAAAATATGAGAGGAATACGAAGTAATTATACAATGTTTTTGTACCCCATCCCCAACAAACCTATATAGCAAAGGTACCATACGTTGGAGGATTTCAATCCCAATCCAACATGTTCGAAGTTCTAACAAACCATATTTTATGTATATGGACAAAAATCTTGTAAGTTTACGTGTGAAGAAGAAAAACGTGTATGTAGATGTGCTTTTATGATTTGCAAGCAGATTGTGGACTAATCAACCCATTTCAGCTGCCCATATTGACCAACTTTTGAATATAAATAACAAGCCATGAAGCATTTCATTGTAATAACACATTTTCAGTTGGGCCTTGTACTGATTGGTTGTGTTTTGTAATGTACTCAGTAGTCTTTTGAAAACATGACTGTGTATAATGTAAAAATGAACATGCAGCAAGCAATTTGTGTTGACCAGAATTAAGGAGATAATTATGGGAAATTTTCACGGGTCTTGGAATTCGTTTCAAAATGCTTCGGAAGAGCAGCGAAATCGATGGTGGTTTTTGTTCACGGTAATTGATTACATTTAATTGAATTAATAAGTTTTTGTGTTTGCTATAAAATCTAATAGGTTTTATTTTAATATTTATTTGTGTGTATTGTATTAGAACTCATACCGACGGGATCCTCGGCTCAACGAAAAGATGAGGGAGCTGTTTGAGTCCCAAGGCTCCCATTGGTTGAGTAAGAAGCTAAAGAAACATAGAGGAAGTGATGTGAAGCCAGCTGTGAAGCCAGAATGGGTAGCGGATAATGATTGGTTGACAATGACAATATATTGGGCCAGTGACGAGTTTAAGAAGAAGAGTACTGTTGGAAGTAAAAATAGGAATACCCCTGCTGCCATCCAGTCTCAGTACAGAGGTGGTAGAAGTTGTGTGGATGCACATGCTGAAAAATTGGTAAAAATAGTCATAGTTGTATTGGCATTTTTTTTAATTAAAATATGTCATTAATTAGTATATTTTTCAAGGCCGCGGAGTTGAATCGGGAGCCGCTTTCTATTGAAGTTTATGAAAAGTGCTATGTCCCGAAGACGGGTGATCCGCCGCCTCGTGTTCAAGAAGTCCTTGTGAGTAGTTTTTTTAATTATAAAATGTTTTATGTAATGTATTAACTTTTTTCTAATTTTTTTAGAGCAAGTACAATGAACTGAAGGAGCAAGCTGCCACTCAATCGGATAGTCAAATATCCGCAATCGAAGACAATGATTTGTTTTTGAAAGCCACGCCAAAGTATAAGAGCCGCCGGTTCGGGCATGGCAGTCGGGCTAAAAGTACAGTGCTGGATTCATCCTCGGTGATCGGCCCCCTTGGTCCTACTCCTGAAGAAGTTGAAGCAATTCAACAAAAATTGCAGGCCCAAAATGATAAAATACTTCAACAAGAAAAAAAACAGAAGGAACAAGATGCACAAATGGCAGCTATGTCGGGTTGCTTTTCTGCTATTTTACAGCAATTAAAAACTACCAACCCCAACATAGTGATACCCGAGTTTCCCTTCCAGGCTCAGCCAGACACGACTCAGCTAGCCCCGAATCAGCGTGCCTCCCCGACTCAGCCAGGTGCATTGAATGTTGATGACTTTTTCGGTGATGACTTTGTCCCTCTTAATGGTCTGTAATGTTAACACCTCCCTCCTGATGCTTTGAAATGTTATTGCCTCCTTCCCAAACACTTAATTATTTTTGTTGTTTTTTGATGGACTTGTTGGGGAGATCTTGATGGATACTTATGTTCAATGTTGATGATATCAATGTTGATTTTTTGCATGTTTAATGTGTTTGTTGGAATGATGTTTACTGTTTATTTTGTATGAAGTATGTGTGGTTGGAATGGTGTTTGATTGTTGTAGTTGCTTACTTTTCTTGTGTATGAAGATTGTGTTTGGTTGGAATAATAGTTCTGATACAAAAAAAAAAAATTGGCCCATATATCTTTATAGATATACATGTATATCTATATTTATATATGGGCTAATTTTTTTATAATTAATTTCTATTTGGCACGGCTTCTTGGTGCCCATGTTTAAAATTACTTATCACAGATGGCATTCTTGGCACATTACCTCCGTGCCAATATTCAAATAATTCGATATAACTGGAAAGGTTTGGCACGGCCCCAGCGTGCCATATTCAATCGTTTTCAAAATGAGGACATACCTTTGGCTGGACGTCCCCGTGCCAAAATTTAAACCTCTCTTCTATTTTTTGCCCCAAAATTCAAATTTCAATGCGATGTTTGGCACAATTCTCGCCGTGCCAAATTTTGACAGAAACTTTTTGGGCATTCCGTCAACTTTTTGGGATGTATCTCGTTTGTGCCAGACGTCGTGCCGACATTTGGCACGGCATATATACGCGTGCCATTTGATTTGGCAGGCCTCAGGTGGCATGACTTTGGAGTTTGTGCCAAGGCCGTGCCAAAACTGGTAGGCAGGGAAAAAAATTGAAAGATGCCGTGCCAAAAGTTGTGCCAATTTGGCATTTTTCTGGTAGTGTAAGTTGTGTATTAATCAAAATAATTGAGGTTGAAATGAATTTTATAACTGAATTGGATGAAATTGTTGAATATCGATGACTATTTTAGTTATTTTCACTCAAATTTTATTTATCAATTAATTAATGAATTAATTTTAGAACAAAACTTTTAAAACTCAACAGATTCAACCAAACAGGGTCATAATATCATTCTTAGAATGATGTAGCACATTAAATTTATATATTTAATTTTTCAATGTTATCTACATACGTAGTATTTTAGAGTACTTCTAGATTAAGAACTTATCTTATATTTATACTTCATGTAAACAAGATCAATATCTCGACTTTATGACTGACATAAACTTTTCCATCGAAATAAGACTTCAACATTTTAAATCATAATTTTTATTTAAAGATTTAAATATTTAAATCATAAGATTTTTAAGTCAAATTATAATCATTATTTATGAAAATTAAAAAAATTATAATTTCATTCTGGGTATGAAGTAGTACTTCAATTTTTTTATTTATTAAGTTTTTTAACGTTATGTACCTTTTTAGAGTACTTTAGGTTAATGACTTATATTTATTTATATTCCATGTAAATCATATTCATATGTTGATTTTATGTTACATCTTAATTTGATATGTTCATTATATTTGTTTGTTGCCTATTATCGCCATTTTAAATATGCATATTCCTTAACACTAACTTTGAAAAAAAAATAAGGAAAAATCCCCGAAATAAGAGTAAATATTTTTCGATTCTAAAATAAGACTTCAACATTTTAAATCCTAGTTTGTGTTTGAAGACTTGAACAAAACTTATAATGGTTAATTATAAAAGAAAGTCGTAATTTCATTCTCGGTGTGAAGTGGTATTTCAGTTTTTTATTTATGTAGTTTTTTAACGTTATGTACATTTTTTATTACTTTAGGATAATGACTATTGATCTCACAATCTAAGTTATTGTATTAATTAAAATAAGTAATGTTGAAATTATTTTTATAACTAAATTGGATGAATTTGTTGAAGATTGATGACCATTGTAGCTGTTTTCCCTCAATTATTCTTTATTAAATAATAAATTGATCTGGAAAAAAACTTTTATAATTCAACATATTCAACCAAATGGGGTCATGCTTTCATTCTAAGAATGATGTAATACTTTAATTTTTTTTTAAGTTTTTTTAACGTTATATACATTCTTTAGAGTACTTCTAGATTAGACTTATCTTAGTATTTATAATCCATGTAAACACGATGGATATATTGACTTTATGGCTGACATGAACTTTTTCATCAAAATAAGACTTCAAAATTTATAATCATAATTTGTATTTGAAGATTTCAACACAAGTTATATTGATTAATGGGATAAGGGTCAGTTTGGTCCTCGAAGTTGCAAAAAAGGGGTCAAATAAGTCCTTATATAGAAGATTCTGTCCGGACGTGCCATTTGAGATGGCTCCCGGTGGAAATTTTTGATGAAATTTTTTGAGCATCTTATTCATTAAGTCTAGTTTACTCATACTAAATTTCAGATAAAAATTCAATGGGGAAGACATTCAAATGAATTATTGAAGATAACTGTGCCGTTAAAAGTGCTGTTATCTTCAAGAATTCATTTGAATGTCTTCCCAATTAAATTTTTAGCTGAAATTTGGTATGAGTAAACTAGACTTAATGAATAAGATGCTCAAAAAAATTTATCACAAAATTCCACCGGGAGCCACCTCAAATGGCACGTCCGGACGAAATCTTCTATATAAGGACTTATTTGACGCCTTTTTTGCAACTTCGAGGACCAAACTGACCCTTTACTCATTGATTAATTATAAAAATTAAAAAAAAAAAAACATTCTCGGTCTCAAGTAGTACTTCAGTTTTTTATTTGTTAATTTTTTTGACGTTATGCACATTTCTAGAGTACTTTAGGTTAATGACTTATCTTAGTTTTTATACTCCATGTAAATCATACTCATATCTGGACATTATGTTATATCTTAATTTGATATGTTCATTATAATTGTCTATTGCTTATTTTCCTCACATTAAATATGAAAATTCTAGAAATTAGAGTTAAAATGTCTAGCATTCCAAAATAAGACTTCAACATTTTAAATCATAATTTTCATTTGAAGACTTGAACATAAGTTATATTCATTAATTATAAAAACAAAAAAAAACATTATTTCATTCTCGGAGTGAAGCAGTACCAAACGAAAAAAAGGGTGGTGCACTTTTTAAAAAATAAAATTGACTTAAATAGGACTAAATGGAAAGTTAATCTCACAAATAAGACTAAACATTAACTTTCTACCCTAAACACCCCTAAAAGTATTAATTCATATTAAAATTGTAAAAAAATTAAAAGTCTTAAAAAAAAAATTTATAAAATAAAATTAAAAATAAAAGAAACTAATAAAAAATACCCAGTACTCCGTATGTAGTAAAATGTCTAGCATTCCAAAATAAGACTTCAACATTTTAAATCATAATTTTCATTTGAAGACTTGAACATAATTAATTTATATTCATTAATTATAAAAACAAAAAAAAAAACATTATTTCATTCTCGGAGTGAAGCAGTACTTAGTTTTTTTATTTATTTAGTTTTTTAACGTTATGTAATGTACATTTTTTGTGTACGTTAGGATAATTGACTTTTGCTCTCACCTTCTAAGTTGTGTATTAATCAAGATAAGTAAGGTTGAACCTAATTTTATAAGGAATTGGATGCATTTATTGAAGATTGATGCATGTTTTTATTAATTAATTTTAGAACAAAGCTTTCTTAATTCAACGGATTCAACTAAACGGCGTCATAATTTAATTATTGGAATGATATAGTACTTTAACTTTTTAAGTTTAATGTTTCAACGTTATGAACATCTTTTAGTGTACTTCTAGATTAAGGACTTATCTAAGTATTTATACTCCATGTAAACAAGATCCGAATCTTGACTTTATGGTTGCAATGCAATAAGAATTTATATTTTAAATCGTAATTTTTATTTGAAGATTTGAACACAAGTTATATGGATTAATTATAAAAATTTAAAACAAATCATAATTTCACTCTCAGTATGAAGTAGTACTTCAGGTTTTAATGTTATTTACATTTTTTGTGTACTTTAGGTTAATGACATACATTTGTATTTATACTCCATGTAAATCATATTCATATGTTGACTTTATGGTACTACCTCCGCCCCCCTAAGTTTGGGACAAGAGAAGGTGACACGGTTATTAATAAAAGTGAGGTTACGTGGTTGATATTGAATTGATAAAATAAGAATAAAGTAGGAATGATTTAGAACCACACAAACTTTACCAAATAAGGTATGAGACAATCTTGGTGGGACGGACTGAAATGATAAAATGGGACAATCATAGCGGGACGGAGGGAGTATATATTAATTTGATATGTTCATTATATTTGTTTGTTGCTTATTATCCCCACATTAAATATGCATATTCCTAACACTATGTAAGTCGAAAAAATTAAGGGAGAATTCCCTAAATAAGAACAAAAACGCTTTGTGATTTTAAAATAAGGCTTCAACATTTTAAATCACAATTTCTATTTAAAGACTTGAACACAAGTTATATTGATTAATTAAAAAAATCATAAAATCATAATTTCATTCTCAGTGTATAGTACCTACCAGTTTTTTATTTATTTAGTTTTTTAATGTTATTTACATTTTTGAGAACTTTTAGGTAATGACTTTTGATCGCACACTCTAAGATGTGTATTAATCAAAATAAGTAAGGTTGAAATTTATTTTATAACTGAATTGGATGAATTTGTTGAATACTATTTTAGCTATTTTCACTCGAACTTTCTTTATTAATTACTCCGTAATAAATTAATTTTAGAACAAAACTTTTA
The DNA here is from genome assembly GCA_945859915.1 of Cuscuta epithymum. NCBI lineage: Eukaryota > Viridiplantae > Streptophyta > Magnoliopsida > Solanales > Convolvulaceae > Cuscuta > Cuscuta epithymum. The sequence continues at coordinate 2,620,485 of CAMAPF010000109.1, read as the reverse complement.
TAATTCAACAGATTCAACCCAAAAGGTTATCATTTCATTCGTAGAGTGATGGAGTACTTTAACTTCTTTTAATTTAATTTTTCAACGTTATGTACAGTTGTTAGAGTACTTCTAGATTAAGGACTTATCTTAGCATTTATACTCCTTGTAAACAAGATTGATATCTTGACTTACTCCATGTAAATCCTATTCATATGTTGACTACTTGACTTTATGAGTTTATGTTATTTCTTAATTTGATATGTCCATTATGTGTGTCTGTTGCTTATTATCTCCGCTTTAAATATGCATATTTTTCAACACCACTAATTCGAAAAATTTAATGGAAGATTCCCGAAAAAGATAAAAACATTTTGAGATTCCAAAATATGTATGTTATGTTTTTTTAGCTCGAAATAGAAGTAATTATTGTCAAGTTTTGAAATTGTTGTTATGTTTAAGTCTGGTAATAGCAAAACATGACAATAAATATGCTTATTTAGGTAATAAAAATAGTTAGCCCTATTTTGGAATTTATAATTTTTTTCTCCTATCTAGGGCAATTTCTTAAGAGTTAAATTATCCGTTCATTGGACGGGCATTATACTATTTTCTTCTTGTTTTTCAGCATTGGATCTTCAAAGTTTTGGGATTGTTTGAGTTCTTTCTCTTTTTGAATTAATGAAAATTAATTCTTTCCTTCTCAATTCTGTTGATTTTTCAATTATGAATTATGAATAGTTTTAATTAGGGATTTGGGATTGATGAAGGGGGCATAAATCATGCTCTAGTGTTCATTTTTTAGGGTTTAATTGCATGATTATCGTTTAATTTGTGTTTGCATAATTTAATTGATATCTTTCATATAACCTGGAACGGCCGCTAGGATTATGATTGCATATAGAATAACTTAAGACGAATCTAAACTATTCTAAGACACTTTCACACACACTTAATCGTTCGATAACAGATTAGCACGGCTAGGAGCCGTGTGCTCGCTCAGCTTGGCAATAGTTTAGAAACTTATCGCATGAGAGATCAATCTGGTTCTCTAAATTATTGTACTCTACGTCGCGAGAGCGGTAAGAGTTTAGTATTAACATGCTGATAGAGTATATGGACTCAGACCCCATGGCCCACATACTCAGAAGGTCAATCATCGCCAGAGCGACATCGACGTGGCAGCCTTCGGCCAGGTGGGTCCCGCAACGGCCAGAGTCAGATTACTCAGGATACCCTCCGGAGACAAAATGGGTCCCCCATCGGCCAGTGGACCGCATCGGCCAAAGATGTCGCATCGACCAGGAATTACCCTGGCAGAATGTACTTTCATGCTTAATTCTCTAAGTGTTGTACTCAACCCATTAGTGGCCTTATTTCGCCCAAAGAAGCCATGATTATTGTAATGGGCCTCCTAAGCCCAAGGCTAGGAGCCCAAATCCACATTTACTCCTATAAATAGCCCCCAAGGGGGTAGTTATAGGGGGTTGAGAAATATTAATTGCTCACTTTCTCTCTCTAACTCTCACTTCTCTCTAGAATTAAATACTCTATCACATGCGTTGCTTAATAAAATATTTTTCGTGTGTTTAAGCCTGATTAGGTCTGGAATCTGGTTGCGACTGGAATCAATCTATGCTTCTCTTTTTTTTTTTTTAACTCCAGGGGGGGTCTGGGGGAGGGGGGCTGGGGGAGCCTGGAGTAATCAGGGCTGAAACCCACTCCATTGAGTTTCACACCCTTGTGTGCCTAGCGGGATTCGAACTCGAGACCTCCCACTAAGCACGGTAACCTCACAACCAGCTGGACTGGAATGCTAACACATCAATCTATGCTTCTCTTCTGTCACTAATTAGAAAGAACCCTTTAATTTAGCTTTTTATTCACAATAATTAATTCCAAAAAATCAAAGCTAACACACCGCAATTATTTTTCATCGCCGAAACTATTTAATACTTTATTCCCTTTTTCCATTCTTGTGGAGACGATACTCGTACTTATACTTTATACGGCTATATTATTTTAAGTGTGAGAAAATTCATACCAATTTTTGCGCCCGTTGTCGGGGACGGTGTCGGTTTTAAGGCTTATTTATTTTCAGCGACTAGTTCTAGTTTTATTTTATTATTTTTTTCTCTTTTAGTTTTTTGTAAGATCCTTATATTCTAACCTTTTAGATAAAACCATGAAATACATTTTCTAAAGAGGCATGAAATGAACTAATTCAGCTCAATTCTTAGAGGAACACCTTACCCTCAAACCTCCAAGAAATGTTCACCGTATATGCCTATCCTTACATTCCTCCGCGTAGTTGAGGATGGTCCCGACCGGCTGAGCAAGAGGAGTCAACTGCTTGACGAGCAAGAGCAGTCCGCTCGGGACGTCTGCGTTGCCCTAACATTTGTTCTTATTACTCTTGTGCTTGTTGATCTTACTATCGGGCTTGTCGTCAGCTTTCTTAGCACCCGGGTCAGTTTCGTGCTTCTTCTTCTCTTTATCTTCCTTTGTGCCTTCTTCATCATTTCTCTTCCTCTGCTCGGCATCCTCTGCCTCTGCCTGGCGGCCTGCACGCCTTAGCGCTTCCTCATACAATGTGGGAGGACTTCTAATGAAATCTTTATAAAAGTTGTGTATTTGACTTTATAATGTTTGGTTTAACGAGTTAATAGTTGATTAGGACATTTATGTATTGGTAAATAAATATGATGTTTTTGATAAATACTTTTTTTTTTAAAATATTTTTCAACTTCTGCTAGTGTTTTGTATTGCGGTCTCATACTTTCTCAATTATCAGTATAAAATTATTTTCGATCTAAGGTTGTTGAACTTATAAGTTATGATTATGTATTATATGTTACGTTATTGTGTCTATCAGTTAAACTTCACAGTTTTTGCCTGAGAGATACTTCCCCGTAATCTTTTCCCTATATGTGTGTGTGTGTGTGTGTGTGTGTGTGTGTGTGTGTATAACACACACACACACACATATAACACAATGTCACAATCACAAATCATAATTCAACATTTCCCAATATATTGAGGTTGGAACATATGTACTGCCCGAAAATAGAAACATCTATGTCTAATCGAGTTTAATTATAAACTGTCCAAACATAGAAAGATCTCCGCCTAATCAAATTTATAAGCTATTCACTCACTCTTAATATGACTAAATGAAATGCTATTGCGGAAGGTATGAGCAATAATTTCTCACTCATCCTTGCACCCGCCACATGAAGGGGATGCTTCCACTCGTTTGCAGCTCTCAAATTATCCTTCGTTGGTAAGGATTCTTCACATAACAACAAGAACAAAAAAACAGTATCCCAGTGCTGAAAAGCTCTCACCTACTGTGGTATAAGAGAGTTCGGATGTGTTGGAAAAAAACCCGGACTTCTCCGCTTCGTGAAGTTAAGATAGGCACTTAGGAATTAAGGTAGTAATGAGAGCACATGAGTTAAATTCTCTAATTCAAAGATTCTTGCACTATACAAAAGAATAGTAGGATTTACAAGGATGTGTTTACAAAGTTGTCTCACTCTATGGTTGCTCACTCAAGCTTGAGGATAGGAACTTCCTAAGCTATCTCTCTTCTCTCTCAAACAATCTATCTAACTTTCTCACTCTAAGAAGTGGATTCTCTCTTGGCTAGGATGGTTAGGAATGAAGCCATAAATACCCCGTATTTATACTACTTCACCTTCACAATGAATGGTGGGATCCCAACAAGCTATAGAAAATTGTTGTTCTAAAAAATTCTACACTTCTCTAGAAAGCTATAGAATTTTCTAGAACCTTTCCGATAAAGGAGGGATCCCAACAAATCTTCCCCTCCCGACTTAATTGGGGGGTAGTTGCAAACCTGCACTTTGACAGCAATCTATGAACTTCTTTGTCGGTATTACCTTGGTCATCATGTCTGACCAGTTCTCGTTTGTGTGAATCTTGTCAAGATGCAATTTCTTTTCCTCGAGAACTTCTCGGATCCAATGATACCTTGTGTCAATGTGCTTTTGTTAGGTCCCTGTTTTCTATTCTACAATATGTATGGAAGAGTGATCATATGAGGATGAAGCTTTCCATTGATGTGTAGAAGGTTTTACAGAATGATATGAAAACTTAGCGTAGAAACCTTTACACGAGAATAGGCTCTGCGGCTCTAGGTATGAAATGTCTGGGAAAGCTTAACCTACTCATTCTCCTAAAGGGCATATTTATAGCCTTGAGAATGGTATGTTAACAAATGATTGAGCTCCAATTCTAAGGAGACCCATTCCTATTTAGGCAATTGAGCCTTTACTAAATAAGGCCTATTCTATGAATAAATAAGCTATTACAAAAAGGCTATTTGAACATTGATCACAATACAATTGAAATATCTCTAACAGCTTTGTGCGGGAATGAAATGTTGGGTTCTTTGCCAAGTAAGTTACACTGTGATTATCACACTTCAACACGTACCTTTCTTACTCTATTCCCAACTCGAGCAACATGTTCTTCAATCACACTCTCCTTGCAAGCTTTAATAGTTGCGATGTACTCTGCATCTGTTGTGGATAATGCAATACACTTTTGCAGCTTTGATTGCCAGGAAATAATTCCCCCCGCAAAAGTAGTTAGGTATCCCGATGTTGATTTCCTTGAATCAATATCACTGACCAAGTCTGCATCCGTGTATCCTTCTAACACAGGTTTTCCTTTTTCAAAGCATAAACATATTTTGGAAGTTCCACGTAAATACTGGAGGATCCATTTGACCGCTGCCTAATGTTCACTCCCAGGGTTGGTCAAGAAACTACTGACGACTCCAACTACATAAGCTATATATGGTCTTGCGCATATCATTGCATACACGAGACTGCCTACTACAAATGAATATGGAATTTTCTTCATTTCATCCATTTCTTTCTCACTTGTGAGACTGTCTACTACAAATGAATATATGTACCTCTCTTGGAATAGCCATAACGATCTCTTCGATCTATCATGAGATATTCTCATCCCAAGGATTTGTTTAGTCGGTCCCAAATCTTTCATGGCGAAACTCTTGCTTAGATCTTTCTTTAAAACATCTATCTTTATGCGGTTTTGTCCAACAATCAGCATATCATCAACATAGAGTAGACGTATGAGAATGTAACACTTGAGATTAATTTTGATGCAGTCGGAATCACGAAGGATTAGCAAACGCTAAACCAAGAACGATAAACAGTTTGCAAGCAGCAAACCTGTGTGATAGAACACTAGAATCCACCAGAAATTTTTGATTTTATTATTCGTAAAGATCATTGGCTACTGCCTTACAGGAAAGTTTAAATACTTGAGGAAAATCTAGTGCAAAAATTATCCAAAACAAAATCAAAACAAAAATAATTGAAAGTATTAAAAAGCTGTTATCAGGCCTTAAATGAACACAAAAGCCAATTTGAGCCCATATCTTGCAGCCAAAACAGTAGCATGTGATCCCTGACAGATTCCCTTATCAAAAGCATATAATAATATTCATTATTACACTGAATGACAAACTTGTGCAAATCATGTTGCATTTGACTGCAACTTGATTCCATCTTCAATTCTCACTACAAGTACCCTACATCAAATTTAAAGGGATTAATAGTATTACTCATACCAATAAGGCGCACCTCCTTTTAAGGGAACTCATTAGCTAATAACTCCAAAGTTATGCATGCTTGTAGGGAGTAGTCTTGGGATGGGTGACCCTTTGGGAAGTTTCTCAGGGCGCGCACGAGTGAGGACAAAGTGCGCGGAAAAGGCTAGTGGCGGTTTGTGAGGACAGTGCTAGAGGTCTGGAGGTTGTGTAGGAGTAACTACCTTGTCCTCTACGGGGCGGGGTGTTACAGAGAAAGTCACCACTTGCATGCCTCTTTATAAAGACACAATGCATTCTTTTCGTCTTTGTAAAATCATGCTCTGCCATGAAGGATTCAAACTTCTTGTACACTGTCTCGGTGCTTGCTTAAGACCATATAAACTCTTCATGAGGTGACATACTAGGTTTTTCTTGCCCGGAACTTTGAATCCCTCGGGCTGCTCCATGTAGATTTCTTCCTCTGGGTCACTATGAAGGAACGCCGTCATGACATTGAGTTGTTCAATCTCCAAATCTTGGACCGCTGCTAGGCCTAAGACAACTCGGATAGATGACACCTTTACCACGGGAGAGAATATTTCTTCAAAGTCAATGCCTTTTTTCTTGACCACATCCTTTGATTCTCATGCAAGGATTGCATCTCTTGTTGCATGGTTTTTCTCGACTCTTCTTTGTGAACATCATTTATTGCTTCTTTATAGCTCTGCGGCTCCCCTTCATCTGTGATCATCACATACTCCTCGGTGTTATACTGATCGAGTTGATGGCCTCTTTCCCTAGAGGATCACCTCGGGTCTGGTGCTGGCAGAGAACTAGATTGAAAATCTTCCTGAGCTGGATCATCATGAGTCTCTTGGTTGCTTTTCTCTAACACAGGCTCATGGACTCCAGCATTATTGTCTTGAGGTGTGTCATCCTCATGTCGAACTGGAGCTGGTTCGGTGCTCTTGTTGCTTCTCAATCTTGGTTTCTCTGAATTTCTGATTTCTTTGATAGTTTGGTTTGAAAAATACAACATCTCTAATACGGACAACCTTCTTATTGATTGGATCCCATAGTTGGTAATCAAACTCGTCCTTGGGTGAGCAAAGGTAGATACACTCCTTTGTCATTGCGTCAACCTTACCTCGCTCATCCCTGGGGATGTGAACAAATGCTCTTCACCCAAACACCTTGAGATGATTGTGTGAAGCCCTTTTACCCATCCAGACTTCCTCTGGGATGGCTCCGTCCAAAGGAACTGATGGTGTGAGGTTGACAATGTCAACTACGACCACTATTGCTTCTCCCCAAAAGGATTTGGGTAACTGAGCATAAGAGAGGACGCAACGAACTCTTTCTTCAATAGTTCTATTCATTTTTTGAGCTAGCCCATTCAATTGTGGTGTCTTGGGTGGAGTTTTCTCTAGCCTAATGCCATATTTCCTACAATAGGCTTCAACAGGACCTCTATATTCACCTCCATTGTTAGATTGTACACAGTTGATCTTTCGTCTAGTCTCACATTCTACCCGAGCGTGGAATTCTTTGAAGACATCCAACACTTGATCCTTTGATTTAACTCGTGCAACCATACCTTCCTTGAATGATGGTCAATGAAAGTCATGAAGTATAATGCACCACTAATGGATCTCTCGGATATTGAGCACACATCAATGTGTACAAGGTTGAGGATATTCTCTCTCCTTGTGGGTGGAGAAGATATTTGGAAAGCAACCTTGTTGTTTTCATGCTAAACAGTGAGCACAAGGATTAAATGACTTACCTTTCACGTCAGGGAGGAGTTGCTTTCGAGCGAGTATGTGAAGACCCTTCTCATTGATGTGAACAAGTCATTTAATTTATTATGACATACTTCAATTCCATGTTATCAGTGGTTATGTTTACTTCTCCTTTGCAGAGCTTAGCTTGCATCACATACAACGATAATTCCTTCTTTCCTATAGTCATGACTAAATTTCATTTTCCTTCACCAAAGTAATTCATCAAACCAGCATCATCCAATGCTTGTTGTAAGGATGATAAGATTGAGACGCATGGCCGGAACATATCATGCCTCACATCTTTTAGGACAAGTTTGCATCCAGTGCTTGTTGTAAGGATGATATCTCTTATCCCAACAATCTTGCTCCTATCTTGGTTTCCCATTTGAGGATATTAACTTCTCCAACGAGTTTTTCCGATCATGTTTTGAGACTATGGCAGTGGTACTCTTATCTTCTTGCTTCTTCTTTAGGTTAACTTGGTATGGCTTGACATTACCGGTTTTATGGTCTCTCTTGAAGGATCAACACTCCATTTTCTTGTGGCCCATTCTTCCACAGTAGTAGCATGTGATCATCAAGCGTGACTTGGATCTACCTTGAGATTGATGCAGATCTCGGCTCTTACTACATCCATGAATTTCATGCATGCCTATCCCAGTTCTCAATAACATTAACCTCGGGATGCATAGACTCACCTCGTTAGACTCACCTCGTTCCATTCTCTTTGCTTCTTCACCGAGAAGGCTATCACTAACAACATCCATGGTGAGCTTTCCTTCCGAAGCTGAGTTACTAAATGTAACTACAAGAGTGTCCGCCCGATATCCAACGGGTCAACACACTGTCGCAGGGTTGCTCTGATACCATTTCTAACACCCCGGCCCCGCGGGGTCCAAGGTAGTTACTCCACACACATCCTCCGGACCTCTAGTACTGTCCTCACAAACCGCCACTAGCCTTTTCCGCGCACTTTGTCCTCACTCGTGCGCGCCCTGAGAAACTTCCCAGGGGGTCACCCATCCCAAGACTACTCCCGTGCAAGCACGCTTAACTTTGGAGTTCTTAGCGGATGAGCTCCCTTAAAAGGAGATGCACCTTGTTGGTATGAGTAGTACTATTAATCCATTTATATTAATTCTCAAGTGTTACAGTGCGTCACTCTCGCCTTCAACCTTGTCCTTGTAGATGATGGGCTCATTCAAATTGTTGTAGTATAGATGATCCTCCATCATCGACTTTTAATATGAGTAGTTGTTAGCGGTGAGCTTGAACATGTCTCCATCATGAGCGACGTTATCATCCATCTTGAATTGTACGAGCTAATGACAGCTTCTGATGAACCTGGCTCTGATATTACTATTGGGAAAACCCCGGACTTTCCCGCTTCGTGAAATTAAGATAGGCACGTAGGAATCAAGGTAGTAATGAGATCACTCGAGTTAAATTCTCCTATTCGGAGATCCTTCCACTACCTATACAAAAGAATAGTAGGATTTACAAGGATGTCCTTACAAAGTTGTCTCATTCTATGATGGCTCACTCAAACTTGAGGATATAAACTTATCAAGCTATCTCTCTTCTCTCTCAAAGAGGTTCTCTAACTTTCTCACTCTGAGAAGTGGATTCTCTCTTGGCTAGTATGGTTAGCAATAAAGCCTTATACCCCTAATTATACTACTCCATCTTCACAATGAATGGTGGGAATGATTTGTATCCAAGGGTTTTTATACTCTTTCACTCTCTTCCATATCCTTCCATATATACTCTTTCATACGCTTCCAGAAGGTTTCACGCACCTCTAGAATACTCCAGAGGTTCCACACTCTTCCATAAGCTTCTAGAGAGTTCTAGGCTTCTCTAGGATTCTCCGGAACATTCTAGAAAACTACACACTTCTCTAGAAAGCTATAGAGTTTTCTAGAACCTCTCCAATTAAGGAGGGATCCCAACAGGATGTACGCCGTCGTACCATGTACCAAGCACAGAGAGACTGTTTCTGAATGGCCCATGATAAAAATTGCATAAAAATAGCATAGTCTAACTATTGTTTCATAAAAAAGAAGCGCAGACCATTTAGTGATATAAGTCACTTTTCTTCATTCCATCATATTATCAAGCCAAAAAACAGGAAGTCTTTGGCTCCATTGGAAGTGATGGAAAAATTATCACACAATTATTGTCAATTTTTTTTAACCGGACCAATTATTAGCAAGTTTCTATTTGGAAGGATGTTTTTACTTGGATTTATTTCAGTCTCGACTAGAACGGATAATTTCAGATTTAAACAAACTAGCTAGAGCATACGCAAACAAATCAGACCCAACTTCAACAGCTATAGTTTACACATAGACCAAACATTCCCAAATTAGGGCATTTCAGACTACACTAAACAAAACAAATCAGAACATTTCAATCTAATTTAAAAGCATCTAAGGCACGATAAAAGCTCTTGACATAAAAAGATCGGATCTCCATGGGCGTAACTAGGGAGGGTTAACCCTGGCCCTGGCTCAGCCTAAATTTTAAAAATGTCGAAATTTTTAGTGTAAAAAGTTCCGTGTAAATTTTTCCATAAATATTCTTTGTATCAACTCAGTCAGATATCCTAAATCGAATAAATTATGTCTGAATATCCCGATGGCTTAAAGGGATCTCTAGCACCAACTCATTAAGAAGTGACCGCTAAAGTGGAATAGTCTCATTTCAGATCATCAAACGTGAGTAAAACCCATTCTAACTAACACATTATAATATCCCCATTGAAATAACCACCAAGAACAATACGATTCAAAGTAAACCATTACCTACATTACCTATGATCGGTAGTGGTTTGGCAAGGAGCGAGCCTTTTTTGAAAGGAGAATTATATTATAAGAGAGCCTTCTTGTGGGAAAAAAGATCCCAAGAAAATCTCTTAAGAGTGTGAGCGAAGAGCATGCTAAATGGTGTGAAAAGAGACAATCCAAGAAGGCTACTCATAAATGTATACTCCGTAAAAGTGAAGTAATCTCACTTAAACGATTTATATATAATATAAAATCATATCATGAGCTTGGGTTTCGGTATTATGAGTGCGTGAGTATGTGCACAAAAATCATATGAACGAGTGATCCTGGAAGAGGAAAGGGGTGTGTTTCCAGGATATGTTTCTTTAACAAGTATGACTGCAAAAGTAGAAACAGATCTGTAGGGATATTGGGCTTCGACCCAATACCCGGCCCAGAATGGATAAGGACCCAAGAAAGAGAGCAAGCCCAAAGAGGAACTTGGTCCAGACTTATGAGAGCCCGAACGGGTAGTCAACCACCAAAGGAAGGATGTCGTTCGGCAAGGCCCGAACGGCCCATATATCCTACTTGGTACAAATAACAAATGTCAGCTCTGTCCATCAGCCTGTGGAGTCTAGAAACCGACCGGGGAGTCCGCAAGTGGCAAGCTGCATTAAATGCTAGAGTATGGCGGTAGTAAGTGGGAGCATGGGTGCTCAAGTGGCAAAGACAACAGCTAATCAGATTCGGCCACATCATCACCCCACCTACCCCCATCTATTATAAATAGGCGCATTAACTACATTGTAAAGGGTTAACATTTTGATACTTAGAGCCTTAGATTATCTCTCTCTCAATCTTGTTTTAGTCACTGTTCCAGAGCGCCGTTCAGCCTCTTTTGTGTAATCAGCATACCCTAATACAAACAGGCTTTTGAGTGCATCTTATTCATATTTCATATTTTATACACCTTTTATACTTAACCCATCGTCCTTAATATCCAATGTTGATGTTGGGCTTTCGGATCTACGGGACTAAACCTCAACATTGGCACCGTCTGTGGGAATCGAAACCACGACCACGTGGTTCATGAACGGGATCTTCTAGGGAGATCCGTTCGAGCTGACTATGTATGTTGGCCTGGTCGGCCTCCATATTCGCACCTTGAGCGGAACTAAAATGCTCAGAAAAGTGATGCAGCTGGTCGGACTCGAACTGGTTGTCCACCATCATTCCCTTAAGATTAGCTTGCTCGAGGGGGACCTGCTGAATAGGTTGGGGCTGTTGAACAGGCGGAGGCTGCCGAACGGGCTGGAATTGTTGGGTAGTCGTGGAAGTTTGGGCCTGATCGGCCTTTTCCCCCTTCCTTTTCCGCTTACCTGCACCGCCAACTACGAACAAGCGGCTGTCGTCCATATCTGCCTCTGGGTTGGGAGTTGAAAGGAAACAAAAGGAAATTATTAGTACCGAGCGGTCTTGCCATGTGTGAAACAGGCAAGTTAATGTAAGTTTCTCGCACGGGAAGGAGTGCCCGAGCCATGGCACTTGGGTTTCAATCAAGTAATTCCAGGAATTCGGGCAGTACCTATCACGGCCTCGATGAGCCGATCGGAAGTCAGGTACTCCATAATCTTATAGGCTTTGCCTTTCTCCAAGGCAATGATCTGTTCACCGAGCTCCTCAGAGACGAACGGCTCTGGAGATTTGGGGGGGAGGCATTCGATTTCTTTGGAATCAAACCGTCTGGGACGGAAACAAAAATGAACTGATCTTTCCATCCCTTGATCGAGGAAAGGTTGTCTGTAAACAAAATATGGCCCGTTCGGGCACTAGCAGCCATATACCCGTGGGTCTGCAGAGGAGCCACTTTGAAAAAGTAATGAAACAGGTCCATGATGGGCGTTACATTGACATCCGTGCATCGGCAGATGAATCCAGCCATTACCCGGTAGAAGTTCGGCATAAGTTGGGACGGTACTATCTCATAATGGTTCAGAAACGAGACAAAAAATGGGTGCAATGGAAATCGAAGTTCAGCTTTCACTGAGTCAAGGTGGACCACCACCATCCATGGGAGGTGGCACATTGGGTGAAGCCCGGCTTGCAGACGGAAGTCCACTGGGTCTGGAATAAGGGCCGGAATTTGGGCCCTATTATGAGAAGTGAGCTTTTTCCGCCTCCTCCTAATTAGGTCTAGGTCTAAATTGTAACGGGGCAGATCATCCGGAGGACCCGCCGCCATGGAAGCCATATCAGCACCGGACTTTGTGTCATCGGAATCCCTGCCGAAAGAGGAGTCGCCACTTGAATTTTCAGCGGCGGCGCTAGTACCAGCCGCAGCATCAACAGTGGTAGCAGTCGTTGCAGCATCAGTTGCAGCATCCTGGACCTCCTCTCTGGAAGTGGGGTCCGAGCCAGAGGAACTAGAAGGATTTGGTTGAACAGACATATCGGCCGAACATAAGAAGAAAGAAGGGAAAGAAGGGGCAAAGAATATCTAAACAACGAACTGAGAACAAAGCTTAGAGAGAAGGCAGGGCAACTGAGCGAAGGGAAGAGATTCGAAACTCAGATCCGGAGGCCCAAGGGCCTAATTTAAAGGCTAGGAAGCACCTTTTCGCTGGCCAATCAGGAAGAAACACGTCACGAGGAGCGGTTACAGGGACACGTGTCACGCAGAAACGGAATGGCAAGTAATTATGACGGTTCTGGGGAAACTGAAACGACAGCCACAAATAACCGTCAAATCCTTGCATCGGGAACCGGCGAGATCCCGTCTGCTATTTCCCGAACGGCACCAAAGCGGTTTTTTCTACTTCCTTATGCCCTCACCTCGTTCGAGACATCGGAAGTGAGGGACTTGTGTTGGGATATTGGGCTTCGGCTCAATACCCGGCCCAGAATGGATAAGGGCCCAAGGGAGAGAGCAAGCCCAAAGAGGAACTTGGTCCAGACTTATAGAGCCCAAACGGGTAGTCAACCACCAAAGGAAGGATGTCGTTTGACAAGGCCCGAACGGCCTATATATCCTACTTGGTACAAATAACAAATGTCAGCTCTGTCCATGGAGTCTAGAGACCGATCGGGGAGTCCGCAAGTGGCAAGCTGCATTAAATGTTAGAGTATGGCGGTAGCAAGTAGGAGCATGGGTGCTTAAGTGGCAAAGACAGCAACCATTGGATTCGGTCACATCATCACCCCACCTACCCTCATCTAGTATAAACAGGCGCATTAACTACATTATAAAGAATTAGCATTTTGATACTCAGAGCCTTAGATTATCTCTCTCTCAATCTTGTATTAGTTACTGTTCCAGAGCACCGTTCGGCCTCTTTTGTGTAATCAGTGAATTACCCTAATACAAGCAGGCTTTTGAGTGCATCTTATTCATATTTCATATTTTATACACCTTTTATCCAAAGTTGGTGTTGAGCTTTCAGATCTACGGGACTAAACCTCAACATACAACTAATAATTTGAAATGTCTACAGCTTTGTAACCATTATTCGAAGGAGATAATGAATAATACATCACAAGGTTGATAATTCTTAATCAATTAGTTAGAATTTCATAACAATAAGTTTAAAAACTAACACATACTCCATATTATTGTAGTGTACTGCAAATTGATGTTAAAATGATGAGTAGAATCTTCAATAATTGTAATGCAAAATACAAAGACTTGATGCCGTGAGCCCCTGACGGTAGATGATTCTGGTAATTAAGTCGCCACCGTTAGTCGCGGACAAGCGAATGGATCAACATAGACGCCTTCTGTTCATTAAGCCAAAGTATCAAATTGTATTGTCAACCATACTTCTCAGGACTTTTCATTAATACTCACCATTATTTCAGTTTTTATGATATTTCATTCATATATTAATGTAATAAGTAAGTTAGTAAAAAAACACTTAACATGTTAAAGAACGGTGTCATACTTTTAGGTTAAAGAGTCAAATTGGCCCTCAAACTAACTTAAAAGTGCAATTCATCCCTTATTTAGAGCATCCACATTGATGATCCTCAAATTTACAGTTTTTCATGGCCTATTATTGCCATGTCACTTCCACATAAGATAATATCAAATAATCTCCAAACCAAAAATTTTCTTCTCATTCATGATCTTAATTTACCTAGAATTTTTATGAGACATACACTTAATTTCAAAATCTCTAACTTAAATGCACTCTCACACACACATGCACTCTACATGCACAAACTATATTACTAGTTATACATATATGGTACTATATTAGATACATGTAATATACGTACTACAAATTATATAGTATATTAATAAAGTACATACTATACGTACACTACTATAAATTTTTGTATCTAACATTATATATTTTAATTTATAACATTTCAATTAATGTATTTTCTTTAATAATATTTCAATTAATGTATTTAATTGTAGTAGTGCTAAATAACAATGTATTGGATGTTGAACAATGAACACTTGAATTGAATTTGGATGTTGAACACGTAGCACATGCACTTTTCAATTTGGATTTAATGATAGTGTGTTTAATACTCCGTATGGCATACATGAGCTCTTCAAATCAATTAATGAGTATGTCTAGAAAATTGGAAGAGGAGCCTAAAAGTTGGAAATAATCATCAAATAAGCTAGCTTTAGAATTTGACCTAGTTAGCTAGTTAAATACGGTACGGGAATTAAACGAGGTTTAATACGTACGTGTTTTATTCGGTAAGATGAATAAAAAACGGTCAAAAATTCGTTCAAAAAAACGTTGACTTTTAAAAAACGTGTAAATACGTATGCGTGTATAATACGTTATCTATTACAAAAATTCGGACAAAAAATACGGGTATTATTTTGAACATTTAAATAATATATTTCATAAAATTAAATAACATATATACTAAAAAGAAATAAGTATAAGTATACACATATTCATGTAGCAAATCTCATTACTACATAAAAGAATACTCCGTAGTTCGTAATTGCATAAGTTGATGACAAAAATAAAAATAGTAATTAAGTCCAAGACAAAATTTTGCAAAATAATGTCAAAAAAAATAAAAGACATAATAACAGTAGAATGAGATTAAGTTAAAATCATTATCTTTATATGATCATCAAATAACACTCAAGTTAAACTCGTCATTTTCATTAAGATGGCAATGACATATGAGAAAAGTTGTGTGATTGTTACGCTTATTATTGTTTTTGTGTAAAAGTTTCAACAACAACAACATCCAAGCCTTAGTCCCAAAACATATTGGGGTCGGCTAACATGAATCGATACATGATATCACCACCAAAGGGAAAAGAAAGAAAATAAAGATAAAAAATAAGCTATTATAAAAAAGATAATATAAAACAGGATGAATATACTTAAAAATAATTAAAAAAAAGGATAAAAATAATTTTTATATATATATATATAATTATATATATATATATATATATATATATATATATATATATATATATATATATATATATATATATATAGGTAAGAGATCAAATGCAAACCATGCTTAAAATGCAAACTCGTGAAAACTCCGACAACCGGTGGTATTTTTGGCTCAAAGTTTTTGTGTATGTTCCTCATCAAGTCTAGTTCATATATACCAAATTTGAGCAAAAAATTCAATCGGGAAGGTCATCAAATGATTTTTGAAAGAAAACTGCATTTTATATGTATTTTCCGGACCAGTTTTCTTTCAAAAATCATTTGATGACCTTCCCGATTGAATTTTTTGCTCAAATTTGGTATAGATGAACTAGACTTGATGAGGAACATACACAAAAACTTTGAGCCAAAAATACCACCGGTTGTCGGAGTTTTCACGAGTTAGCATGGGAGAACTAGTTAGTATGAGATCTCACCCCTATATATATATATATATATATATATATATATATATATATATATATATGGATAACAAAATAAAAAAACAAGAAGAAGAAAAGATGAGGGGAAAATTTTTAACTTGAATATGCTTGCTTGTAGACTACATAAGTTTTAGTCTTTCAGGATGCTTGTTTTAGCCGTCATGCAATTAATTTTAGTCTTTAATAATTGCATTGTAACAATACAAAAACACGGGATCACGGGGAGGACGTTTTCATTTTTACTTTTATGCTATTGTTGATCTTGTATGCATTTAATGCATTCATTCAATTGGTCAATTCATGTTTATGTTTTTTTTTGTAAAATACGGGAAAAATATGTTTTACACGGGAAGTAAGAGTTTTTTTCCTTTTTAAACGGACCGACATCCCCCCCTTTTAAAAAATGTGTTTAAAACGCGTTTAAAACGCAAAAAAACTAACTAGGGAATTTGATACCAGATTTTTTATCAAATAATTTCTACAAATAATCCTAACTTCTCAACCATAATCTCAAAAAAGATCCTCCACATCATCACAATGATCTCTAAAATAATCTATGGATGTGGATGCCCTTAGGAGGCTCTGTCCGGCTGTCTCCAATTAGAGCGGTTCCCGGTGTAATTTTTTGATGATTTTTTTGAGCATCTTCTTCATTAAGTCTAGTTTACCCATATCAAATTTCAGATAAAAATTCAACCGAGAAAACAGTCAAATGATTTTCTGAAATGTACTGCGCTTTTTAACTGCGCAATTATCTTCAAAAATTCATTTGACCGTCTTCTCGATTGAAGTTTTAGCTGAAATTGGGAATGAGTAAATTAGACTTAATGTAGAAGATGCTCAAAAAATTCATAAAAAATTCCACTAGGAACCGCGCCCCAATTGGCGACGGCCGGACAGAACCTCCTAAATAAGGGATGAATTGCAATTTTTAAGTTATTCCGAGGGCTAATTTACCCCTTTAGCCTACTTTTTATAAAACATGGTATAGTATGATATGTACGTCGTGTCGGTCGTGATATTATAAATTGATTTTGAAATGAAAAATGATCACTCAATAACTACAGTTGAAACAATTGCTAAAAGGGTACGGTCATAATAGTTCCTTTTACATTTCAATAAACAAGTAAACATAATCCCATTTTCTGGTAATATTATTACGGAAAAGTCACATTTAAAAAGAAGTTAGAATTGGAACACACAGTTAAGGCAGTTTAACTCATCAGTAACAGTAACTAAAGCATATGATATAAAGAGTAATGATCCTGTAGTCCGACGGGAAGCCTCGTCGGAACTTGTCTGTTTGAGGGCCTTCCCAATGAAATTTTTTAATTAAGTTTTTTGAGCATGTTATTTATTAAATCTAATTTGTGTCCCCTCCAAATTTCAGCTTAAATTTGGATCGGGAGGACAATTAAATACATAATTGAAAACCACTTCGTAAAAATGTATATGACAAGTCCGACGGGAAGACCCGTTGGAACTACATGAGGCAATCTAGTTTGACTGTTCATGCATCTATGAGCTTTTCAGTTTTCTTTTCGCAGCTTGAAGAGTTAAAAAGTAAATTTTAAATTTATAATGTAGAAAAAATGAAAAGCTCAAGTCCATGAGAAACGGAAGGAAGTAAAAACTCCTTATTAAACATGTTTGTCATTTTAGTTTTGAAACTATTTGTCCACACTTTTTGTACACCTTCATATGTGAACCGAAAAAGAGGCTATTCACGAACAAAAAATAACGGATGTGTGTAAAATGATGTGTATACAACAAGAATTTTTGTTCAAGAATTAGTTTGTGGGCTTGTTTACTTCCTCCTCACTTACATTTTTCTTTTCTTATTCCAAACTTAACAATATTTATTTTCGACAATTTTAACGGTTTGACCAATACACCAGCTCCTTTGTAACTTTTGACAAATTTGCCAATACAAAAGTAAAATATTGCGTATGCAAAAGAGAATTATAACAATCCTTAATCCCAAAAGATGATTAGATAAATAATAAAAATCATACATTAATTAAAAAGAACTGATAAAAATTTTGAACAAGTAAAAAAAGCGATAGTTCACCAAATTAGAAATGCGGCGCTTGGTAATTGACAGCGTATGAGTGTATCATACCTGCCGAGAGAGGATTTGGCAAGTGCGAGATAATACTATCTATAACGCCTCCGCCGCCGCTGTGGTCATTTTGCTGCACATCTCCTCCTCCGCCTCTACCATCCGTATCACTGCTCTTGTCCTCATCCTCATCCGCGTGGCTCCTCTTCTCTTCCTCCTCCCCATCGTCTCCCGAGACGTGGCTGAAGAAGTTAGAAATCAAACCGTTGATTCTTCCTCCTCTTTCTCCTTCGCTACGGGCGCCTTCTTGATCATCAACTAAATCAATAATATTATTCCCCTCCGTCTCTTCTTCTTCTTCCTTTGTCCCACCGCCGCCGGACACAAAGGCGGAGATGAAGTTCTTGATGACCCCACCAGCAGACTCGCTACTTTCTTCAGCTCGTTTCTTTGTATCGCCGTCCCCTCCCTCCATTTCTATCTTTTCTCCTTCCATTACACTGAAATCTATTTCATTTTAGTTCTTTTTCTTTTAAGTATATGCCTAGTATTTATTTATTTCCGATGACAAGGCATGCGCCAATTCTTCACAAGTAGGGATGGACCCGGGCCGGGCCGGTTCCGGTTCCGGGCCGGGCCCGGGCGGGCTTTTTTTCGGGTTACATGGGCCCGGAACCGGCCCGGGTTGATACCGGGTCGGGGCCTAACCGGGCCGGGCCGGGCCGGGCCCGGTTCAATGTTTTTTTTTTTTTTTTTTTTTTTTGACTTTCTTGTTATCTCCCTTACCCCCCCCCCCTCACCCCCCACGCCCCAAACCTCCCTAAAACACCCAGCCCTACCCTAGGAAAAGAAAAAAAATTGAAAAAACCAAAAAAAAAAAAAAAAAAAATGAACCGGGCCCGGCCCGAACCGCCCGGGCCGGTTCAACAAAAACAGGGCCCGGAAACGGCCCGCCCGACCCGCCAAAACGGGCTAAAAGCCCGGAACCGGCCAACCGGGCCCGGTCCGGTCCGGGCCCGCACAGTAGCGGGCCGGTCCGGTTCCGGGCCGGTTCGGCCCGGCCCAGTCCATCCCTATTCACAAGCCTCCACCTAGACACTTAATTGTCAGAAAGCCGGTGCTTTGCCACCCAGAAATAATAAAATATGCGCCTACTAAATTAAAAATAAGATACCTTCTAATTCAACATACTTAAATAATACTACACTGTTCGAGAGTGGTGCAGTTATTAAAAAAACGAGGAAATTAAAAAAACGAGGAAATTGCTATTGAATCCATAAAGTAAAAAAAAAATAAAAATGATTTAGAACCACACAACTAAAAAAGTAAGAATGATTTAGAACCACACAACTTTTACAAAATTTAATATAGGACAATCTTAATGGAACAAACCAAAAAGGAAAAATGCAACATTCTTAGATGACATTTTAATCCATCCCTAATACACGATCATAACCTTACCTCAGAATCTCAAATGACATTTTAACCCAATTTTGCAAGCCATACACAAATCATAATATGCAACATATACGTAGACACGTTTGCTTTTGCTCAAACTAGATATAACCACAGTAATGCAAGTAGTAGACTAGTAGTTGTAAGCGTTAGTGCATTGTATCACAGTATCAGCCTATCAGATAAAATAGAGGTGTTCATGCATACAAAAGTACATAAACTTACGGAGAACAATCTTATAACAAACACGGTTCTTATTATGTTTTGTTTTCGGGGGCATGAGGGGCCGGGGGAGGCACCAGGTAACGAATGATTGAATGAGTACCATGAGTTCTTGGGGCTTTCAAGTATGATGATGTCAAAATCCCTTTGCGAAGAAACCTCCATTGTTACCAGAAAACATTATGCAGAGCAAATTTACGCGTTACCAACAAGGCAACAACCACCAAGATACCACAAAGAGTTCACCAGTGGATTGGATTTATCAATCTGTCTTTTTACCACTGTCTGCAATTAGCTCAGCCAGAGGGCGACCAAACACTTTATTTTCCACCACAGCAGTTTTCTCTGCCACTCTTCTCCGCCTCTCCTTCATCTTTTTGGCATAATCATGAGCAAAGACAATCCGCAACACAGTATCAAATCCAGGGATGTCGTCCACCAGCGTGTACAACAATTTTCTACTGACCTTAAAGAACACCTTTAACATCATCATCGCATCTCTGTTCCAGTCATAAAGGTACGGAGGTCCGGTTGTGTATGATCCCAGAGGTTCACGATACCACCTCCCTCGATATGTTATCTGATCCATTGCTTGTTCTACACTCAGGACCTCCCACGGCCTTAGCCCAGGGATCACCTCAGCCAATTTAATCCTGCACCAACACCCTTATTATGCTTGCTCATAAATAGAAAGGAATTCTAAGTACCCATTTGGCAAGCTTATCTTTTGCCTAATAATCCAGTTTTTTAAGAATTGCTAATTATATTCTTTCACGCGCTTAACTGATTGCATATGAAAAAAGCAAGGTTAGAGTGTTTAGTTGGATGAAGAGGACCATTTTAGCTTCTTTGGGTATATTATCCCTCCGTCCCGAAATTAAGTTTTCACTTTCCTTTTTGGGATGTCCCAAAATGAAGTTCCCACTTCAACTTCTTTCTATATTTGGTAAGTTTTTAGGATGTTTTTACTTGGACTGTAATTTGCTGGTCTGGTCTGAGCTGGTCTGGTTTCTTTGTATTTTTATAAATATCCAAGTCTGGTCTGGTCTGGGACAGATTACAGTCCAAGTAAAAACATCCTTATTACTCAATTACCCTTTTACCCTCACATCACTTCATTGAATTGATGTGTGTTACCCCCATTTCACTATTCATTACCCTCTTTCTTATACCCATTTGGGTACTACAACTATTAATAATCCAAGGGCATTTTTGAAAAACCAACTTTATTTCTTATTCTACCTAAAAACCCGTGAAGTCAAACGAGGAACTTAATTTCGGGAAGGAGAGTATTTTTTTTCATAATTCAACACATTCAATCAATTCAGATGTTTTAGCCCTAAAACCATTTTTAGAAATGGTGAAAAGTACAGACGCTTTTTAACAGTCTCTATTATTGTTCCATGTCACTGGATTTGATTTTTGGTTATTGTAAAAAGTTATTCTGAGCCAATAATAGAGAGGGTGTAAAAAAGTGAAGTTTTATTTGCATCTAGCATTCCTCACTTAAACGGTTGAACTTCAGCAGACTAAACATATTCAATCAGTCAGGCACGTCGGACAAGATCATAAGGTGGCTGGAGGGAACACTTGTAGCAAAGGGAACTATATATAAGGTTGAGTGTCTAGTACAATATGTGCGCACAATATCTAGAGCTGAAAGTACAAACACATAAAGCTGTAAACTAGCTATCATAGCGGGTCGTCCAGGTAACCACAAAAAACCTGGTCAACCAGTTCGATCAATGGGATATACACTGTCATAATCCAAGAGAGATAAAGAGAATATTTATGCACCTTAGATCTTTTGGGATGAATTTATTAGGCATGTGATCCTCATCCAATAATGATGTCAGTTCAGACCCACTTGCCCAAAGAAATAGGGCATGGCTTGGAATCCTTACACCGGGCCACATACCACCATTAGCTTCCATAACAGCTATGTCACGCTTCTTGCTCTCGTAAGCTTCTTCTTGGAGTTGTTTATAAGTCTTCTTCTCGTGCCCCTTGAGAAGAACCCATGGAGGTATACCCTTCTGGAGCTTGTGGAGGAAGGCTGTGGCAGCTGCCCCTAGTCTAGCTGCGAATCAATCAATCACATTCACCATCAACACGCTTACATATATGATACTCTGGGTTATTTACTCGGTGAGTACTCGGCGAGTACTCGGTGAGTACTCCCTACTCGGCCTATGACCTTGCAGAGTAGCACATTACTCGGCCCGAGTTATTATTCCGAGTTACTCGCCGAGTACTCGGCGAGTTTGCCAACTCGGTCAGTGGGTCAAAAAGGCGATTTACTCGCGAGTACTCGGTATTAAAAAAAACATTACCTCCACTAGGAAAAAAATTAAATTGAGATTATCCTCTGTGTTGTTTCTTATTCTCCCTCATGTTGCCTATTATATTCTTCTCTGTATACTGTAATAAACTCTAAGAATTTTGGATTGTTCTTCGTTTGCTTTTGCTTCTTAAACTGGTGTTTTCATAGTACATTTTCAAGTCTTTGGCCAACTAAAGTGAATGTATTGAATGTACCCCTGCGACCTGAGTTTCTGAATGCTGAAATAAAATCTCTTAATTGAAAAGGTGAAAAATATAACTTAGCAAAAAAGCATCACGTTTGGTTTTGGGTGAGCTGCAATTTTCATTTAGGGAACTACCTTTGAGGACTCATTGTTCGGTAGGTGCCAAAAAACTGCAGAAAATATTTGCCTTTTCTTCCCCTGCTCGTGCTTCTTGAAGTTGTATTCTGGTATTGTATACATATTATATGCATTTTAAGACAATTTCTATCCTTTTATTCACTTCTAAACATTTTAAGACAATTTTATTACTATATTTTAAGACTACTATATTTAAATATATTTTTTATATTTAATTAATACTAGGCCGAGTAATCACCGAGTAATCCCGAGTAATCGGTCCTACTCGCTACTCGGTCCTTGACCGAGTAGCTACCGAGTAGCGAGTAAACTACCTAGATGATACTCTTTCCATCCCAAAATAGATTGTCATATAACTATTCATGTGGCCAACTTAATTCATTCTTATTCTCTAGTTTTCTGTGTCAACCATTTATCACATTTGAATTCGGTTTTTGTGGTTCAGTAGGGATTTTAGTGCAGTTTCTAAATATGTAGGTATTAATTGTTAACACTAATTTAAATCTTATCGGGGGACAGTTACCTTATCATCAATAAAACCTCATAAACCGTAACTAGCAAGCTGATTTGCGACAGATGTCATATTATTATTATTATTATTATTATTATTATTATTATTATTATTATTATTAGTATTAGTTTCCTATCAGAATTGGCATTTTATTTTAGAGAGTATTACTAATAATATTGTAATAGATTAAAGACTGTATTTACTTTATAGGGATTTTACTTAGTCCAAAACATGTCAAGTCTCTAAGGCTCATCCTCTAGGCTCTTTGAGGGTTGAGTTTGCCATATACAACCACACTCATAAGAATTATACGTAGTATAATTTTAATCTATTCTCTATAACTCATTCACTAATAAAAACCACTAATAATAGAAAACAAATTAAAAGAGAAATGGCGGTGGAAAGTGAAAATGAACCTTCCCATGGAGCAATAGCACGTTCCAAGCCATAAACCATGGAAATAGGTGCCCATTCGTCCATGTCCTCGCCCCAAATGAAAGTATGCCTGTCAATGATTCCACCAGCCCATGCAGTCTTAAGCTGTATTAACTCCATGGGACCCCTAGACCGACCTAACCGGTCCTTATAAAACCATCCACCAGTCTTCATTATAACTGGACACAAGTTAAAACAAAAGGTAAAGCTCAATTAAATGGAAACTAATATAGTACGTAGTAATACTCTACATGAAAAAATGGATCAAACTAGTCCACCACTCTATCCTAAACGGAGGTAAGAACATAATGCATTGAAACTACTTTGTTAGAGTCCCGCATTGAAAAAATAACAAGAGAATGATTGTTTAATAAGATAGTTTGTTGAACTAGCAAACACATTGGATTCAATACTTTGAGGTGGTTTGGCTCATGTGCCTTACGACCCAGTTGAGCTACCTCAACACAATCCTGCATTTTACCATATTATAATTATAATAACCACTGCTTAAATCCTAGAATAGCTGACTTAATTTAAGGTAGAGAACTTACAATCATAATACCGCTTTTCAAGCCGCTTATACCCAATAGCCTGGGCAGCGTCAATGGGCCTTCCAGGTGGATATGGCCTTTGTCGGAACCCCCATAGCCCAAAAAAGAATTGCTGCGCGAAATCCCAAAACTTATCATCTGACTCTTCTTTTGTCTTTATTGATTTCCTAGGCATAGGCCTTCCATCCAATCCAAGCACATTAGGGAGTGCCTTCATAGATAAACATAGCACGCTTTATCAGATTATTTTAAAACTAGTACTAGTATGCAAAAAGTAGAACAAAGTGTTGCATTTGATCAAATAGATTATGCATGTACTATGGAAAACATGAACTTTAACTTCACTGGTAGACTATCTATATTATATTATTATCTCGTTTCACCATTTTTACCCTGAGAGTTTTATAGTAAAATAAAATAAAAATGTGCTGCATTTTACTACCTTAAACAGAGTAATTTATTAGAAAAATTGAAATTTTATTGCAAATGCTAAAAAGTTCATGAATAAGCGGATACTTAACTACCTGAGTTCAACAAAAGGAAAAAATCCATGTAAAATATGTGTGTAAAGAAGTATTTAAAGCATAGTAAAACCTGCCACAATTTCTTGTCTTCTTTCTTATAAGGAGCTAAATTATCTTTGAGCGCATCCTCATTAATCTTATCTCCAATCTCTTTAGCGCGGGCCAAGAACTGCACAACCGGGCTTTCCTTCAATTCAGCTAACCATTCCTCGTTCTCCTCAATCTCTTCTTCTGTCGGGCTCTCCTTCTTCTCGAAAACCGGGTCTTCCTTAAGAATCTTCTCTACTTCCGGCGAGTGCCGGTAGTCCGGCAGGTTCTCGCACTCCCAGTAGAACTGGTCAAGCATGCGACGGTACTTCCCCGGAGGTTCGTCCTTCTTAGGCTTTCCAGAAAAAAGCGGGAATGAGATAGCGGCAAAAGGATAATTCTTTGATCGATGGTTGCATAAGTTTACAGAATCAATAAGGGTGTGGAAATCGACGAATTTAATAGGGCTTGGAGGTTTATTGAACCAGTTATTATTGAAAGGATTGAAGTTAATTGAAGCCATTGGAGTGGATTAGATGGTTTCTTCGCTTATGGTTTTGGCAATGGCCGACCGCCTGAGGGATTCCAACGGGAAGGAAGAAGACTGATAGTGGCGACCGGCGAGTGGAAAAACAATCTTGAACTCTCTATTTTTGTCTCTATTGCTGATTAGCTTAGTGGCCCAATCCGTTAAAGAGAGTGGGCTAAATATTTAATTATGTATGAATTGGGCTATCGGCCGAACTAATCTGACAATACTCATCCAGTTGGGCTTACCCGCCCAACTTGGGCCAATAGCAAGCTTGGTGACCTGATGTCCTGATGGTTCCATGGTTTTTAGAATATTATTCTAAATCAGTAAACCTAGTATATGTTCAATTATGATATACTTTATTCATCTCACTAAGATTATCTCATCTTTCATTTTCGGTTCATAAGGTTGTCTCTTGTCATATTTGATAAAATTTGTGTAGTTATAAATCATTCCTTACTTTATCAAATCAATATCAATCACATAATGTCACTTTTCTGGACGTTAGTGGGATGGGGCAATAATATTTATTGTCTTTGATGGAGTATATGGCCCAGGAACCCCCGGCCCATAGACTCCCACTTCTCCTACACAAGTCCATAGAGCCCAGAGGACATCTCAGGCCCAAATACAACGGCCCAAGCTTCAAAGTAGCCCAGAATACACACTGGGGTGCCTTCGGCCTCCTTGGCCGAAGGCCTCAAAACTCACAGGATAGCCTTCTCCGGCATAAGAAGCAGCTGGGATAAAACGGGCGGAGACATGAGCCTTCGGCATTCTCATGTCCTCAGCACCAGGGGAATCCTTCGGCTGAACCAAGCCTTCGGCTACACGAGGAGCCAGGAGCCCCCGGCTACACGAGGAGCCCTCGGCTACGCAAGGAGCCCTCGGCTAGCGCAAGGAACCCTCGGTTACACAATGAGCCCTCGGCTACACAGGGAGCCCTCGGCTACACGAGGAGCCTTCGGCTGAACAAGCTCAATCATCGAAGATTCCTTTTAGAGACAACCAACCACCGCATTTAATGCCACGTCGCATCCGCCAACCGCATTCAATGCGGTGGACGTACCACTGCCGGTGCCACTAGGCTGATGTGACCCTTCGGCCGTTGGATTGCTGACACGTGTCCTCTCATCGCATTTATTGCTACTATAAATAGCAGCCCATTTCTCCTTGTAATGGACACCATCTACATCTCACTCCCACACACTGAGTTCATTTAATAAAATCGACTCTCTCTCCTCCTATTTTGCTCTGACTTCTCTCTAGTTGTTCCCGCAATAACCCCTCGGATAGGATACCCCCCGGGTAGACTGTCCATCAGTCTTAATTCACTGCTCACTAGTAAGTGGTAAAACATTTCAAAGTTAAAGTTTTAAATTTTAGAGCATGTTGACCGTTTCTGTCACAAAATTTGTTCACTATCATTTTATATGTACATCCTTGCACCTTTGTTCAATGAGTGAAAAACACACCAGAGAGTTTCCTCCTATCATTGTAAAATCATTATCCTTCTTGGTGATCTGAGAGTCCTTTTTAGCGAGGTGAGAGTGAGTGCTGGCAAGGCTAGTTAGGTGTGTTACCCCCTTAGCCTAAGTGTGCACAAGAGACAACCTGAAACCGACATCCAGAGTGTTTGAGCCAGAATCCGACAGACGGAATCGATCCTCAATAACATTCAACCGTTATTTCCATGCATAAAAGAAATTTCTAAATACGAGCTATCTGATATCAAATACTTCGTATATATGTATGTCGTCAATTTGCTCACTTCTATTGTTTTTAGTCTAGTTTCATAGGCATTGGCAATTTACACAAGAGTACACTTAGGTTGATTCAATTTCGCTAGAGGACAATCCTTACTTCATAGATGCATTTCCACTAGAGCTCGGTTCTTTCCGCTGGAAACGATGATTTTCCATATGTTTGATTAAGCATTTCAATTTTTCTAAAACCATTCGATGATTCATCTCTTCAACAAGTCTTAACTATGAAGTTTATCATCTTTCTTCCATCCCTTTCAATGAGAAATATTACAAATTACAACGTAACAATTCATAGGCAATCCCTCGTATTTTTGCTATTGCAATTAGAAAACAAGTTGTAAAAAATAATTACATACTCCGTATGGACCGTATTGTCACTAATTCCCTAATTCCCTTCATTCCCTCGTATTTTTGCTATTGCAATTAGAAAACAAGTTGCTACATATAGTCATTACGCTACAACATTATTTGGGATGTGTTCTTATGAACATGCTTTAATTTCAGATAAGTTAAGTACAAACATAACAGTTCAAATCGAATACAAACATAACAAGTCAAATCAAATCTATGTGATGTTAACAAACAAAATCAAATTTATATAGATTGGACCGCACAAATATGCAATATGCATTACTAAACCCTATCCGAAACTACTGTCTAAATATATAATTTAACTATTTCCCTTGCTATAAGTTGTTGACTTATAGTATACTCGTATAGTATAGTTTCTTATGAAACACTGTTTCACATTTGTCGCTCGTATACTCGTATAGTCGTATAGTACCCGTGTGCCACCTTACTTGACTTGAGGGATGTTTTTGCTTACATCCGTTGTTGGCAAAGAAGTAAAGAAGTAAAGAAGTAAGAAGTAAAGAGAAAGAAGAATCTCGTTTAAGAAGTAAAGAAGTCCAACTTAACTTTTGTGGCACCGTGTTCTACCCTCAATTTTCCGAAAAATATGACTACGAGCCCGTTTGGAGAACTCTGTTTTCGGCTTATCAGTCTTATCAGCCAGCTTTTTCACCAAACACATAACTTTTACTTTCGCGCGCTGAATTGTGTAATAAGCCGAAAAAGTAAGGTTGGAGTTACTTTTCTGGCTGTATTGGCTGAAGTTACTGTAGAGGACCATTTTAGCTATTTTTACATATAATTTTTTCTTTGATTTATTAATAAAATATATTTTTAAATTTTTTTCTTCTTAAATCAGCAGAATCAGCCAAAACAGCCACTCCAGCCAGAATATCATAAATTTCAGCAGAATCAGCCAAAACA
Organism: Cuscuta epithymum; assembly: GCA_945859915.1. NCBI lineage: Eukaryota > Viridiplantae > Streptophyta > Magnoliopsida > Solanales > Convolvulaceae > Cuscuta > Cuscuta epithymum. Next base: position 2,592,466 of record CAMAPF010000109.1, on the reverse strand, counting down.
GCCGATTTTGGTGCTACCAAACGGGCTCTACATGTTTGGTCTTTCTTAAACAGGGATAATTAATTATTAATTGATTAACTAATTAATTATTAATTAATAATTAATTAATCAACTAATTAATTGTCCCTAATTCCCTTCATAACCAAAACCAATCCATTGGTAATTAATTAACCTATTTAATTGTTCTTCCCTTACGTAATCAAGGTCAGTCCGTCGGTGTGAGATCAGACCATGATGGCAACAACAAACTCCGATGGCGGCACTAGTTTCCAGCAGGGGCATAAAACTCCAGCAACCACAACAGAATTCTAGCAGGAAGGAATTTGGGAAAGAAGTTCCCCACAGCAGCAGCGGTCCAGTGACCTAGACAACTAATGGAGCTTCCAGCCCTATAAGGATATTTTTATCCAATCACAAATAAAAAAGGAAAAATTGATAGTAATAATCCCAACTATTGGCGGTCCGCTCATAATAATCCCAACTATTGATTATTACAGAATAATCCCAACTTTAGGGACCTTCCGCCAATAATGGTCCCTATGAATAAATTCCTGGAGTTTCTAAAGTGGATGAGATGGGATATAACAAGTAATCCCTATAAATAATCTCAACTTTTAATTTTTACGCTTATTTTCTATTTAAAATTCACTTTTTATAGAGATAATATATGGTCATGGACCATTATTGGCGGATAGTCTATATAGTTGGGATTATACAAAAATAATCAATAGTTTGGATTATTTTCAGCGGACCGGCAATAGTTGGGATTATTATTTTCAATTTTTCCAATAAAAAATCCTATTTGTGAAACTACTTGATCCTATTTTTTGAAAACGGAGGAGTTTTACTCCTTGAGGTATTCTTCCGAATATTCACATAACATTGTTGCTCATTCCCATTTATACACGCTTTACGGACTACAGTTATTAATCTATAAAGGCAGTATATCACAAAAGCACAACGATTATAGATGTAAAATATCAAAACAAAGACAAAAACTAAAGAGATAACAGTAGCTGAAGCTGATTTTGATTGTATAAATAACTAATGAGAGCATCTCATCAAATGCCACTATAGTAAATTGGTCAGGTTACCGAGAAATAGGTGGCCTGGCCTTTAAGAACTTCACAAAAAGGAAAAGGAAAAAATAGACACCTTTCCATACACCAACTAACATACGACACTGTAGTCTTGGAAACTCTCCCAGTTTCTGGGATGCACCAAACCCATCCAACATTACCGGAAGCAAAACTTGGTAGAGAGAAAGAGCAGCATTCATTTACCATTTTACCCACAAATAGAGAAGGTCCGCCCAATCATCCCTTGGGTCCATGTGGCAGTCTCCTTGAGCTGTTCATCATCCGACTGAAGACATTCCCCCAAAAACGCATTGCAAAACACCCGATCACTCAACAATGCCTTCACATTTGTACCCAATGAATCTACCAAATCACCCAACACAGCAACCGCAGCTTTTGTAACACTCTCGTATCTGTAAAACATAAAATAATATTAAATTTGATTTAAGCCCGTCTAAAAGTGGCATCTTTTGGTTTAAACTCTTGCGCTTATTGTTTTCAGTTCAGCATTATATGCTACTACGTACTTTCTTTTTGGGAGTTACGCCTCATCTAAACTACAAGGTATCAAGTACTCCCTCCGGTTCTTAATTAAGTTCCTAGTTTGACTTCACACATATTAAGAAATAAATTTGACTTTACTGTGGAGTGTACTATTTGAACACTGTTTGGCACTATTTAAACACTGTTTGGCATTGTTTTAGTGTTAATCATTTGCCAAATAAGGAAAGATTTGAAGTAGGAACTTTAATATGGACCATCCTAAAAAGGAAAGTAGGAACTTAATTACTGGACGGAGAGAGTATCAATGTTAACAGTTTATAACATTTTCATGTGGTAAATAATATGGAGTACTAACGTATTCTATAAAAATCAAAAGACAAGAAAAAACAGAACAGAAACAAAGAGCACTACAGTTTCATTATTATAAACATATAACAGACATGTAAAAAATAGTACACAATTGGGAGAAGGCAGTGTGTACCTATTCCGGTCTTGGGCAACTAGTTCGAGGAACTGGAGAAGATGAGGTGCATGGGGCAACATCAATTCCGGCTTGGAATTCTTAAACCCCTGCAATATGCCTGAATACGCCTCGAAAATACTACGCCTCAACTGGTTCCCATAATCAGCCATCTCCTCATCCTCGTAATCCAGATTCGCACACACCTCGGCTGCACTCTTCATCATCGGCAAAGCAAACTCTACATACTTCTCAAAATTCTCCCCTATGGCCAGAGCAATATCCCCAAAGCATGAGAATATTGGAGGCTTCACGGAACGGTTCAGCTCCCCACTAGACAGATCGTTAAGTAGAAGTGACATGATGCCGTCACAGAATGGTAAGATCTTTTCATCCAAAGCACGACAAATGTCCCCAACTACTCCCACCGTGATGGCACACACTTGGTATTCCTCAAAATTCTGGAGTCCCATCTCCAGGTACTTGTAGAGCTCATGCATGTACTTCTCAAACCCTGGACCAGTCGCATAAGCCAATGAACCAATGGCGAGCATGGCTTCTTCGTGAACAACTGAGCTACGACAGGTGAATATCTTAAGGAATAAAATCATGATCTGATCAGCAGCTTGGAGAATCAAAGACTTTGTCTCTTCAGTGCTGCTAAGCCTCTGGATGATGACCTGGAGAACACCACAGAGTGAGGCTTGTAAGTCTGCCTGCTTTCCTCTGTCATCTGAGGATAGAATCTGAAGGTTAATGGTATTATCCAATTTGTTCATGATCACAGGGCAAAGCTGTACAATAACAGAAGCTGTTTCTGAAAGGTTGGCACACCTTACAATTTCATTCAGGGTTTCATATGCAGAGGAACGAAGTTTCGTATCGTTTGCATCCACACGGTCAGCGGCAGTAACAAGGGAGCCTACGAAATCAGGAACATACTGAGTCAGCAGTGAGGAAGCTGGGCCCGCATCCTCGTACCCCTGAGCGAGAAAATAGATGGCCCCACAAACCTTTTCAGCAACATGGGGTGCATCCTTAATGCTTTCCAGCAACACCCCTGCAACCCTCTGGAGGTTATTAGGAGATAGCACGGAATATCCAGATGCTGGTTTGTGTAATAACTCAAAAATACGGCTGAGAGTCCAAGCGGTGGTATCTCTCACATGGCTGCTTGCATCTTTCATGGCATTAAGCAGAAAATCAAAACCAGAGGAGACCATGGGAGAGAGTTTCTCAATGCTTGGGCCGTCAAGAATTGAACCAAATGCATATGTTGCAGCTTCCCGTGACCTCCAATCTGGCTTTAGTATGTTGGTCTCAACAAATGGCATCACAAGGGGAACAACAGCATCTCCAACAGTTCTGGATACAAGACCTAGACATGTGCCACCAGCCATGGCCAAATTCCAGATATCATCATCATGATCCTGATCTTCATCCTGCTTCAATAAAGTCTCAAGCAACATGGGAACTAAAAAGGGAAGAGATTTTTCAATGAAACGGGAGTGTGGAGCCCCAGATTCACCACTCTCAGAGTCTTCTTCATAGTCCTGAAGCTCTATCTCTTCATCGCATATAGAGCTCCACAATTCAATAGCTTGAAGAGCAACTGGCTCCACATCTTCTTTGACTGCCTTTGAAGATAGATCGATTATTATCTGCATATAAGGCTCAAGAACCTCATAGTATGTTGATGCAATAGAAACAAGACACTCAAAAGCAGCCTGTCTAATCTCCACCTCCTTAGCTGTGGTTGCCTCACAAACCACCTTAATGATGTAATCGCGTTCCATCTTATTCTGGAAGTTGGTTTTGGCAAAATCAAGTGCGTTGTATAAAGCCCTGGTTGCAACAAGACGGATTTCAGGACTCTGTTCTCCCACAGTCATGCCTGACACCACAGCGGTCAACACAGCATTGACTTCATCTTGGGCAAGATCATGGTGTGATATCTCCTCACAAACATAGCCAAGTGTTTCCAAAGTGGCCTGCTTAAGAGATGCAGAGCTGCCTGGCTGAGTCATATTTCCAAGTAACAATCCAATAAGTTCAGGCCACTCTTTCCGTGGGATTTCAATGGAAGCAATCTTAGCGATGACTTGGGAAGAAGTATGACTGGCATCACGTACAGAAGAGGTGAGTGTATTTAGAAGAAAGTTTTTTATTTGGGACTTGAGTGAGATATCAATCGCAGTCCACTTCTGAACAAGGATTTCTTTCCTGGAAGCTTCTTTTGCATCCAAAGAGTTCTTAAGAATAAGACCAGCCAGTCTGCGAGATTCAGTAGGTTTTCCATCATTGGATAGTTCAACTGCCAAGGACAGAAGAAATGATGATAGGTTCTGCTCTTTGAACTGAGAAAGAGTTGCTTCTGCGTCAGTCCGGGTCTTTGAATCAGCGGACTGAGCAGATATTAGAAAGTTGGTGATCTCCATAGCCATTTCGTCTCTGCCAAAAGTCACTAAAGGAGTTATTAAGAATTCAATTCATCATCAAGAAGCAACAGCATTGTCTAGTACATTAATAAGTCATCAATTTGCACTTTATATATAAACTCATGTATGACAAGTGGTTCAACTCAAACAGTAAATAACAAGGGGACAACCAACAAAATGCTTACTCACATGAGTTTTTCATACTTTAACTTTGAGGCATATGTAAGAGAGCGGACAGCCAGACTTGACAACAATATCAAGTCATTGGCATTTACTTTGAAAGACAGAAAACAAAAACTAAATAGATGAGCTTAAGCCATACTCCAAGCTTCACTAGTTAATATATGAACGGAGCAAGATTTGTTCAGAAACGAGGTTTGCCAGTAAAATCCGAATCTTCAAGGAGCATAATAAAGCCCAAAAATGGGAGAATCTAGAGAAAACCGATGATAGGTTAAGAAATGTAAGATGGGGATAGATCTAGAGACTAGAGCAAAACAGACACCAAATATGACAAATAAAACAAAAACAAAAACATGGTGCTAGACGATAAGGAGCTACTTTTTCAAATTATCAATGGATCCATGCACTCACGTGAGGAAGAACAGTGGCTCAAACTCGACACTTCAAATCCGATCGTAGACACCAAGCCAACTAATTAGGGTTTCCTCCCTGGTTCTTCCCCAATTTCCTTCGATGGAGGGAATCAGTAGATTGATTTTCAACTGAGCAGCGAAGAGATTGTATCTGAATAGCCGTTTGAAAGTGTGGATAGCTTATTGAGGACGTGATGGGGAGCGGGGAGCAGGACAGTAGGTTATTTCGAAATGGGGAAGAAGCGGGAAGACGCCAGAGCACGAAGGGACCATATACGGATATATAGAGCTGTTGTAGTGTTGTTTTCAAATGGTATGGGCTATCCATTAACGGGCTAGATACGATGACTCTGTAGCCCAACATGATCCGTATTCAAAGAACCAATTTATCCTTTTCCCTTTTTTCCATTTTTTGTCCTCCAACTATTGTGTCAGTTACACTTTTAATATTCGATTTTAATTTTTTCAATTTTAGTCCTTAACTAATGAGTATTGTGTTAGAAACACTTTTAATCCTCGATTTCAAAGTTTTCTACATTTAGTTTCCTGAATATTATCATATTGATACTTTTAGTCCTCCTACTATAATTTTGACACACTAAATAGAGGACTAAAAATGTCACTTCTATGAAAGTGTAGGACTAGGTATGAAAATAAAGCGAGTATCAAAAGTGTCTCTAATACAATAGTTGAGGACTAAAAGTAAAAAAAAGTCATTGTCGATTATCAAAAGTGTCAACGACATAATAGTCGGAGAATCAAAAGTGGTAAAAACTAGTAATTTTTTTCTTTATCATAAAAACTACTCCGTAGTAAATTAAGAACTAAAATAACTCCAGCTTATTTAGGTCGAAATATTTCCGGATGGGGGTGGGACCATGCGAATGGTCTCAATTAATTAATAGCCCAAACTATTAATTAATAGTCACACCGTTTCGTCCAAACTATACTCTCACTAATGTGATAAACTTAATTCAGTAAAGTTTTAATTAAATTATTTGTCAGTTGATCAAAGTATTCGTACATAAATGGAAACGAGTAAATGTGTGAAAAGTGAATGGTGATAATGAGATGTTTTGAAAATGGCATTTCAGCCCAAAAAAAAAGACGATTTACACATTTTGACGTTTTCAATATGTAAAAATGATGTTGGGTAAGTAGTTGTTCGGCCCCAACGTTTATGGATGGAGCCACTGCAAATAGGAGAGTTTTGGATTAGCCGCCAACTTATTTCCCTAATCAAACTCACTGACTGAATCCGCTATTGACATCCCGTTAGCATACTTCATTATTCAATAACCGCTAAATGTCAAACGTAATACCCCCAATATATACTTACTTTTCAAAATTAACATTAAGAGGCCGTTTGGCAACACAGTTTTTCGGCTTATCAGTCAACTTTTTCGCCAAACACGTAACTTTTGCTTTCGCGCGCTGAATTGTGTATTAAGCAGAAAAGGTAAGGTTAAAGTTACTTTTTTTGGCTATATTGGCTGAAGTTACTGTAGATGACTATTTTAGCTATTTTTACGTATAATTTTTTCTTTAGTTTATTAATAAAGCATATTTTAAAAATAATTTTTTCTTAAATAAGCAAAATCAGCCAATGCAGCCACTTTAGCCAGAACTTCATAAATTTCAACAAAATTAGCCAAAACAGCCGATTTTCGTGCTACTAAATAGGCTCTAACAAGAATAAAAGGTAGATAAGTAGTGAGATGATGTTTTGGATTGTTTTCCAATGAACAAGCAACATACATATTTTAAAACATTTTTCAAACAACAACGGTAGTATAGTTTATTTGTTTTTCATTTTCATCACAAATCAATATTTTCAAACCATTATGGTTTGTAACTCTTTAAATTGCAACATGCAATTGACCATAAGTGATGATTGGCTTTTTTATCGATAAAACCATCATGTTAGCAAGATTATCCTTGACTTTTATTGATAGTAATTACACAAGGGGTACGTGGTGATTCGAATTTGCCTTCTTTGACATTTGAAGGCAGTAGGGTTAATCTCGGAATGAAAACAGTAAGACCTTCATATTTTCCTCCTAATATTTTAGCTCCAAGGACATTATTTTCGGCTAATGTATTTGTCAATCTTGTAACATTGCATAACTATTGTTTCTTAAGAGCATGTCACTTTGAATGTTAATTTCAGCACAACCATCATTAAGCTCACCTAAAGTCCCATCTCCTAAACTCGTTCACACTTGCCAAATGTATGAAGATTTAACTGTGCCATTTACTATGTAACATGGATAAATAAGAGGGATGCCACACAAACTTCTGTCTAGAGCTCCAAAACAATATTTATGCATCATTGGAGTCTCATCCCATACAATGAGTTTGGAACCAAATTATTAATTATGCTAGTGGGCTCCTTTGTTTTATGTTGCATGTTGAGTGCTCATGCGAGTTCATTGGTATTATGAAGTGCGAATGATCAATTCTTCCACCAGGTAATAGTAATGACGCAATACCACTTGAAACAACATTTAAAACAATTTATCTTTTCAAACTCAAAGCGGTAGATATTTTTTCCGCACAAAGTTTTCCATTACATTTGTACTTTTGTGTAAAGATTATCCCACCCATTATTTTGTTCAATAGATTTCATAATGGCCATATTTACCACATGTGGTTGATACTTTGGACTTTGTATGCATTTATCACGCTCTTCACGCAAGACAAAATGGTCATACTCCAATTCGTCCATTATAAGTTTGTTGTGACAAATTGATGAGTCGTCTAAGTCGGGAAATGACATTGGTGGATAGTTTCTTACATTTCTTTCATGAATCTACAACATTGTTTCAATTTCAGAGAATGCATAATAGTTTTTTAATTCATCTTCGGTTAATATAGTGAGAATATTATGGAAGTGTACCTTAACGGTTAAAAAAATTAATTGCCTAGGACTCTTGATACTATGTGAGAATAATATGGAAGCGTACCTTAACGCTAGCCCGAGAAGTATTATTTATAATAAAAGAGTCCAAGATACATCAAGATTTCCTACTATAGTTAGACAACCTAATTAATATTAATAAATACATTATTAAATATCAACTTTGAATAACATAGAAATAGTAAATAAGAAACACATAAGAATAACATTTTATAGTTGCCAAATAATAAAAAAACATATCATAAAACCCATATATTAGAATATGGAAACATATTGTCAAATATTTTAGTAAACTTGGTACTCGTGCATCACAGGTGGTTTATATTTTATTAATAAATAAATATAACTGTTGGGATATTGGGGCCTGGCCCAATACCCGGCCCAAGATAGCTTGAGGGCCTAAAGGAAAGAGCAAGCCCAAAGGGAACCTGGTCCAATCATATAGGACCCCGAACGAGGTATCGGTAGTCAATAGGGACACCGTTCGGTATAACCCGAACGGTCCACTTATCATATTTGGAATAAATATTAACATTATCTTTGCCCACTAGCATGATGAGCTCAGGGACGACTGATCGAGGAGCCTGCAAGTTGAACGCTGCATTAAATGCTAGAGTATGGCGGTAACCAGTGGAGGCATGGGTGTGCAAGTGACAAAGAAAGCAATCAATCGGATTTGGCCACATCACCACCTCACCTACCCCCCCCCCCCCCCCCAATAGTATAAATAGGGGCATTTACTTCATTAGGAGCTAGCATTTTGAGACTCAGAAGCTTGTAATTCTCCCTCTAGTTTTGTATTAGCAATAGAATCGAGGTGTCGTTCGGTCTTTTCTGTGTAATCTTCGTTATTACATTAATACAAGCAGACTTTTGAGTGCATTTTACGTAAATCTTATATCTTAAACACTTTCATAAAAACCATCATCCTAAATATCCCAAAGTTGGTGTTGGGCTTTCAGATCTGCGTGACTTAACATCAACAATAACTATACAAAATTGTATCAACATAATTATCAATCATAATTATCAAATTTAAAAAATATGTACCATTTAATATATAGTCGAATAATATTTTATTATGAATTAATAGTCTCTTGTGACTTGATGTTATGCTTACATAAGAACACCTTCAGATAAATTCACATGCTTAATCATCTTAACCGACCCTTATATACATTAATAGTTAAGTATGAAATTACTACTTCAAATCCGTCCAATTTTTGTGCAATTGATAGTCAAAAAGTTGAAACAATCCGAATTATATACTATGTATATGCTTTCTATATGTGTTCATATTTTTCAAACTCATCAAATGTTAGAAATTTATTGAAAAATAGAACACAAGTGTTCAACATGATATTTGGAATATTACTTTAATAATTATTGCCAAGCATTAATTGTTAAAGATAATGTTTAAGAATATTGATTAAATTATTGTTATGAAAATTATGGAACTAAATGAGCATTTTAGTTAACATAATTTAAATAATAATAATTAAATTCTAACTGGTCATGCATGTACCGTATTTTTATTTAAACGTAAAGTGTGTTTAAATATTTAAAGATGCACGCATTTTTTTTAATCAAAAGGTTGTGCATTCGTATAAGGTTGTACGGAGTAAATTTTAAAAGACACAGCCTTTGGAATAGTTTCGGTTAATTTGATGTCTTTTAGAAAAATCAATCTTAGCCAAATAACATGTTGATTCGTATAAGGACATGACCAGTTAGAATTGTTCTCTATACTCTATAAAAGAAGATAGAGGGTGTTGAGCATGGACGTTCAATATTGGGATTTTGTCATACTTGTTACTTTATTTGCCTTATTTTATTACTATTAACTGCAGTAATAGTGATAGAATACTTAGACTACTTTATATACAAATCACTTGTTCGGTGTTATTTTATCGGTAACTAAAATACACCATACACCTTCTTTTTATCCCAAAAGTTCTATCTTGTAACCCGGTTACTGTGATAAGGGTAGATAGTAAACTTTTAGGAAATCGTATTTAATGCGTGACTATAAGTGATATCCGGTTCAACCATACTTCTACACTCTTGTATTTTACTAGTTTTAGCCCCCGTTTCTAACAATCTAAAAGTTTATTATACCGAAAATATGGCCGCTACTCAGCGCGATATCATCAACACCAATTTTCAAAAATTGGAAAAGTTTGAAGGTGTGGAGTTTCGAAGATGGCAGAAAAAAATGCATTTTCTGCTCACTACTTTGAAAGGGGTTTATGTGTTAAGCACCCCGAGGCCGCCCGAGGATGATGAAAACGAGACTTTGGAAACAAGCCGCCGCCGCATAAAGTGGGACAATGATGACTATATTTGTCGTGGGCACATTTTGAACGGTATGTGTGATTCTCTGTTTGACGTGTATCAAAATGTTGAGTATGCAAAAACGTTGTGGGAATCTCTAGAATCCAAGTACATGACTGAGGATGCTTCGAGTAAGAAATTTCTCATTAGTAACTTTAATAATTACAAAATGGTTGATTCCCGTCCAGTCATGGAACAATTTCATGAAATTCAACGTTTATATGATCAACTTTTGATACACAACATGCATGTAAATGAAACCTTTGTGGTCGGTTCTATAACCGACAAATTACCACCGTCATGGAAGGAAGTGAAAAATAGCCTCAAAAGAAAAAAGGAGGATTTGTCAATGGAGCAACTTGGTCGCCGACTTCAAATTGAAGAAGGCACTAAGTTGCGTGAAGGTGACAATGGTAAAAAGAACGACCTTCCGATTTCCTCTATAAATGTTATGGAGGAGGGACAATCAAGTGGGACTAAGAAAAATAAAAAAGGTCCCGGGAAATTCACCAAAGGTTTCAAGTTTCAAAAGAAGCCGAAAAATAAGAAAGTAGGCTCTTGTTGGGAATGTGGCGGTCCACACTTCAAGAGGGACTGCCTGAAGGTGAAGAAGAAGGTCCAATAGAACGGCCATCCTAACGGTGGCCAAGACAACCAAGGTCAGAATATTTTTGTAGTTACAAATGATGTTGATAACAACATGCTTTTTGTAGCTATGCTTTCTGAAATTTGTGTTGTGCAGGATGATGAATCCTGGTGGATCGACACCGGAGCAACAAGGCATGTATGTAAAGATAGGCAAGCTTTTAAGACTCTCAAAGAGTTGCAAGAGGGCCGATTTTATACATGAGAAATGATTCTACTGTGCAAATTCAAGGAATTGGGCAAGTAGAGTTGGAATTAACTTCTGGAAAGAAATTAATTCTTAATGATGTGTACTTTGTACCACAAATCCGGAAAAATCTTGCCTCTGGTGGCATCCTAAATAACTTTGGGTTTAAACTTAGCTTTGAAGCAAATAAGTTTATTTTATCTAAGGGTGGTGTATTTGTAGGCCAAGGTTTCTTTTGTAATGGCATGTTCAAACTAAGTGTTGTAAACAAAGATGTTAATTGTGTTTATATGGTTTGTGATTCTTCGTTGTGGCACAATAGGTTATGTCATGTTAATTACCGTAGACTAAGAGGCATGTCTAAAGTAGGATTAATTCCTCCTTTTAATATTAACGTAGAAAAATGTAGAACTTGCATGTTAAATAAAATCACTAGAAATTCTTTTCAAAATGTTGAAAGAAAATCCAACATGCTTGAATTAGTGCATAGTGATTTGTGTGATTTCCATAGCACTCCATCTTTTGGAAATAAAAAATATGTAGTCACATTTATTGATGATTGCACAAGATATTGTTATATATATCTTTTATTTTCAAAAGATGAGGCAATTGATAAATTCAAAATTTTTAAAACGGAAGTTGAGCTCCAAACCAGAAAGAAAGTAAAAAGGCTTAGAACTGACGAAGGAGGAGAATATTATGAGCCTAATTATTTCGAATCCGTTGGAATAATCCATGAAACCACAGCCCCTTACACGGCGCAACAAAACGGCATTGCTGAAAGAAAGAATAGAACTTTGAAAGAAATGGTTAATTCCATGTTTTCTAATTCGGGCTTAAGTTATGGTTTTTGGGGTGATGCTATGTTAACTGCTTGTTATATTCTTAATAGAGTGCCTAACAAGAAAAATAAGATTACCCCATATGAACTTTGGCACAAAAGAACACCCCAACTAAGTTATCTTAAGGTATGGGGTTGTAGGGCAATCGTGAGATTACCGGAACCTAAACGAAAAACGTTAGGTGAAAAGGGGGTAGAGTGCATATTTATTGGATATGCTGAACATAGTAAATCTTATCGATTCTATGTTATTGAACCGAATGACTCAATTGCGTTTCACACTGTTATTGAGTCTAGGGACGCTCTTTTTGATGAGAAGCGGTTCACTTCTATTCCTAGGCCAAAGGATGTTGATCCCGGTTCAAGTTATTCACACTTACATGAACTGGAAAAGGATCATGAAAATGAGTCTGAAATAAGACGGAGTAAGAGGGCTAGAAAAGAAAAGTCATTTGGTCCTGATTTCCAATTATATTTGGTTGAGGGATCAAGAGAGACCCTTGAAACTCAAACACTATATTGTTATAGTGTTGAGGAGGATCCTAACTCTTTTGAAGAGGCAATGAAATCACAAGATGCTTCCTTCTGGAAAGAGGCCGTGAATGATGAAATGGATTCGATCATGGGCAATAATACTTGGTTTCTAAGTGATTTACCACCCGGTTGCACACCAATCGGTTGTAAATGGATTTTCAAGAAGAAAATGAAAGTAGACGGTACCATTGACAAGTTTAAAGCTAGATTTGGTTGCACAAGGCTTTAAACAAAAACATGGTATTGATTACTTTGACACATATGCACCGGTAGCTAGAATAACTACCATAAGATTGTTAATTGCTTTATCGGTTATTCATAATCTTGTAATTCACCAAATGGATTTCAAAACTGCATTCTTAAATGGTGAATTGGAGGAGGAGGTGTATATGAAACAACCCGAAGGGTTTGTTGTTAAAGGACAAGAAAAGAAAGTTTGTAAACTTGTCAAGTCCTTGTATGGTCTGAAACAAGCACCTAAACAATGGCATCAAAGGTTTGATGAGGTGGTGCTGAAAAATGGTTTTAAAATAAACCAATCAGACAAGTGCGTTTATAGCAAATTTAATGAGCATGGTAATGGTGTCATTATTTGTCTATATGTGGATGACATGCTCATATTTGGCACTGATTTGAGGCAAGTGAAAGAGACAAAAGCTTTCCTCTGTTCAAACTTCTCCATGAAAGATATGGGTGAAGCGGAAGCTATCCTTGGAATTAGGATAATTAAGCAAGGTGATGCTATCACCTTAACACAGTCTCACTATATAGAGAAAGTGTTGAAAAGGTTTGGGAGTTTGGACTGTTCACCGGTCTCCACTCCCATGGATCCTAGTTGGAAATTAGTTCCAAATAGTGGGAACGTTGTATCACAGCTTGAATATGCTAGGGTGATTGGGTGTTTGATGTACGCAATGACTAGCACCCGGCCAGATATTGCATTTGCGGTATGCAAGCTAAGTAGATATACTAGTAACCCTAGTATGTTTCATTGACAAGCCTTGAGGCGAGTGCTGAAATATCTAAAGAAAACAATGAGCTTCGGCTTATGTTACAAGAGTGAACCCTCTATATTAGAAGGTTATACAGATGCAAGTTGGATAACTAATCAAGAGGATTATTCATCCACAAGTGGATGGTTATTCCTTCTTGGAGGAGGTGCTATTTCATGGGCATCTAAGAAACAAACTTGTATCACTGACTCTACCATGGCTTCAGAGTTTATAGCTTTAGCATCAGCATGTAAAGAAGCGGAATGGCTAAAGGATTTAGTGTCAGAAGTACCAATATGGCCTAAACCTATGGCTCCGGTATCAATCCATTGTGATAGTGCATCAAATCTGTCAAAAGCTTATAACCATGTGTACAATGGTAAGTCAAGGCACATAGGGGTGAGACACAGCTATGTGCGGGAGCTTATAAGTTCTGGAGTTGTTGTGATTGATTTTGTACGATCACATGTGAATTTGGCGGATCCTTTTACAAAAGCGATGCCAAGGGACATGGTGTACAAAACAGCAAAAGGGATGAGTTTAAAGCCCTTGGAAAATAATCACAAGTGAAAGAAAGCGCAACTTAACGTCTAATACAACGCTAGATCTTGAGTTCAATGATGATGAGTAAGTCACTTCGTGATTGAAGCACTTTTGAATATTAACCATCCCGAGGTAAGTGCTTGAGTCTGCAATGTGTAATGAGGTAGACTATGTCTTAATAGATCTTTTGATAAAGTGTTTGATTGCAGAACACAATTTGAAAAGATCTACCTATGTGAGCTAGAATTGCGACCAATTCACCAAGTTTATGGCTTTACTTGTTGGAGCTCATGAATGGATATGGACACAAGGCCGTTAATAGTGTCAAGTTTCTAAGTGAAATTGTATAAACATTTATGTGTGTAATATCTTTAGTATTTCAAAGTGGTTATATAGTTCAAAGCTTAGTCTACTATTATTATCTGAAATATTGTAAAGAATATTGCACTAAATGAAAGTTCAATCCTTACGACACTTTCACTATGCATAAATCTTGATAAGTAGTCTATTTGGCAAAGAAGCGAGCAAGGTTTATTTCTCAATAAATGGAGGAGGATTGTTAGAAATTTATTGAAAAATAGAACACAAGTGTTCAACATGATATTTGGAATATTACTTTAATAATTATTGCCAAGCATTAATTGTTAAAGATAATGTTTAAGAATATTGATTAAATTATTGTTATGAAAATTATGGAACTAAATGAGCATTTTAGTTAACATAATTTAAATAATAATAATTAAATTCTAAACTGGTCTTGCATGTACCGTATTTTTATTTAAACGTAAAGTGTGTTTAAATATTTAAAGATGCACGCATTTTTTTAAATCAAAAGGTTGTGCATTCGTATAAGGTTGTACGGAGTAAATTTTAAAAGACACAGCCTTTGGAATAGTTTCGGTTAATTTGATGTCTTTTAGAAAAATCAATCTTAGCCAAATAACATGTTGATTCGTATAAGGACATGACCAGTTAGAATTGTTCTCTATATAAAAGAAGATAGAGGGTGTTGAGCATGGACGTTCAAAATTGGGATTTTGTCATACTTGTCATTTTATTTGCCTTATTTTATTACTATTAACTGCAGTAATAGTGATAGAATACTTAGACTACTTTATATACAAATCACTTGTTCGGTGTTATTTTATCGGTAACTAAAATACACCATACACCTTCTTTTTATCCCAAAAGTTATATCTTGTAACCCGGTTACTGTGATAAGAGTAGATAGTAAACTTTTAGGAAAGCGTATTTAATACGTGACTAGAAGTGATATCCGGTTCAGCCATACTTCTACACCCTTATATTTTACTATTTCTATTCTCCGGTTCTCACATCAAATACACTTTTGGCTTTTTGTATACACTGATCCAACATGTTTTAAAATTTGTTGATAGCTACAGAAATGTCATTGTATTTTGGATTTAAATTTATTTATTTGAACCAAACTATGTGTGAATGTGTGTATACATACATATACACACTTCTTTTTATTTGATCCTATATATATTTCCTATATAAATTGACAGTGTGATGCATAAGTTTGGGGTATTAAAATTATGTTTGCCTTTTACATAATTGTTCTAATTAGATACATACTCTACAAATATTTATTTATACACACACACACATATATATATATATATGGTATTATGTGTGTGTGATTCTTGTTGTTGTTGTTGTTATTATTATTATTATTATTATTATTATTATTATTATTATTATTATTATTATTATTGCTACTACTCTGTATTAATATTACTATTATTATTATATATATTATTACTATTGTACATGTGATAGCTCACTAGAAATACCGCTACGGATATTAAAGAGAAGGGAGAACTAAGAGTAGTAAGAAAAATGTATCTTATACATTCTTCATGTAATGAGTGATGTGTGAATCCTTTGCATGTGCCCCCGCGCTATTTGTACCAGTAATAAATGGTAAGTGCATTAAATGCATCTACATGTGTAAGCTAGTATATGGCCGACAGGGCGAGAGCTTTGTTGTGTGATAGAATGTGATGCATGACGTTTGTTGGTCATTTGATATATGATGGATGAGATGACCCAGGATGAGGGATTGATGGACCTCATCATGTGATGTTTCTTTGTCATATGATCTCGTTTCTGCCCGACCGAGACCCTTGCGCTGGACAAGATGATGGAGAATGATTGAGACCCTTGCGCTGGACAAGATGCTGGAGAACGAAGGGCCTTTTGTGGGCAGAGGTCACGGTCTGACAATTCCTTATAATCTGTTGTTTCATTTTGCTTTGTGAGTGTGGGCTCTCATCTCGCCAAGGAGCCCTTTGCTTTGTTTGTGTTGCTTGATTATCTATGAGTATATGGGCTCTGAGTATACGGTCTAATATGTTTTATGGCTAAACGATAAGGCCGTATATAATTTTAGTATAAATGTATTACTAATTTTAGTATAATTTTAGTTTTCAAAAATATTCCTTTGCGTTCTTGCTTGTTCACGTTCGCTGGAACAATTCATTTGAGTGCTCAACGATTGTTCGTAGTCATCGTATTCTGGAAAACGATCGTTGTTACACTCGTAGCACCTTGGGAGGCAACGAATACATTTTAAGGACATTGTGCGCAACACAAGCTTTGACTAATTTATGTTCCATCTCTTTTCTGTTTTTCTTTGGCTGTTTTAGTTCATTTTAATTAATTAATTTTCTTTGTTTTTCGAGAACACACCCTACAGAAGCTTGGTGTTCAGAAATTAAAGATATGATATAAATGGATTCTTATTTGATGTCACTAATATTTGTGATGACATAATTCAAATAATTGTTGTCACTTCTTATAATGCTTTGAGTTTGTAAATTTGATTGTGCCACATTTGCGTGTTATTAATTTCATTCTCTATACAAACTAAATCATTATCTAACACGATATGTAAATTTGCTTCATGGAAGTCAAAGTTCTAGCAACAATACTATAAGGTCAATTGGTTAAATTCCACGAAAGCAAAATCATGTTACCTTTTGCACTTTATTTCATAGCCAACAATCTATTAGCACTAATTAAGTAATTAGTCTATAAAGAAGTTTTTAAAACTTTTATTTGTACACTGGCTGCCAACGTATATGGTTGTCTAGTTTATAAAGCTTACTGAGGACTAAAAAAGAAGATACTTCAATTGTACTATCATGTTTGTTGGTCTTATGGGGGATCAACACCACCTTTGATTCAGTGTTTAACCACCCAATCTATTGGCACCACAATGTGGTGCAACCCCTCATGTCCATCCACCACTCAGTAGTGGGTTCCCCCAAAGAAATCTACCTTCACTTGGTAACTACAAAGTAATGTGTTAAATAGAGGATGTCCACCTAATCACCTATTGGTTTTAAGAAAGATATAACTGCTATTTTATCACATTACTCTGCAGTTAAGCGAGCACGAGATAAGAAAGCCCAAAAATGGGTGACCTATTGAGAAGTTTGTCTAAATCGGTGAATCAATCGTATAATGATACTTCATTGTCATAAAGAACGTATTCTTACATCTTATCATTTTTTTAATCTAGAATTATCCCTTTTCCACAAATTGCCATTATATAATCAAAGTTACAATTTATACACCCTATTATAATTTATATTTAATGAAATTACATTCATCACATATGTGTCATCATAATAAAAGATCATTTTAAACAAAACCATTATGCTAATCTAGATGTATCCCGTGCATCGCACGGGTATTTCGTCTAGTTATAGGTATTGTATTAGATAAATGAGATCCAAATTTGGACAGAAATTTTGGAGGAAATATTATGAATACCTTACTAGTTTACTACTTTAGTTCTGGCAACTTATCTATAAATTGTGTATCATGTCTGCATTTAAATTTATGCGTGCATTAATTATTATTATTACCATGTATGTAGATTGGCGATTTACTCGTGCTCACCTTGAATTGGATTAATTAAATTGGGGAAAACTGGCAGGATTAGCAAGGTCACTTTCATCTATTGATAAATAGATTACCTATATGCAGTAAAGCCTTTTGTTATTTATGTAGAATGTCATCACACCCCTTCAATTTTATTAACAAATTCGTGGGGAAGCTAAGCCATGACGCCATTAACGGCAACATTTTGAAAATCAAATAACTAATGAATTATTAAGCGATAGCAAAAATACAAGAGAATGAATAGCCTGAGGCTACAATGGGATGAGACATAGAACGGAACAGATTCAATGAATCTTTCCAGATCGCTAATCCCGCAATAATGTAGTCTAGTCTAACAGTCTTGCTGATCTTCTTGCTACTCCAAAGAGAAATTAAAAATTTATAACTAAAAGATCCGGCTTCACCAGCCAGCGGAAAGGGAGAATTGGTTTGACCAGCAACCAACAAAGGGAAATCAGTCGAGCAGAAATTTCTTGAAGCATCGGTTTGACCAGCCACCGAAAAGGAGATCCGCTTGATCATCTTCTTCTTCCCAGAGTGAGGCGGTAGTTCAGGTGGTGGACGAGTATTTGAAACATCAGAACAACAAGGTTGAAAAAGCTTCACCAGATCGATTACCCCGATTAGAAACGCATAGCCTCTAGACATTGCTAGGAGAATAACATACCACACGCTCACATGAAGCGGACAAAATTCTCGGCCAATGAAGAAGCCGGACCAAATTGTTTGAAAACAGAAATTGAAAAAGAGCGAAAGCATAGAAAAACCTTTGATTCGATTTTTCATTGCATAGAGAATGTCTTCATCTTCCAAAATCGGATCTTGAAGGGGGTTGGGGATGGCTAGGGTTTCCCCTAGGGCCGGCTCTCTATCACGCTGCCATTAACGACAACATGGTTAATGAGTTAGTAACAGAAAAATTAAAAAATGACAAAACAAAAAACTGACAAAACGGCAAGCTTGAATTGTCATGTACAAAATACCAAGCTAGAATTCTCATGTACAAAATATTACTACATACATGTTTCTTTCTAACTAATTGCTTCATACACTTGTATTTGTTTCACTATATAATTTAATTTTACATTAAAAATGAGATATTTACAAGCAAAAAACACATCTCCTTCAATATTATGTACGTATTCTCACCCGCAAGTAAAAACTAATATTGAATCAATCTACACACAAAATTCCAACACTCAAGTAAAATGGCTGACAATAGTGTGCCTGAAAAAAGATAGAGCGGAAGTGACTGCCGAACGGCTCTTCCTACACCCGACCTACTTGAACACCAAACCATGAAGAAAGCAAAACTTGAGCACGTGACTCTCATTGGTCTTCTCTAAGTTTTCTGTTGCTGCTCAGTGAGATGTTGGCGTGCTTTTTTGTAAAGCTCTATTGTGTCTGTGTGTGTGGGGTCAAGACATAAGACTGCCTCGCAATCCCGGATAGCTGACAAGTGATCACCCACAGTATCATAAAACACTGCTCGAAGTTGGAGAAGTTGTGCTTCAGGCCTAAAAGCTATGGCTTTACTCAGCTCCGCGATAGCTTCTGCTTCTTTGCGGTCATCCATCAGAACTGCAAAAACAATACACTCCAATCTCAGTCGATATATACGTAAGAGTTGTTTTTGTAATTTAAGAATCTGTTTAGTAAGGTAAAGTTTAGTTGAAACTGCCCAATTTTAGTGTCTCATTTCAGTCATTTGGTTGAATGAGCTAACGAAATACATCGGTGATTTTTTTGTAATAGAAAAAGACCAACATAATGCTATAAAGATATTTGTGAACAAAAATGTAACTTTTTGAATGCAGAGTGACCATTATCGTTCTAGCAGTTAACGTACATATATATTTGTGAATGAATTTTGTTTTAGTATTATTGGAAAAAGTATTATATATATAGTACTAAAAATAAGGTACAACTGTCATTATCTTTCGTTTGTATCACTTCAAGAACATGCTCAAATAAGTTACTAGTCTCGGAAAGTATAAGTTATTCCAATCTCAGGAAACTTGGAAGAATTTGTATATTTAAAACTTAGATACCATTGTATGGGTAAATATAGCTCAATCAGTAAAATGACCCAAGTTGTTTTGGCTGAATTGGGAGCATGATCTGATGAAAAAGAAATGAAGAAAATGGCATTTGATAGTAAGGATAAAATTTTAGTTTGGTTCTATTTCAGCTTTAAAAAGAACTTGTAGTTCATACGTTACTTTTTCTATTGTTTGGCCAGCTACAGAAAACTCATCTAGCAAATATCCAAACAAACACTTACTCACAAATACAAGATGTGCTTTCATTTGATATATTACCTCACAAAGTTACTTTGAAACTTACCGGCTGCCCTGTATCTATAGGGGTAGGTACGGAGGGGATCAAGCTTAGTTGCCATGATAAGATCGCTTTTGGCCATTTCACGATCACAATATTCGGACCGTTTTTCATAGGCTGATGCGTTATCACTTGCCTTCTCAATCAACTTAGTCATCTCATCATACGCAGCTTGTGTCTCATTCTTGAGATGGTATACACGTGCCAACCCTTGATGGGCCCTTGTGTGCTTAATATCAAGGGCATTCATGTAGCAATTAATCGCATTATCAAGCTTGTCGATATCTACATAAATGCTCGCAAGATTACTAAGAGCCTGCAAAATCCCACAATTTTTTAATTAAGTTCATCGATAGATGAATCATTTAAGCAGGTTTTCATGTCACATTACTAAAACAATGCTCATGGAAGAAATATGGTCACTCTCTAATACCAAATGATCATTGCGCACCAAAGGTCATCAAGTAGGTGCACCAATAAAAAACAAGAACATTAAAATGATCAATGCAATTCTAAACAATAGCCAAAGATTCATTGTTTTTTAGCTTGGGAATATGATAGAATAAAGCAAAATGGCTCATTAAACTGTCTGCGCTTCTTCGCTATGAAGCAACAGTCAGTTCATGCCATTTTTCTAAACAGAGAGGTAAGGTTGCATACATCCCCCCCCCCCCACCCCATCGTAGGTGGGAGCCTTTGTGGCACTGGGGTAATGATGATGATGATGATTAAAATGATCAATGCACATTAAGGTTGTCAAATTATAGTCCATAACTTTTATGTTATATAATATTCATTTATTTATGGGTATGAAAGTAATATGTATAGAAAGGAATCATTCTTCACCTGGCCTTTTCTAAGGCCATCAGAAGGGCACCTCAGAGCTTGCTCTAACAGATCAATGACATACATAGATGACTCGGTATCATGATTCATTTCAGATAAAACATATGCTTTTAGGAAATAGGCTTCAAAGGATCTCTGAACTGAGATTGACTCTTCAGCTTTGCTGATTGCTTCCTCATGAAATCCCGTGTCGTATAATATCCACCCTTCGTACACTAGTCTTTCGTGTTCATACCTAGCTTGGTTCCTTGCTGTTCTAAGACTTCTCATTGCAGCCTTATGACAATTCAACCTATGCGATCACCAGGTGTAAATCATCATTGTGCATAACCACAACATATTTTAAAAAAAAGTCATTATAAAATATACCCAAAAATTGCATTTGGTAAGTGTATAGTTTAAGAATGGATTAGTTATACTTATCTACCTAACGAGTCAGCCAAATGCAAAATGATCCCTCAAGTTTATATACATTACACATGGACCTTTTATGTAGGCAAGTTTGACGCAAATGAAAACCTTAGCTCCGAAAATGACAAGATTAATGAAATTAGCAGGACCCAAGTGTCTTGGACTAAATCATATAATTCCGTAGCATCTTATAAACTAAAATATTTAATGTTTCAAAAGAAAGGTAAAAATGTTAGGAGTAAGTTTCCCAACCATTGACACCATAATATTCTATCACCTGGCAAGGCTAGCAGTGTAATTTATGGGATATATGACTTACCAAGGGGTTTAATTGGATTTTTTAAATCACAAGGATTATTTGGTAACTTGATCGAATCTCGTAACCAGTAATTGGTACATGCAATTAGAGCTTGAAGATAACAAGCTAACACAATAATTCTTACCGTAAAAGGAGGAGAGATTTCCTAAATTGTAGGAGACTCTTTCCCGGGTCATTAGCCAACATATGATGTATAACGGCTAGGGATCCAATATCATCTACACAAGACCACCTATCATACAGCTGCATCCAACAATCAGCTTGGCTCGACTGCTGGACTGCATTACACAAGAGCTCCACTAAATGATCCCCTTGCAGTTTTCCATGGAACATCATGTAATGAGGATCCAAAGTCAAAAGTGCCCTCACATCTCTCAATGCTCCAATAAAATCCTTCAAGGCGATCAAGAACCAAGCCCGAAGCTCCAGACAGTCGGGAGAAACTTTGAAACTGATTATTCTGTTGATCTCTGATATACCGGGCCCCACATTGTTGTCCTCGGCCATTGAAACGGCTCTATACTTATAAGGATAAGTAAGTGTAGGGTCCAATTCGGTGGCCACATTCAAATCCATCATCTTCTCTCTCCCATTGCAATAAAGAGACCGTTCCTGGTACATCCACCCACATGGTGCATGATCATGTATGAGTGAGTTCATCAGCTTATATGCCTTGTAAGTATGTCCACGCTTGTACTTGCCTCGGGCGAAACCAACCAATGAATAAACATGGCCCGCATCGACAGCTGCTTGGAACCATTGTTGAGCATCTTTGTACTCTTTTCTCTGAAGCATTACACAACCCAACTGGTGGGCCGCTAATTGCTTTTGCCATTCTTCAGTTGCACACTCCCCCAACCTCTCTAAGAGCATCACCGTCGTGTTAGATCTCATATCATCCTCCATGGAAGCCTCACTCAGGAAATAGTATAGTAAAAAGGAAGCATGACCAACCGAAGCTAACCTTTTGCTCCCTTCTGAGCTGCAGAAAAGACTTGAGACGTTAGGGTTTTGCATCGACATGGGAACTTCCCTCAAGAAAACCTGCAAGCAAGCTGCAACTAGAAGATATGCAGACTCCTCTAACCCATACTCTATAAGTAATGCAGCATCTTCTATGTCATATACAAGAGAGGCTAGATACACGTCACATGCAAATTTCATTTCCTCGCAGCAAAATCTGTTGGCCAATGATAATAGCTGCAAGACGGTTTCTGGGTTGAAAGAGTCAACTTTCCTCGTCCTGCTAAAGACCTCAGCGGCTTTCATTGCATTTGGAGAGAATCCATTCTGTGAGAAGTATATCTTTTCCCTTTTCGACTCCAGGAAGTTACCATACAACATCGTTCTGAATGGGGTTGAGAGTGAAGCAATTTTAAACCTACAACACCTAATCTCATCATCCCCAATGCAAAATGACATATCATAATCATCATCATCATCGTCTTCTTCTTCTTCTTCTTCTTCTTCTTCTTCATTAGGATAGATTGGTGAGGTCGAGATTTCCTCATCTTCTTCTATACAATGCCCACCGCCTCGGTCCTCTCTTATACTATTTGTGGTTTTGAGACATGAACAACGATCATTAGCTGATTCAGGATTATATCCTGGCACCAAAGAGCACCTTGGGCATTCCATACTCCTTGTAGAACTTTCCATAGGTGATACCCCAATAAGCTCATTTTCTTTCCTCTCATACCTTAACCAAGCAGAAAGAACAACCTTGGAATGAACATCAACAGCGTGTTTCCTGGCAGACACAAGGCTCCCTCGGAACATCTTAGGGTCTGTCAATCCCCTAAACATAGCGCATTGCTCTAGAAACACCCTAGACTTCTCAAACTGTGGGCAATTCTCAAACTTAAGGTAAAGTTTAGATAGGGTTTGGACAAAGTCTACAGGTTTGAGGCACATGTCAATCTGGGGCTCTATGAGATCGGCATGGGGTAGGCCGTAAGCAGCTAGGGCTTCAGCTAAGGCGTCAGGATCCACGTTATTACTTGGTTGTTGGACGCTCTGGAAATTCCAGGTGGATCTTGATCTAATTGGATTGCCCTTTAGATGATCGTGTAAGTTTTGGAAAACACTGCTAACACCGCTGGCAGCGGTGGCCCCTGGATTTAGGGCACAAACTTGTAAGCCCTTGCATCCGTCCATCATCTTCATGCTACGCATGGAGGTAAATAAATTGTGTTGCATTTTGTCTTATCCTTACCGCCACAGTATTTACCAGTTATTGCAATCAACGGGTTGTAAGTAAGACAGCCCCCTCATATAAACATGATTCAACTTACCTAAAATCATGAGAAGATGAAGAAATGATGAACAAAATAAACAAAGCGCTATCGTCGCTGGTTGAATTTAATCATTCCCCTCTCCTTCTTCGGTTTTAATTTTCTTCCGCTCTTCTTCTTCTTCAATTAATGAATGAAAATTTGTTTGCACTTCTATTTTTTTTATAAATCTTTGGCTACCAAAATTGAAATGCAGCCAGTGGCATCGATCAGCGGCGGTGGCCGGTGAAACGGCCACACACTTCCTTATTTCTATGTTTTATGGATATTTCTAATCTTCTTTTCTCTCTCATCCCCTCCTCTCTGCTCTTTTTTGGCTATCTCTGTCTATGTTTGCGCGCAGGGAGATGCAATACCCGGTTTGTAAATGTCCGTTAGAAATGGAGAGCCACTGAATAGAAACAAAAGCAATAGGGAATTGAGAGGCATATTCTCGACAATTTTTTAAAATACCTTTAAGAAAAAAATATTTATTTTATTATCAAACTACCACTAAAAGGTTTGATTGTTTTAGTGAAAAAAAATCTAACTAAATAAATATATTGTAACAATAGAAATAATAGCAAGAAATAAGAATTCTAAGGAACAAATATAAAAGTGATCATTTAATAATAAGGAACAAAATATACAACAATATTGTATTTCAATATATGTGTGTGTGTGTGTGTGTGTGTGTGTGTGTGTGTGTGTGTGTATGTGTGTGTACACATATATGTGTGTGCATTTATTATTTATACTTATATAATACGTAGTACTACGACTCGCGTCGCGCGATGAGAAAATGCCCAATATGATTCTTGTAGCTATTATTATATTAGATTATGTTGATAGAATATAAAAGGGAAACATTGAATAGTTTCATACTATCCTAAAATTTACAAGGGAAGCATAGAATATTGTTGATACAAACACTATACGTGTACATTCCTCTACCAAAACAATACCAAAGGCAAAATTAGTCACTCCAGTATGGTAGGTACGAACACGCCCGTTTCGGCCCCCAACCTGGTGATCCTAATAAAATAGTCGAACTTGGGATATATATTTCCAGTCGATTCATGTGCCCGTCTCGATTGGTACCAATTAATATTTTTTATTTTTTTTGTTTTTAAACCTTCCAACCCCTGCCCGCTCTTTTCATTTTTAAATAACCTCCATCCCTTTTAAGTTGCTTCTTGATTGTGGTAATGCAAAAAATATACCGGATCGATCGATCCTAACCGAAAAAAGTGTGACCGGGATCAGTCTCGGCCCCTTTACCCCCCCCCCCCCCCCTGCAGCTCTTAGTCCCGTACAGGAACCTTAATTTTTGGGCCTTGTTTGTGAAATCTGGTCAGTCCCGGTCCGGTATCAGGATCTGAACCATGTCCACCCGTGATGTATGAAAACCGCAATTCAAACTCTCCAACCGCAATTCAAGCTCTCCAACCCAATAATGACTGAGAAAGAGAACTAATAATTTAGTACCACAAATGGCTACTAAAATCATTCCCGTCAACTATAAAATGAAGCGGTTATGTTATCTAACATTGACCAGAACCTCTGGGTTAACCAAAATGGAATCTTCAACGAAAGCACTGCATAACACATTCATATATGAAAATATGGATATAATAGTGGGTTAGCAAAATAAAAAATTCAAATAAATGCAAAATATCCTAAAAACTTATACTATGTAATTGTGAATACCGGCTAAAGTCCCTGAATAATGTCAATGTTTTGTCATGCATGAGGATGTGTACCATGTTAGTAAAATGTAGTACTATTACTATGATGATGCTCTGATGGACTCAATTACCCTTACCACCATTAAAATGACTACTGATTATTAAATATTTGGAGTTTGCCGTTATGTTAATCAATATATATTTCAGACATAGTTTGCCGAGGTTGAGACCCATTCAATTTGACTCATACATTTTTAATTTGTTAAGCCTTTTATATTATTTTAGAAAATTTATGTAAAATTCACAATTTCATTTTATATGTGTTAGATCGGCTTACCATTTGATATAGAACTAGAGCTAAAGATTTCCAAATAATATTTTATTCTATTGTATATTAATGATTACAAGCTATATAATTACAAGTTAAATTTAAAACGTTATAGAACTACAAAAAATGATCTGAGATGCTAAAAAATAAGTGATCTGAACAAAACGACGTTATTTGACCAAGAAAAGCCAAATTTGCAAATCAATTTGAGACAAATGTAGTAGTTGATAAGAGAATAAAATGTAGTAGGGACCAGAGTACAATCTAATTAGAATATCATTAAATTGGGCATAACTTTTCGCACATTGCGCGTAAAATTGCTAGTAAGTCTATAAGAATGAATCACATGGTGCTAAGCATTAATGGTGTAAGAAAATGTAGGCCAGGTACTTTGAAAATTGCTAAATTCTATATTATACTACGTATTTAAAATCAAATTAAACATGATAAACCTGATTCTTTTTCATTTTAATGGAGTTGAACTTTTTAGATGAACCTATGTGTGTATGCATGAGCGACCGGAAAATAAATCAATAGATGAGAGTGGAAGAGTTCATTGTCGACATAAATGAGATCCTAGCTTCGCAACCTGAAAACCTATAGATGAGAGGTGGAGTTTTTATGGGAGACATGAAATGAAATAGAAAAAAAATAAACCTAAAAGGATAATAAAAGCGAGCCAACAACGTGAAATTGTACGAACAACAAACCGTAACAAACTATGTAGTACCACATTCTTATTATATACTTCGTACATAAGAGAAAAATAAGGAAAATGAATATTATATTTAATAAAGAACACAAGTTCAAGTACGTGAATCAAAGAGGTGGAACAAGATGGATGTTAAAGCATATTGATATGTGATTGTGAAGATATAAATGTTAACAAACAGATTAGGGAAAAAATCTAAGCTCATTACAGATCTTGAGGGAGACAATATTAGGCTCACATTTGGGGTTGAGTTCCATTTTTCAATTCTTTGTTGGACTCAAACAAGCCTTCATTAGTTAGTTTGTCATTTGAGCCTTTTAAATCTGCATGTTAAGTTCTGATTTTGTCTAGCATGACAAGTAGCCCTAATTTTTTTTTAAATTATCTTTCACCTACCTGATGCAAATATGATTTACCTTTCACCTTTAGGACACCAATTACAATGAGTGTGGTTGAATTTCATCGCCACAGCACTCCTGTGAAATGTGTTCTGCTTGCTACATTTTTTTGCTGCACCATCATAACTAGTTCATTGCCGCTGCACTCGAACACATTATTTGTTGAGATTTTTTTTCTTTTTGAGAATGATTTGGATTTGCAGAATAGTTAATCCATTACTTTTGAATGGGTTAAGGAAATACTCCGTAAATAGGACTAATATTGTTAAGATTGATAAAAAAAGACGTACTTTGATAAATAAAAAAAATACTTAACTATTGACATATTCAATGGATTTAGTGATAAAATACATCAAGTGTTGCTTTTATAGCTTCTAAAACTTTGTCTCTCAATGAAACTATGCTTGGAGTTTTGATACATAAATATAAGCCATCAATAAAAATGCAAAAACTATCACTGAGACAACTTCACAAACACCTAGTGCATTATATGTACGTAGTATAAAATACAGATATTTACCTTCCAATAAAGCTTTAAA
Source organism: Cuscuta epithymum (assembly GCA_945859915.1). Taxonomy (NCBI): domain Eukaryota; kingdom Viridiplantae; phylum Streptophyta; class Magnoliopsida; order Solanales; family Convolvulaceae; genus Cuscuta; species Cuscuta epithymum. The sequence goes on along the minus strand of CAMAPF010000109.1, from coordinate 2,564,603 downwards.
AGGTGTGTCACTATGTCATACAATCAAAAATTGATTTAAATTGATTATAGCATTTAGTATTTATAGCATTTAGTAACAGTTGAGTTAAATTGATTAATACCAAAATCATCAAAGCTCAAATCACTCTCAAATATGAGGAAACAACCTGTTACGGACTTCTTGAGTTATTGGTGTCAATGGGCAAAAAAAAATATTGGTGTCAATGGGCTCTCTCGTTAGGTTTTGGTGAATCTCATATGCGTAATACAAAGGAAAGGGTAGAGGATGTATTTTGGATGGCGTATTGGCGTGAAGTCATTCGTCTGCAGAGAGTGAAGTCATTCGTAAACACCGGGTGGGATCCTATTGGCATAAAATAGATTAGAGAAAAAATGATAATATCCTGCTCCCTATAAGCCAATGGTACAACTCCTTAAAAGTTATCTATTACACCAAACACAAATACCTAAAATACTCTTACCCTCATTGACAATTATAAGATTTTAAGATTTATAGTTATAACTAGTTATATTACGCGCATTGCGCGAGTGGAGGATGCCCAATATTATTTCAATGGCGCCAATAGCATGAAATTTTATTTTTAGTATAATTGAGATGTTTGGAATTAAACAATTGTTATGTATAAAAAGCATAGTTATCAAATTGTTAAAAAGAGATGACATACGTCTCTTTTGTGAGAAAAAGTGACAATCGCTATAAGAAAAACATATGAATAAAGACATGCATGCATGGATTGATTCAAATAAAAGTGAACCCTAGGTGAAAAGTAAGACTATCGTAGTAACTTTAGTGACAATGATTGTGTTCAACTTTATCATTATAGTAATCATGTATAGTGACTATAGTAATATTTTGGGAAAACTATCAAATAGGTCCTCGAACTTTCATAAAACAGTCAATTAAGTCCTTCTATAGGAGATTCTGTCCGGTCGTCGCGATTTGGGGCGGTTCCCGGTGGAATTTTTTGATGAAATTTTTTGAGCATCCTATTCATCAAGTCTAGTTTACTCATACCAAATTTCAGCTAAATATTTAATTGGGAGCGCATTCAAATTAATTCAAGAACGCAAAAATGCGTAGTTATCTTCAAGAATTAATTTGAATGTGTTCCCGATTGAATTTTTAGCTGAAATTTGGTATGAGTAAACTAGACTTGGTGAATAAGATGCTCAAAAAATTTCATCAAAAAATTCCACCGGTAACTGCCCCAAATCGTGACGGCCGGACAGAACCTCCTATAGAAGGACTTAATTGACCTTTTTATGAAAGTTCGAGGACCTATTTGACAGTTTTCCCTAATATTTTTGTCCATTAGTTATATACTTATATTTCTGTAATATTGAAAGAAAATCCTCTTATAAAACTTCATTTATAGAGAAAACTCAAGAGTAATAATATATTCATAAATACAAATTTTAGGAGGAGCTAAATCTTAATTACTACTCCCTCTGTATTTTATGTTTGCTACACTTTCCTTTTTCAGATGGATTCAAAATTTTGCCATACTTTCCTTTTTTTGTAAGTTTTTCCTTTAAAAATACTCAACTATCCTTACTTTTTATCTTCTTTTTCATTCTTTTCTACCATCTCTCCTACTTTTTCCACAATATTCATTACCTTTAATATTTCACTCTTAAAAAATGTGCCAACACCTATTGTAGCAAACAAAAAAATACAGAGGGAGTATAAATAATCCAAATGACATATAGTAAAGAAATCATCCAAATTACATATAGTAAAGATACTCCAAGAATATTTATATAGTATAACATATCAAATTAAAGAAATAGAAAAAGTTAAAATTGACAAAAATTAAGTACCACATATACCAAATTTGGTACTATGCAGATCCACATATACCAGGTATGTTATATAATTTGACACTTGTCCTCATAATTATCAATGGAGGGATGAAATGAATTTTCTATTATATAGAAGGATTAAATGTAAAAAGATGCAATTAAATAAATGCAAGGAAACCAAAAGGCATAGGAAAAATTGGATTTAATAATCCCAACTATACCGCATCCGCATTTAATAATCCCTATTATTGATTATTATTGGGTGGTCCTAACTTAAGTGGGGATTTTCTAGAAATGGTCCCTTTAACCGGTTACCGGTTACCAAAGTTAAAACACCCAAATTTGCAATTTGTTCTCCGGGTCGGCTGTTAACTTTCCCCTGCACCACACCCCAAATTTGTGCAGTCTCCCTTTCATCGTTCTTCCATCCGGTGAGATACACCCGGAAAAGTTCAAGTGCGTCACCTGAAGGATCTCAAAGCTTGATTGCGACCATACAGGTAAAGATTATGTTTTAATGTTTAAATGTGCGTCTGTATATGAAATTAGAGCTAGTTCTTAGTTTCGTCAATCGTTTAGGTTGAATAATACGGAGTAGTTTGTTTGCAGTCAAAATAGATTGCTGGAGCTTCAGTTTAAGATTTATTTTTAAATTCAAAAAAAAATCCTATGTTACTGCAATTCCGGTTCTAAATTTTTAGGTTCTAAAATTTATTGGTTCTAAATTCCCTTTCTCTTGACTATGGTAGATTGGTCTGACAAAAGAAGAGAAACACTTGTCTCTTGGCTGTGGCGGATTGGTCCGGCAAAACAAGAGAAATAGATTCAGGAGTAGAAGATAAGAAAGGGAAGAGGAGGAGAACTCACGAAGGGTGCCTGTGGTTCAGTTAAATGGTTGGCTATTGTCATTATTGTATAATGAACATATGCTTTTCGCGTGCCTTGTACCGGCTAAACTGGGATGATTTATGCTTGCAGCCGGTTGGGGATCATTTATGGAAAACACCCAGTTAACTTAAGACCACCTAATAATAATCAATAATAGGGATTATTAAAAGCGGACCGGACATAGTTCGGATTATTAAATCCAATTTGTCCAAAGGCATATACGGAGTACAACACAAAAAATGAATGCATTCAATGGCTTCTACATTTGGATTAACGGAGTTAAGTAAGAAATAGGAGTAAAAATAAATGGTACAATAGCTAAAACATAGTGTACAATTCTATATTGCTCTAGTGTTACACCAACACTTTTAATATACCAAAAATACCCTAACTTTCATTGGTGTTTATAAGATTTTAGATTTAGATTATAAGATTTTAGATTAAACTATCAACTAATTAAATGCCCGTTTGGTAACACTGAAATTGGCTAATCCTGTTGAAATTATGAAGTTCTCGCTTAAGTGACTATATTGGCTGATTCTGTTGATTTATGAAAAAAATTAAAATATATTTTATTAATATAATAAAGAAGAAATTATATGTAAAAATAGCTAAAATGGTCTTTTACAGTAACTTCAGCTGAAACAGTCAGAAAAGTAACTTCAACCTTACTTTTTCTTATTATTATACTCCCTCCGTCCCATTTTACCTGTCTTATTTTCCTTTCTGGTTGTCCCAAAATAAGTGACATTTCCCCTTTTTGGAAATAAATATGTGGTTCACAACATTTCACTTTATCATAGTCAAATCTCAATCACAGCTTTTACCTTTTCAACCACTTTATTAAAAATTGTGTCAAAGTCAAAGGAGACACATAAAATGGGACAGAGGTGGTACATTTCAGCTCGCGAAATCAAAAGTTGACTCATAAGCCGAATAAAATTGTTGCCAAACGGGCTCTTGGTATGTTTTCTTATTTTTTGTTCATGAACAATCAAAGTAATGTGATAGGAGTCTTTTTTTGTCAAAAAATATAGCTCGTGTATGATAATATATAGTCGTTTATTTACTTCAAATAATATTAATGTGAATCCCCCGTCCTCACCCTATGTATATTTATTATATACTATCCTCCGCTCTATAATTCTTAAAACAGTTTGACTTTCACGTTTGCCAATACACAACTTTGACTGTAATTATATTTAATTATGTATTAATAAACATTATAAAAAGTTGATATTTTGGAAATTCACATTGATAAGAGTTCAATAACATTTTATACGTAATAATTTGATTATGTATATTAGTAGAAAATCATAGTCAAAATAAGATCGGTGAATAATGTAAAAATCACAATGTTGCAAGAATTATAGAACGGGGAGTACTATGTAATATAATACGGAGTATTAATAACGTGAATTCCCCAACTCCTAAGAAATTTCTCCGGCCAACATGGAGTCTAGAACGACGTCGGGCCAGTAGCGAACTGACGCAGAGAATTGAGTGGTTCGAGCCGGCCGCTGGCAGACAGTGCAAAATAGCCCCTGAGCGAGGCGTAATCTGGTGAAGCTTGGGAACGTGACCTAAATGAACATACTGATTGCGGCAACCGCTAATCAACGAGAAAGAAATATAATAAAAGGGGCAACAATACTTTTTCAACCTAAAGCTAAAGATTGATCCTGATTGGTTAGGTGTGTGGTCGAGAGAATGCCACAACTTGTAGCCGCCGGCAACTCGGGGAGGAAGCTATGCGGCCGTCGCCGACGAGGAAGCTTGATATCTCAGCCCAATCAGCCGTTAAAGTCACCGGCAATATATGGATGAAGCTCCTCTGGGGCCCGGGCTCTGCTCGCACGAAAGGAGGTCTGGGGAGGAAGAACAAAAAGGAGAATGAACAGCGGGTGGGAAAAGAAAGAAAAGGTGGAGAACAGTAGAAAAATACTACCTCCTTAAAAGCTAGAATCTTCCCAGTTTGACTCTTTTGAGTCAAACTTCATGAACTTTGACCATTAATTATTCAAAACTCACATTATGTTATGATTAAAAATTTATTTTATATAACTCATTGTAAAATGTATTATTTGAATGTTAATTTATTATGAATTTTATAAATATAGATATGTAGATATTTGCAGTCAAAGTTCAACTTAGAAGACCGTGAAAAGTCAAAATGGGATAATCTTTATGTTACGGAGGGAGTAGGAAAAAAACAAAAAAGAAAATTTAAGAAAGAAAGTGGGAAATTACAAAATAAGTCACATACATAAGTGACCGGTTAATTTGAAAGTAACCTACTAGATTTTGAATTTGAACATTTTTTAATGTTTGGGGTCTTAATTGATATGCCATTTTAGTTCCGGAGTTTAATTGATTTTTTTAAATACTATGGGACTAATTTGATAGTTTTCTCAATAAAAGGTTATAATAGACATTTAATTTAATTTGGGTTTGTATTTAGTAAATAGTAGGCTATATATAGAATTACTCATTCATTTATATAACGTAAAATTATAGGCTCTAGAATAATTTAGCTATTTTGTATTTCAAGCCCAACAAAGTCCAACGCAATATGGTTATAGTTTATCATTGGGTAATTCTATTCACTCTCTACGTTAAGCCACGTGAACTTAGCCCCTTGGCCCTTGCCTACATGATACTATATATCGAGCTAAGAGTTTCATGGTTGTAAACGAATCGAATAATTTTGATTCGATAACAGGGGGAAGTGTATTTGTTTTAGTAACATAGCCCGGATTACTTGCGATAGAACTCACACAGTTGAGTAATGAATTCAAAATAAGAAAACAGGGAAGTACCTTGTTTGAAGAATACGAAACGAAGTGTGAAGCAGTAAAGTACCTTGTTCGAAGAAGAGTATTGAGACTGAAGAAGATGAGAAGCCCAGCAAGCGAAGAGAAGAGAATCGACGTCTAGCGGCATGGCAATGGTGTGTTCGAAGTTATGCGACCCTGGAGTAGCTTTTGCTGAGCGGCTGTGAAGAAACCGCCTAAATCCGATAGGGTGTGATTCGTAACGGGCCGGAGTTGCTGTTTAACGGAGAAGGCAGAAGTAGGTGTAAGAATGAGAAAACTGTCAAATAGGTCCTCGAACTTTCATAAAAAAATCAATCAGGTCCTTCTATAGTAGACTCTGCCCGGTCGTCGCGATTTGGGGCGGTTTCCGATGGAATTTTTTGATGAAATTTTTTGAGCATCTTATTCATCAAGTCTAGTTTACTCATACCAAATTTCATCTAAAATTTTAATCGGGAGCGTATTCAAATTAATCCGAGAACGCAAAAATGCACAGTTATCTTCAAGAATTAATTTGAATGTGTTCCCAATTGAATTTTTAGCTGAAATTTGGTATGAGTAAACTAGACTTGGTGAATAAGATGCTCAAAAAAATTCATCAAAAAATTCCACCGGAAACTGCCCCAAATCGCGACGGCCGGACAGAACCTCCTATAGAAGGACTTAATTGACCTTTTGATGAAAGTTCAAGGACCTATTTGACAGTTTTCCCTGTAAGAATCGGACGATGGTAACGGAAAAAAAACCATTCTAACGGACGATGGCTTTTATTATATAAGGAGTAACAAATACACTTCCCCCTGTTATTGAAAGTGTCAAGATAAAGCCTTCTTCCAAGTCCTTAAACAATTTTGAAAAAAAGAAAAAGAAGTAAATTGTATCCAATGTATTCAGCAAAATGCCTACAACAGATAGCATAATTCCACCTCCGGCATACATAAGCAACTTCAAAATTTAAAAAACTGCGAACCCATTATTACATAGGGAATTCCTACTTATTCAACCCGTTAGATTTAGGGTACAAAATCCATCACATCACAATTCGGGTTGTGTTCAATGAGTTAGTTTTTACTAGAATTATTACAATAAAAAAATGAAAACTTCAATGCTTTTGATAGTTTTAAAAAAATACAGCCTGTTTTGAAAGTTTTAAATTCATGATTTCTTGCACTAAAATAAGCAACCAAACAGCAAGAGTATGTTTAAACAATGTCCTGAAGAACTTTTAAAAGTTTAGATTTGTGAAAGTGTATGTTGGGTTGTTCAGTGTGCTTCTCCCAATTCTAGGCATTGTTCTGCTAATTATTAGAACAAGAACAGATTGTCAGAAAACAAGAATTTTTGGGAAACAAAAAAATACACTGCAATAGCACTCTAGATAAAACAAATATCCTTATGTTCAATGAGTTCATTTTTACTGAAATTGTTTTCATAAATAAATTAAAACTTCAACAATTTTGAAAGATTTAAAAACTACAGCCTAACCAAAAAAGGCGTAGCTTTGTCTTAATAGTTATGTATTTTTTTTAAAAAGTATTTAAAAATTACAAGGCGGTGTTGAGATGTGTTTTGCTGCTACATATCCAAGTCATTACATAATGAAGGATACAGCAGAAATAATCCTCCTCAGTAACTTAAATATTAAATATACCAAATAACCAAAAACCAATTATTCACATATTTTTAGCACACTTTTATAGGCCTGGTCAGTGTTTTTAAAAATCACTATAGTTTTTCAATATGAAATCATGAATTAAAATTACCATAAGATTAAGTGTTATTTGTTGTTTTTGTTTCCCTAAAATCCCAGTTTTGTGAATAATTTGTTTTATTGAACTTAAAAGTTTTTTTTACTATTCATTCAAATCTAATTAGTAAAAGTAAGGTGTTCTTTTTCAGGGGTTCATGTGAATTTTATTTTATGTCTACACACAACTCAGGTGGTCAGTGACCATTTGACCCCTCCTCCCTCTTGGCTCCACTCCTGCTAAGATGGTCATTTAGTTTTATATTTTTGGAATATATTGCTTGGTAAACAATTTTAATATTCAACTTCAAAGGCTTCACAAATCTGAAAACCCATTCATATCTTTGCAAAAAAAATCCTTTTTATATTGACCATTTTTCTGTTTTGTCTAAACTAAAGTATTTTTTTATAAGATCTTGACTGCCACTCGCCCATCTTTGTATTGTCTTAAAAGGTTATAAAATGTGCATGATTCTTTTTGTTTCTATTTTCCTTTAGTAGCATATTCACACTCTTCTCAATTTGATTAAATTAACCTTACCATATATATAGGAGCAGGGGATTTGCCTTGCATTTTATCCTTCTTACTGCTATTAGGAATTAATTATTAATTATAAATTTAATTTCAGATTGACATTCATAGCCTCTATTTGTAGGTTTTTTTACTCTTATAATCTTTTATAGCACAACAAATATGATATCTTTAAAATAAAAATAAAAACTCAGATTATTTTTGGTCAATACTAAACTGACTGGAAAGCATTATGAAAAGATACAATACTATGAATCACATGTTTTGATGATATATATGAACAATCTAAAGAATGGAAAGATTCTAACTCATGATATCTTGCTTAAAAAACAGCAAGCAAAAGTAGGAGTTTGTTAAAACAATGTCATGAAGAATTTTTAAAAGTTTAGTGTTGTGAAAGTGTATGTTGGGTTTTCACTGCTTCTCCCAATTCTATGCATTATCCTGTGAATTCGTTTCTAGCAATGAGTTTTCTACATTTTGAGCAGAAAACCAAATGCCTATAGTTTTCTACAAACTAAATGCCTTTATTTTTTTGGCCAAAAGGACCTCTGAAGCTGCTCTAGAAGTTTAGGAGGAGCATCAAAAGCGCTGATTTTTCAAAATAAATGAGCTTATATGATGTTTTCACTGATTAGATTTAGTTGAATGATTTAAAATGTAAAAAGTGACTATTTTGTTTTACAATGTACATCTTAAACATTGTTTGAAATTCGGTATTTTATCCGGCATGATTCTGTATGTCTTGAGACGGTATCTCTATATTATTATTTTCATTTCATTTTAATTCTTTCAATTTTGAATGATATTTCATTCAATTAGACCATTGATTTGAGCCACATCGCACAACAAACTACTCCACACTATGAATAATCTGTCTACACATGGCATAATCCCAAACCTGGGGATAAGAACTCCACAGAAATCAAGAGCCTGCTCTTCAAACTTATTATAATACACATACTCATTTTAGGATTGGCCTAATAGGACACTCTCATTGAAAACCAAAGCCCCTGAATTTGCACTTATAATCAATGCAAAAAGGTTGAGGCATTACTGTTTTCATCTTCTGCAGTATTTAAAAACATAACTACTCTCAATCAATTGCTTTTTACCTCACACTAATTTCTTGACTCGTGGACTGAATTGGTTAACTTAGCAAATTAGGAAAGTATGGTCTTCTATGGGAAAAGAAATAACAAAATCCATGTATTTGTATTCTGCATTAGCTGTGACAATGCTTTTGTGACTTGTAGATGCTGAAATAATTTCTTGTTGAGCTGGAATGCAGATCATGCCTCTTTCATTAAAGATGTAATTGCAACTCAACATCCAAACAATTTGAATGATCTGCTGAACATGCTTTAAAATTGAGGTGAAGCAGCAGTCAAGACCTTAGCTATTTCATTCAGTTATGCAATAGGACACTGCTTAGGGCCTTTTAGATCAGCCATTCATGTACTTCTCCAATATTCTCACCAATATGATGCCTGATTAACAGGCAGCACTTAGTTTCTCCTGGTAGTAAGAAAGGATTAATTCCTCTTGCTATTCCTCTATCCAAACAGAGCTCAGGTTTGGCCCACACACCTTCTAAAAACAGATTCTTTGATATTCATATTTATGGTAATCGTTTTTTGTTTCCTTTAGGTGCTGTGATTGTATTACTGCGATTGCGTACTGCACACCTGGGTAACATAGTGCACCGAACCTATGAATTCTTATGACTTGGAGAAAATAACATAAGGGTTGTACCACTTTCTTACTCAACTTATTTGTTGACTTCATCAAGCAATTTATGAATCTTATTTAAAGATCTGATGACAAGCAAAAGATTTTCTATTATTCTACTTTAAGGTTGTTGGTGTTAGTTTCAAAATACATCTAATCGATTTCTTCAGTATAATTTCTTCACAATTGCTGTTAGAGAAGTAATCACAATAAATTAAGAGTAACTAAAAACAAATCAAACACACGTAAATTTAGAGAAGTGAATAAAATATTAATTCAAAATTAGAACACAACAACTTTGCAAGTGAATATACAATTGTTGGGCATCACTCGCACATAGTGTGTACTCTGCTAATATATATATATATATATATATATATATATATATATATATATATATATATATATATATATATATATATATATATACTACTTCGTATGAATACATATAATCAATGCAAAAATATTAATAACATAATATTCATGTAAATATTTTGCATATTTTAATTTAAACATTCTTACTTTACCAGGTCAAAATAGCTTAATTTACAATTAAAATTCTCCATTGATTTATTTATATTGATATTAAATTTGAAGTGACTTGTATAAATGTATTTTGTTTCCTATGAAATATGTAATATGAAAATGAGTTAAAAGGGGCAAACTATACATCATAATTTTAATTATTTTCACAAATTAACTTTAATGTTTTTCGAATTCGAACATTCGAATGCGATTCGAAAAAGATTCGAATATATCAAATGAATCGAATACGAATACAAAATAAGATTCGAATTTTAGAAGAATACGAATATGAATATTCGATAATTATACGAATACGAATAATATTATCAAGTATTCGGTTCGATTCGATTCGTTTACAACCCTACTCTCAAGCCACATAAAGCCCTCGAGGTCAGGGCCAGAAGAATTATAGACCCCTATGAGTTGACGCATAAACGTTCATTTCCAAGTAAAGGAAAAGAAATACTTCGTAAAAGGGAGAGAATTTACAAAAAGGATAAAGATAAAATAAAATAATACTCCCTATATCCTTCAAAATTTTGTCAAGTTTGTTAGGCACAATAATAAATAAAGTAAATAATGTGTAATTGTGATTTAATTTGTGCAGTGGAGAGAGAAATGATAGGAACTTCAAATTGATTGATTAAAAGAGAAAGTGACAAAATTTTTGGTGCAACCAATTCGAAAAAGAAAAGAAAATATAGTTTTAAGGAACAGATGAAGTATTATTAAGGTAAAAGATAATTCTCAATAGAAGTAAGACATGTTTTTTATCATGTAAGACATGTTAAAAATACAAAAATAGGACTCAATGTATAAAATTCCCTAAATGGGAATAATTTCTTGAGATAAGATAATAATACCCCTGCATGGGTTTGGGCTAGGCATTAGAAGTTTTTTTCTAAAATAATGCTAAATTGAAAATTAATTACGAATTTAGGTTTGGGCGGCTAACAATATTTCCCAAATTACTGCTCAAGTTAACCCTGGTTAACTTGCCCCCACTTCACTTGCGATAACTGCAATGAGGAACAAAGACATGGGAAGGTAGCCAATCAGACTACACTTCGTATCTTCAAATTGAATTTGTGTAGTCTAGAACCACTTTTTACTTGTAGTAGTCGTATCTTCAAATTATTGTTATATTTTTTTATGCAATATTAGTATCATAATAAAAAATTATAAATTTTGATATTTGTTTTTTGTATCAATCGGACTACAAATAAAAAAGTTACAAACAATTGAAAATAGATATTCTATAAAGTGTCAAAGTATTTTATTATTTATATAAATGCATATTGATGTCGTATGAAAGATAATAAAAAATTGTGAATTTTGCTATATTTTTTATAAAAATCGAATATTAAATATAAAATTTATAACCATTTAAAAAAATAGAGAGATTATTTTTAATTTGGGTCCACAATGTCATTTGATTTGCTGTTTTCCTAGAACCTCTCATTCTCTTCGGTGGGCAATTCCGTTTAATAAAAGAGTCACAACCGGCGGTTTACGTTAATTAGGGCTAACGGGCAGTACTTTGGGATATATTATTAACTCAACCTTAATTTGGTAGATAGTTTTTCATTTAACATTATTTTTGTAAAAAAACTCGACATTAGACTGCGACTATTGCGGAAGCGCCGCCGCCGAACTTCCTTGGTTATGTTGGGGGACTAGTGGAGCCAATTATTATTATTATTATCATTATTATTATTATTTAGAGTACAAAATTTTATTAAAAAAGCAAAGGAGAGTACAAAAAAGGTCAAAAACAAAGGAAAAGAGAGCAACAAGAGAGAAATACTATAATCTACAAAAAAATTTAAAACCCAACCCTAAATATTTGAGGTCCCTCCCAATATATTTCTAGTGCTCATTGGAGTCTTCAAAATAAGTGTAGTATTAATTATAATAAGAGTAGAATTAGTTAATATATTAAGGGTGGAAAGGCAATGCTCAATCCTATTTAGGGAATATAAAACACGGACATTTGTTTAGGGAATAGGACAATGTTTTACTCCTATTTAAGCTAATTCCTTTTAAAGTAAAGGTGATGTTGAAGTATTGTGGAGAAAACAGGCTTGAATTCTTGCATCCTCCCACATAATGAAACCCTCTAGAAAATAGGACAAAACCTTTTTTGTAGACCAAAAACTTAAGGAGGTGTTTACTTTGCTGCTAAAATCTAAGTTAGGTTAGTAAGACAGACGAAGTAAACACGCAAACTACTTAAAAACTGCTTACTAACCGAAAAAGGTGCTTAAATTTCCGCTTACTAAGCATATCATCCTCATGAATTAATTAACCGACACTTTAAGCATATCACCCTATTGTTATCCCTCTACCTACTACCCCTCTACCCGCCTACCCATGCCTACCCCCACCCCTGCCCCGACCATACCACCTACCCCCACCCCCATACCTTGACCTTGACCCTGCCCCTTTACCCCCTACCACCTTTCCCCTACCTCGACCCCACCCACCATATCCCTTACCATACCCCACCCCCATCCGTTACCATTCCCTGCCCCTTTACCTCATACCACCATGCCCCTACCTTGACCCCACCCCGACCCACTCCTACCCCCCGACCATGCCTCTTACCCCATCTCCCACCCCCACTTGTACCCCTTACCCCTTTACCCCATACTACCTGCCCCTACCTCGACCCCACCCGACCCACCCTTACGAGTAGGGTAGGGGAGAGGGTATTGGGTATGGGGTATGAGGGTTGTAGGACTATTTTGCTCTATTTTATACTTGTTGCCTCATATGACTAAAACAACAGACTACCGTATTTATCAAAATAGACATTCAAAAAAATTGAAAAAGAAACACAGATGAGAAGAACGCTGGTCAGGGGAAATCACAAGAAATTATTTAACTTTTCTGTGGCGGGACTATAACCCCTTGAACGAGTCTCAATTTTGCGAGGGATGGGAGGAGGTGGGGCTAAAGAGGTGGAGGCTATGGTAGTGGACTTCATGAAGGAGGCAGAGGTTATGAAGGTGGTCACCGCGAAGGTGGTTGCAGAGGTTGGAGCGGCAATGGCGGTGGCGGAATGGAGGGAGACGTGAAATTACCGTAGACTACTTTGTTATTGCTCCACCATCTCTGAAACTACAGAGTGCTCTGAAATTATAGTCAAATCTCAAAAATACGAAGTGTATATTACACACACACACACCAATACGTAAAGCATTTTTTTATTCTTACGCATCGAAACAAATGAGCTAGACATAATGTTTCTTCCTTCTAATAAAGCATTGGTTATACTATTTCCGAGGTTTTCTTATAGAAGTGCTAGAAAAATTAGCAATATCCATAGTTTTGAAATGGTGAAAGTGTGTATAGGAGAGCCTTCAAACTTCAAAGACGGCAAAATAAGATGATGGTGGGATAGGGAATTGGGAAAGACGCCAATAAGATGATTGGGGAATCAATTGGGGTATAAAAGGTATTTTATTTATATTGTATTAATTAATTTTAATTATGGGCTGTGTTTAGAGTTGCCCAAAATAAAATACCAAAGCAACATATAACAGATCATGGCGGTATTGAGGAAAAGCACAAACTCTGGGGCTTATATTGTGTGCAGTTGTGCACTAGTTAACTAAGAGTTAACTAAGACTACTCCCTCTAAAGAGTCTAAACGCATTGTTCGCGTCTAATATTTAACTAAGAGTTATGGAAATAAACCTAGTCTTACATGTCTGCATCCAATATTTGGACTAGGCCTGGACTCGGGCCGGGTAGCCCGACCCAGAACCGGCCCAAACCGGCCAGGCCCGGTCAGTGACCGGTCCGGGTAGGCCCGACCCGCGTGGGTTCCGGTCCGGGCTCGGGCCCCCCAAATTATGAACCGGCCCGGTCAGTTCAGGCCTGGTTCCGGGCCTTTTTAATTTTTTTTTCAAATTTTTTTACTTTTCGGGTTGAACTGGATATTTTGGACCATTTGGGGTGGTTTGGGGGTGGGGGGGGTTGGGGGTTAACTAGGGAAAGGGAAAAAAAATTAACAAAGGCCCGAGGCCCGGCCCGGCCCGGCCCAGAACCGGGGATTACCCGGGCCAGTTCCGGGCCCCCCATTCCAGAACCGCCGGCCCAGCCGGGCCTAGGCCCGAACCGGCCCGAGTCCAGGCCTATTTTGGACCCATGAATCCTGGACCACAAACTGGATCGGCAATTTCAAGCCCGAGGACAATGTTTCAACAGGCCAGCCTAGCCAACGGGTCTAGCAAGTAAAGAGCTCAGAATCTCAGATTGGCCCAACCAAAAAAACCCAGCAAGCAAAGCAAGTCTAGCAACAATTATCCTGCCTGCTTGACTGACCCACCCACCCAACAGGGAGTCAGCCTACCAATCTAGCAAGGAGTTCTGGAGTTGACCTATCAGCCCAACAGGAAGCTGGCTTACCAGTCTAAGAGGGAGGCAACCTACCAAACAACAAGCCCATTAAGGAGGGATCTCAAGGAGGTTGACCTACCAAGTACCAACTAGGGTGACCTGTTAACTCGAAAGAGGAACAATCGAGACAATTAATGAAATAATTAATTCTGTAGTTAATATCATGTTAATGTCATAGTTAATGAGCCATTATGCTTTATAGTGATTACAACAATACAACATATAATGCCTATAAAAGGCCATAGAGGTTCAATGATAACAGAAGCTATTTTTTTAACACAAGCTCCTGGGACTTTCCAATTTTCATATACTTCGATTCCTACTTGACAGCCAACCAGGGTCCATTTTTGGACTAACACAAACATACATACATGCATACATACATACAAAAATAATTTTATATTGACGCTTGCATATCAATATCGTGTACTCCACAAGTTAAGTTCCACGGCAAAAAATGAAGTCATTAATGGGTGATAAATAATGAATGACTACTCAAACTCCTCCCAATCATGTATTACCACAGCAGATGAGGATGGCTGTGGAAAACTTGGAGGTGGAGGAGGATTGAGGCTGCCGACGACCAAATCAACAGTCTCCCATTCAGTTTTAGCGGGCACTGCTTTAGAGTTTAGAATCGTCACTGACGGGTGGAGGATTTGAGTTGTCATGAAAAGGATTCAAATTCTTTTCCTTCAGAACATCCATTTTGTCTACTAGGCTCTGGACCCTCCTCACCTGAAATAATGGCATTCTTATTCTAAAGCTTGCAGTAACTATATACCTGTGGACAGTCTATTCAGAATAATCACAACTTTATTCATGTGAGTTTCATCTGGGTTACTCTTCTACCAAGGACCACTTATGGGGTGTAGATATTCTAGAAGTGACTTAAGTGAATATATGATATGTGTTGCTTTATCTTCAGCAAATGCTAGGCTTTAAAAAGGGTTCAGGATTCTTTTTACATAGGATCCCTATACATTGCATATTTATGAATAATTTCAGAGCAACTCCACAGATAAACTACTCAGCAATTCAAGAACCCAATTCAAAAGTGTGAGGGACTCCACCAGATAAGGATATTTAATAATATCTCACTGCTAACTGTTTATATTCCCTCCATCCTAAAAAAGAGCCATGTCCCGAATAGTTGTTTTGTTCCCAAAAGAATCCTGTTTAAAAACGAAATTAATTATTTGGTGTGATCCCCCACCCAAAAAAAAGTAACTGCCATGTTATACTCCATATATAATAAATTTTGTTAAACCAGCAGGATTAATTAAAAAAAAGTTAGATTCATGATTAATGAAAGCTGTGGCTTACCAAATCTTAATCAAGGTACCTACGTCAAACAGTACTCCTTTTTTAGGACAGAGACCTTATTTTCTTTTATAATATCAAAATTGTTCTTATCGTTAATCAAATTTAAGATTTAATGGTATCTTAAAATTAAATTGAACATACAACCCCATGGTCACATGGTCCACTAACTAAAAGCAACTCTAAATAGTTATGATGAGTACTTGTATCTAAATTCAAAAAAAATGAGATTATCAATTTATCATGAATGCTTGAAATGAGATTAAACGCAAGCACTAAAAAGTAAAAAGCACAGATAGAATTGTCGGTTCTGATTTGTTTTGATGATGATGAAAGACATCCTGTGTTTATCAATAAATCATGTCAAACCACGTGAATACTACATGCCTACACTTTCCAATGCAAGGACCAAATCATACATGCCTTCAACTAAGAATCTTCCACAAATTAATTGAACCAAACCAGTTTCAACCTAAGTTTAGCCAACAAGGTGGGATTGGCATAAAAAAATGTACCTCCTCCCTTCTTTGCAACTTCCCTTCTCCTCCAGCCTCTATACTATCTAATTTCAATAACTGCCTCATCAGCATCTCAGTTAAAAAAACAATATCCTTCTCATCAACCCTGGTCCCACCATTAACAACTGCTTGTAAAGCATCCACCTTGAAGAATAAACACATTAGCATTAGGCCGTTCATGCCAAGATATTTATCGTGATGGTAATGATGGTGATGATGATGATGATGATGAAAACAATAATATGCTCTTAAATTAACAAAGATTCAACCTGATCCGAAAGCATGTCAACTTCTACTCTGACTGCAGTAACTGCTTCACCTCCTCTTGATATTTCACTATTTACCTTGACCTCTTCAGGCACTTTATCATCAGCTTCACTTCTTACCTCCACCTTTTCAGACTTTTTTTCATAACTTGATGTATCCTCCATAAGAACCAGTTTAGAATTGTCCTTCACGCCAGCCAAAAACAAATATTCTTGATCCTCTTTTTCTTTACCCCTGAACAAAAGTTTTTGGACTTTAGGCTCCAAACCAATTACTTGGGAAATATTATCTTTTACTTGACCTGAAATCAAAATCCAATCTAATTAGAATAGCCTTCATATACACCGTCCATCACTGTACAACAAAGTGAATAGATTATTTACCATATCACAAGATACTCCAGACATAGAAACCTTATATTTAAATACATCATAAGCTATCAATAAGTACTATCCTCATACCCCATCCTCTAAATTATAAGGCCCCTTTTGGTAGTCAATTCTGATTCATCTGCTTATCAGAACAATATGTAGCTTTTAACTTTTTTATTGAGCTGAATGGAGATTACCAAATATTTTTCTTTTCAAAAATATCAGTTTTAGCTAAAAAAGCCCTTACCAAATGTGCCATGCGGCCCATGCTTCCAACAATTCACTTAATCTACAATTCAATTCATTAGCATATGTCCGCGGTTTTAAAAAGAAAAACAAAAGTAGCAGATAAGTCATTAAAAAATGCAAATTGCAACATGTAATAGTTGAAATAACAAAAGAGATAAGCATTTCATACTTTATAGTATACAGAAGATATTGCTTTTCTAATGGACAGATTTAGTAGAGTTTATACACTAGCTTTCATACCCAATAAGAGCCCCAAAATATGTGGAACAAAAAAGGCAAATAGGGAAAAGGGGCTGAAGCAAAAAGAGAACATAACCTCATTTATAAGGGGCACTTCATCCTTGCACTCGTTTAGAATCGAAGATGGGAAAAAAATTGGTCAATCAAAACGAAAGAATTACTGCTCCAATGATGAGAGAGTTGTTAACTAGGTTTAAAAAGGCTAGTTTTGGTATCAAGACGGTTTGTTTAAAAGAGGCGAGACGTAAGCCTTGAGGCGTGGTGAGGCGTGGTGAGGCGTAAGCTTCCAAATTTACCAACAAGTAAAACTTAAAATAGTTAAACTAGTATTAACCAATTATAGAAATGCATAATAAAAATCCAAAAAGTCTCAAACACAAACACATATACGATCACATCATCAAAACGATAACTCAAAATGAAAATTCAAACATAAAACAGACGCATCACATAGATGACAATTTAAAACTCTCGAAGCTTAACCATCATGAATGGAGAGTCTACGGAAGAATCATTATATATTTGTATCATATAGCCTTCTCACTGTCATCACTTCTATCATCACTATCAAAATCCTTCAGTTCTTTCTCTTCTTCATCATCATTTACCACCATTACTTGTTGATTTTTTGTATTTTTCCTTGGTTATCCATCTGCTTCTTTGTGCAGAAGCATGAATAAGTTTTAACGACACGTAGAATGCTAAATAGGGAGTATATGTTGGGGTTTAAATGAAACAAGACTTGTTTAGGTTTAGTGTAAACATGTGCTTAGTGTATGAGCCTTTTCTTAAATAAAAACACTGCCTTTTAAGCTACAAGCACATTAAAAAGCAAAGGAAAAATGCCTCGAGGCGCGCCTCAGGGCGTACGCCTTGAATTTTGAGGAGTAAGCCTCTTTTCCCGCAAAACAAAACAAAAAAACTAAACCTCAAAATCGTTTTAGTTATATTACCAAATTTTTAAAAAACCGTTTTATTCACTCATTAGCTACGTGAAGTTTATAATGTACTCCCTCCGTCCCCCTAACTTTGTCCCGTTTTACGTTTTTCGTCCGTCCCATTAAGTTTTTCACGCACCATATTTGGTAATATTTGGGTGATTACAATTCATTTTTACTTTTTTTACACTTTATCAATTCAATACCAACCACACAATTCCACTTTTTCTTAAAAGTTGTGCCACACCCTCTTGTCCCAAACATAGTGAGATGGAGATAGTATTACATATTATCAGACCAATAATTATCTAGGTTTCATTTAAATTAACGTTTACCCCACCTACATATGAATTATTCAATTCATGTACTGTCTCAAAACAATTAGACCTTTTGATACAGTACATGGCTAAGTTTTGACCCCCGACACGTTTTTCTGGCTTTGCCACTGCGCACATCATATGATTTATATCCTAATTCCTAAGAATAAAAAATCAGAATTTAAAATATGTAAGGTGTAAATCAATATGAAACACTTTTATGATTCTCTATAGGGCTTGAGTGCTTGACTCCTCCAAAAAGGAACTTTTAACAAAATGAATAAAGCAGATTATGCACAACCGTACAATACGCACCTAGACAACGATAAAGCTTAAAATATAGCCTTATAGGTAAGAAATAGAGAACTTTAGGATTGATTAAGGACTTAGCTCCCACAAAAATGGAACTTTTCAACATAAAAAACAAGCAGATGATTCACAATTCTACACTATTCACCCAGCCATCTACCCCCACAGCAAAAGCAAAACCTAGAACTCAGCTAATTTGATGGCACTTCAGACATGGATAATGGACAGAATTAGAGGCAATTTCGGACTCGGAGTAAATAGGTCAGTATACACTAGGAGATTGTTTAGGACTCGGAGTATTTCGAGTTAAACAAGGACTTCTCCTGATATACATAAAAAATGTATGCTGCAAAAGTGTTTTTACAGAAACGGATGAGGTGAAATATACCAAAAGTGGAATCAGATGGCACTGTAAGGTCGAGTTGCTGGGCGCCATACGAGAGCTTAAGGGTAAGAGTGGTGTGAGTGGGCCCACTGTCTCCGTCGTCTCTCTTTTGAACGACCATACCACCTGGCCTCGTATCCAACGCGGTGGTTTCTCCACTGTCACTGCTCATCCCCGCCGGGTTTGAATAGTTAGCCATTCCCAAAATCAGAAGTAAAAGGCGGCAGAAGAATTACCGTTCATGGGCTGCAGTGGCTACAGTATACAGGGGGCGAGATGGCGTATTTTATGGATGTTAAAGGCCCAAGTGTGTTACGGGCTCCAGGCCTCTCACAGGCCCAATTTTGATTCTCGAAAATCGTTTTTCTTGATTTGATTTGGATCAGAATTTTAGAATTTAAGACTGTTATAAAAAAATGTGATTACGATTGAGTAAGAAAAAAATATATGAATGTGAATTACACAAAAAAATCCAAATTTGAAAATGAGAATTTTTTTAAAGCATTTAAAAAATAATCTCTAATTTCATAACTTATTACGGAGTATATAACTTTAATCTATATATAATATATAATAGGCTAAAGGGTCAAATAGGCCCCTGAACGTATTTCAATTGCTCAATTCGCACCCTGAACCCAAAAAACCCCCGATCCGGCCCACCAACCCCTATTTTTTGTTCAATCCCTACAATTACCCGGTTACCTCCCGTTTTCTCCCCTTAAATGCCCAGTCAGCAAGTTTTGCATCTGATATAATGCTGACTCATTAAATCGTCCCAGTCCAAGGTGTGTACGTGTAATAATAAAACCTATTTACGCTTTAGGAGAAATTAACCCTAATTTCAAAGTTTCAAGTGTCATACGCGAAGTAGTGATACTAGAGCTCGCAAAGGAGAAGAGGAAGAAGAGTTGTGTGTTGAAGGCGAAGCCCTGAATTGAAGGGTCTAAGGTAAACGCAGTCACTCAATATATTCATTTGTATTTACTATTGTCGAAGCCTTTATTTTTTAGTGTTGTACGCAGTGAGTGTAAAACCCATTGATGGTGAGTATTTTTTGTTGTATCAGAATGTGGGAAACATTGGACATCATTTTATATTATGGTGGCAACCTAGAGTCATGCTCGCCTATGGAGTATACCAATGGGCGTATAGAGGTCATCAAAAGTGACCCTGATGTTGTGAGTTATCCTCATCTAAAAAAGTTCATTGAATCAGAACCATTTGGGGGATTTGGCAAGCTTATGTATAAACTGCCTTGTGAACCGTTGGAGTCTTTTAGGGAGTTATGTGATGATGCTACCACATTGGACATGGTCAGGTTGTGTTCACGTGGAGTGTGTGAATTGTATTTGCTGAAACCTTGCAACTCTGTTGTACTTGATCATCAAGCAAGTTCAGCTGACTTCCAAGTTCATTATGATGGAGGGCTGCATGAAGTAGAAAGGCAAACAGGAGGTGATGAAGTTGTGAGGATCAAACAGTCAAAGAAGTTGAAACAAAGAAGAAAAAAAGATTCACACAATCACTCTGAGAGGGCTGCAACTGACATTGGTGTAAGCTCCATGGATGAAACTGAGATGGTTGGAACTGAGATGGCTGACACTCTTGACCTTTGTGATGTTGAAATTCAGACACTTGATGATGAAGAAGATTTGGAGAGCCAAGAAGACCCTCCAATCAGTAATGAAGATGTTTCTGATGATGACAATGGTTCTGACACTAAGCAGGTTTTGGGGGCTAGGCCACAAAAGAATAAGGACTTTGCACATGAGGATGAGGATTAGGACTATGAAGATAGCATGGAGTTGTACCCTTCTGATAACCCACCAAGTTATGTTTCAGAGGTCTCAGCAATGAATGAAGATGAAGTGGAGTCCAACCTTAAGGACTATCATCCTTCGTACAACCCACAGAGTGAACCTCCTGATATTGAGCCTGGGATGCTTTTTGAGGACAACATTCAATTTAAGAGTGCCCTCATTAGATATGTTGTGCACCACAAGAAGAATATATTCTTCAAGAGGAATGAATCAATGAGAGTTCGGGCACAATGCATTCAAGATAGTTGTCCATTTCCCTGTTATGCAAGCTGGGAAGACAGGTTCAAGTGCTTCCAAGTTAAAAGCATGAACACCAAACACTTATGTAACCCAAAGTTCAAGTTGAGAGTTGTGTCTCAAAAATGGATAGAAGAGAAATATGAGGACAAGGTTAGAGATGACCCCTGTATTGGCTATGTGGCTTTAAAGGAGCACATAGAGACTGAAGTGGGGATTCAGTTTAACAGAATTAGAGATTACACTCAAGAGTTGCTGGATTCTATTCCCAACAGTACCATCAAGATCATGACCTCCAGAGTAGTTGATGATGGGCCATGCCTCTTCCAGAGATTTTATTGCTGCTTTGGTCCAATGAAAAAGGGATTCTTAGAGGCCTGCAGAAAGATAATTCGGTTAGATGGATGTTTCTTGAAGGGCTTATTGAAGGGAGAAATACTGACAGGAGTTGGTAGGGATGCAAACAACAACATGTACCCTATCGCATGAGCAATTGTTGAGATTGAAAAAACTTCATCTAAGTCATGGTTTTTAGAGCTAAAAACGTTCAGGGGCCTATGAAGATCAAGCTGAAGATATGGTTTAATGGTTCCACATGTATTGATATAATTGGGTGGATGTAATATTTAGGCTATTTCTGAAACTACTTTTTGGCCCAATATGCTGTTTAAAACTGTATTACTGCAGCTATTGTTTAAAATTGGGTGGATGTAATATTTAGCCTATTTCTGAAACTACTTTTTTTGCTTGTCAAACTTGTTATGTATTGGAATATTTAATGTGGTTGTTGACTTGTTATATTTCGGATGTTGTGCACTTATGTACTTCTGAGTTAGTACATGTGAAGGTGGGGTCTTCAAATTTGCATTATTGTTATTTGGTTGGGTGTCCATTATTCAAACCGAATGGAACATGGTGGGGTGGGGTAAATTCCTTGCTGCAGGTCACACTTTACTCACATGGGTTTGCCTTTTATCACATGGGTGATGGCCTGATGGGTATGCTTTACAGGCAGTTGATTAGACTGCATTATTGAACTCCTTTTGCAGATGGTTTTATCACTTTTTTATGGAAATGGGTCAATGTGATGGGTATTTGATGGCTTATCCGGATCAGGGCCATCTGTGTGTATGGATTTTTTTTTTTTGCATCTTTTTCCTGTGTCTTAATGATTAGTGTTTGACAAATTTGATCAAATGGTTGTTTCTCATTTAAACAATGATTACAATTAATATGAATCACAACACATATATAATGCAGGTCACAACAGATGTGTTGTAGAAATGTCCAAAACAAAGCTCCATTAATTGACTCCAAAACAAAGCTCCATTAATTGACTCCATTGTTAAAGTAGTCCACAAGTACATTGAACACCAAAACATAGCCCCAAAAGTACTACAATAATAGCCCCAAAACTTAAAAACCCACTACACTATTACAATTTCTTAAGAATAAGAGCTGCAACAACAAACATCACAACCCCTTGAAACATTCTCTTCCAAAATAACTTCTCTTTAGCTTCACTTTCAAGAATCAGTTTGATAGTTTGTATGTCACGTTGCATCACTAACATCAACCTTTTGAGGTCATGATTTGAGGCAGGCGCCCCCATGTATGATTTTTTCTCTTCATGCAAACATGCTAGATCCTCTTTCAATACAAAATATCTGCAGCCTAAACCGTCCTACAATCACCGGAAATTATGAGACCGCCTAGGGTCAATGTTAGTCTCCCCAGTCCTTTTAAAAAATAGCTGCGTTTCTTTTACTTTTGTACCGCCCCTGATGAGGACGACTCTTATAGCTGCGTTTCTTTACTGCCAGACCTAATACAACATTCTTTTTGATGCAACATCGGCCAGGTGATGGTCCTCTTCTCTTCCATTTTTGATTCCCTTCTCTCTTGAGTATTGAATATCCTCTGCACTCTCCGGTGTCCAACAACACTCTCCACTGTCCAGCAATCCAGACTGTCCAGGTAAGGATATTTTCATTGTATCATTATAGTTACTTCACTTGTTATTAAGATATTTTGAGAATATCCCGAATTTTTAGACACATGCTTAAGAGACAATTTGTATGTAGATTGAGTAATTTATTGCCTAATATTGATAGAAATTTGGAATGCAACTACGGTGTTTGATGTAATTCTTCAAAGAAGAAATGAAAACTTTAACTAGTAATTTATTTCCACTACTTTGTTTTTCAGTTGTGGTATTCACTTATTCACCAGTCTTTTTGGTTTGTTTTTAGCAATTTGAATTTCCACTGGGAAGTCCTAGCCAATCAATTTGTATTGGTATCATTAGCATTGGTACCCCAAAGAAAAAGACGTTTTCTTATTCTGGTATTCAAAACATGTCATATGCTTTCTCTGAGTATGCTATATTAATATCTTGTATTCTTGAGGCTTGAAATTGTGCAGACATTCTTTGTTTCATTTAACCCAAACGTGGAGATTACCTTGGTTCATTTTTGAATTTTACCTCAGAAAGAAAAAAGAGCATGCTGGTTAGAGTTGCTTTCCTTGTTGCTTTAGGATTTTGAGTTTTGAGATTTTGAAAATTGGGCTTCACTTCTTCGAATTTGCTTTAGGATTTTGAGATTTTCTGATACAGAACAAAGTGTGTAGAGATCTGGCCAAGGGACTGCCTAAGTACCACTAATTGCTTTTTTGCACTGAATAAGAAAACCCTGTAGAGACCAAATAATTTCTAAGATATCTGTTTTTGGCTTGCACATGAATTCTTGTTCGTTTTTTCTATGAAATTCACCAAGAATTTTGTAGTGTGCGAAGTATTTCACAGTTCTAGTTTTTCATTGTGTTCCTTAAAGTTTCAGCACCGGCAAGCCTTTTAATTTTTTATATGGTTACCATTTAGCAATGTTTAATGACAGTAAGAGTTGATATTTGATATTTTGATTCCCATGTAATGTTGTCTGTGAGGTGTTGACAGGGTGATGAAACTAGTTAAATCAATACTAAGAAGAGCTTTTTTTGTTTTTATATCATTACATTAACACCATGATTTATTAAAAATTGACAAAAGGGTTTAAAATTAATGCCATAAAAATGATTTCTACATCCCCCTGATTTTGTTTATAAATGATCCAAATGCCATAGTGTTGCTTGGGAGTTGACACAAAACCATTATACTTCGTACTATTTAGCCTATAATTGTTGACTTCCTTGATTTCTACAGCACTCAAGTTAGAGTACTTCTATTACACTTTATTGAGATAGAGAACTTCATAGTACTTCATCTATCCATCTCTATGGTCTGTACTAGCTTCCGTTACAGTGTTGTGACTTGTGAGTAACATGACAAATCAGAAGAATCTCCAAAGTATTAGAGTATAATATCTATATCAACTACGCAGGGTAACTCATATACCAAAAAAGATTTGTTCACTAAACTACGCTATGTCATCTCTATCTTAGTAACACACAGAATTTTTGTCATACTAATAGCCATGGTTGTTGAATATTTCAGTGTTCATTTGGCTGTGGAAAACTCTGCATCGATAGATTCTCTAGGGAGTTATGAGAAGGTATTTTGAGTTGGGGAGAATACTGAACTCAGTAGTGCTTAAGTAGATAGATCCATTGGGAGGTTGATTGAACGAGTGGCTGAAAGATACTACGTGGAAATCCTGCCAGGTAATATGCAAAATGTTTATCATACTAGGTAATATGCAATATGTTTATTATGTTTGAAATGTAAACTTAATGATAAAAAATGTTTAAAAATTAAACTTTATTTGTTTATGGTAGTATTTTTTGCCAAGGCTATTTATATTTTTTGGTATTATGTTGAAACCGAGTTGGCCGCCTAGTTGGCGACTAATCGGCGCCTAGTCCGCCTAGGCACTAGGCGGTGCTTGGCCGCCCGACTAGCGCCTAGCGAGTTTTAGAACATTGGTAAAAATAAGGTAGATAGCCTAAATTAAAGCCACCGGTACACTATGTTTATATAAACCTTATGACAGTTTTCTTCCTCAACCGTTAACTATGCTTTTAATCCGCAAATTCCTTCAGTATCATACTAACCTGTCATGCACCCTCATCTAGGGATCTGCACATCTTAGAATTCCTCATCTAGTAATTCAAAAACCTCATCGTCTAGGCAACAATTATATTTTCATCGCCTGAGTTGATGACCACATAACTATAAATCACCGATGGGCATTTTCCTATCCTACTTTTTGTTTTAGTAACTACGAAGTATACTTTCATTAAATTCAAGACAATAATGATGATTTCGTGAAGCCAGAAATTCCAACTCCTGCCTTTTTCATCTAAGAGTTAGTATTTCTTTCATCTCAATTTGCACACTATGGATGTAATTGCGGATATGAGTATATCAGTACATGTGTCGTACAGCTTTGCCCGCTTCTCTTGAACAACTGGAGTCGACGAATAGCACCATTATTTTATTATATAAATAAAAGGGCCGCTTATATTTGTAAGCATGATGATGAATGAAGGTTAGATATGGTATTTAAAATTCTACCAGTTTAAATTAACAAAAAAAAGGTGCTATCTATTTTTTTTTAAATAAAATAGAGGCTATTAACTTTAAGTGGTCTATTTTTTAAGGTTATATAGCATTTTTTCCCTAGAAAAAATGACTATTAATACGGAACACATATGACATCATGGGAGCAAGTTAGGGCAAAAAGTCATATTTTTGTTAATGAGCTTTAAAGTAGCAATATTTGTGTAATTTTTTCATGAAAATATGGTATTTACGTGGTTAACTTAACACTTATTTGACATATAACACATATGGAGTATGCATATATATATAAATGTTAAAGGAAATTACATGTAGTGTGCTATTATTATAGATAGAATATATATGTAGAAATGATCTGTACATTACTAATGGGCCCTGAGGCACATGTATTGTAACCCTTGCCTATCCCTATTTAATGGGAGCTTTCTATGCAGTGATAACACACCAATTCCCTTCAACACGTTATCAACACAAAAGCTCACAATGGCCTCTCTCTCTTCTACCGCAGGAGCCAGCTAAAAATTAGCCACATCCCTTGTTTTTTTAACTTGGTCTCTTGGTTCCTGAGTCCACAGCCAACCCACTCACCAGATCTAAGGACTATTTTGTTTCTCCAGCTTTGCTCCAGCGCAAGATCCCAACGGAATCGGAACACCTTAGCCAGATCGCTCCTCACCCTGCGGCTATCCAAACTCGTGCATCTCTCCCTCTCTCATTCACCAACTTTGAGGTATTTTTCCAATAACAATGAAGAATACGAGTAGATTTGTACACATATATGTTTTCGCAGCATCTTATCTGTTTTCTTTAAAGTATGAACATGTTTATATATATAAAAACTATAAGAAGTATGCTCTATGGTTTACCAACCATTGGGATCCTCCATATCAGAAAATTATAGCTATCTCTAAAAAGAAAAATGACAAATACACCTAAGTTGAATCAATATGTTCTTCGAATTTATGTTGTATATATATATATATAGTACACATTTAAAGAAAATATACATACCTTTGTTTGATATTCAAGCTCCCTTGAAAAACTTTTGATAATATGTACGGAGTAATAAACACTGCTTCTTGAACGAGAAGTGATAAAACATCAACTGATGAATGATGCAAGTCATGGAACTAATTAAGGCTTGTAATTAATCCACATGCTCAAACTAAGAAACATGTGCTTAGTAAAATAACAATTTGTAAGTGCTTCTGGAATCTGGAACAAACTAAAACAAATTGAAACAAAAAAAAAGGATAAATTTGATGTTCATATTAATATATAACAACCAAGAGGATCTAAGTAGTTATTTGTTTTGGTCAGCATGACTTCCACAAACTTTTCTATTTTCTTAGCAGAAAAAAATTGATTAATCAATTGGAGTAAGCCGTACAAATGATTTGGGAAATCGGATACATTTTTTGAATTTTTTTTACATTTAAGAATTCAGAACTTGATCCCCTAAATTATCTTTTATTCTTTTTCATTATAATTCGTAGATATTCAATAACATTTATAGATCTCATAACATCATACTTGTGTAAATATTCCTTTTCCTAGTGATGAATACGTATCTTACTTGCTAGGAATATAATGTTATCTCAGTTTTATTACAATATACTAGAGCTGTTTTTTTTCGTATATAGTTAGGCATTGGTATTTACTACATTGTTGAGATCAATTATTTCATTATATGTTAGGATCGTTTTATTTTAGGGATGATTTTTCTAGGACTCCAGCCCACTTTGCAAAACTATACATTATCAGACTATAATATAGTTTCTTTATAAAGACATATACTCTATTCCCACAAACCATGATATACAAGAGTTCATTTAGGTGTTTTAATTTCCTTGACGTAATAAGTAATCACGGCAATGAACTCCCCTGCGGGAAGTAACATTTTTTTATATAAAAAACAATCTAGTTGAATCTATAAATTTAGAATGTTAACGAGGGCTCACCTCTCAAATTATCATTCACTTTGAGAAATTTAATCGCTTCGTATTGTAAAATCTGGTATAATGTGTTTGGATATAAATACCATAATGATATGAATATACCGGTTTTCTTCTTCATATGATTACCTTATTTTACACACCTCGACATGCATAACAATTGTCAATTGATCCCATGTATTTTATCACATTTTAGTACATGCTTATTGGTTGACATTATCATCAATACAAATGATCATAAGTTCATAACAAATGTATTACCAGACTCCTCATTTACGTAAAACACTAACTTTTACTTTCTAGAAATTTTGTTCAATATTAAGAATTTATACACTATATTTGATTGTATTGTTGAGTGAAATGCACTAAAATATTTAAATGGAATTTCCAATATTTTTTCCAGATCAGATATTATTTATTTTAAGTTAGCAGAGATTTGACTTAAAACTTGAGTTACAAAAAAAAGTTACTATCTACAATTATGTTTATTTTAGATTTCACTTAAATTTTACCAAGTGTATGACAAGTAATAATATCATATTTAACTAATTGGATTCCATGAATCTACTAATAGTTTCGCGTTATTTGTGAATATAATTGAACTTCCACATGCATCTTCGAAAATAAATGCACAGCGTCGTGGGATGATGTACCCTTTTTTTTTTAACTTTTCCTAAAAAGTGTGACCCACGATATAAATTTATAGTCAAACTAATAATCATGTGTCTTGTTATTACCCCACATTACGTATTATTTCTGCAGCATATGTGGTAAAGTGGTGATTGTACCTTATATGAATTAATGCCAACACAAACATTTAATGCACATGTATAGAGATAGTACAAATGACACTTCATGACACTTCATTATTAACGTTTAACAAGTATGAATTATTGTACTTTGGATTGTTATTATTGCTTTCAGGAAAGGACAAATTTATATATTGTGGGGTTTGTACACCACGAGCTGGTTTAAATGATTCAAAGTATCATCTATCATTGCAATGATTCGTACTACTATAATGTGTATTTTGTTTATGCCACACAGCAAGTGTAATTCTTTTAATTCTTCCTTTTCCCTTTCCATGACTATGTGTATAACAGGACATTATTTTATTGCTATAGTCAACTACTATTTAAAAACATGTCATAAATATATGATGACGTACTTGTTATAGTCCCCCAAACATGCTCATTATATATTTCAAACTCCGTTAAACAGTTTCGCATAATCCAATTAAAGTTTTGTTTTACCTGAAAATTGTCAAAACCATTTAATTATATTATATGTAAAAAGCAGTTTACCTATTTTCTTAGAAATCAATAAACGTATCAATCTCCTATATTAGATATAAAGTACCTTTCGAATTACAATTACGTTTTAAACGTGTATATATATATGTGTGTGTGTGTGTTTGTGTATACCTACATGGATATTACATATTCTCTAACTTTCAAGGTAAGAGAATATATTTTAGTTATATAATATATTTTAGTTATATAATATATTTTAGTTATATAATATATGATAATATATTTTAGTTATATGATTACCAAATCCACCATTTCTTTTGAAACCATTTTCCTATAACATTTACAAAAATTATATTAAATTATAGTTGAAATAATTAAATAAATAGATAAATAAATAAATAAAAACAAACTTTTAATACATAAAAGTATTCTAGGTATACTTTTGATAAAGATAAATTAACTCCTTTTTTCTTTCTCTCAATTAAGATGGCTGACCAACCTCGACCCGAGTTTGACATTTTGGACTCAGAAGGACTTGAGTACCATCGATGGGTTTCTGATGTAGAAACCACATTTGTGGCCAAAGACTACTCCCACCCTCCTCGACCCCGAAAATTGCAAAGACAACGCACCGTCTGAAAAAATGAAAGTTGCTGCCTTAATGTTTCTTAAGTGTCACATTGACCCAAGCCTTCGTTGGGAGTATCTCCAATTGAAAACTCCCAAAGAATTATGGGATGCCCTCCAAGGGCATTTTGGGAACATACATGATACACTGCTCCCAGAACTCACTGTGCAGTGGAACGAAATTCGCTTGGTTGACTACAAAAAAGTCAATGATTTCAATAAGGATATGCTCCGTCTCAAGGCATGACTCAACTTTTGTCAAAAAATAATCACAGAAGGTGAAATGATTGAAAACGACCCTTTCCACATTTCCTACCTCAGCACTTATACTGGCAAACCAGTATAGGTTGGAGTATAATAACAAAAGAATAACGACATACAATCAATTAATTGTCCAACTCCGAGTGGCCGAAAGGCATAATGAAGTTATTTTGAACAATAATGCTAGACCAATCGGGACAAAGAAAATTCCCGAGGCCCACTATGGCAAAATGAGTGGTGGAAAGAACCCCAATGTAAAGGGGGAAGGACGTACCAATCCTTACTCCCATGGACAAAATTCCCAACGTGGGAGAGGTCGTGGCAATCGTGGTGGTCGCGGGGTCGCGGTGGCCATGGCATGGCCCGAGGAGGATCTTCCAAAGTATGGAGAAGAGATGTGGGTGCTGGCTCTAGTAGTCAAGGAAGTAAGGCACCCACAAAACCTCCGGTCAAACGGGAAAGAGCTGGTGAAGAACCTTGTTTCAGATGCGGAACTCCTGGACATTGGTCCAAGCATTGCCAAGCTAGCAATAAAGTCGCAGCCGCATACAAGAAGTACCGAGAGTCTAAGGAACATGAATCTCACTGTGTTATTGAAGAAGAAAATGAGGTTGATGCCAACCTCACTATTGCTGACTTTAGTGGAAAGAAAAACACCGCTCAGTCAATTGATGCACCAGACTTTGATTAAGTCACTTTAATTCCTTTGTTGTTTTATGATGGACATTTATGCATTTCCGAACTCATGTTTTGGTATTTGTTTCATGTTGGATGTTGTGTGCTTGTCGTTTTATTTAAAATAATTGGATTGGTTCTGAAATCCAAATGATATAAAAAATAAAATCATTTTCAGTTTAAATTTATATTATACTTCTTCATACAGGGATGACACGAGGAGAACTTGAGTGTTTAGTAGATAGTGGGACAACTCACACTATCTTAAGAAATAGACAACTCTTTACTGAACTCCTAGCCTATAATTCATCCGTGACAACAATGATTGGTTCATCACATGTATACAGGGGCGAGGTATTGCTAGTTTTATGCTACCAAATGGTACAAACTTTTATATCACAGACGCTCTATATGCACCTAGAGCCACACGAACCTTGTTAAGTTTCAAAGATATTCGTGATAATGGTTTTCATGTGGAAACTCACTGTGAGAATGGAGTGGAGTACTTACACATTACCTCTAATGAATGCGGAAGGAAACGCATTCTAGAAAAATTAATGAGTCAATCTAGTGAACTTTATGTCACTAGTATTCGGTTCTTTGAATCCTATAATACCTCTAATAATGAAATATGGGACATAGACTCATACAGGCTTTGGCACGATCGCCTTGGGCACCCAGGTCGTGACATGATGATTCGTATATTAAAGAATTCACATGGACATCCTTTCTTTCAATCAAAACATGTGAAGAGGTCAAAATCTAACACACTAAAACGTGTTGATCCTATGATCACTCAAAGAAAAAAAGGATCTTCTAAAGTACCAGAAGAATTATCCCATGCCTCCTTCACGATGTCCAAATTACAAAAATCATTTTGTAAAGCCTGCTCTTTAGCAAAAACAGGATCAAAACCATCCTATGTTAAAGATACAAAAGTAAACATCCCATTCTTACAAAGAATATAAGGAGATATTTGTGGGCCCATCCATCCAGAATGCGGGCCATTTAGATATTTCATGGTTCTGGTGGATGCCTCGACCCGTTGGTCCCACGTTGCTTTATTGTCCACAAGGAACGCTGCATTTGCAAAACTCCCAGCGCAGATAATTCGTTTAAGGGCTCACCACCCTGATAATCCTATTAAGTCTATAAGACTCGATAATGCTGGAGAGTTTACATCAAAAACTTTTGATGACTATTGCATGTTTATCAGGATCGATGTAGAACACCCTGTTCCCCATGTACATACAAAAAATGGTCTTGCAGAAATTACTATCAAAAGATTACAAATGATAGCTAGAGCGTTGGTTATGCGCACCAACTTACCAATATCTGCATGGGGGGGGTATGCAATATTGCATGCAACATTACTTATTCTCTTTAGACCCACTGCGAACCAACCATTTTCTGCGTATCGGTTGGTAACTGGATATGAGCCTGACATTTCACATCTACGCATATTTGGTTCTGCAGTATATGTGCCAATTGCGCCTCCACAGCGCACTAAAATGGGTCCTCAAAGACGATTAGGTATATATGTTGGATATGAATCTCCAACTATAATCCGTTATTTGGAACCTTTGACAGGTGATCTCTTTACCGCAAGATTTGTGGATTGTCACTTTGATGAGACAACATTCCCGTCGTTAGGGGGAGATGGGAAAAAGGAGTTTCCAAAAGAACGACAGGAATTATCCCGGTGCGTTCCCACCTTGTCTCATTTTGATCCCCGCACTTCACAATGTGAAGGTGAAGTCAAAAGAATAATTGATCTCCAAAATGTAGCAGACTCTATGCCTGATGCATTTACGGACATCGCTAAAGTGACTAGATCACACATACCTGCTGCAAATGTGCCTACAAGGTTAGATATTCCCACAAAGGGTAATAGTGCCATAGTAGGAGGCACCACAACTACACTTAGTGGAGGTGTGGTTGAGGCCGTGGCTCCTCAAAGGAAGAGAGGAAGACCACTTGGTTCGATTGATACTCGCCCAAGGAAGAGGAAGACGAGTAAGGCACCACTTGATCCATTGATCATCGATGTACTCCATCCTTCCCATGAGATTATCTCTGATTATAGTTATGTCCACGAATCATTACTGGAGGACGCTCCGATTTTATATATGGTTCTAGAAAATAAAGAAATCTCAATGGATAGTGAAAATGCACATGTGCCTAACGGGAAGATCTTTCATACACATTGATGATATATTTGCGTTTACTGTTGCTCAAGAAATTATAGAGCACGATGATATCGAACCACGCTCTGTTGCAGAATGCCAACTAAGAGCAGATTGGCCTAAATGGAAAGAAGCAATCCAGGTAGAATTAGATTCTCTGACAAAAAGTCAGGTATTTGGTTCGGTAGTGCTAACCCCACCAAGTGTAAAGCCTGTGGGACATAAATGGGTATTTGTCAGAAAGCGTAATGAGAAGAATGAAGTCTTAAGATACAAGGCTCGCCTTGTGGCGCAAGGTTTCTCACAACGCCCTGGGATTGACTACGAGGAGACATACTCTCCTGTAATGGATGTTATAACGTTCCGATACTTAGTGAGCTTAGCAGTTTCCGAAGGACTAGAAATGCAATTAATGGATGTAGTTACTGCATATCTCTATGGGGATCTTGACTCAGAGATATATATGAAAGTACCTGATGGACTTTCACTGCCCAAATCAAGTGACTCTAAACCACGGAGTGCATTTGCAATAAAGTTGAAACGCTCACTTTACGGATTAAAACAATCCGGACGAATGTGGTACAACCGTCTAAGTGACTACTTGATTATAAAGGGACTATGTGTATGCATTAAGATAACGAGTTCCGGATTTGCAATTGTAGCTGTATATGTCGATGACATGAACATAATTGGCACTCTTGATGAAATAAGAGAAACCGCAAGTTACCTAAAATCCGAATTTGAGATGAAGGACCTTGGGAAAACTCAATTTTGTCTAGGACTAGAGCTAGAACATCGAGTTTGTGGAGTATTAATCCACCAGTGTGCATATATCCAAAAGATGCTCAGGCGATTTAATATGGATAAAGCGCACCCTGCTAGCACTCCCATGGTTAGTCGAAATTTGGATCCTAAAAAGGACCCATTTCGTCCAAAGGAAGATGACGAAGATGCATTAGGAGCTGAAATTCATTACCTAAGTGCAATAGGCGCATTATTGTACGTAGCACAGTGCACTCGACCAGATATAACATTCTCAGTGAACTTATTGGCTAGATTTAGCTCCGCGCCAACACAACGTCACTGGAACGGTATCAAAAATATTTTCCGATACCTAAAAGGAACTAGTGATTTGGGACTATTCTTTCCCTATAAAGAGACAAAAGAAAATACCAAAGACAAAATGATCACCCCCCTTAAGAAAATTCCAAATGATGTCTTGGTAGGTTTTGCCGATGCTAGGTATCTCTCTGACCCTCACAAAGGCCGCTCTCAAACCGGATACGTTTTCACAATTGGTAACACGACAATATCTTGGAGATCAACTAAACAAACCCTTGTGGCTACCTCCTCGAATCACTCCGAGATTATTGCTCTACACGAGGCGGTTCGTGAATGTATATGGTTAAGAGCTATCATTACACATATTCGAGGAACTAGTGGCTTAAAATCTACCACTGACGAGCCTACTTGCATTTATGAGGATAATGCAGCTTGTATCGAACAAATGAAGTTATGATATATCAAGGGTGATAACACAAAACACATATCTCCCAAATTCTTCTACAATCAGTAACAACAGGCCTTGCTCAAAATTCAAGTGAATCAAATAAGCTCAGAAGAAAATGTAGCAGACTTGTTTACCAAGTCATTACCCAAGGCCACTTTTGAAAAACACGTAAAGAGCATAGGAATGCGAAAGCTTTCCGAGCTCCCCTGATTAATGTAAATATCAGGGGGAGGTGTAGACATGAGGGGGAGTCTTTCACCTACCCACCATTACGTTATACTCTTTTCCTTAAACCAAGGTTTATTTTTTCCCACTGGGTTTTGTTACTTGGTAAGGTTTTTAATGAGATAACGATACTTATTGATCAAGGTAAGGATCAAATGAAGAAACACTTGAAGGACGAAGTCTAACACAACTTTCATATTGTTACATCTTTTCCTTACAAACAAGGTTATTTTTTCCACAAGGTTTATTGTTACTTGTTGAAACTCCTACAAGGCATCATGGCGAATATCATTCTATCTACAACTCAGCACAAGGGGGAGTGTTAAAGGAAATTACATGTAGTGTGCTATTATTATAGATAGAATATACTTCCTCCGTTCTTTTTTAGTTGCAACATTCCACTTTTCACGCTTGACAATGCACAACTTTGACCGTCATTATATTTAATTCTCTATTAGTAAAAAAATTTAAAAATCAGATTATGATACTTTGTAATGAGACGAATTTAACAATATTTTTTTAAAATAATAATTCACTTACATTAATAAATAAAACGTAGTCAAAGTAGAGTACATGAATAGTGCGTAAATTCTAATGTTGCAACTATTATGATACGGAGGATAGTATATGTAGAAATGATCTGTACATTATTAATGGGCCCTGAGGCACATGTATTGTAACCCTTGTCTGTCCCTATTTAATAAGAGCTTTCTATGCAGTGATAACACACCAATTCCCTTCGACAATAAAACATTTTATTTAATTTTCACATTCTCCTGTCTACAAAACACTAGTATATGAACTGTCAATCAGGGTTCATCATATGTCCTTTTGTATTATTCAATTTATAATTATTGTAAGTCCTTCTTCAAGAATAAAAAGATGTGTACCTTCGTATCTTCATCAAGATCAATTAATCTTATTCATCTTTCTCCCATTTCAGTGAGTATTTTGTAATGTATACGTCATTCGATTTTGGTTAATGTATTCGAAATATTAAAACGATTATACAAATCGTTTTGAGTATTGTAATTATGTCTTATTTGTTGACATTTATTTTTGTCATTGACTTGATTTACGAATTGTTCTTTAGTAATGAGATTTCCTAATCAAGAGCCTTTTTGATAGCATGAAAATGAGCTGATTTGGATGATTCTGCTGAAATATATGAAGTTCTGACTGAAGTGGCTGCATTTGATGATTTATAAAATATAAGGAAAAAATTTTTTTAAATTATATTTTATGAAATAATTACATAAATACCAAAATAAAGATGATTTATAAAAGTATGACTAGTGACTAAAGTGATAATGAACACCCTATGACCCTCTGCCGTCCATGCCGCGCGTCCAGCCGTCCAGTCGGTCAAGCTGTTCAGCCGGTCCACGAGCTACGTCTTCGACCGACGGCTGTCCTTCCTCTCCGCCTCTCTAGGCTCTGCCTCCACGGACCAGCTCTGGTGCAGCGCAGGTGAGTGTTTTACTTATTTAGATTTTTACTCTCTTATTTGTGATTATGTTAACTTGTATTATTATTTTAAGCCTTTTAAAGTGTTAGGGTTAGTCCATTAGTTAATCAATTTGATTATTAATTGAAATTTTCAGTGCATAATAAAATAGGGCAAAGATTCATTATAAATTTATAAAGATAAAAAATAGAATTAAATCTTAGATAATTAACTGATAATAGGGAAATAAGTTTGATTATTTTAGATTATTAGTTTAACGCCGGTAGCAGTATTATTATTTCTAGCCTTTTAGGTTTGGGGAACATATTGTTGATAATTGAATTTTCAGTACATATAAAATAGTGTATAAATCATTATAGTAAATTTATAATAATTAAAGATAGAATTAAAGATTAGAGAATGATTTATTTAATATACAATTGAAAATCAGAGAATGATTTATTTATTGTGTGGATATAAGAAAGAATTGAAAATTTCAATTGACTTTTGGAATTGGGAACAATTATTAGTTTGATGTACAACACTTGTTTTTTTCTTATTAGTTTTATAGAAGTATTTTAATTTAGAATGGAAAATGAAATGAAATTTACTTAGTAGGAAATTGAGCTTGAGTTTGATTCGATAGATTTTCGGTGTTCGATTTTAACAAAAGATAAACATGCTCGAATGTAGAAGTTTAGACTATACTCTTTCATAGATTCTTGTTCGAATTATTCAATAAATACTCGAACCTTAACTAATCATTAATAAATTTATAAAATTGCACTTAAAACGTTTAAATTTTAAGATATACTCCGTATATAATTTATTCCTATGATTTGTAAGTGAACGATACGCTTCAATCCGGATCAAACCAAACATCTCTATGTTCGAACTGGGCTTGAATAATTATTCTAACTTAAGACATAGTCTGTGTTCGAGTACGAAGCTCGTTAAGCTCAGCTCATTAAATTAGAGGCAAAATCAAGCTTGATCTCAAGTAAATAATTCAAAAAAAGCTCGATTCGATAGTAGCCCTGAGCTAAACCTTGTATGTATAGTGACAATTTTTCTTACTACTTAGCTCACCCCACATCTCAATTCTGCATCCGCCCCTGCGCGTACGTATTAAACTTCGTTTGATTCTTGTATCGTATTTAACTAACTAGGGATGTGTACCTCTGTATCTTCGTCAATGTCAATTGATCTCATATTCTCATTCATCTTTCTCCTATTACATTGTGTATTCTGTAATGTATTTGTTATTCGATTTTGGTTAATGTATTTGAAATATTAAAACAATTATACAAATCGTTTTGAGATATTTTTTAAGGTTAATGTGCACCCTCACATATCATGCATTTTACTATCAAGTATAACACGTAAATTTTGATTTTGTATTTTGACACCATAATTTTATCTATTCTATTCATTTATAAATGATCAACAACTTTAATCCCTTCTCACTTTTGAGAACCTTTTTATATAGGGGAATTTTGACTTTGCACTTCACTTTTTAGAATTTGCATTTAGTTTTTAAAACTTTTAGATTTTGCACCATAACGTACAACATTTTGTGAAGAAAAATTCCTGAATGGGGTGCAAAGGCAATTTTTAGGGAAAATAGGGTGCGAAGTCTAAAAATTTTGAAAATGGAGAGCGAAATCTAATATCAACTAAAAAAGCGGGATGCAAATTCAAAATATTCCTTTTATATACGCCATTGGGAATAGACCAAACATGGCTTGAAGTAAAATGGACTTCTAAAACTGATTTGTACTTCTACGCCTTTTGATTTTTAGTCCATTTTATTTCTTTAACTCAGAACAATTTGGGATATCAAAATCGCTTATCCGTTCCAAATTCCAATAACATGGCTTATCTCATGTCAGAATTTTTGTAATTAACGGTCTATGTCTTGTGTTCTAGTTAAGGCTGAACAGATTGCATGCAATTTTGTGCAGGCGTTGTTCCTTCAAAATACTCCCTCCGTCCCTTTTTATTTAGCTAAACGTTATTTTTCAAATCAAAATTGTTCAACTTTGACTAATTATATATTTATAGATGGTAATATTGATCATATAAAAATTATATGAAAATGTTCTTTGTTAAAAATACTACAGTATCATAAAAGTATAAATTTATTAAGTTTCACATAAATATATTGGTTAAAATAATGAATCAAAGTTTATCATTTTTTACTGGAAAAGTCAAAGATGGCTAAATAAAAAGGACGGTGTGATTTCAATCGGCATCTTTTATGAAAAAATGACTCAAGTGTCAAGACTTTACTGAAATACTTTTAACATTTACAGAACTGATTTACACACGTGTATGTCACTTAAATATCGGTTTTACTAATACTCCCTCCGTCCCAGAAAATTCTTCCAAGTTTGACTTGGATCGGAGTTTAAGAAAGTGAGTATAAAGTGGAAATGTGTGGTTGTAGTTGTGTAAGAAAAAGGTGAAATGAATGTGAGCCACACAAATAATCAAAAATGTGAAGTTGGAAGAATTTTCTGGGACGTCCCAAAAAGGAAAGTTGGAAGGATTTTCTGGGACGGAGGGAGTATATCTGTTTGGGTGTTTTTACTTGATGAACTCCAAAGAAGAAAAACTAGGAAAGTCCATGTCCAAAGGAGATAAGAATGGCTTGAGTGGAGTAGAAAAATTACTAAAGTTATATCAAAATAATTTGAGTTGAGGAAGAGATATACACAGGGGCGGATCTGCCAGGGGACGGTCATTCCATGGACTTTTCCGGCAAGGTTGAACCTGGGATACGAATTGCAGGTCGCATGAGGTGAGAGACGAATACTATGGACTGAGAGCTATAATTTTAATGGAACGACATCGTTTTGATGGAGGCCATTTACAAAAACACTCAATTCTGGTTGGGCCAATCCCCAACAGCCCAATTGATGCAACAAACCAAGCCCTGAAGTGGAGCCCGAAGCCCTGAAAGTCTGCAGAAATGTCTCGCCTCATTCCCTCATCGCCAAGACCAGCAATACGCTAGCACCAGTGCGCAGCGACGAGGCATCACTCACACTGTCAGGACACCAGGAGCTAGTTCGCCGGAAACGCTGCTGACCGCCACTCCCGCCGAGGCGCCGACAGGAGACAATCATCCCTTCGCTAATGCGCCGCCGCCCGCTGTATTCTCTGTCCGACCCATCGTAATGTTTTTCAATTTTTGCCTAAGGTAATAAAATTAAATATTTGATATTTGATTATAGAATTTTTACAATTCATAAATATGATTTTAGAAAAATGTAGTGTAAAATAGTAAATGATTGAATGTGTCATGTGTATTAATATACATACTTGATACTTCTGAAGGGGAGAAAACTGCAAAATATTTCTACATATTACTCTTATAGTTCGGAAGGGGTTACGTTTCAGCTATAATCATTTCTTTAACAGGACTAGCATGGTCGATTCCTTCTTTTGTTTTTTACTTTCTGTTGCATATAGTACACTCTCTTTTGGGACAAAAATATGTTTTTAAAGAGGGCCTTTCTTTTGGATGGAGGGAGTATCAGGTTTTGCGCGCATGTTCTGACAATGCTCATATTTTTTTATACCACTCTAGTTAGAATGAATAATACCAAACATTAATCAATCCATTGTTAAATTCCTTTCTAAGAGCAGCACAACGTTAATGTAACATGACAAACAGATATAGTGTTTGATTTCAAGAACAATGCATCGGTGTGTGCTATAAAAGTTTAAAATTTATGTATCTAGAGTCAAAAGATTTTTCATGTTTCTACATTTTTCATGTTCAAAATTCAGATTATCAATATTATAAGCTTTCCCCTACATTTTTCATGTTTATATACAACCAAGCTTGTGTCCAACTTTTCCCCATTTTTGTGCTCTGTCGTATATATTAAACAAATCTATATAAACCCATTATTATGCTTTATTATGCAGAGATTGAAGGGAAAGGCTTTGATTCATATGATGACGACACAGAATACACCCCACCAAATATTGCAATCTCCGGCTAGACTCGGCCTCCCGCCACCAAACTCACCTTCTATCCAAAACCCCGCCTCTCCTAAACCATCCAATAACCAGCTCTCTCAATCTCACATCCGTCAACACCCAAACAACTTCTCCACCACAACAACCTCTCTAACCCTTCTGTCCCTCCTCCCCCCTCTTCCCAGAGCTCAATCTCTCCTTACTCAAATGGCTTCCCTCTCTTCCAGACTCTTTGAAGTTTCACCCAACCGCACCCAATGGGTTAGTTCCTTCCGTGGCTCTCTCCCTTCCTTCTTACCTTCTCATCAAATTCCGCCACTTGACTCCTTCCCATCATCCACAAAA
The DNA here is from genome assembly GCA_945859915.1 of Cuscuta epithymum. Lineage (NCBI taxonomy): Eukaryota > Viridiplantae > Streptophyta > Magnoliopsida > Solanales > Convolvulaceae > Cuscuta > Cuscuta epithymum. Next base: position 2,524,185 of record CAMAPF010000109.1, on the reverse strand, counting down.
CAAACCCTTTCTCTCTTCACTTCCTTACAGTCACAGCTCTTTGAGGCTGTTGCAGAGCTTCAAGAGATCCTTGACCTTCAAGATGCAAAGCAGAGGGTCTCCCGCGAAATTCGTTCAGAAGATTCCTCCATTCTCTCTTTTGCCCAGAAGCTTAAGGAAGCGGTCCAAGTTCTGGACATGCTAGTGGATGACTACTCCGAATATCGCCGCCCAAAACGGGCCAAACTGCCTGAGGAGGAGGACTATTCGTTAACTACCGTCACCACCCAGCTTAAACTGTCTGATATATTGTCTTATGCTCACCGAATCAGCTATAGTACTTTTGCCCCACCCGAATATGGTGCTGGGTCTGGCCCACTCCGCGGGGCGCTTCCACCTGCCCCACAGGAGGAGCAAATGCGTGCCTCTCAGTTGTATAACTTTGCCGATCACGATGTAGGTTTGCCCAAAACGGATGAGCGTAATGAGAAGATACTTGAGCCGCTTGTTGACCCGGCGATGGAGGAAGTCAATCATAAACAACTTCCCATCCTGTCAAATATTGTGGTGCCTGATGGATGGGAACCCGGAATGCCCGTGGTACTGCCCATTGATATACCTCCCCCTCCACCGGGCTGGAAACAGGGAGATCCAGTTCCCCTTCCTCCGCTTTCACTCACTCAGAAGGTGGAAGGTCCACCAATGCAACTACCTGTGGTGGTGCCTCCACAGGGCCCGCCAAAGATGCCTGAAATCATACAGGTTCGGCATGTGCAGCTTGATCTTACTGATGGCAGTAGTGACTACAGCAGTGATGATGAAGCCAGCTCTGATAGTGAAGATTGATTTTCATATGAACAAACACAGAAAAGGTGTATTTCTGCTTGTTTTTTCACTGAGATATGGACTAAAATAACCCCAAATCTCATAAGTACTTGTCTTATCAGATATGAGTTGTTCTGCTATCAGCTTTAAGTTTAACCCCATTTGATTCCAACATAAAAGGTCCAATGTCTTTGCATTGAAAAGATGATCACCTTACTTATTTGTTGGAATGAATATTCGAGCTATGATGAACCTTTTATTAGTGTAGATCAATGATGGGATTGCACTTGAATGTATAGTAGAGAATTCATATGGTACTCCTAATGGGGGAACAAAGTAGCTTAGTGTTGTTCCTTTGTAGCATGCTATTGCTAGTGTTCCCTTTTACGGAGTAGAAAACAGGAACTTCTTCGTGCCAATGTGCCATTTTGTACAGTTTTCAATTCTTCATCATCATCATTATCCCAGTATGCAATTACGATTACTAAGTCAATTTACCCTTAGGGACTTGGGAAACGACTCCAGTATGTAATACTTCTCAGTTTTCACCAAATCATGTGAAAAGTAAACTTATATTGCTCAGAACTTGCATATATTATTCCATTATTCAACGTCCCTTATGAAAGAAGTGAGACTGTTGAAGAGGTACTCCAATTTTTACAAGAACATTAGAACAATCAATCAGCATAAAGAAACATTTAACATGTTTCAAATGGCAAAACTTGGACAAGAAAACTCCATTGCTTGTGGGTAGTGGAACACTGAAACCCCAAGACCATCTGAGGTTGACTCGCAAGACTTGAATTTTGTGGATATCATTCTTTGTTTCGTATTCATATAGGAGTTATTTCAAGTTCTTCTTTGACGATTTTACATGCCAAATAGGCAATTCCCTACATTTTACACACAAAAAAGATGCGATTTTTTTTTGAATTAACCATGTACACAAACAAATAAACGGTGTGTACAAAAACGTGTAGTTTTGTCCTTTTTTATTCTTAAATAATTAAATAATTAAATAAAGTAATTCAATTACATTTTAAGAAATGAATTGATTGGTAATAATATAGTGGGATTGGTGTTGATAACTGTGATGTTATAAATGTAATATTTATAATATTTAATGATTAAATGTCATTTAAGATTGTTAATCATTTCTACAAATAGAAATCAAAACCTTTGTATGAGTCGTCCAAAGAGAATGTGAGAAGTGAGAACCTTTCTAAGTAATTATTTTCCGTTTGGGAACACTTCCAAAATAGAAATGAGTACTATATTTTTATTCTCTAACTTTTTGGTTCAAATTTTTCCCCTATTTTACATAGTTGTGGTTCAATTTGATTGACTCTAGTTTGGAAGAAACACTACCGAACTCAAATTGAATTGTATATCTTCAGGCTTGAGTCAGTTTAGTTCGATTTAATACGGTCTAATTTGATTAAGCCAAACTAATTTGCCCACCCCTAATTTCGAGTATCAATTTATATCCATTTTTTAAATTCTTTTAACAGGACTAAGGGACTGTTTACTTAGGACTTAATGGACTTAATGGAATTGCTCAGACAAAACAACACTTATTCATTCAGCAAAAAAAGTGCACTCCTCCGGCTTCAGACACGCGAACAGACTCCTTTCTCGCTTTTAACCCAAGAGTAGTTTCCTTTATCAGCCGCTGAACAACTGCTTCTCCGTTCACAGACAAAAGAAAGCCAAGTCGGCCATCTGCACTCGAGCAATATTCAATTCCATTCTATGATCTTCTCAAAATACGGTATGTGCTATGTCGGTCAAATTCGAACCACAAGAAAACTTCCAAACAATCCACTTATTTACCTTCATAGCTGCCTCAATTCTATTGAAATAACAACCATAAACAAACCCGTTTCTAGAACTTGCCATACACCTGCCAGAAGTCTTATTTCATACTCCATATATAGTGGCGTATTATTAATTAAGTTTGATTTTAATAAAATTCTCACTTATTAAGGTCTTATCATTTCACAAATTCATAGTGGCATATTATTTCACACCGGCCGGAAGTCTTATCTTATTTTAGGATCTCCAGAAATTATAGAAGTTGGATGTTAATTACTAGGATTCGACTGAAAATATGTTTTTTATAAAAAGAAATGTGATGATTGCTTGTTGTTTATAATTTCGTTAGAAAGTCTAATATTGACAATGAATTTTTCAATGAATGGGATAATGACACTATAATTGACAATGAAGTACAACACAAAGGTGAAGATATTGGAGAAGAAGTACATAGAGCACAATGGGGTAAACAAAGTAAATAGAAAATACAAAGTATACATTTAGCATTTGTTTTAGGGCTATTTTCGTCATTTGACATGATTTAGACTTCTCATTCAGCACACTTAGTAAACAGTTTATTATATCAGTGTAACTTAATCCAGACAAACAACTTAATCCAGACAGAGAAACAAAAGTATATAACAAAAGCCCTCAAATATATTTTCAAGAGAGTACCACTCTTTAATAAGACAATAACTAAGCTGGATAGCATACTCATAGTCTCATACTGAGTGTGGACACGATTAAATAGAACAAAAGAGAACGGGCAAAGAAAATAGCTTATAAGCTGCATGGCTGCATAATTCAATATCTATCAAGTAAAATAGAATGCCATCTCCAATATAAGTTCCTGTGGATTTACTGAGGGTTTGGTGGCCTGCTGTTAGCTGCAGAGACTCTGGAACCCCATTCCAGCAACTCTTTGCTAGTGTCATCCTTGTGAGCGATCACTTCAATGAAACAAAGGCTGTCTTTCTTTTCTTCAGTCGCCGTCTTGATTGCTTCAACCAACTCATCTTCGAAACGAACCTGGCCAGCCATTAAGTCCCATTCACCATGAAATATTTGAAACGGAAAAAGAAAAACAAGCATTTGACAAAAAGTGTTAAATCGTTAATTTCTCACCTTGGTGGTCCAGCACTTGCCCTCGCCGTTGTGGATTGCATCAACCAGGGCTGTGTAGTTCCAGTTCTTGATCACGTTGTATGGTCCATCATGGATTTCAACTTCAATGGTGTAGCCGCCATTGTTGATCAGGAATATTATGCTCCTCTGTCCACACCTCAGCATTGTGGACACATCCTGAGCAGTCACCTGCAAGTATTTGTCCCATTGACATTATAATTAATAATCAAGATTTTCAAAACATTGTAACAGTTTCATTTGAATAGTCCGGATGAACATATCTTCACTTAGATTTGATTCTAAGTGAACCGACAAAAACTTTCAATAATCCAGTTTAAGAGAGCCTCTTAATAGAATGTTTTAGAAGTTAGGTACTTTTAATAAGTGAATTTGACATATTCATCAAGGCCAACCCCATCTAAACAAACTTTAAGGTATTCACTTAGGTTAGTCTAATAAATATCCGAACAACTTTTGATAAAGTTATGGTCCAGGAATTCAAACAGAGTGTAGGAATAGAACCTATACGATTCACTTTAAGGTATTCCAGACTGTTAGGAATAGAACTATAGAAGTTATAGAACCTATGCGATTCACTTTAAGGTATTCCAAACAGACTGTTAGGAATAGAAGCCATACGATTCACTTGAATCACTTCATTCAAACAGACAGTGAGGAATAGAACCCATACAGCTTTAAGTCCACAACCGTAGCATTAAATGGTGGGTCAGACATGATGGGCCGACGAGTTCCCCTCCATGTACAAAGGCAAAATCACACCTTTCTTTGTTCTTCATTTGAATATACAATTACGAAAAGAAGGGGAAATGGGACGTACTTAAGGCTTTTTTAAAGAGTATATTAGGTTATAATGCACACTCCAATGTACTACGTACATAAAATTTCATTTAAATCTTAAAACATAAAAATGAAAATTTGCATACACAACCAAAAAATGAAAGGTTACATAAAAACCAAAGAAACCATTAATCGCAGTCAACTGACATCAGATTTACCTGAAAGCTACCATCGCCAATGCATGCAATCACCCGCTTCTCAGGGGTAGCTTGAGCATACCCTAGAGTTGAGCCAACAGACCAACCAATAGACCCATACTGCATTTGGAACTCATACCTGTGGAACAAGAAACTTATAGTGTGAATCATGGAGTTAATTTGCTGAAAATTTTGAATTTGAATTCTTTCTCATATAATAACAATATATGAAGAGCTCTCACCCGCATCCTTCAGGCAATTTCAGCTTCTGGCAATTGAACCACGAGTCTCCTGTCTCAGCAATAACAGCCGTTTCACCGGACAACATCTTCTGAATGTGGTGAAAAAGAACATTCACCCTTAACGGCTCTTTTGGAGCACACATGATAGGACTACCTTCAGGAACATAAATCCTACTGTAATTCTCATAAGCAGTCTTGTTGTGCTTGAGTCTCTTCCCAAGAGCGCATAGGAAATCTTTCATTAACACACAACCAAATGCAGGTCCATTTCCAATCGTGACACGATCGGGCTCAACTATGACAGCCTTCTCTTTCTTGAGGAGCAGAGAATAGCCAACGGATGAGTAGTCATTGAATATTGGTCCAGCGAACAAGTATGCATCCGCGGATTCAACAATCTCCGCGCAGAAAGAGGTGCTAACCGCGCCCCAATAAGTTCCGATGAAATGCGGATGGTGTTCGGGAACCAAACCCTTGGCCGAAGGCATTACAGCTACAGGATAGCCACAAGCATCTGCCAACTGCACGAAGGATTTGCAGGCTTTCGCCGCACGCAATTTCGGCCCTCCCACCATAACTGGCTTCACGGCCTTGTTCAGGAACTCTGCTGCTGCTTCCACTGCTGCTTCTAATCCCATTGGATTACTCAATCTACAGTAACCCCCAAAAGAGTTTACAATACGTAGTATTAAATATGATCGATTATAACGGAAAATGTAAATGTCATCAGAGATTACCAGATCAGAGTTACTACACACCTGGGAGATAGAGAAAATGGAACAGGTTCACGGCTGAAGGTGGGATGTGGAATCGCAGATAGGTTACAGCTCACGCTTATGTAAACAGGTTTGCTCTCCTTCAACGCCGTAGCAATGGCAGTATCGATCTGCTCGTGAGCATCCTCCAAATTGTTCACCACAGCCTAGAAGCAATTTCAATTAGCGATTAGGCAATATATGCGGATTATATAAGACAGGTGATTAATTAGAGATACAAATCATGCATTTTCAAAAACGACGGGAGCTGAAATTGATTATTAAAACCTGATAGCAAGTGACAGCTTGAAAGCAGCGGAGCTCCTGGCTGAAATCGGGCAACCCGATAGTGTGGTGCAGGATCCGGTTGGTGCCGTAGTCATTCGAGTTGGGGCCGCCAACAATGCATATAACGGGGAGGTTCTCACTGTAGGCGCCGGCAATGGCGTTGAGGATGCTGAGCCCTCCGACGGTGAAAGTGACGGCGCATGCACCGACGCCGCGGGACCGAGCATAGCCGTCAGCGGCGTATCCGGCGTTGAGCTCATTGCAGCAGCCGACAAGGTTGAGCCCGGGCTCATCAATGAGATGGTCGAGGAGCGTGAGATTGAAGTCGCCGGGAACGGCGAAGACGTCGCTGACCCCAATTTGAACGAGACGGCGAGCGAGGTGGCGGCCGAGCGTGGCCTCGGCGGAGTTGAAGTGGACGGAGTTGTGCAGGGTGATCGCGCCATTTGACGGTGCGTTCCCGACTTCATTACTGGCTGGCTTACACGTGTCGAGAGATCCGATCTTTGTGTCCATGGCTAATGCTCAGGAATTGACCAAAAAGGCAGCACGTGATGAAAAAGGAAGAGACAAGACTTTTTACTGGTATGGTGAATGAATGAGAATGATGAGCTATTGTCGCCATGAATTTATAGGCGCGGTACATTGGAGAAGAAGAAAAGAAGATTTTAAACAGGGGGCGGTTTTAGATTGCGATTTCTGATGGCGATTTTTACTGGGTCCTTTTTTTCTAATATACGTGGTTTGGAATTTGGATACTTCCCCCGTTTAAACAACACGGAGTATCCAAATTAACTTACTTGGTTGAAATTTAACTCAAATCATTATTTGAATTTTGAAAAGGTAAATTATGGAGTATGATTTCTTTGGGAAGAAAATGACTTATATTGATATCATAGTAGGGGTCGGCAAACGGGTACAGAAACCGTGGGTCAGAGGCTCGGAGCAAGTTAGGGCCGGATCCTAATTTCGGAAAACCCAAACAGGGCGGGGCGGGGTGGTTCCTAAAAAAATTAAGAACCGTACATGTATTACAATTTTAAAAAATGGGTACCCAGACCAATTCGTTTCAAAATATTAAAAAAATTATTATATGTAATATAATATAATACTCTCTCCGTCCCGAAAACAACTTCACATTTGGACTTTCACACATTTTTAGAAAATAAATTTGACTTTACTGTAGAGTGCACTATTTGGCACTGTTTAAACATTGTTTGGCACTGTTTGAACACTGTTTGACACTGTTTAAACACTGTTTGACACTGTTTGACATTGTTCATCATTTTTTTGATGTAGATAATTTGTCAAATAATAAAAGTATTGAAGTGTGAAGTTAATTTTGGGTCATCCATTTAAGGAAAGTGGGAAGTTGTTTTTGGGACGGAGGGAGTATAATATAGTAATAACACCCAAAAAAATTCATGTTCATGAATTATTAAAAAAAAGTGTAAATCCATATAAACCTCTAAATTATTATTCTCAAATCTTTATTCCAAAAGCATCAAACATTCTTTGTTTTTTCTAAAGAAGAATCTTGTTCCATAAAGTGTGACATATAAATTTAAGGGGAAAGGTGCAAATAGGCCCATGTACTAACCAAAAAAGGTCAAATAAGCCCTTATTTAGGAGGTTTTGTCCGACCATCGTCATTTGGGGTGGTTCCCGGTGGAATTTTTTGATGAAATTTTTTTAGCATCTTATTCATCAAGTCTAGTTTACTCATATCAAATTTCAGCTAATACTTCAATCGGGAAGGTATTCAAATGAATTCTTGAAGCTAACTGCGCTTCTAACTGTGCAGTTATTTTCAGGAATTCATTTGAATGTCTTTCCGATTGAAGTTTTAGCTGAAATTTTGTATGAGTAAACTAGACTTAATGAATAAGATTCTCAAAAAAATTCATCAAAAAATTCCACCGGGAACCAACCCAAATGGCGACGGCCGGACAGAGCCTCCTAAATAAGGGCTTATTTGACCTTTTTTGGTTAGTACATAGGCCTATATATTTGCACCTTTTCCCTAAATTTAATTAACTTTGTTTTACTTACATTTTGAGATTTATTAAGCTTTAAATTGTTTTCTTAAACATATACTATCGTGATTATTAGTCCCTATTTCTGATTGTTAGTCCCTATTTCTGATTTAAGCTTTAAAGAAGTATGTATTGTTAGTCCCTATTTCTGATTATCATAAAACCATAGAAATGAAAGAAGAAGCAGATAGATTTCATTGGAAATTTGGTACATCGTGAAATGGGCGCTGCTCTCCCTCTAGAGAGAGAGAGAGAGAGAGCAGCCTGAAACTATTCTATCTCTATTCTGCCTCTATACTCTAATGTCTTAGCTTGGTTTTCCTCATAAGTTAGCTTCCTTTTATAGGAGAGGATGTCTAACTTATGGCTTACAAGAGAGGCTAATGGGCTGATATGGCTCTTGTGGCCCATTTACACATTTAACTAACAACTACACAAATACAAAGACATCTAACTAGATTGGACACCAGAAAAAGTCCTAACAATCTCCCCTGTGGTGTTCAATCTTGTTTGATCAGTATTACAACACGAATGTCTTTGTCTTTGTGTTCAGTTGCTCCTCAATGCAGCTCAGCTTCCTTTGTCTTTGCACTCAGCTTCTTGAAAAGGCTTTTTGAAGCAATCGTATCAATCTCCCCTTTGATGTCTTCTTGGCAATTTGTTCTTTGATGTCGGGGAGTTGAGGGTTCTTCAAGATGTAGCTTGTGATCCTTGCCTTTCAGAAGGTGCTCTTGATCAGCATTAATGATATTCGATGGCGCCTATGGAACGAGTGTTCCGTTGATATACGTGGAATAGCGGAAAATTGTTGTTTTTGAGGAGATCTCGTAAGTGGTACAATGGAAAAAGATGGTTGACTTGTGAGCGTAGCTGACCATTTGATTTGAAGCTGGCTTGGCACTTGCATTGAGAAACTATAGGGCAGTTGATTTGGCTTTGAGTAGTGAAGTGTCTGACAATCATTTTTGAGAGTAAACAGCATACAGATCACTCTCCCCTCATGACGATCCGATGAATTGGGGCGTCATGCCTTTATTCAAGACAGAAAAAAACAGAAAGATAAAAAGATAAAGACCGGATACACTGAAGTATTCTGTTAACACAACAGTAAGATGATAGAAGCATTAGAGCTCTAACAGGACTTCCAACCAATCATTGTGAAGCATCCGAATAGATGTCACTCTGATTGTTGTGGCATGATCATACAGATCAGCAATGAAAGTGGTAGCCTCCCGAGGTCGTGTAGACGCTCGTTATCATCACTATAGAGAAAAACTCTAGATCGATGGCCTGAACATGTTGGTGATTTCTATGTTGCAACATCATGACTTCCTTCCAATCATCGGTCTTCATCTTTGATAGATGAGCCTATGGAAGTTCTCGCATAGTCACTTGGACCTACAACTGACTATAAAAAGTGTGTATGTGTCTTAGAAAATTCAAAACATTTGGGAGTGAGATAACTAGACACATTGTGATCAATGAAAGTCCAGTGGCATGGGGCTGTGGCCACTGTGGTCAGTATCACTTGCCTCGAAAGTTAGACAGTAAAGAGAAGAGACGAGGTTTCCCCGTGAAATATGATTAAACACTTATATGTTGGGAGACAAATGAGTGGCCTTAGGTAGGGTTGTGCATGCACTGTTTGGACAAGATGCAGCGTCTTCTACCCGGGATCTGAATAAATTCAGTCCTGAACCTATGGGGATTGTCCAGAGTATTTGAGTGACTGGGAGTAATTGATCAATTGATAGTAGGCAGTTGAGGTAGCAGACTTATCATTGATTATTGTTTTCTTGCTCACTTGAGCCTTCTGCTTCCTAACGCTCATAGTATTCACTCGCTCACACATTCACTCATTTACTATCGACTTTATCCCTTGGGTAGGCTTAGTTGGGTTTACTAAGCCATAGGGACTTCTCGCTCATTCTCTTTGTTTCTTCATTTTCTCTCTGTACTCCCCCTCAACTGGAGCACTCGGTATGCTTTGTTATCGTTTGGCACCGGGGAGGATAAAATTGAAAACTCCCCCTCAAATGTTGCATCCTTTGAGAGAATCCTTGTTTTGTCGTTGTGTGGCGCGAGGAGGAGAAAACTTTAACTCCCCCTCAGATTGTGCAAGGTTTGATTGCTCACAGCTTGATATACCTGCCAAGTGTATAGAGCAATCTGTACAGGTACCACACATGACCGTTTACCCTGAACTCATCATCAAGATTTTCAGCACGTTGATGATCACATGTTGTCGATGAGTAAGGGGAGGCATCATTAGATGATTGTTGATTGTTGTGAAATGACCGTTGACGCGAGGTTGATTGAATTACCTACGAGTTCCAGACCTTACAGTGTAGATTAGACCAGTGTTGACCTTTGGTTTGACTTTGGTTTGATTTTGGAAGAGTTGACCAGTTTTGCCTCAGTTTTGACATTGACCTTGACTTTGGTGATTTTTCAGAAAACAGATGATATCTCCCTTAACAATGGCGAGTGAGGGAGCGTGGGAAAGGGTTCTGGCGTTCCCCCAAGAATTCATGTAGATCGTTTCATGCGCTTTCCGAAAAGGTATTTATTATACGCGAAAATCTGATCACCGAGTCAAAAGTTATGGCCAAAACAGTGCAGGACATCGAAAAGTTTGAAGTTTGAACTTTGAAAAACTTTTCAAAGTTAAGGTTCTCGACGTTGAGTTTTTCGATGATGAGCTGCGAACACTTTTTCTCGATGATGAATATCGAAAACCTTTTCTCGATATTGAATTTCGAAAGCCTTTTCTCGATATTGAATGTCGAAAACTTTTTCTCGATGACTGAATATCGAAAACTTTTTCTCGATGTTGAATGTCGAAAAATTCTTCTCGATGTTGAATATCGAAAAATTCCTTTTCGATATTGAATATCGAGAAACGTGTTTTCGAGGTTCAAACTACGAGAAACGTGTTTTCGAACTTCAATCCGCGAGAAAGCTGTTTTCGAGATCCAATCCGCGAGAAACCTGTTTTCGAGATCTAATCTGCGAGAAACCTGTTTTCGAGCTCCAATCCGCGAAAACCTGTTTTCAACCTTCTACCTGCAAGAAACGTGTTTTCGAGGATTAACTTCGAGAAACTCAAGACTTCGAAATCGTTAGAATTTCTAACCAGTTTAGAACATCGAAAACTTTGAAATTTCTAAAACCTCAGAAAATCGAAAACTTTAGCTTTGAAAACTTTCAGAACTTCGAAAACTTCTTTAAACTTCGAAAAGCTGAGAATATCGAAATTCCTTTTAAACTTCGAGAAGCTGAGAATATAAAAAATTCTTTTAATTTATCGAGAAGCTAGGAATATCGAAAACTCTTTGTAAGCTTTGAAAAGTTCTGAATAGGGAAAATATCAAGTTTCGAAAAGTTCTGAGATTCGAGAAAACCCAAAGTTTGAAAGATTTTAAACATCAAGAAACTCCAAAACTTCGAAATCTTCATAACATCGAAAACTTCCAGCTTCGAAAATCTGCAACTACAAAAACAAAAATTTCTTCAAAAATGAAATTGCAGGCTGTTTTCAAACATATTTCGATCCTAATCTTCCAGAAATTTTGGAAAAAGGTTTAAAGCAGATCATCAAACAAAAATATCGAAAACTCAGTTTTTCGAATAGGTAGTCTTTCTCGAAAAAGGAACATCCGAAAAACTCAGATGGATTCTCATCTATTTCACGCCTCGACTTTGATACCACATGTTAGTCCCTATTTCTAACAATCATACAACCATAGAAATGAAAGAAGAAGCAGATAGATTTCATCGGAAATTTGGTACACCGTGAAATGGCCGCTGCTCTCCTTCTAGAGAGAGAGAGAGAGCAGCCTGAAACTATTCTATCTCTATTCTACCTCTATACTCTAATGTCTTAGCTTGGTTTTCCTCATAAGTTAGCTTCCTTTTATAGGAGAGGGTGACTAACTTATGGCTTACAAGAGAGGCTAATGGGCTGATACGGCTCTTGTGGCCCATTTACACATTTAACTAACAACTACACAAATACAAAGACATCTAACTAGATTGGACACCAGAAAAAGTCCTAACATGTATAATGACCAGTCTAATTTCTTATAACTTTGTATTGCTATCTTTTTAGTTTATGAATGATAATGTCTACTTTTCTACATTTCAAAGTTTAGTTTTATTTAATTAGTTTATGTAGTGGTGTGTTATTTAATCGATACATTTGTGGTTAGATATTTTGCTAACTAATTTAAAACTTTGTTTTATATTTTTATTTTGAATTTTTATTATATTATGGTGACATTGATACTTAATTAGTTTGAAAATTTTATTAAATACGGAGTACTAGATACTCTGTATATGGTAGTGTAACGATATTTTTAAGAACCAAGAACCCGGAGCGAACCGGCCCATTTCAAACGGGGAGGGTAAGGTCTGGTTCCTATTTCAAGATTTTTTATACTCGGATCGAACCTACCCGTTAAATAGAATCAGTTGTTCTTGAAAATTTATAAATTACCCGAACCGACCCGGACCGTACCCACCCCTATATCACAACATTTAGATTAGGGGATAAATAAATAAAAGGACAAATCTCAACCGCAAGCCCTCGAATCAAATTTAGATGTCATTTGGTGACTCTGTTTTTCGGCTTATGAGGCTTATCAATCAATTTTTTAACCAAACACGTGAATTTAGATTTCGCGCGCCGAATTGTGTTATACTCCCTCCGTCCCGTAAAAATAGTTCTCGGTTTCCTTTTTGGACCGTCCCAAAAAATAGTTATCATTTCCCTTTTAGGAAAGTTTTGTGTGGCTCACACTTATCTACCTTTTTCTTACTCAACCACAACCATACATTTCCACTTTATTCCCACTTTCTTAAATTCTGATCCAAGTTAATGCATGAACTATTTTATGGGACGAAGGGAGTAATAAGAAAGAGTAAGGTTGAGATTACTTTTCTGGCTGTATTGGCTGAAGTTACTGTAGATGACCATTTAAGCTATTTTTTCATATAACTTTTTCTTTGTTTTATTAATAAAATATATTTTAAATATATTGTTTTTATAAATCAGCAGAATCAATCAATAGAGCCACTTTAGCCAGAAATTCATAAATTTTAGCAGAATCAGCCAATTTTAGTGTTACCAAACGACTCTTAGAGTCAGTCACCTTTCATAAAGCAATATGACTCGTTGATCTTATAATGGGCATAACTGAGCCAAAAATGTCAAAACAGACCTCTCATTACTCAATCCTAAGTAAACAACGAAAACAAAAACAGTCTGATCAAAGAAAAAAACAGTAATAAAAGTAACATTATTATACTTTAGCTGCATTCTGAGAACCACAAGAAACTCTTGTTGTCCTTCCTTGTCATTAAAGTTTAATGTTTAAACTTCCTTACCCATCCCGGGCCCCGCATGTCTAGTGTTCTGGATCCGTCTCCTCCCCGTTTTTTGACTCATCCAGAGCCGTGACATCTCCACCCAGGCCCTCGTGCTCATGTTCCTCCCACAACTCCAAAGAAAAAATTATGTTGACACAAAATTAAATTAGTAAAACATTTTAAAGGATGACACCTCGTCCCTGAGAACCTCCAGTACTGGTCGAACAGTTAATTAACAGAATGTGAATTAGACTTTAATTACAAGTTGATATACAGTGAGTTGTGCTCTGACCTAACTACTGGCAAATATCATATGCATCTTTACACAATGACTTCTCATCACAATTGGCGGGAATTGACTTCGATATTTACCCTTGTGGCACTAGTCATGGACCCGGTCCAGTCCGACCGGTCCAGTCCGACCGGTCCAGGAACCGGCCCAGCCCGCTACTGCGCGGGAACCGACCCGACACGCTACTGTGCGGGACCGGCCCGGACTGGCCCGGACGGGCCCGACACGCTACTGTGCGGGACCGGCCCGGACTGGCCCGGACGGGCCCGACACGCTACTGTGCGGGACCGGCCCGACCCGGAGAGCATACCGGGGGCGATCCCGGGGCACAAAAATAGCGAACCAGCCGGTTCGGGCCTTTTTTTTGGGTTTGGGCTAGGTTTAGGTGGGCTGGGTTGGGTGATTCTGAGGGGTTTGGGGGTGGGGGGATGGGGGTAGGGGTTGAAATAAATAATAAAACACAAACAACAAAACGCCAACCGGCCCAGAACCGGTAGCCTACCAAGCCGGTCCCGGCCTTACCCAACACCTTTTAGGCTCGGCCGGGCTTAGGCCCGAACCGGAACCGGACCGGGCCCAATCCACCACTATGTGGCACTCCCTATCTATCAATCCAGTTACGTCACCGACTAATAAAATACTTCAAGGCAAAAGAGCATGCATGATGTCGCATACTCGTATGCTAAAATAAATTAGGAAAAAGAATAAATATACACAAAAAATATGCTCTCTCCGTCTCGCTAAGGTTGTCACATTTTACCTTTTTGGGAAGTCCCACTAAGATTGTCTCATACCAAATTTGGTAAAGATTGTGTGGCTCTAAATCATTCTTACTTTATTCTTACTTTATCAATTTAATATTAACCACACAAACCCACTTTTCTTAATAATTGTGTCATCTTCTTCCGTCTCAATCATAGTGGGACGGAGGTACTACATTTATTTGTATTCACCTACCGTTTTACTCTTTCTCTGGAGAATCAAATTATAGAGAAATGGATAATTTTACTCAAATAAAAAATGTTCTAAATTACAATCACAAGTTTATTTGAGTCAATCTTTATTTCTCATTGTTCCATACCGTCATGCTCCGTACGAGTTGCGACCAAGTGATAAGGACCTGTGAATGACTGAATGGTCAGTGACCTTCCTATGGCGCACGGCAATGGACCCGTGTTCACCCTCAACATTCCCATTCTTTACACATGCTTTTAGTCATAGGTACTACGTATATTCCTTTGTTCACTTTTCTACCTTTGACCAGTCATTGTTTCCTCTATCAATAGTGACTAAAAGAGTCTCTCTCTAAATTATCTTCATGTAATATACTGTAGTAATTAGGGAGGTAGCTAGGGAGGGGTCAAATTTCATGTATATTTTAATGTAACAAATTTCATGTAAAAGTTTTTTTGAAATATTTTTTGTACCGGTCCAGTCTGATCCAGTGTCCTGGTTTCGTCTTTGAACAGAATATTGTGCAGATGAGAGAAAAATATGTAAAAATGTTTAAGAATTGATGTGAATCACAAATTCTTTATTAAAAAGGAAAATATAAATTGAAAAATAATTTAATTAGAGACGATGGGAGTATAATAAAACTTTCAAGATTTCAATGACCAATTTCATTTCATTATGTTCTACTTGATGTGACTATCTTATTAGATTAGAAATGTCGTTAAACATAGTTTTTGTTCTTTTGAAAGCGTCGTTACAATAATTCTAAATCAAACATTTATAGCTTTAGACTGCTTTTTTTATACCTATTTTTCATTGTAATTTTGACAATTCAATATGGAGCATCAAACCTTTTTAACGAAATAGTACATTATAATACAATGAAACCGCTAGACACATAGGGGGTTGAGTTCGAGATTACCGTGTCTAGTGAGAGATATCGAGTTCGAAACCTGCTAAGCACATAGGGGGTTGAAACTCAATGGAGTGAGTTTCAACCCATATTACTCCAGGCTCCCCCCACCCCCCCCTTCCCCAGTGAAAATATTTTATGTTCTTACACTTTGCATGCAAAGTAATTATTTTACTTCCCACCAAACGCCCTTAATGCAAAGTAAACATAGTTCTCACTATAAATTATATAAAAAGTAATTTAAAAAATATTATATTATTAGATATATTGGTAAAATGTTTTTAAAGATACAACTAATATATATGGATAAGGAATCAAACACACACATCACATAATTTACAAACTACAAATCCAACTTATCATCTAATGAGTTTATCATCTTTGAACTTTAATATGCAACTGTTATATCATGGAAGAATAATATGTAATATTTTGAACCTTAATATGCAATACAAAAGTTTAAAGATGAATCGTACCAATTTTTTCACAATATACACAATTTATATATATACGCAATATATAATATTTGTCCAATATCCTTATATCTAGCATATAATATCATTATATTGTTTCATTAAATAATTAGATGAACGGAATAAATGCAGATTTACATTTATGTACCATTCTTATGTGAGGTTTAGGATGTTTTTACTTAAACTATTTTCAGCCCCGGACCAGACCATATTTACGTAATATATAATATTTGTCCAATATTCTTATATCTGGCATATAATATCACTATAACTTCTTCCTCACTCTGTTTCTTATTCATCACGTTCTCTGTTAAGCTTCCACTTTCACCACCAATCACAGATGACCTTGAATCCAGATTTGTTCCAACTTTTAACCCCATGTTTAGCCCATGACCTTGACTCGATGATGTCATCATTTCACGATTGTTGTCTCCGTTTCTTGTTCGCACAAAAAAAACTCGTCGCGAGAGAAAATTCCAAATCGAAAAGCCGCTCAATCATATCAATCAACGGAAGAACTAAAACCCTAACTAGATGGACAATGACTGCAGACTGTTGTAACCAAAATTATGAAGTCGGACAAAGGGGAGAAAACGAGTAAAGACCGGCGATCAAACCGAACCGAACCGTTTGATATCATTATCGGCAAGCATCCGCCCAGACGGAGAGGGAGTAGATTACGGCACCGAAGCAATTTTGTATGGTAAAAGAAATTAGAACAAAGAATAAGTATACACCAAAAATCTACATTTTCTCATTCACGTTCTGTTTATGGGGAAATAAATTATTTCCCTCAAATTAAAAATGTTCTAAATTATAATCAAATGTTTAATAAAGTCAAGTCTTTCTCATTGTTCCATACCCTATCATACTCCGTACGAGTTGCGACCAAGTGATAACGAATTAACGACCAGTGTGGTCAGTGACCTTCCTCTGGCGCACGGCAATGGACCCGTGTTCACCTTAATCATTCCCATTCTTTACACATGCTTTTAGTTAGGGTGGGCAAAAATAATGAATTGGCATAGTACGGAACCAAACCGATATAGCATCGGACCGAATGGAGTTTGAAATGGATCTCAAATTATTTTGTCCTGAATCGGACCGTACCGATGTTAAACAATGTCATGACCGGTTCTCATAAAATAAGAACCGGTCTGGATCGAACCAGACCGAAGTATGATTTATTTATTTAAATTTGCATTTATACGATTACTTTGACTAGTGTCTTCACACTTTCGCCGTCTTTGCTAGTTCATATGAAACCTGAAATCGGCCGATGTATGCTTTAATTTTTTATATTGGTACTACTATAGATTATCTAAAATTTATTAATTATGTAATACTACTTTCGTCCCAAATTGATTTGCAAACTTAACTTTTCTTGTCAAACAGTTTCATTTTATTCACTTAATTAGCATGTCAATTTTTAATTATACGGAGTATTTAATTTAGAGTTTGCAACTTTGAAGAGATTTTAATGTAGTTTTTGAATATGTAACTTTTAATTATTAAAAATTGAATTAATTATCAATAAAGAGGATTTAACATTAACATTGATTGACCAAAAAATATTGACTTTGCATATCAATTTGGGTGGAGAGAGTATGAAAATTGATTAATTGTGTGGATTTTTGGAGGTTGACTAAACTTTAATTTCCTAACACTTGAAAAAAGTGGCATTGTTTGGTATTGATATGACATAATACCATCTCGTTTGAAAATGGAATCGTATCGAACGGGTTTAGGTGTAAGACCAAACCGAACCGAACCGTTTGAAAAGTCACGGTACGGGTACGGGTTCGACCAAATATTGGACCGGATCGGACCGCGTCCACCCCTACTTTTAGTCATAGATATATTCCTTTCTTCATTTTTCTACTTTGACTAGTTAGTAGGAGTCCAAAATGTCAAAAATGTCATTTTTGGACTCCTAATTTCATGTAGTAGTGAGTTATAGAAAGTAGTAAAAGTGGGATGTGGGATGGAAAGGTCTAAATATAAAGGAGGATTGGCAATTAGAAAAAAAATGGAAAAGAAAAGAAAAGGGAAAACTATCAAATAGGTCCCTCTACTATAATAAAAAAGTCAATCAAGTCCTTACACTATAAAATCATTCAATTGTATCTTGAACTATCAAAATACACCCAATTGATCTTTTTATCCAGTTACTTATACGTGAGCCGGTCAACTGCTTAGGTGGATGCTGAGGTGGCATTTTTTTTTTGCAAAGGTTTACTGTGCTATCTTCGGCTTCAGCTTTCTTCCATCTTCAAGTCTTCAACGATTCAATCATCTTCTTAGCTTCCTCTTTGCTTTTTAGTGTGCTTTTTTGTTACAACAAACTAATTTTTGGATTATTTTTTGCCTTCTTAAGTTTACCTTTTTTTTATCTGTATCTTTTTTCTACATCCTTTTTTAATATTCTTCTCATGCTTCAGAGATGGAAGTTTTAGCTACGAAGATGAGTCAAGGTGATGGCTTTCAATTTTTTCTTCTCAATTTAGTCCTCTTCAAATTCCCATCCTCGTTGGAAAACATCACAAAATTACCAGTCCACATGAAAAAACAAATCAGATCTGGTTCTACAGACCTGAATTCATCTGAATTCAAAAGATGCCAGAGAACACGAGAGCAAGTGGAAGCACAAAGCTGGAAACGTAGAGGAGAGTTTTGCTCTTCCTCCAAGCTAAGGCATCACCGCCAAGAACATTCTTGCCTGCCTTTTCGTCCAACTCATCCCTTTAATCTCTGACGGGATTTCACCATCAATAGAGAAATCGACGAAGCATTACCGCCGCACACCATTGCTCACAGGGGTGGAGACAGGGGGAGGCTGGCGGCCTTGGCCCCTGCAAAAAAACAATTGTGATGTATATATATGTATCTTAATTAATTAAATCTTATAATTGTCAATGAAAGCTAGGGCATTTTAGGACTGAAAAAAATGTTGGTGTAATCACTTGCTTTATGAGGTGGTACATTGTGTTTTGCCTTGTGTACTCTTTTAAAGGATTTTACTTCTCCATTTAATTCCCGTTAATAACTGCCGTGTGTTGCAGCTTCTCCGTTTAATAACTCCATGTTTGTTTCGACTCTTAGCCTCCCTACTAATTAAACAGTTAGGCCGGAAGCATATGAAGTTAGTGAACCACCAAGCATGCTCCGTAAAGGGGCCCACTAACCTAAACCAAGAGTGAAGTAAAAATGAAAAGGGTAAATTATTGTTGCCTCATAGGGTTAGTTCATAAGTAATAGTCTGGCTTTATATTTTTAAAAGTCGATCAATTACCCCTTGAGGCCTTGAGTTTTAATTATGACAGATTCCTTTTTCCTCAATATTTACCCCATTATCAAATAATGATCTCTTAAAATACAAAACACTTCTTTGTTATTATTATATGGGATGAATGTTTGTATTTGCTGACCCACTGCTACTCTCAGATACACTTCTTTGGCGAACAAACATAGATGAAGAAATAATGTGCCGCAATAATGACATGAAATGATCAAAAACATGTATTTTAACTTTCTATAAGTTGAATGGAGTCAAATGGGATAAATATATACAAAAGGGAGAGTTGTGAGAATAATCAAAATATAAAAAGTTATAAGCACCAATGATGGTAATTAAGGATACATTAGGAATGGAAAAAATGTTGTAATAAAGAAGCAATAACAATTTGTTCAATATGCATAACAATTTGTATGTTTTTAATTGATTGGCCTTTCTAACATCTTCTTCCGTTTTGTGGCGTTGCTTTCCGTTAAGTTAAAAAGAAATCCCCAACCATTTGCATTCTCTTTTTAACTCTTTAGTGAGTTTAATCTGACTAACATTTATTTTGATTTTTAAATCCTACTCCCTCCGTATCACATATATCTTCCCACTTCCAAAGTGGGTGAGATTAATAGTGAAATGGAGTATGAATTATTGAGGGTATGATAGGAAGATGGTGAAATAATGTGATGGAATGAAGGATAAATCCAAAAAAAGTAGGTGTAGTAGTGTATTATTTTTTAAATTATTGAGGGTATGATGGGAAGATTTAGAAATGGGAAGATATAAATGTTACGTCTGAAAAAGGAAAGTGAAAAGATATGTATAATAAACAATCGTTTACCTCTTTTCATGAAAAGGAATATCCCATGTGAATTAGGCCGCATGTCTCATCCTCAAAGACCATTTTACAAAGCGCATGTGTGAATGGATTTTAGGGATAAGACTTTGACATGAATACATTTTGACCATTCTTATACCGTATACGTTTGGCACAATTATATGAAAAGACACTTTTATAGCTTTTTAGTAATGATTAGTTTTTAATTACTGAAAAGAATTAAAAGATCTTAAAAAGAAGTTGTTAACTATATGTTTAAAAGCTGATTATTTGATTTAATTATGTTTGGTATACAAGTTGTTCTGAGTTCTGACTAAATAATGTTAAAAGCTACAGACATTTCTCAAATGCTACTCAATATACCCTTTAAAAAAAGATCTTTTATTTTGATAAAGCTCTTAAAAATTGTTCTGCAAAATATACAACTATAAACTTTTAAAGACTTTTTAAATACTACGTAGTAGAAAAGCTAGAAGATAAAGACTTATGCCTACTAAACATGCTTGTAGTATATACTAATATTTCCAATTAATAATGGCTTTTAAACTATTCCCATTATGCATAGATCCCCTTTTATGCTATTAGGATGTTTTTAGTTGGATTGTAATTTTCTGACAAGCAAGTAGTTTTTGGTATGTAAGTTCATGCTTATTTGGAAAATCATTTATTGACAAGTGAGTAACTTTTGGTTTCACTTGTGTCATGGTAATTCTAACTATGTGAGAGAGAGATTTGGATGGAACAACTTGAAATCTTAAGACGTGCGCACGTTGTTCTTGATATTGGCTGTTGACACTGCATTATATATAGGGATTTCAAATCATCTTTTAATTTGATTGAATTTGTTGGATTCGGAATTATATTGTCAATGGTATTGGGCACTATCCCCACGCGCAACGCGCGTTGAAAAACTAGTAAATATTTATAAGTAGTAAAAAGTATAGTGAAAATTTATGTTTTGACCCCTGCTATATAAATTTCTTAAGCCCCGGCACCTGTAAGCTGTCATTGGAAGCTCGTCATTGCTATTGAAGGTTTCTTTCTCGACAATGACGTTTTTTAGGTTTTCCAAAAAGGAAATAAAATTACAGCATGGAAATACGGAGCACATGTTACTGAACTAACCAGCTAACCGACGAGTGACCGGCTAGAAAACAGAATTGGATGATTTTATAGTACAAGGACTTAATTGACTTTTTTGATATAGTAGAAGGACCTATTTGACAGTTTTCCCAAAAGAAAATGAGAGTGGGCTGGCATGGCCCACGGTTGGCAGGCAGAGGAAAAGCGTGACAGGATTTTGGCGCGCAGTAGGAAAAAGGAGCGGATGACATCACCGTGACGCCAGGCTTATGTCAAGGAGCACCACAACACATCTATTTATTTAATAAAATTGGTAGATCCAACGGTTGTGAAGATTTGGACAATGTTTGAACGGGAAAAAAAATGATCCAACGGTTAAAATAATTTATTTTATTTTTCCATTATTTTTAAATAATATTTTGTCTTAAAATTATATTAATGAAGTTTAATTATTTTTACATCGAAATGTGTCTTTTTTATTTTATAATTAATCAGAGAAAAAAATTAAAAGGAAAATAATACTTATAATAATTTAATTAATGATTTACTAAATTGATATGTAAAAAATATGCAGAGTGTATTTTATTAATGGTGCTGGAATGCAGAGAAATAGAAGTTAAAACACTGTTTTCATATGGACGGAGTCCATTTTTGACATTTTAGACTCCACACCGCTCCAAATGATCTTATTGTTTCTTCTACCAATAAAGACTAGGGAGCTAGACTCTTCATCTTTAAATTATCTTCCAAATATATTTGACATGACAGTTACGATATTGAGTATTGTGTGATATAATGTTGTGCAAATGAGAGAAAAGTATATAAAATACTACGTATTTAAGAATTGATGTGAATCACAAATTTTTTATCAAAAAAATAAAACTGAAAAATAATTTAGAGATGCAAGGAGTATAATTGAACTTTGAAGATTTCAATGACCAATTTCATTTCATGACGTTCTACTTGATGTGACTCTATCTTATTAGATTAGAAATATCTTTACACATACTACGTAGTTTTTTTTTAAAGTGTTGTTAGACATAGTTGAGACCTAATTCTAAAATCAAACATTTATAGCTATTTATTGCCTTTTTTTTACATATTTTTCGTTGTAATTTTGACAAATCAATATGCAGTATCAACCTTTTTAATGAAATAGTACATTATAACACAATGAAACCAAATATTGTACTCGTACTTTTTTCCTTACACTTTCTCCCATAAGTAGAAGCTTTTCTTATTCCAATTAACACACCTCTAACACACCATTAATATCAATTCTCTTAATAAGGGCTATAGTTCACACGTTACAACTTTACACGCGAAATGACTTTACATGTAAAATAGATTACATTGTTTGACTATATGTTTAATTATTTTTAATTTGCAAACAAAGGTGTTGAGGTTTATTCCCGAAGATCTGAAAGCCCAACACAAGCCTTGGATATTGTAGGGATATTGGGTTGGGTTGAAAGTGTATAAAATATAAAACAGTGAGATATTATCCAACTCAGGAGCTTACTAGTATTCAATAATTATGCTATTACACTGGAACTACCCGAACGGTAGATGATTATGAGAATACAAGGATAAGAGATATGAATCTATTGCTAAGCTCTGAGTATCAAAATGCTAACCCTTTACAATGATCTAAACATGGGTATTTATACTAAAATGGGGATGGGTAAGGCGGACACGTGGTCGAATCTGGTAGGCTATTGCTTCTGCCATGTAAGCACCCACGCCTCCCACTTGTAGCTGCCATGATCCAGCATTAAATGCGGCCTCCACTTGCTGACTGCCCGTTCGGGCAAGGTGTTCGGTGTGTGGGACCCCGCCATAGGTGTTATCTTGTTGTGGAAGTATCCCGAACGCCGATCGCTATCTGGGCCTTGGTACTTTTGGCATAATTGTTTCCTGGAATGTTCCAAGTAGAAGCTTTATCCCGAATCCCGTTCGGGAGTTCTTTGGACTGCCTTGGGACCGCTGCTTCTTCCCGGATTTGGGCCTAGGGATACTGGGTCTGGACCTAATATCCCAACAAAAGGCATTTTAGTGCTTTAGAAAAACATGCAAAGTGTTTTACTACCCTCTTCCATGTAAAATACTTTGCATTGTATATTGTGTATTGTTTTTGAAAAGTGTCCTACAGTTTACAATAAATAATCAAGACAACCTGTGAAAACCTTTTATGTCCCTACACTTTACACGCAAAGTAATTATTTTATCCCTACGAAACACCTTTAATGCAAAATAAACCTAGTTATACTAAATTAAATAAAAAGCAATTTAAAATATATTAGTGAATTAGATATATTGGTAAAAATGTAATCAAAGTTTCAACTAATGTACATGGATAAGGAATCAAACACACACATCTCATAATACAAACTATAAATCCATCTTATCATCTAATGAGTTGATCAAATGCTATAGAAGCTCTGTAGCATTTTTGTAATAAAGCTCTAGTTTTTTTAGATGCAACTTTTTCAACGTTAATATGCAACTTTTATTTCATGGCAGGATAATATACAATACTTTGAACCTTAATATGCAATAGAAAAGTTTAAAGATGCATCGAAAGTTTAAAGATGCATCGTACAAACTTTAATTTATATACATACGGAGTATATAATATTTGTCCAATATCCTTATATTTGGCATATAATATCACTGTTTCCTTAAATGATTAGATGAGCAGAATAAATGCATATTTCCTTATCAGACCGGACCAGACTTAAACAGAACAGATCAGATGAGACCAGCAAGTTTTTGTCCAAGTAAAAACATCTTAATCATTTGGATAAAGCCTTACAAGAAATTAATGGTGGTCCTCGATGAGGTAGCCCCTTCAAGAAATGGTGGTCCTCACTAACCCTATTTTTTATATTTGGATTTTAAGATGGTTTTTTAACCAAAGCCACGGTTGAGAACACCAATATGAAACTTATGGAATATGTAACTCTCTATGTGTATAGTTGGTAGTGTTGAGATGGATGAATTCAATCACCACCAGCTGGCTACTAAGTATCAACCAATTACCAATAGTATGTAGGTTTTAACTTGATTTATCATTCTGGACTTGGTATTCTATCCAACTTTTTGAATCCTTTAATTTGTGCTTTATAATAGGAGGGAGATCTACCTGGAAATTAATCAAGATTTACTTTTTATTTTTTTATTATCTAAATTTCTTATATACAGATTTTCTTTAGTATTTTAACAGACTAAGTTATTTTAGTATTTTGACTTTTCTTAAAGTGCTCAAACTTATGATTTATTGCTGTTTAGATTTTAAATTAAAATGTTATATCTTTCGTGATACAAGCAGTGGCAGATCTAGTGTTTATAATTTGGGTGTTCAAAATTACACATTTTCTCTTTAAAATACTAATAAATAAATTATTACTCTAATTTGTATGTATGTATATATATATATATATATATATATATATATATTCCCATTGTTTTTTTACTTTTGGGTGTTCACATGAACACCCTTGCATAGAAGAGATCCGCCCCTGGATACAAGAATCCATAATTTTTATTCATTTGAATATCTTTATCATGTGATATGAATTCATTGAAGTGGTATGATTTAAAATTATATGCATGAGTAATATTAATATTAAAGTCATTGAAAACTGAAAAATATATATCTTGGTCAATATCAAGATATATTTAGTTATAAATCAACAAAAAAATATGAAACGAATCTTGAATTTGCCCTAAGGTTTTTGAATTTATATTGCAATCTGATAGATGTATTAGGTTCTAATAAAACTAAATCAAATGTAAGTACCACTACCCTAAATAATATAAGAACCAAATATTAACAAATATTAACAATGTATTTGAGTTAGGTTTTTTTCTGAAGAGAAGTGCCAATTAGATATGATTTACAGTTAGCAATGTAGAATATAAGAACTAAATCTAACAAATATTGATTAGAAGTATATGGATATCTGAGGTTAGAATAAGACACATATTTTTTTACTCAGTTAAGATTTGGTAACAAATTAAAAACAGAATCTTGAATGATTAGTTTCAACTAATGGGAAACAATGAAGTAAGAATGTGCTTTTGGAATGAAGTCAATGAACTATTTGATACTCCCTCCATATTTGATACTCCCTCCATATTTAAATGTCCCGTTTGACCATATTGGAATGTCCCTATTTAATTGTCTCATACCTTATTTGGTAAAGTTTGTGTAAATCAAAATCATTCTTACTTTATTCTTACTTTATCAATTAATATCAACCACACAAACTCATTTTTCTTAAAACTCGTGCCACCCTCTTCCGGTACATTTAAAAGGGGACAGAGGGAGTATGTTTTTAATCTACATACTACTTATTAGAAGTTACTCTTAAAAAAAAACTTGGAATTATTCTTAAAATGTAGTTTTTCCGTGGAAAGCTGATATGAAGTGAGAAGAGCATGGGGCGGGACGGGCTTGAGCCCACCTTCGTGGGCTGGTTGCGGGCTGTTTAATTGATATTTATTCTTTTTATTTTTTCAGATTTGTTTCCTTTTAGAGTTAATTAGGATTTCTAATATTTGTTTCCTATTAGGAGTTAATTGGGATTTCTATTATTTCTTTCCTATTAGGAGTTAATTAGGATTTCTATTATTTCTTTCCTATTTGAGGTTGATTAGGATCTTTATGTGATAAGGGTCAGATAGGGCCTCGAACATACAAAAAATGTCAAATAAGGCCTTATATAAGATGCTCTGTCCGGCCGACGCCATTTGGAGCAGTTCCCGATGGAATTTTTTTGATTACATTTTTTGAGCATCTTATTCATTAAGTCTAGTTTAGTCATACCAAATTTGAACTAAAAATTCAATCGGGAAGGCATTCAAATAAATTCTTGAAGATAACTGCGATTTTAAGTGCACAGTTATTTTCAAGAATTCATTTGAATGCCTTCCCGATTGAACTTTTAGTTCAAACTTGATATGAGTAAACTAGACTTAATGAATAAGATGCTCAAAAAATTTCATCGAAAAATTTCACCGGGAACCACCCCAAATGGTGTCGACCGTATAGAGTATCCTATATATGGCCTTATTTGACATTTTTTTGTAAGTTCGAGACCCTATCTGACCCTTATCCCGATCTTTATTATTCTGTTTCCTAGTTGGAGTTGATTAGGATTTCTAGGATTTTGTTTCCTAGTTTGAGAGTTAGTAGATGGGTATTGAAACCCCTTGTTAGGATTTATTCTTTCTCGTCTTGGAATAAAAGTTGGTTTAGCCTAATTTTGGCTCTGGGCAACGGTATTTGTTTATCGTTGATTATCTAGGCAACAGTTCACCTCGTTGATTTTATTTTTCTGTTCTTAACAATTGGTCCGTCCTGCCGGATCTCGTCCCGCCAAGATGACTAGAACTCAGAATGAACGCTTGACAGAGCTGTAGAACAAACAAACTCGCACGAGAGAGGAAGTGGCCCGACTAGGGGATGAGTTGGCAGATCACGGTACCAAGCTGGCGGAAATCGTCGCCTCGCTGGCCGCTTTGACCCAGGCTTTGGTGCCACCCGTTTTGCCGGATTCCGCCGCGACTGGGGTTGGCAATATCGCGGTGACAACGCCGCGGGTCGAGGAGTTCTGTGCAACCCGACTCCAACGTTACTGCCGGCGTTCGATGGGGGAGACCCAATCGGGTGGATAGCTCGGGTGGAGCAGCAGTTCGAATTACACGAAACCTTACCGGAAAAGAAGGTGGTCTGATGATTACAAGATTCTTTTTGTTCAGTTGGCAAGCCAAGTTCTGGGATTGTCTGATGATCACTATTTGGGATATTACATGAGCGGACTTAAGGAAGCAATCCGGAGCTCGCTGCGTTTACTATGGCCAAACAACCTGGAGACGGCTATGGAATTAGCTCGCGATGTGGAGCATAATGTGTGCATCCAAAGTGGAGAAGGTGGTAGCCTGAATTATTATTCTTCAGGGGGTACGTTCTAGCATCCTTTTAATGGCAAACACAGGTTCCCAGTTGACTGCCATTGGTGGTAGCTTACATGGTTCAGAGGGCAGCTTTGCGAAAGATAGTGGACAGCCTCCGGGGACGAAGGCAGGGCTGTCTAGTCAGCCTACGACACGCTCTTAGTTCACTCGACTCCCGCCGAAAGAGTTTGCAGAATTGCGGGTAAGAAACCATTTACACTGGGGCATGACTGTCCCTTTAAGCAGCTGTGGGTAAGAGTTAGACTTCAAGTAGCATGAATTCTGTGAAATAACTTGTAACACCCCGGCCCCGTAGGACCCGAGGGAGTTACTCCGGACCAATAGTACTGTCCCCACAAACCGCACTAGCCTTTTCCGCGCACTTTGTCCTCACTCGTGCGCGCCCTGAGAAACTTCCCAGGGGGTCACCCATCCCAAGACTTCTCCCGTGCAAGCACGCTTAACTTTGGAGTTCTTAGCAGATGAGCTCCCTTAAAAGGAGATGCATCTTGTTGGTATGAGTAGTACTATTAATCCGTTTATATTAAATCTCAAGTGTTACATAACCGGTCAGGAAAGGGCTCAGGAAAGAGAAGAAGGATATTTTCCAGTCTATTCTATGTCTGGAAATTTCAGTTCCCGATCCACGAGTTTTCAACCTTGAGGACAAGGTTAATTTGAAGGAGGATGGATTGATATGAAGCAGGAAGAGCATGGAGCGGGGCGGGCTTGAGCCCACCTTCGTGGGCTGGTTGCGGGCTGTTTAATTAATATTTATTCTTTTTATTTTTCCTGATTTGTTTCCTTTTTGAGTTAATTAGGATTTCTATTATTTCTTTCCTATTTGAAGTTGATTAGGATCTTTAATACTCCGTATTCTGTTTCCTAGTTGGAGTTAATTAGGATTTCTAGGATTTTGTTTCCTAGTTTAGGAGTTAGTAGATGGGTATTTAAACCCCTTGTTAGGATTCATTCTTTCTCATCTTGGAATAAAGTTGGTTTATTTGTTTATCGTTGATTATGTAGACAACGGTTCACCTCGTTGATTTTATTTTTCTGTTCTTAACAAAAGCATATTGCAGAACGACCTTATACTTGAAATGGAACCACATGTCATTTCCTTTTACATTCGTAAACAAAATAAAATAATCGCGCTTAGCAATTTTGTTCCTTTCCTTAGCATTTTCAGGGGCGAAACTTATATAGTTATATATCCCACGATTTCAATGGGATATACGTAGAGGCCGTTTGGTAACCTCATTTTTTGGCTTATCAGACTTATCAGCTAACTTTTTCACCAAACGCGTAACTTTCACTTCCGCGCGCAGGATTGTGTAATAAGCAGAAAAAGTAAGGTTGAAGTTACTTTTCTGGCTGTATTGGCTGAAATTACTGTAGAGGACCATTTTAACTATTTTTACCAATAAATTTTTCTTTATTTTATTAATAAAATATATTTTAAAAATATTTTTTACTTAAAACAGCAGAAACAGCCAAAGCAGCCACTTCTGCCAGAACTTCATAAATATCAGCAGAATCAGCCAAAACAACCGATTTTCGTGCTACCAAACGGGCTCTATGAGTCTGTTTGGAGACCTCTTTTTTCGGCTTATGAGGCTTTTTAGTCAGCTTCTTCACCAAACACGTAACTTTTACGTTCGCGCGCTGAATTGTGTAATAAGCAGAAAAAGTAAAGTTGAAGTTACTTTTCTGACTGTATTGGCTGAAGTTACGGTAGATGACCATTTTAGCTATTTTTACATATAATTTTTTCTTTATTTTATTAATAAAATATATTTTTAAAATATTTTTTTCTTGAATCAGCAAAATCAGCCAAAACAGCCACTCCAGCCAGGACTTCATAAATTTCAGCAGAATCAGCCAAAACAGCCGATTTTCGGGCTCGTAGTATAAGATATCCATCCCAATGAGAAAAAAATGTTTTGCTTTAAGAGGTGGTTGATTGGGTATTTAAACTATAAATGGTTTTTGTTTTTGTTAGATATTAATTGTTTGAAGAAGCTAATTGAATGTGGTATTCAAAGTGTGGATAACTCGGTGAGTTGAGTTGGACATACTCTGAATTCTTATATTCAGTGACACTTAGTATTAGTTTACATGTTTATGTGTTACCCGCCTTGATATGCATAAGCAGTTTTTCACGTACTCTAACAGTTGTTCTTAAGCACTGGATTATTAGGAATTAACATCAAATTCTGTTTTGTGATTATGTAAATATTTTTATTAAGAATACATTATGGGATTAAATTTGATGTTAAGTGATTTATTTGGTTTGTTATCCTGCTAGGTATAAATATTTGCAAAATCTTTGTGCAAACATATATCTCTAGCATTCACACTAAGGAGATACTTATGATAGTGGAAGGGGTGATTTGAACTTTTTATGTAAGTTCGATGGCCTATCTCGAACTTCTACTTATAATACTTACCGGTTGAGTTTTTAGTTGAAATTTGGTATGAGTAAACTAGACTTAAAGAAGAAGATGCTCAAAAAATTTCATCAAAATATTTCATCGGGAACCACCCCAATGGCGACGGCCAGACAGAACCTCCAATAAAAGGGGTGATTTAAATTTTTATGTAAGTTGAAGGGCTTCTGATCCTTTTCCATAAAAAAGGGTGGGTGATTTCTCATTTTACCGGAATATGTTAGATGAGTGGCAGAAATACGGGATTTTTTTTTGCTTATACGGGAAACGTGTTTGTCTAATCCGAAAATATTAGGTTCTTATATGTTAACTTAGGTAAAGCTAAGAAACGGATACCAGGAATCCGAAATTTGTTTTTAATTCTTTTTAAAATGCTACTTACGTACGTCCCTGTATAGTTAGTTGACTAAGGATGTTTTTACTTGGACTGTAATTTGCCCCAGACCAGACCAGACCAGACCAGTCCAGACCAGATCAGACCAGTTCAGACCAGACCAGACTTGGATAGTTATAAAAATACAAAGAAACCAGACCAGTTCAGACCAGACCAGACCAGATCAGACCAGACCAGACCAGCAAATTACAGTCCAAGTAAAAACATCCTAAGTTGAGTACGTTTTTTTTAAAGAATTTCTTAGTTTGTTTTTTAGAGTAAAGAATTTCTTAGTTTATTCAGATGGTTTAGTTACATTTTTTTTAAAATAGGAAAAACACAAATAATTTAATAAAAAATGTTAGTGGGTTTGATTGATTAAGAGCCCGTTTGATAGCAAGAGAATTGGCTGATATGGCTGATTCTGCTGAAATTTATGAAGTTCTCGCTAAAGTGGCTTCATTGGCTGATTCTTCTGATTTAAGAAAAAAAATTGAAATATATTTTATTAATAAAATAAAGAAAAAATTATACTTCGTATGTAAAAATAGCTAAAATGACCATCTACCGTAACTTCAGCCAATACAGCCAGAAAAACAACTTCAACCTTAATTTTTCTGCTTATTACACAATTCAGCGCGCGAAAGAAAAGGGTACGTGTTTGGTGAAAAAGTTCGCTAATAAGCCTGATAAGCCGAAAAAACCGTGTTGTCAAACAGCCTCTAAGATAATATGTACAAAAATAAATAAATTTATGGATATTTGTAGTTGGAAAGATGTGTTACC
This sequence comes from Cuscuta epithymum, assembly GCA_945859915.1. Classification (NCBI taxonomy): domain Eukaryota; kingdom Viridiplantae; phylum Streptophyta; class Magnoliopsida; order Solanales; family Convolvulaceae; genus Cuscuta; species Cuscuta epithymum. Next base: position 2,493,349 of record CAMAPF010000109.1, on the reverse strand, counting down.
AACTACAATAATAATATGTACTGATAAGCCTGATAAGTCGAAAAACAGTGTTACCAATGGGCCTCTAAATATAAAGTTAAAGGCATTTAAAGAGATGGGGATTGAGATTAAGGAGTGAACTCCCATAAAAAAAAATGGAGGGTTGGGACTGTTTTATCCAAATTCATGTATTTGTGGCCAATCACCAGCGCGCATTGCCAATATGAACTAGGGAATTGAAAACCTTCTGAAATCAACTGTAGCCCTTGTTGTTGCGTACAAACGTAAAAGCCCCAAAAAGTCGGATTAGCCACCCACGTTTCCCGTATTTTCATACAATAAACCTGGTATTCGTATTTTTGGAATGGATCCAAAAAAATCCCATAAATCCATCCTTTTCTCAAAAAGGATGGATTTAATTATCACCGAAAACTTAATTGTTAAAAAAGGTCGGGTTCTGTTGGGAAAAAACACTCCGGACTTTCCCGCTTCGTGAAGTTAAGATAGGCACTTAGGAAATTAGGTAGCGATGGGAGCACACGATTTAAATTCTCCAATATGGAGATTCTTCCACTATACAAAAGAATAGTAGGATTTACAAGGATGTTACAAAATTGTCTCACTCAATGGTGGCTCACTCAAGCTTGAGGATGATGTCTTCCCAAGCTATCTCTCTTCTCTCTCAAAAAGGCTCTCTAACTTTCTCCCTCTAGAAGTGGATTCACTCTTGGCTAGGATGGTTTAGGAATGGAGGCTCCTACTCCTATTTATACAACTCCACCTCCATAATGAGTGGTGGAGAGTAGTTCTCTAGAATGATCTACACATGACTACCTATTCTAGAGAATTCCAAGGAATCTCTACACCTCTCCATTCTCTTCCATATGCTTCCATACTCTTCCATAGGCTTCCGGAAGGTTCCACACATCTCTAGAATATTCTAGAGGATTCCACACTGTTCCACAAGCTTCTAGAGAGTTCTAGACTTCTCTAGGATTCTCCGGAACGTTCTAGAAAATTCTATACTTATCTCGAAAGCTATAGAATTTTCTAGAACCTCTCCAATTAAGGAGGGATCCCAACAAATCTCCCCCTCCCGACTTAATTGGGAGGTAGTAGCAAACCTGCACCTTGACAGCAGTCTTCGAACTTGTTTGTCGGTATTACCTTGGTCATCATGTCTGACCAGTTTTCGTCTGTGTGAACCTTGTCAAGATGAAATTTCTTTTCTCGAGAACTTCTCGGCAATATCTTTACCATGGGAGAGAATTTCTCTTCATTGTGCATGCCTTTTTCTTGTTGGAATCCTTTGATGATGACCCGAGCTTTAGAGCGAGACTTTGAGCTTCTATCTTCGGTCTTGATTCGATATACCCACTTATCTCTTCTCCCTTTTGGCAGCTCCACCAGATCATAGGTGTGGTTCTCATGTAAGGATTTCATCTCTCCTTGCATGGATCTTCTCCACTCTTCTTTATGAATATCATTGATTGCTTCTTTATAACTTTGCGGCTCCCCCTCATCCGTGAGTGTAATGTAATCTTCGGTGTTATACCGGATGGATGGTCTTCTCTCCCTAGAGGATCGTCTCGGCTCTGGTGCTGGCAGAGAACTAGATTGAGGATCTTCCTTATTTGATTCATCATGAGTCTCTTGGTTGCTTTGCTCATGGTTTTCATCATCATTATCTTGATGTGTGTCATCCTCACGTTGAACTGGAGTAAGTTCGGTGTTCTTGCTTCTTCTCAATCTTGGCTTCTCCGAGTTCTTAATATCTTCAATCGTTTGATCTTCGAAGAAGATGACATCTCTGCTACGAACAACCTTCTTATTGATTGGATCCCATAGCCGATAGCCAAATTCATCCTTGGGTGAGCGAAGGTAGATACACTCCTTTGTCTTTGCATCAAGCTTTGCTCGCTCATCCTTGGGAATGTGAACAAATGCTCGGCACCCGAACACCTTAAGATGATTGTATGAAGCCTTTTTGCCCGTCCAGACTTCCTCTGGGATGGCGCCATTCAAAGGAACCGATGGTGTGAGGTTGACAATGTCAACTACGGTCATTATAGCTTCTCCCCAAAATGATTTGGGTAACTTAGCATGAGAGAGCACACAAGGAACTCTTTCTTCAATAGTTCTATTCATTCTCTCAGCTAGCCCATTCAGTTGTGGTGTCTTGGGTGGAGTCTTCTCTAGCCTAATGCCATATTTCTTGCAATAGGCTTCAAAGGGACCTCTATACTCACCTCCATTGTCCGACCGTACACACTTGATCTTTCGGCCGGTCTCACGTTCTACCTGAGCGTGGAATTCCTTGAAGGCATCAATCACTTGATCCTTGGATTTTAACAGGTGCAACCACACCTTCCTTGAATGATCATCAATGAAGGTCACGAAGTACAATGCACCACCAATGGATCTCTCGGACATTGAGCACACATCGGTGTGTACAAGGTCGAGGGTGTTCTTTCTCCTTGTGGGCGGAGAAGATCTTTGGAAAGCAACCCTCTGTTGTTTTCCAGCTAAACAGCGTGCACAAGGATCAAGTGATTTACCTTTCACATCCGGGAGGAGATGCTTCCGAGCGAGTATGTGAAGACCTTTCTCACTGATGTGCCCAAGTCGTTTATGCCATACCTCCATGTCATCAGTGGTTAAGTTGTTTACCTCTCCTTTGCAGAGCTTGGCTTGCATCACATACAAGGATCCTTCCTTCCTTCCTCGAGCCATGACTAGATTTCCTTTAGTAAGCTTCCATTTTCCTTCACTAAAGTAGTTCATCAGACCAGCATCATCTAACTTTCCAGCGGAGATAAGATTGAGGCGCATGGCCGGGACATGCCTCACATCTTTTAGAACAAACTTGCATCCGGTGCTAGTTGTTAGGACGATGTCTCCTATCCCAACGATCTTGCTTCTACCTTGGTTTCCCATTTGAACCGTGCCAAAGTCACCGCTTTGGTAGGATGAGAAGAAACTTCCATGGGGAGTGACATGGAAGGAAGCACCAGAATCGATAATCCAAGAACTATCATCACAAGCAATGTTGAGGATATTACCTTCTCCAACAAGATATAGCAGATCTTCTTTTGCGACCACCGCAGTGGTACTCTTCTCTTTTTGCTTCTTTGTTGGGCTGACTTGGTTTGGTTTGACGTTACCGGCCTTTTGGTCTCTCTTGAGGGATCGACACTCCATTTTCCTATGGCCCAATCTTCCACAGTAGTAGCATGTGATCTTCGAGCGTGACTTGGATCTTCCTCGAGATTGATATGGATCTCGGCACTTACTGCGTCCAGAAGTCTCATTCCTACCCCGGTTCTCAATAACATTGGCCTCAGGATGGATTGACTCACCTCGTTCCATTCTCCTTGCTTCTTCTCCAAGAAGACTATCACTGACGGTATCCATGGTTAGCTTTCCTTCCGGAGCTGAGTTACTAAGCGTAACCACAAGTGTGTCCCAACTTTCCGGTAAGGAACTCAGGAGTAGAAGGGCTTGCAACTCGTCATCAATCTTCATCTCAATTTTGGTTAATTGATTTACGAGCCCCTTAAAATTGTTAAGGTGTTCAATCATACTATGACCATCCTTATACTCCAACTTCACCAACCGTCGAACTAAATTGGCCTTATTACGAGGTGTCTTCTTTTGAATCATGGACTCAAGCTTAGTCCATAATTCATAAGCATTTGTGTAAGTAGAAACATGCTCGAAGAGAGATTTATCTATGTACTTACGGATCATAGCAACGGCCTTGCGATTGAATAGCTCCCATTGGGCATCACTCTTTTATTGGGCCCGGACAGCGGCCCACATACGCTCAGTAGATAGCATTTATCTCATTGTACACTCTATTTTATTCATGTATATCCATTAGAATAGATTAGATACCATTTATTAGCCATTTATTGGCCTTTTATTGTAACTGGGCCAGCCAGGCCCAAGCCTGGAAGCCCAGCCCTCTTTTCTCCTATAAATACTCCCTATGGGAGCCATGTAAAAGGGGGGTTAAATGGTTGAATGGTTGATTGGAATTCATTATACATATCACTTTATCTCTCTAGCTCTCCCTTCTCTCTAAGATTAAATAATGTATCAATTATCTTGACCCCTGTGGTATATGTGAATATATTCCATCAAGAGTAATAAAAATATAGGAGGGACAAATATATTACATCTATATATCACACATGTATACAACTTGATCAAATAAAATGAAGTTAAATTATACAATTGGATTTTTCAAAATGAATAACATATTTTAATATTTCAAGTTCATATGCCCATTGTCCATCTTCCTTGAACAACTCTTCAATTTGCCGAAGCTCTTGCTCCATCAGCTTATGAACGGCCTCCCCAACGCCGTCATACTTTTATATGACGATCGGCTCATCATCGCCTCGTCATCATCCGGATCGGCTCATCATCATCGCCATCCGTTCTTCACAATCGGCCCCTCGGCCACGACGTGATGCTTTATCTCAAGACCGGCCTCCTTAGCGCCAAGTGTCTTGAGCTAGCGACCGGGCTCGCCATTCCCCTCCTGGATGGCGACCGTCGCTTCCTATGACGATCGGCTCATCTCCGCCTCGTCATCATTATTCGGATTGGCTCATCATCATCGCCATCCGCACATCACGACCGGCCTCCCGGCCTTGGCGTGATTATTTCTTCTCAGAGACCGGCTTCTCATCGCCAACTGTCCTGAGCTAGCGACCGAGCTAGCTATTCCCTTCCGGGATAGCAACCGTCGCCTCTATATGACGATCGGCTTCATCATCGCCTCGTCATCATTATCCGGATCGGCTCATCATCATCGCCATCCGCTCATCACCACCGACCCCCCGGCCTCGGCGTGATGCTTTATCTCAAGACCGGCCTCCCCAGTGCCAAGTGTCTTGAGCTAGCGACCGAGCTAGCTATTCCCTTCTGGGATAGCAACCGTCGCCTCTATATGACGATCGGCTTCATCATCGCCTCGTCATCATATGTTGGACCGGCTCATTATCGTCGTCGTCCTTACATCGCGTCCGGCCTCTCGGCTAAGGCGTGATACCTTATCTCAAGACCGGTCTTAGTCATCCCTTCCCGGATGGCGACCGTTGCTTGGATCTTCGGATCGGCTCATCATCATCGCCATCTGCGCATCACGATCGGCCCCCCGGCCTCGACGTGATGATCTAGCTCAAGACCGGCTCCCTTAGCGCCAAGTGTCTTGAGCTAGCGACTGGGCTTGCTATTCCCTTCCGGGATAGCAACCGTCGCCTCTACATGACGATCGGCTTCATCATCGCCTCGTCATCATTATCCGGATCGGCTCATCATCATCGCCATCCGCACATCACGACCGGCCTCCCGGCCTTGGCGTGATTATTTCTCCTCAAGACCGGCTTCGCATTGCCAAGTGTCTTGAGTTGGCAATCGGGCTCGCCGTCCCTTCCTGGATGGCGACCGTTGCCTCTATATGACGATCAGCCTTCACATCGCCTCGTCATCATATGTTGGACCGGCTCATTATCGCCGTCGTCCTTACATCGCGTCCGGCCTCTCGGCTAAGGCGTGATACCTTATCTCAAGACCGGTCTTAGTCATCCCTTCCCGGATGGCGACCGTTGCTTGGATCTTCGGATCGGCTCATCATCATCGCCATCCGCACATCACGATCGGCCCCCCGGCCTCGACGTGATGATCTAACTCAAGACCGGCTCCCTTAGCGCCAAGTGTCTTGAGCTAGCGACTGGGCTTGCTATTCCCTTCCGGGATAGCAACCGTCGCCTCTACATGACGATCGGCTCATCTCCGCCTCGTCATCATCATTATTCGGATCGGCTCATCATCATCGCCATCCGCACATCACGACCGGCCTCCCAGCCTTGGTGTGATTATTCCTTCTCAAGACCGGCTTCTCATCGCCAAGCGTCTTGAGTTGGCAATCGGGCTCGCCGTCCCTTCCTGGATGGTGACCGTTGCCTCTACATGACGATCGGCCTTATCATTGCCTCATCATCATATCTCGGACATGCTCCTCAGCATCTTCGTCCTCACATCACGATCGGGCCCTTCGGCCACGACGTAATGCTTTATCTCAAGACCGGCTCCCTCAGCGCCGAGTGTCTTGATCTAGCGATTGGGCTTGCTATTCCCTTCCGGGATAGCAACCGTCGCCTCTACATGGCGATTGGCCTATCATTGCCTCGTCATCATACATTGGATCGGCTTATCATAGTCGTCATCCTCGCATCGCGGCCGGCCTCTCGGCCAAGGCGCGGTACCTTATATCAAGACTGGTCTTAGCCATTCCTTTACTGGGTGGCGACCATTGCATGGATTTTTGGGTCGGCCCCTCAGTGCCGATCATGGCAGGCCCTCGGCCTCGACATGATCATATTCCCCAAGACCGGTCTCAGTTATTCCTTCATCAGATGGCGACCGTTGCTTGGACGTTTGGCTCGGCCTCATAGTGCTGACGACCTCGCATCACGATCGGCCCCCCGGCCTCGACGTGATGCCCTATCTCAACACCGGCTTTGTCAGCGCCAAGTGTGTTGAGCTAGCGATCGGGCTCCCCATCCCTTCCTGGATGGTGACCGTCGCCTCTACATGACGACCGGCTCATCTCTGCCTCGTCGTCATTATTCGGATCGGCTACCCATTATCGCCATCCTCATGTCACGACCGCCGCCCCGGCCTCGGCGTGATGATATATCTCAACACCGGCTTCATCAGCGCCGAGTGTGTTGAGCTAGCGATCAGGCTCGCCATCCCTTCCTGGATGGTGACTATCGCCCCTACATGGCGACCGGCTTATCATCGCCTCGTCATTGTTATTTTGGATCGGCTCCTTATCACGGCCGTCCTCACATCACGATCGGCCCCTAGGCCACGATGTGATGTCCTATCTCCGAGACCGGCCTCTCATTGCCGAATGTCTTGGGTTAGCGATCGGGCTCGCCATCCCCTCCTGGATGGCGACCGTTGCCTATATATGATGATCGGCTCAGCATTGCCTCGTCAGCGTATCATCAGACAGGCGTCCCACGCCCCGTCCTCATGTTCAGACAGGCGTCCAACGCCTCGTCCGCATATATTCAGACAGGCGTCCAACGCCTTGTCCCCACATTCAGACAGGCGTCCAACGCCTCGTCCTCATATTCAGACAGGCGCCCAGCGCCTCATCCTCATATTCAGACAGGCGTCCAACGCCTCGTCCTCATGTTCGGATCTAGCAAACATCTTGCGGTCTCCGGCTCAGAGACTAAAGGATCTCAGATCTCATCTATAGGCCCCTCGGCCACATCTTGCTCTAGCATCTTTATTTGATGACGAAGAGCTCATCTACAGGCCCATCGGCCATATATTATTCTGTCATCTTTGTTTGATGACGAAGAGCTCATCTACAGGCCCATCGGCCACATATCGTTCTGTCATCTTTATTTGATGACGAGGAACTCATCTATAGGCCCCTGAGCCATATCTCGCCCCGTCGTCTTTATTTGACGACGTGGAGCTCTTATGCAGGCCCCTCGGCCATACATCGCCCCGTCGTCTTTATTTGACGATGTGGAGCTCTTATCCAGGCCCCTCGGCCACACATCGCCCCTTCGTCTTTATTTGACGACGTGGAGCTCTCATATATGCCTCTCGGCCACTACTCCGAGTCATCTTTATTTGATGACGTGGAGCTCACATCGGCCCATCGGCCTCATATTCTGGTCATCTTTACTTGATAAACCAGACATCATATTATGGACGGTCGCTCGACCCATCCCTTAGTCATCTTTATTTGATGACTAGGACTACTGATCATGACGAGCTACCCACATCTATGGATCGGCCTCTGCCATCCCCTCGGCAGACGGACACCGCTGCAGCTCCACCTCTAGGCCGAAGGGCTCGCACCTTTTGTTTCGTTCTGGGGGCATCCGATGTACTCTTTTTCCCTCATTAGGATTTTTTCCCACAGGGTTTTTCCTAATGAGGTTTTTAACGAGGCATCTCCCCATTGTGGATCAAAAGGTGTCAACCCCCGGCCCCCTGTTGCAGACATCATCAGGCATGCATTACTCTACTCCTCTTCACCTCGTTACACTCGCCTCAAGGAGTGGGGGACTGGGAGAGCGGGGGACTTAGCGCCTTCGCTACCAAAGAAGCAGAAATTCAAAATTTTTGCAAGGATTGCCACTCGCACCGACGACATCATCATATCACATACATATTTAGCTGCCACATCGGCCAGCACATATACATAGCTCCCCGGCCTTAAGACCGGTAGTGATGGTCTCTAGCCTGCGACCTTCGGTTGAGGATTCTCTCACAGGGTTGCCTCAGTCAGGGCTCGCCAATGGGACCGGATCATCGGCATGGGAATCCGGGCGAGGCGCTTCGGCGACGACAGCAGTTTACTCACCGGACGACGACAGATCAACACACAGTTCTACTCTCTTTCGCCTCGAGTACTCTAGACTCAGAGAGTGGGGGACTCCTGATAGAGTATATAGACTCGGACCACCGGGTCTCACGACTATTGGGCCCGGACAGCGGCCCACATACGCTCAGTAGATAGCATTTATCTCATTGTACACTCTATTTTATTCATGTATATCCATTAGAATAGATTAGATACCATTTATTAGCCATTTATTGGCCTTTTATTGTAACTGGGCCAGCCAGGCCCAAGCCTGGAAGCCCAGCCCTCTTTTCTCCTATAAATACTCCCTATGGGAGCCATGTAAAAGGGGGGTTAAATGGTTGAATGGTTGATTGGAATTCATTATACATATCACTTTATCTCTCTAGCTCTCCCTTCTCTCTAAGATTAAATAATGTATCAATTATCTTGACCCCTGTGGTATATGTGAATATATTCCATCAAGAGTAATAAAAATATAGGAGGGACAAATATATTACATCTATATATCACACATGTATACAACTTGATCAAATAAAATGAAGTTAAATTATACAATTGGATTTTTCAAAATGAATAACATATTTTAATATTTCAAGTTCATATGCCCATTGTCCATCTTCCTTGAACAACTCTTCAATTTGCACGAGATTTTTATCAATAGTGACTAGGGGCTATAAAAAAATCAAACAGCGTAGTTATGTAAGGTTCAAATAAGCAATTTTACGCCATCAATAAATATGTATGTACATTGGCCATTGAAGAAGAATTCTCTAAGAACTGATCTCAAGAAAAATGTCTTCATGCACTGCCAGGCGGACAGTTTTGTGTTGTCCTATCAAGGACAAAGAGCAAAAATGGATTAAAAATATTACAGAGTAATTCATTCTAAAGATCGAAATTTTTACACCAGGACCATAATGGTATCTACAAAGACATTTTCTAAAATCTAAAAACGTAGTCTTTCAAATATTTTATGCTCTTGGTCATTTTGAGGTCTTATATATTCTATGTTCATTGTTATTATACTATTGATAAACACTTGCCACTTGGAGTTACAAAACTCATATAGAAACATTATACAGAGTATAATTTATAAATTAAGATTTCATATGGAAGTTTTACCCGGGGCAACGCCCGGGTACAAAACTAGTATGTTAATATACTACCTATATTGGATAAACTAAACGGAGCTTTGTTCTGTGTTCTGCTGCTTTGTTCGGAAGTATTGGATTTAGGATTTATGTATCTAAATAAATTATGTCAAAAATTTATTAAAATTTTACAACATTCCACATATAAAATAAGGAGTAGTTTCCAATTTAATTCAGACCGAAGTTTAAAAAAGTGAGAATAAAATAGAAATATATGATTGTGGTTATGTATAAAAAAATGGAATCAAAGTTCACACAAAATTTTCAAAAAATAAGAGAACTTTTTTTGGGAGAGTATGATATTTTCATAAGTCAATTGAAAATTTTCATCAGTTACAAACTAATAATGTACGCTATGTGGATGGCAAAATTTTTTATCACTTCATTCATTACTCTTTATTTGAATTTTGAACTGAACATGTACTAGGTCGAAACTCGAAACTCAAAAGAAACGTTAGAATTGGGGTGAACATTTTTTTTGTCAATCATGTGCATTGATCAGTATTATTTACGGAATACTTAATAATATGTTTTGATTTTTTTTACCTCGAGGATCGGGGATAGGGTTTGGGTAAATTAGGATCAAACCCACTCTATTGAATATTGAACTCGAGACCTTTTATAAAGAAGAGTGGGTCGGTCACCTGTGGAGCTGGACCGCTTCCTCTTAAAATATGTTTCAATATTATACTACGTATTACTTTATATATATAATCAATATCAAAAAACTATATGTGATTCTATTCATATTTTCAAGATTCTTGCCGTAGATTTTATGACATTATTTAAGGAGGAAAACAGTAGGGGAAATAAATAGTATACAAAAAGTAAGATAGAATCCGTAAAAATATGAAAATGAAAATAAAAGATAGAAAAAATATGGGTGATTTGGTAAGTTTTAAAGAAAAACTTAATTACCAAATTATAAAAAAAAACTTACCAAAAAAAGACGGCAAACTTTTAAATATATTCCGAAAAGAAAATTGTAACAAACTTTAAATTACTATGAATGTTGTTACAAAATTAAGAAGAAAAGTTTGAATTCACGAAAGAATTTTCCTAGGAATGTTTTAACTTGGATTGTTTTAAGTCTCAAATTAATGAGAGGACCATTCGTTAAACTAGACCAGATCAGACCAGACCAGATCAGTTCAGACCAGACCAGACCAATACGGACCAGACTTTGATAGTTATATAAATACAAAGTGACCAGACATTACCAGATCTACCAGTTCAGACTAGATCAGATCAGACCAGACCATCAAATTTCAGTCCAACTAAAAACATTCTACATCTCCAATTAGAATCATGGTCAATGTTTTTTTGTTTGCTTTCCTTTTATGATTTCTCTCTCAAATTTAAGATTTCTTTATATATTACTTCATATTATAAGCTAATACTATTAACAAATAATACGACATAAATTTTATTTAATTTTGTTCCGTGCATCGCACGGGTGAGAATCTAGTAATTAAGAAAATTGAGTCACATATTCCAAAATCGGTTGTCTTGGTTGATTCTGCTAAAATTTATGAAGTTCTGATTGAAGTGGTTGCATTAGCTGATTCTGCTAATATAAGAAAAAAAAATTAAAATATATTATATTAATAAAATAAAAGAAAAAAATTATATGTAAAAATAGCTAAAATAGTCATCTACAGTAACTTTAGCCAATACAGTCAGAAAAGTAACTCCAACCTAACTTTTTCTGCTTATTACACAATCCAGCGTGCGAAAGCAAATTTTACGTGTTCGGTGAAAACATTGGCTGATAAGCCTGATAAACCAAAAAACACGGTTGTCAAACGGGCTCGTAGAATGATTGCATCCCGTTACCACCATTACCATGTATGTAAATATTTTGCAAAAGTGCGCAAACATATATACAAAAGACATTTTTTTAGCCACTCGAATAATTTTTAATACGTTTTCTAGATTCTTTTTGTCATTGCACAATAACAATACTCATGCCGTGAACATCAAATTGTTTGGAACCAAAATAAAGAACGAAAATTAATATAAAAAATAATGTTAAAAATAAGTTGTTCTCCTTTTAGTGCTCTTTTGTCCATCAAGGAGAAGTGGATGATAGAAAATAAAATGAGTTCCCCCAAATAAAATATAACAGAAATGAGATTAATAGGTGTTTGGAACTGATTCTGATTTGTTTCTTTTTTAAAAACAACAGAATCAGAATCAGTTTTAAAAATCTGGTCCTTCTCAATTTCTAAAAAATTGTTTCTAGGAGTAATTGGAACACTCTGAAATACTTCTGCACTTTCACATAAACACTCAAGTATTTGCTCCCTAAGGTAATATATGCTCCCTAGTATCTGTTCACTAAGGGGTGTTTGGAATTGATTTTGCTGCTTTTGTTTCTAAAAGAGCTTGAAGAAGTAAATCCAAACAATGTAATTATGTCAAATAAAGTTTGATTCTTTTGCCTATTCTCCTTTCTTTCCTAAAAAGCTGAAATATTTTCATTTGCGTTGCTTATTTTCCATCTTTTCCACAAGCTTAAGCATCTACACAAAACACCTACAACGGAATTGAAGCAGGGTGGATGAATAATTATACGAGCAAAACGCCCATTTCTGGAGAATAATGATGCTGTTTATAAATACCTCTAGCCATATTTATACAGTTGCTATATAGAATATAGATACATATATGGAACGTAAATCTCATCACATCACCCTGATGAACTCCATAGCCTCTTGGTCCTATTAATTTAATTCACGGTCACTAACTGCTGCAAGCTGCTACTATTCGCTGCCATACACAATGGCACCTTTACACTCAGGACGGCAGGGAGTAAGTTAATCCATTTGAAGTTCAACTGATGCCAACTAGCTGTTTCGACATTATCGAGCCGATGGATTTTGTTTGGTCTTCAAAAATTGGATGTCCCCGCTTACCACATCGCTGATAAATTTCTGTGCCTCCTCTTCAGTCACTTCACCTTTAAAGACGGCAAATTTTCCTCTTCGTGGTTTGTAGGCGAGCAAGAGGCTATCTGCTGATTTGAATCCTGATTTGTCAAAAGCCTTCAAGAATTGCTCCTGCTTGCTACCATCTAAAACAGCATATGATACTGATTCTCTTGTGCCATATGCTACGTTTTGTCTTCTCATTACTGATTTTTGCGAGACCTGCAAACGAAATCATGGAACGTTATGCTTGGTTTGCTGATTACATGGTTTGAGAGAACCAAGATAATATAATTACAATAACTCAAGTATTAGCCATAATCGTCAATTCAGCTTATTATGTTTATAAGAATAAGCATAAGAATAAGGCCCCATATGGTGGCATCAATGGAGATATTCAACTTATTCTTATATTTGGTAGAATAACAAGAATTTGCAATTTCATAAACATCAGAAGAGTAGTAGCAATTGACTTGTTTATTCGGTGGATATTGGTTTTACTGACCACTTTTCGGTCTTTTCCGTTCAGAAAAAAATCAGCATTTTTTCAACCCTATATAGGTACTTTTACCGAAGGCTTTCTTTTTCAAAAAATTAAGCAAATTCAGCTATTTCATTTCAGTAAAGCAACTCTTACAGCCAAAAGGACTAATAATAATAAAAACAACAACAACAACAGCAACAACAACAAAATTACTTACAGAGAAGAGAATCTTTTCTAGCTTATCCCTTGATTTAGAAGACCTGAAGATGCCAATTATGCAGACTGGGGACTTTTCTCCACATATATTATCAATGTTGGATCCTGTAAGCAACGGGATTTGTTTACGCTCCTCTGACTTCCCATTTTGTGCGGATCCCACCTTCTTATTCTTCTTCTCGAAATTGTCAAGCAAACCACTTAAATCTTGAATAGCAGATTTGACATCTTTTACAGAAATCCCCGTCTTCAAAATATGTTTTTCCCCATTTGACATCCAACCAACAACTGCCGGAAGAGCATCAACCCCTAATCTTCTCACACTGTGATCAGAAATATCGTGTACCTATTCGAAAAGAGAAAGGAAAAAAGATATTATTTACAACATTGTTGCAAACTTCTTTAGTCATCACATACAGTACATTGCTTTTACCTCTACATCATAGAAAATGAAACGTTTTCTATACAAGCCACTAAGAACCCTCCAGATAACTGGTGTGTCCGTTTTTGTGGAGAGGAGCATGACTTTTGGTAAACCTCCGGCATCACCAGAATCAAAATTGAAGTGATTCAAGTTGACACATTTTGAGAATCTAGGAAGATGCTCCTGACAGAAGCTTTTCACACTTTTAACATCCACATCACCAAAGTACTCTAAAATGGAACCACTATCAATTGACTTGAAAGAATAAACAAACAGTCTAGGGGCACTACGTGGGTGTAAGCCTAGCTCCTTGCAAAGAGATGAGTCGGTTCCGCAATTTACCTTTCCTACCTGTTATAAGACAGAAATGTTTCAGTAACTCACAATATCATGGAAATAACAAAACCCTCCCATCCTCACCACCGAATAAAGGATATCAAAGAAGGGAAGTAATATGGAACAGAGGTGAATAGTTGATTTTCATTTTGAGAAAACCATTTTAACTTTTATTAAATTAAATTACTCCCTCCATCCCGTTGGAATGTTCCCGTTCACTATTCATTGGTCAACTTAGGTCACTCCTAATCTTTTACTTTATATATCAAATTTTTATCAAATTGAACTTTTCTTGATCAGGCTTTGTAGCGGTTTTAATGTAGTTTCTGAATATGTAAATTTTATTTACTAAAAATAAGCGGAGTGTGAACAGGGATCGAGTTGCTTTATCGTCAGTCAAGCATCGTAAACCGAACGGGAACATTCCAACGGGACGGAGGTAGTATATCCAATGTCCTGTTTATTTATAACTACCATAAACCATTTACAATTCCCTGAATGTAAAAATACTCACTCCATCCTATAAAGATAGTCCACTATAACATTTTTGTTTGTCCCTCAGATATAGTCCAGTTTCTAAATTGAACATACCACTAATGCCTTCATTTACATATTTACCCTAATTAATGTATCTTGAACTACCTTGATCCTTTGTCTGCCCTACATAAATTATACAACTAATGTTATCTAAGGGCAGATATGTATTATGAATATAAAACTGATATCTTCAGGTGCAAAAAAATAATGACATATCTTTGTGGGACGGAAGGTGTAAATCTGTAACAAATTACCCATCCATCCTTTCCCCTCCTAAAACTCATCTCAAAAGCGTACCTTTAGTGCCCCTTGTAGTGAGCTGGCAACCTCGCCTATTATAGATTCGTAATGATCAACATTTTTTTCATTAGCTGTATAAGACAACAACAGCCCGGTCATACCCTTGTCAGCTATTTCTTTCTTGAAAGTTGCTGAATTTATAGGCGGGATAGCCTTTACAGTACTCCTTGTTCCAGACTCAGTTTGAGTTCTCCCTGCAGTTCTACGAAAACCACCAGATTGACTTCCGCCTCCCATTCCACCACCAAAGAAGTTTGTAAAAATATCATCCAAACCAAAACCAGAGGAGCCTTGGCTACCAGGACCACCACCAAAAGAAAAAGAAAATGATTTTGAGCCTCCTTGTCCACCCATGTTTTGCCAATTACCCGGCCTGAAGCTGAACCCACTTTGTCCTGGTCCACCACCTGTGAAGTGTGTGTATCCACCATGATCTGCACCATTTCCGGGATCAAACCCGGGAGCACCCTTCTCATCTCCATAAAGATCATAGTTCTTCCTCTTATCTTCATCAGAAAGAATCTCATACGCTGAAACCAATAAATAAAATCCAGTAAACCATATGCTGGCATCACAAGAAAAGGGGGAAAGCAATAAATGAAAGGTCTGCCCAATAACAACTCACTCGATGTCACTAATAAATCAGTCAGTTATAGTGGGTACTGGGTAAAGGATGATATGAAGTTCATACTAGTATCTGTAAGTCCTAACTCCTAAATATAGTAATACTTCAATATGTTTAATAAGCAAGTAAAAGTATCATCTGATTACACAGACACGGAACAATTAATATAATAGAAGACTTAAATTAAAAGAGCAGTTCGATTTATATTTTTGGCAGATCCCTCATATAGTAGTGGTAATCTTGTGAAAATAGAAAAGTTATGTGCCCTTGTACCATTGTTAATCTCAGCAAACTTCTCTTGTGCCCCCTTTTCATTGTTTTTATCGGGATGATATTTCAGAGAGAGCCTACAAAAGTAGAAAAAAAATAGATAAGTAAAAACGATCAATGACCAAAGCACGCAAATCACGTCCAATATTAGTTGTTCCTTATTAGTTGTTCCAATTTACTTGTCTCACTTCCCTACCTTTTTGTAAATGGCCACATCAAATGTGCTTCATTTCATGGGCGTTCACCCAAAGTCCCAAACAAAGTGCAGGTGCCTAGGAAGCAAAAATAAACCCCTAAAAACTACTTTTTCCAACCCCTACAAACAATATATACTTGTCATTTTATCATTAAATAAAAGTCGCCAAAAAAGAAACACAAACTTTAATGTGGGACATCAAAAAAAAGTGGTAACTCAATTGAGAACATGAGGAAGTATTAAACTACGTGAAACCCCCTTCAGGAACAACTGATTAGGAACGGAGAGAGTATTTGATTATACAGGTACTTGAAAGGTAATGGAAAGAGAACAAGCTAAATAATATAAGGCGAGAGCAATAATCATGCAAAGCCCATACTTGTGGAAAGCTTTCTGAATGTCTCGTTGGTTTGCATTTTTATCAACCCCAAGGACCTATTACAAAATACAAGTAAAAAGTAAGTAAGAAGTTACACAAATTGTAATTATCTGAACCAGAAGGCAGTAACTGCTGACAAAAGGAATACTTTCCAAGCAATAAGTTAAGACTTTCACAATAGAAAGGATTGATCGATAACAGCGAAATTGGTAAAGCCTACAAGCTATACTAATCTTATTACTAGAAAAACAATGGCAGTTTCTGTTTCATTCAAGTAAATTGATTAACTTAAAATGAAAAATATTGGAAAACAAAATTCCCACCTGTTCTTTCAAATTTTAATCCTCCCGGACCTCCTGACAACAAAGAAATTTACTGCTCTCTTCGGTGTATATTAATAATGTTAAGTTTTGTTCTTTGATTGTTCTTTGATTGTTCTTTTCTAACATTAAGAACGCATAAATTTCTTACTGATGACTGTTCCAACATCAACTCCGTGTAAAACATAAGTTCTCCAAAGGAATTTGAATACAGTGTTTAAGAAATTAATAATGTGCAATATATTATTCAATACAGGCATGCAGGCGCATCACTTTAGCATTAGGGATTCAGGGTATAATATTCATTCACACTCCATTACAAGAAAATAAAAGTTCTTCATCTTTTCCTCCAGAAATTTCTTTATCATCAGTCCAGACAGAACTTTCACCCTCATCCACCCGCAGCAAACGAAATTCGGTAATTAAACTAAACAAACAATATTTTAGGAATTGATGCAATAAATTATACAGATGGGATAAAAACAGGGAGATGCCTGAGAAACTTGCCTTATAAGGATCAAGGGTTTTTGATTCTACGGTAAAGAGAAACACTGCAAATAGAATTGCTGTTAATCCTGACCTCATTATCTGGTGTAATTCGCAATCAGTGCAATTATTCCTGTCTCGGCGGTGCTCAAATTTAGTTCAGGACGAATTTGTTAACGTTTCACAGAAATCTGAGAGATGAAGAAAGGGGTTACAATAAGGCTCTGTTTGCAACTCCTATTGAGAAGTGCTTTTAACTTTTTTAAATGATTTGGTAAAAAAGTGATTAATAGTAAAAGTTGGTAGTGTTTGAGAAAAAAGTGATTTTGAAAAGTAAAAGTTGGTGGTGTTTGGTAAAATAAGTGCTTTTTGTGTAATAGAAAAAGTAAAAAGCAGATTCTAGCTTTTAGCTTTTAAGTAATTCATTTAAGTAGAAGTTGTCATTTGAAAACATCTTTTTTAGCTTTTTTAAGCCAAAAGCTGGGAAGTGCTTTTCTAGTTGTGTTTGCAAACAGAGCCTTAGGCTCCACGGGAATGATTCTGCGTATACGTGGCAAATCAAAATGCTTCCACGGGAATTGTCCAATAGAAAATTGGCCTTTTTTTATCAATATTACTAAAATGAATAGAAAAGACAAACGTATGATCTGTTTTAAATTTTACCAAATATGTGACTAACAGTCATTTTATTCATTGTATAAAATACGAAGTATATTTCTTTTATGCATTTGATTAGGAGTTCATGTTCAATAGCCACCTGCACCTCCTAGCTGCTGACCCAACACCGCGCCACTGCCGCGCCACCGCCGCGCCACCGCCGCAGCCACCGCCGCAGCCGCAGCCAGTCACTAATTCAGTGACTTCCGGTCAGTGACCAGTGACTTCTACCTAACTGCGGACACTTGCTAGTGATTGCCGCCCAACTCCGGTCACTAATCCAGTGACTTCCACCCAACTCCGGTCACTGACTCAGTGACTCCCACCCAACTCCGGTCACTGACTCCGTGACTTCCACCCAAATCTGGACACCGCCGACGGGCACACCGCCGGAGACCTCCGCCACCAAAACCCCCAACTCTGCCACGTCAGCCCCTACTCCTGTCTCACAGGCCACCCGTTGGCCACCCTAACCCACAGATCTGCCCCGCCAGTCTATTTAGATCCAAACTCCACCCTCGCACCTAAGCCCCAACTTCCGATCCAAGCCGACAACCGCATCATCGGCTATAACCGCAGCCGCCAGCTCATCGTAACCTAAGCCCCAACTTCCGATCCAAGCTTTAATGACAGCCCAAAATCACAGATCTGTTCAATTCCGTCGCTCGCCTGGCCATCGTCACCAAGTCGGCGCTCGTTTGGCCATCGTAACCTAACCGTCTCTCACGGAACAGGGCAGCGCAGCCATTGATGACGATGTCTGATATTTGAGAAGCATCGGCGAAGAAGAATAAGAAGAAGAGTTGTTGTGGATCGGAAGGGCGGCGGCGGCAGCTGGAGTGCGGTGGAGCGGTGGGGAGTCATCGGCTGGATGCGGTGGAGTGGCAGGGCGTCAGCGGCTGGAGTGCCATAGAGCGTCGCCGGCTGGAGTGCAGTGGAGCGTCTCCGGCTAATGTGCAGTGGAGCGCCGACTGGAGTGCACTGGAGCGCCGGCGGTTGGCCTTGGATGGAAGAGACGAAGCTCAAGTCTAAATAGGATTCAGATTTTTGGAAAAGTTAAAATGGGTCATAGTTTTGGTAATGTAAAGCCGAATAGTAATTTTCATGCCATTTTTTCTAGAAAATTTTAGAATACAAAAAAGAAAGAAAAAAAACTTAAATACCGGATTTAATATACGGAGTACGTACAGTATGTAAAGTACATCATATTTATTCCTATCACATAAATTAAATAAGAGTCTAAGAGTATCTTTAATACTACATTGTTAACATCTAACAATTTATCACACATGATAATCAATACCTGAAAGTGTTTTCCATGTCATCATGTAAACAAACTGTGGAATCCGAAATTATGGTCCATGCAAAGTGTACACAACCCATAATAATAATGTTTATCCCATGTAATAAGCCTTTTGTTTTAAAAATGAATAAAAATCAGCGGAAAAAATCCTCATGCACGTGAAAACCGAGGGCTTCCAACTTATGTTTAATTCCAAGTTCTCGGCAATGATTTGTTATTATTAATAATAATGTAGTACGTAGTATATAAATACTCGTATATAATAATACTGAAATAAAAGTTTGTAAATCGCACATTATACATGCAATTAAATTTGTTAAGATTCTAACATTATATACAACACTAATTAGGTTGATTTTATCACACAGCTAATTTGATATTTGAGTGTTTTGTGCATGATTAATTATAACAAAGTGTAGTTTAATTACTTTGTTACATTCTTTAATCACGGTTGACTGATGGGTTGAATTCATATATATCATATTCGTCCTGAAATAATTGAATTTTGAATGGGTTTTCATGTTTATTAAAAATGCTATTTTTATATCTATGAAAGTAATATGGTTGAAAACTCGAAGTCCAAGCATTTTCCCACCCACAAAATCGATGTTATTAAGCTATCATGCAATCATTTGTAGTAATTTAAAAACAATCATTTGTGTAGTATATCCATTATAAGCACCATTGCATATGGTATGTAAACTACTCCGTACAGTTTAAAAAATAATTAATAATAATATTATAATAAACAAATTATGATGTACTCTTGTGTCCCTATTTAAACTTTCCGATTTGAATTACACTTACATTATATATAAATTTTTCTCTCTAACCATGACAATAGAGTAAATTGAATAATTGATAAAAAATGTTTACCTACTAGTGAAATGAGACTTTATTTAGGGATATTTATAAAAGGAAAGTGAGAAGTTTATTAAGCAATGTAAGGAGTATAAAATAAATTCTTAAGAGTAACTTTAATTACATATGATATATATTGACTAATAGGATAGTGTTGTTTTAGTAGGGTAAAAACGTAATTGAAATATGTATTCATGTTTATTCAATCATATAAATTCTATGTCACTACCACTAATATTTTAGGCAAATTAATTGTTAAAAAATTGAATTAGCTAATATTGTATAAAACAGTCTTAATTTGATAGCCAATATTTTCTCTCATTTGTTTCACTTGTATTTACGCTTATGTATTATTATAAAGTGGTAAAAAGTTTGTAAAATGAGTTTGTGATATGAACTACTTTTTTATTTGTCGATCTTTACATAAATACTGCAACTTTTTTTCATACCATCTTTACCTACAAGTTAATAAACTTAATTCCATTAATAAATTTATTTTCCATTAATAATTCCAATGAGAAAATCCCATAAAATATGATAATATATATGTAAAGAACACATTAGAAGCGAAAAGTAACCTTATTTTAGAAGTGATCGATAAGATAACAGTTAAGAAAAATTACGGTGGTAAAGTCTTTCTTTATGAGAAAAATTACTTTGGCCTCCCTTACTCATGGGTCTAATGGTAGTTGATCGACAAAGTCCATCTTTCTATTGCATGTACGTGGTTGATTGGTTGCGGTATGCAGATGCCAGCAGGGCTTGCAAAATTAATTAATACTCAAATAGTTCACACGGTTAGTCCTTAATTTGTCAACACATATATTCCTGAGTATGTGTCATGAAATAGTTACTAGTAGTCAGTACAATTAAAAAGATAAAAGCTTAGTCAAAGCAGAATCAAGGCAAATAACTATATGACTATACATGCATCGGTAAAATATTGAAGCTAAAAAGTATTTATTATATATAGAGTTCACAAATGTATAAGCCTATGTCCTGGTTTAGAGCATGGTAAAATCTTGTACATGGAGATGATTACTAAGTCATCATCTTTGAAAATTAATGAAATGATAAATGTAAATATATGATTTAAAATGAACAAAAAGAGGTTAATGTAGTAATGAAGAGATAGATGATATGATGATATAGCATACAAGAAAACCTCGTTTAAGGTATGAGATAATGAAGTATGTATATTTGCAAAATTATCAAATGAAATCAAGTTGAGCATGCATGGAATGTATAAGCAAAACTAACAGTAATGTCGTATTCACCTGGATTGAAAATAAAAGGTGTACATAAAATAGTAAGCTATGTACAATTTCAAAATTAAGATATAAGTAGATAGCATGCCGTCTTTTTTCATGGACAAAGAAGATGATTGATCTCAATGAAACTTCAACATAAAACCTAATCAATTACACAATATAGAACAAAATGAGAAATGAGTACAAAATAGTTTAAGAACTATTTTTTAAAAACTGTAAGTCCTCTAGTAAAAAAATACAAGTATAAACCGATCAGATTAATGTATATCAAAATACATTATATTTTGTGATTAAAAGTAAACAAATAGATGCATATCAATTTGAAATATTTACACCCCAACATGATAAGTGCTAAGTTGATTGAAACATAAATCTATCAAATGTTTAGAAATTTCATTATTAATCCTAATGAATGTACAAATATGGGGTTTGCAATTCAGGCAAAACATAACAAATGAGAATTTTATCACTATTGGCATTTTAGAAAAGACATTAGTAGTATATGAACAAAGACACATGTTTATGGATGTGTATGATGTTCACTGTATTCCAATAAAAATAAATACGTATATTTACTTGATCTTCTAGAAGCATTTTAAAGACTTCTGAAATCCCTAGATATTTAATACAAACATTTTTCAACTTTTTAAGTGTATTATGAAAATTTCATAGTAGTCTTTGAAGTACAAAATCTTTCAATAATCTTAAACACTTTCCAATAATATCAATACTCAGATCAAGCAAATAAAAAATGCAAATATCAAGTTAGTCTTATTATATTAGGTGTACTATGAAAAATGAGAATTTCAGTTTTCGCCACTCTTAAGATTAAATAAAGTACAAAATAGAAATGTAATGAAATCAATATTTATACATAAATCAAAGTGTACCCCTTAAATACATATATAATGCATCCAACGAAAGAAAATCAAAAGAAAATTTTATTAAGAACAAGTTAAACCATACCCCTAATACCGCTCGCATTCATAGCTCTCTTACATGCATATCAACGCATGCGTTGTGTACGTTAAAGAAAAGAATGATAGTTGATAATAGTTGGGTGAAGGGATAAGTTGAGATGAAGTCGAAAGCAGGAGTAAAAATGTCTTATCTTTGAAATCGAACAAATTATTTGTACAATTGGAATTTATGAGAAAACATCTTTCAAGTGTGGATGAGAACAAGTAATAATTGAGTACATTCTTGCATGAATACAAAATATAGAGGTCAACAAAAGTCAATGTAATGAAGCCACAAGTGATTCATAGAGGGAGTGAAAAATGGCCATAAGCAAGCAGACATGTTAGGGATATTTTATGGTGTCCAATCCTGATAAATATCTTTGTATTTGTGTAGCTATTTTGTCTAGATATTTTAGCCCATTGGGATCTTTGTTAGCTATTATTAGACTATCTTTATTAGGAAATATGTAAAGTGTGCTATTGGGCCCAATCAATAAAAGAGCCCAATCATGCTTAGGTCACATCACACATTCCCTAGGCATATAACTATTGCCTTTAAGGGAATATGCGAGAGAGGCTTTTGACAGATTATTCACGCGCATATTATTTTAGTCTAGAGAGAGCCGCAACCTTTGTTTCTCGATACCCATATTCTGAAGTTCGAAATCCTTATTTGGTATTGAATCAAAGCTGTGTTCTGCTCTATTCTATATTGTTAGTTTGATTGTTGAATGAAACAGGGACAAACAATTGGTATCAGAGCCGAGCGTGAAATCGATTGAAGAATCTCTGCAATTTCGGATCTACTTCTCGACAATCTGAGTTAAAAGAGTTTCGCGAACAGGTTCTCGATAACTTTCTCAAAGAACAGGTGCGAAAACCACTTTCGAAAAATCTTTCTCGATAGATTGGTTCTGGACAGGAAGTTCTCGACAGACAGGTTTTCGACAGGAGGTTTCTCGATAAGCGTTCTCGAAGAACAGGTTCTCGATAGGTACGACAGCAAGTTCTCGATAGGGACTTCTGGATAGGAAGTTCTCGATAGGAAGTTTTCGATAAGCACTTCTCGAAGTACAGGTTCTCGATAGACTGCTTCGCGAAAGAAATTTCTCGAACTGCAGCTTCTCGGGTTGAACTTCTCGAAGCCAATATCGAAAAGCACTTCTCGAGGTTGAGTATCGAAAAGAGTTCTCGAGATTAGGAAGGCAAAGCTTTAAGTAAAAAAAAAAAAGGGAAAGAGGGGCAAAAATTGTTCTTTGAGACCCGCTGAATTCTACGGCTATCGTGTCCGCAGGTCGCCCGCGCAGGGGGGGTGCGAATTTTCGATTTTGAACTGAAAGCCGAAATTCTTGTGTGCGCGAGAGCTCCCCTCTTCTCCTTCACCTTTTAATATTAAGTGAGCAATGGTTCATATATATAGGCTCCAAAGTTCTAAAGGAGTTTAGGTGTGGGAAAGTTAAAGAAGCTCACTTTCCACCTCTCCTTGAAAGTGTACACTTTTCATCTATTTTTTCCAAAGAGCTAGTTTTGAGCCACTTTAAACTCCAAAGTCCAAAACTCCAACACCAAAGGTGAACCTTACAACCAAAGCTTCCAGGAGTCAACCTTGAGATTTAAAAAAAAAAAAAAAAAAAAAAAATCTCAAGGTTAAGGCTATTTTTCTCAAGGACCAAGCTACACTTCAAGGTCCGACAATTTGCAGAAACTTCAATCAACCTCACGTCTACGGTCAACATTCAACAATCAACCATGAATACTTCTGAACCTTCTTGCTCCTGTACTTGCAAAGTCCATTCTTCACAAGAAAAGGACAATATTATTAAGGAGTTAAGAGACAGGTTAGATAACAACTACAAAGTGTTACTTGATACTCTAGACAAGAGACACTCCTTGAAGTTACAACTAGAAAATGAGAAAGAAAGAGTTCAGAAACAAAATCTAGAAGCAGATAAGCTTACACAGAAAATAACTGAATTAACTAAGAAGGTTTGTGACACAGAGTTAGAACGAAACGTTGCGAAAGCAGAAAACGATTTTCTACGCAAACAAAGATGTGCTCTTTACACAAAAATCAAAGAATTAGAAGATTTACTGGTCAAGCGAGGACAGACTGAACAAACAATTTTCTTGAACCAAAACAAGGACACTCGTTTTTATAACTCAAAGGAAGGTCTTGGCTTTACTAACCCCAACAATCTGAAAAAGATTGATTGTCTCCAACTTTACAACATAAAGTACATGGGGTTAGGATTGACCAAGTTGATGGCTTTTACCTATGGAAAGGAAACCGCAGAAGAAGAAGAGGTAAAGCGATCAAATCCTTCTAAAGCCGAAATTCCTTTCAGTTATGACTCTCTAAACAAAAGCTATGAAACAGCCAAACCTGTCTTTTCACACGATGAAGATGTTAGTCCTTATCCTTCTGAGAAGGAAGTTGTGTCAGTCCCTGAACCCCCTTCAACCTCAGGATCAAGTGAAGAAGAACCTTATATCCCTCCACTAATCAGAAAATTTGAAACCTTACACATTTCCTTAGAAAATCAAAGAAAAAGTTTTGAAGAGGAACGAAAGAACTTTGAAAGTGAGAGGGAGAGGTTGTTGAGAGAACTGACCATTTTAAAAGAAAGTTCCCAATCTGGCACAGCTTCCCAATCATCAAGTGATACTGATTCTTCTCGACAAATTCTGAACAAACCTAACATTTTCAAAAGGTCACCCACTCACTCCACGTCTCCTTTGAAAACAGAAAATGAAGTGAGTAGGAGACTAGAGAGGAAAAGAGAGTGGAGGCTGAAGAGAGCTAAAATAGCTGAAGGGAAGAAGAAAATGAATTTTGTTGAAAATAAGAAGTCTTGTTCTAGTGCTGCTTTTTATTCAAACAAACATAGATTCAGCTCTGTCACACACCATTCTTCTCGGTCTTTTTCTAATGACTCTAGATCTGTGTTTTCTCATTCTATAGCTGAGGTTAGAAAGCCTGAGAAACCTAAGCAAAAGGCTAAGGCTGTCAAACCTCATTGTGATGTGAATGATGGCAAATCGAACAAGAAAAGATTTGAAGCTTCAACCTATACTGTTTGTGATGGTGTTTGCCTGACTTATCCCCTCAAGGTTTATTCAGCTAAACACCTGAAACGGTTATCAAGGGAGAAAATCTTTACTTCTCGGAAATCAGTTCCATCATTCACCAACGCTGAAAATTCTCATACACCTGCAATAACTCAAAAATGGGTTCCTAAATCAGAATCCCAGTCATATAGCTCTCCAAAAGCTTCAAAAGAGACTGGTTTAGGAACTAAAATTAAACAAAAATTTCAAAATTTGTGTTGTGCTAAAAGGGATGGACCCACCCTGAAATGGGTACCAAAGGTTTCTTAACTTATTGCAGGTCCGTCATGTGTGGTAACTGAACCGATTGCTCCACACGCATGGCGGGAATGAAGACGAGCTGTGAGCAATCAACTGGTGCACATTATGAAGGGGAGTATTGGCATGTATACTACCCCAACGAGCTGAAAATCAAGAAATGCACACCTCAACGCCGACACATGCCAAAAACAAAACAACAAATGCATATTCTGAGGGGGAGTTACAGTTTTCTCCTCCTGGCGCCAATCAAGGATCAATGCAAGACAACCCAAGCATGTAATGGCAGAACTAGCAGCAATCAGGACCATCTACGGGATCCAAAACTGACACCTCATCAAGGAGAACAACTCAAAATCGGACCCGGAGGTCTTGTCCTGCCTGACGTAATTGTGACCACTCTGAAGGGACACACACTATGGAAAGTCATGAGCAAATCAGCAAAAGTGCCTGAAGTGTATCTCCAACAATTTTGGGTAACACTTGACAA
Source organism: Cuscuta epithymum (assembly GCA_945859915.1). Lineage (NCBI taxonomy): Eukaryota > Viridiplantae > Streptophyta > Magnoliopsida > Solanales > Convolvulaceae > Cuscuta > Cuscuta epithymum. Next base: position 2,467,390 of record CAMAPF010000109.1, on the reverse strand, counting down.
GGACACTGATGAGGATGACAACGAGATAGATGACGTGCTGACCGCCACTATCAAGGACACTAAGGTCACGATTACAAAGGAGTTGATGCATCAAGTGCTGCAAATCCCAGAGCAGGATGAATATGATGAGCTGGCCACCAAAGAAGATATCATGGAGGACATAATCACACTGGGCCATGCACAATTGATCAGGCTCATCTCCCAGGTCAAGCTCAGAAGACTATCACGGTCATGGAGGACTCTGATGGCTACACTAAACAAGTGCTGCACTGCCAAACACACCGGCTTCGACAAGTGCAACATCTACCTTTTGACTATCTTCCAAGGCATGGCATTCATGAAAAATTATGACTACGTTTCGCTGATCTGGGACAACAATCTTGAAATGATCAGCAAGAGGAAAAGGACCAATCAAATCAAACATCTACCATATTCTCAAATGGTTTTCACTACTGGTGCGACGCTTCTCCAGAACAACTCCATCCATCCACCGAAGACTATCAACGGAGAACGTCAGCAAGAATCTCCAAAAGATGACTAAGGATTCAACGCTTGTACCTCTCTTAATACCAGTGTCTCTGTTGCAGTTAGCTGATCCGAATGATCCATCTGTCCGACGCTACTGCCAGAAAAATAACATTATACTCCCTATGGCTCAGATAAACCCCCCTGAGCCTACCCAATGGAGTCAGCCGAGAGCAAGTGAGGGTCCTGAGAGTTTAACCCAGCCACATAGACCAGTGGCAGTTCGGCCCCATGATGATCAGACTACGTCTGCTGAGGGCCACCCCCGAGTTGTTGAGGAGACTACCTATGACTCGTCTAGCGCAGCCAGACCATAAAACGCTGATGATGAGGACTCCGGGAGCAAGGCTGAAAAGAGCGACAACAAGAAGGGTGGTGAGGACGACAATCATGCGGACAACAACGCAAAGAAAGCCAGGAAAGCTCAGGTACAAAAATGTTGATTCAATATCAAGCTTCCTACGGCTGCAGATGAAGGGGAGTCTTACTTGAGAAAGAATACTCAAGGACAGATTACCAGTGAGACTCGCTCTAAACAACATCATGATGTCCTCTCCTCATCACTCACTCCTACACAAAGAGTGCAAGCATCAAGAAGCCTAGCTGAAGAAACCTAGATGTTACAAACCGGGCTAACCCCATAGGCACAGAGACTGATCTTTTCAGTCTCCGGGTAGAAGACGCAGCATCCAGCCCAACTGCGCATACACAAGCCTCCCCTAGCCGCTCTGCTACCTCCCAATAGGTAGTAGTTTCAATATCAGGGAATCTCATACCCACCTCTCCGCCCCCTTTCGGAGCGGTCGAGGATATATATAGTGACCATCAGCCCCAGGTCACTACCCCACCTTCTACCACATTGTGTCTAGGTGTCACCCTCTATATATTTTCTAATTTTTCTAGGACACATACATTCTTCACACCACCGCACTCTACAGGTCCACTCTACCTGTCAACAACGATCGGAGATACTTCAATGATGATCGGAAGTCCTGCTGCTCAACAGATAATCCAATCATTATATGCAGGCCACACACCGGTTATCTTTACCGATGTTGTGACAACGGTTACTACCCCTGTAACCGGAAACTCTAAACCTAACACAAGGTTTCTCTCAAGGATGCAGATTTTGAGGGGGAGTTTTCAAGGTTCTCCTCCCAAGCGTCAATTATCGTCAAAGGCATCCTCCTGAGTGTTACAGTTAAGGGGGAGCACAGAGAGAAAATAACATAGAGAAATGAGAGATAAGTCCCAATGGCTTAGTAAACCCAACTAAGCCTACCCAAGGGACAAAACCGAAAGTGAGTGAGTAACTGAGTGAACACTATGAGAGTGAGGAAGCAAAAGGCTCAAGTGAGCGAGAAAACAATAATCAATGACATGTATGATACCTCAACTGCGCTTTCAATTGAGAGAATTACTCCCAGACACTCAAATACTCCGGACAATCCCCATAGGTTCAGGACTGAATTTATTCAGATCCCGGGTAGAAGTCGCTGCATTTTGTCCAAACGGCGCGTGCACAATCCTACCCTAGACCACTCACTTGTCTCCCAGCAGACATGTGTTTAATCATATTTCACGGGGAACCTCATCTATTATTACTGTCTCCTTCCGAGGCAAGTGATACTGACTACAGTGGCCTCAGCCCCATACCACTGAACTTTCATTGATCACGTCGTGTCTAGTTATCTCACTCCCAAATGTTTTGAATTTTCTAGGACACAGACACTTTTTAGAGTCAGTTGTAGGTCTTCATGACCCGCGAGAACTTCCATAGGGCTCATCTACTATGGATGTAGACCAATGATTGGAAGGAAGTCCTGCTGTTGCAACATAGAAATCACCAACGTGTTCAGGCCATCGCTCTAGAGTTTATCTCTATAGTGATGATAACGGGTGTCTACGCGACCTCGGGGGGCTACCATTTTCATTGCTGGTCTTTATGATCATGCCATAACAACCAAAGTGACATCTACTTCAGATGCTTCACAATGACTGGTTGGAAGTCCTGTTAGAACTTTAATGCTTCTATCATTTTACACAGGCCACACATCGATGTTTACATTGATGTTGTGATAACGGAACACTATGGTGTCTCCGGTTTTTATCTTATCTTTTTCCTTTTTTTTTGTTATCCAGAATAAAAGAATAAAGGCATGACGCCCCGAATCATCGGATCGTCATGAGGGGGAGAGTGGTCCACATGTTGTTCACTATCAACAAATCATTTTGGGACACATCTCTTCTCCATCACAAAAATCAACAACGGCTCTCTACTCTCTCAACTCATCAAAACTGCCAAGTCAGCTTCACATCAATTGGTCAGCTAAACCCACAAGTCAACCATCACTTTCCGCTGTGCCACCAATGATATCTCCTCAAAAGAAATCTTTTTCCGCTGCGCCACCTACACTTTGGAGGAGACGAAGGTCAAATACTCAAGTACTGAAGATAAGTCCCATGCACGCCTAGAAATAATTAGAACATTCTTTCTAGAGGCGTCATCGAACTTCATTCAAGCTGATCAAGAGCAACTTCTTGAAGACAAAGACTACATGCAAGACTTTGAAGATTCCTCAAACCCTGGCATCAAAGAACAAATTGTCAAGAAGATATCAAAGGGGAGATTGCAAGGATTTCTTCAAAAGGCCTTCTTAAGAAGCCAAGCTCAAGACCAAGACAAAGGAAGCTGAGCTGCACTGAAGATCAAGACAAAAGAGGAGCAACTCAACAAATGTTATCTACGCTCTCCTCTACAGTGCTCAATAAACACAAAGACAAAGATATCCGCGCAACAATGCTGAATGAACATGATTGAACACCAAGGGGGAGATTGTTAGGGATATTTTATGGTGTCCAATCCTGATAAATATCTTTGTATTTGTGTAGCTATTTTGTCTAGATATTTTAGCCCATTGGGATCTTTGTTAGCTATTATTAGACTATCTTTATTAGGAAATATGTAAAGTGTGCTATTGGGCCCAATCAATAAAAGAGCCCAATCATGCTTAGGTCACATCACACATTCCCTAGGCATATAACTATTGCCTTTAAGGGAATATGCGAGAGAGGCTTTTGACAGATTATTCACGCGCATATTATTTTAGTCTAGAGAGAGCCGCAACCTTTGTTTCTCGATACCCATATTCTGAAGTTCGAAATCCTTATTTGGTATTGAATCAAAGCTGTGTTCTGCTCTATTCTATATTGTTAGTTTGATTGTTGAATGAAACAGGGACAAACAAGACATCTTTAGCACACTTAGTAATGGAGTAGTAATATTATTACCTAGACATTATCAACACTCAAACATCATTTTAGGGGAATAAATCCAACTATATATACAAAAACATGAGAAAATGTGCTTAGTTTTTTCCGCTCAAAACAGGGCCAAAATTATATATATGTGAAACATTATGTTGTGCTTGGATCGAGTGGTAGGGAGTGTCAGTAAAGGAAGTGTTGACATTAACACTTGTGTAAGAGATAAATTAAGAATGTGTTAGAAAATGTTAATAAGTGTTAGGATGCATTGGTAATTACTCCCCCCCCACACACACACACCTTAAATGCCCAATTTTCTAACACCTCGATTTGGAGTGTATTAAGGTGTTGGATGGACAATAACTACCCTTCTTATTCATCATTTAAAAATATAAACCCCGACGCTCTTTTCAAATCGTCGACTTACGCTCACTTCTCTTCTGTCGCACAACCATCTATTAATCTATTACACCAAGGTTGTTAAAATCGTATTTTTTGATTGAATCGTTACAAGAATTTAAAAATCGAATCGGAAATCGTAAGATTTTACAAAATAATTAAATGAAATTATTAAAAATACTAAGTAAAAGGAAAACTCAAAATTTAACCTTATTAAGTCAAACCATTATAAGTTTAAGTCATACAATGTTGTGTTAATTAAAGTGAACAAAATAATTAATAAAAAATTAATGTGATATAATCAAAGAACAAAAGACAAAAAAATAAAAATTATGTTTTAATCAAAATTTACAATGAATCGTATATGAATGGCAGAACTATATAAGTATTGGTATGTTTATTTTGTAGAATATTCAATAATAAATAGTTTAATAGTTGGATTTGAACAAAAAAATTCTAATTTACGTATTGGTTAAGCAATATGGAAATAACAAAAAATATATGTGTATAGGCCTTGTAGGGTTGGGCGTCGGTTCGATATGTGGCACTACTGGATTAAGTTTTAAACAAAAAATTGTTCACTCTTCTTATACTCTGTATTCATTATTCCCACACCGGAAGAGATTAGGAAATTTTCATCCTCCATTGTCTATATAAGTGTTGAGTTTAGAATTATTTTAGTAGACAGCGAGTACTTCGACCTGCCTAACGGGCCTGATAAGTTCGGCTGAGAAATTCAGCTGGGTGGGCAAGTTCAAAGTTAAATTTCAAAAATCGAAAAATTGTGTGTTATTGGGATTTTAGCAATTCAAAAACGATTTTTTTAAAATTTTTTGTTAATTCCGATTTTGTTAACTATTTGAATCGGTTTAGTGAGTCTAGATCGTAAAATCGTACGATATAACGATCTAAATCATGATTTTAATAACTCTGTATTACACACATATGATCGATTGATGTGTATATATATATGATATTTATGCCCAGTCAGCTTTCAACCTTTTGTTATGTTTTGACTGATTTTGCAAAGGACTATTAGCTTTATTTATCTCAAACTATCATCAAAATCACAAATATGTCCTAGTCTTTCACTTTTATTAAAAAAATTCAAATTTCATCTTTTTCAACAATTATGCTTTTCTTTTTTCTTTTTTCAAAATTACACATTTTTATCAATACCAATAAGATATAATCAATACAAGTTTGTAAACTTAAAACTAAAAGAAGTGAAAAATATGAAATATAAATATGATTTTCTTCTTAAGTTTTACTAATTCATCTATTGATCTGAAGGTGTAATTGTTAGAAAAATTGAAGTTTAAGTCTTTATAATAAAAGTGAAAGTATATGATAGATTTATGAATTTGATGATAGTTGAGGATATATGTAGCTAATAATCCTTTTCTAATGAAGCAAACATACATGTGCCTTATAATATTTAAATAGATTTTGCATAAAATGTTGTTGTATATGATATTATATATAGTACATATTACTAAAATATATGTTGTTTTCAAAAATATGTCATTCTAAATATGGCGAGTATAGTAGTTACTTAGAAATAATAACTTCTCACTACTTCTCACTACGTGAGGGAAGTAAAAACTAGAAGGGCACATATAAGGGATTGTTGGTCATAGTGCATATCCCTTTCTTAATTCTTTATAGTCAAAATGAAATAAGGAAAATCTATAAGGAGATTATACGGGAAATATGCCATATGTATAACGGAAAAATAAGGGAACATTGAAGAGGTTTGGCCTAGCTAACCCACCACCTAACCAACTACTGGGTTGTCCGCCTATACACGTAAGACATTAATGATTGAATAAATGCAAATATCATATATAAATGAGAGAATTCCCTAAATAGGAGTAAAAAAGTTTTAAAATTCTAAAATAGGAGTATCATGTTTTTTATTCTCTGAATAGGAGTAAATTTCTGCCAAGTTTGGTATTACAAGGCTGTTAAACATGGCATTTTTTCCCAAACTTGGCATATTACTCCTATTTAGGGAATAAAAAACATGATACTCCTATTTTGGAATTTCAAAACATTTTTACTCCTATTTAGGACAATTTCTGTATATAAATGTACCGATGGAATGCTCTGTATTTTATACTCATGTTGATTTCTATTGTAATGTTTGATACTTCACCATTGCCATTTGCCAAGGCATTTCATCACTTAACTTTTAATTGGTGTAATTTCTTTTCTGGAGTCTCTAAATGAAAACATGCTTGAACCTCTACCCGGAACGAAATTCATTCTCAATGCAGTTGCTTTTTATAGAACATTTAGCACATAAATTTATTATTTGCCCTATACATATACTATTTGAGAAGCTTATAGATCTAAATATTATTTATCTTATTTTGATTTGTGTGAAATTTAAATGTGTAATGTTTAGTCAATATGTATTTTTCTCATCACACTTTTGATGAAATTTTACAATTCAAATTTAATACTCCGTAGGAATTTTGTACTACTATACTGTATTTCAAATGATTAGATTATTGTTATATATCAATGTAATGTTACTCTTTGAACTTTCAAATGCAGTACTACTATACTGTATTTGAAATGATTAGATTATTGTTATACTACCTCCGTTCTTAAATAAGTGCAACATGCTAAATTTTACACTATTCACATGTTCTACTTTGACTACATTTTATTTATTGATGTATTAATATATTTTTTTGAAAAAAATATTATTAAATTTATCTCGTTGTAAATTTTCAAAATCTGATTTTTTAAATTTTTTATTAATAGAGAATTATATATATTAATGGTCAAAGTTGTGCCTCGGCAAGTGTGAAATGTTGACTGTTGCACTTATTTAAGAACGGAGGAAGTATATCAATGTAATTTTCAATATGTTACTATTGAAATATGCATCTGCTCCATTATACAATGGTTTCACTAGTCATACTAGATTATCTGTAGTGGTTGAACTTTTAAGTGTTAAGAGTCGGTATAATATTTATGATGCATGTTATCACAAAGTAGCTTCAATTGTTGAACGGATTGTGCCTGGTGATAACAATTTGCCAAAGATCTTCTATCAGTCAAAAAAGATGATCCATGGATTGGGGTTACCATATTTCAAAGTAGATGCGTGTGAAAATAATTGCATGTTATTTGATGGGAATGATAAAGATCTCATGTACTGCAAAATTTGTGGTGTATGTATGTACGAAGAGGGTTCTATAGATCGGGGAGATACTTCCAATAAAAGAGTGGTTGAAGCGCATTCACATGTCATCTAAAACATGAGAATTTATGACTTGGCATGTCAGAGGTGCTTCTGGTGGTGGTAGTACTATTTCACATCCTTGACAATCAGAGGCATGGAAACACGTTAATCAAACATTTCCGGTTTTGCAAATGGAGTCTAGAAATGTGCGTTTAGGTCTATGCATATATGGGTTCAATCCAAATTCTGATCAAACTTGGCGCCTTATTTTTGGGGATCTTGGTGATGGCTTGTAATTTTAGCACCTTATTCACAATTAAAATTAAAATTAAAAATCTTATCGAAATGGAACCTACCTATGCACTGAGTACCGACCTCACATCTCATTTGGGCCTTTAATTTTTTCTTCACAAACTTCCAGCGCCTCCCCTCTACCTAGCTTCAGATTTGAGCCGATTGAGCGTGATACATCTCTTCGTTTTTTCTTCAAAAATGTTCCCGACTGCAAGTCTTCTCACATGCCAACAAAAGCTGACCCCACCTCACTAATCTCATTGTGGACAATTACTAGGTACATGCTTTTCCTTTTATTTCTATATATATGGTTTTATGTTTGTTCATCATATGCCGTGTGAAATTACTCATGGAATAACACCCTTTGTGCATTGTTCTCTTTAATACTTACATAACCATTTTATTCAGATAATCTATATGCGCATATTATAATTTATGATTATTTTAAATTAAAGAGTTACATTACAACATGTTATCTAGTTAATAATATTGACTAGATATTGGTGATCGTGTATTACCTTCCATGGTCGAAATGTGGGGCTATTGCCTAGTTGGACATTTCACTGGAAAATTCCTCGGACTCAAAGCGATTCATGATCTTAAAGCTACATGGGGTGTGAGATGTCTTGTGAGGTCCCATAACAAGGGATGGGTAATCTTTAAATTCACAAATGAGGAGGATAGATTGAAGGTACTACATGACGGTCCTTACAATGTGTTTGGGAAACTCCTTATGCTAAAAGAACTTTCGGATGACTTCTCGTTTGAGGATGATGAGTTTCTTAAAGTACCAATTTGGGTCAAGTTCCCTAAATACCAATGAAGCTATGGAATGATGAAGCTATGAGTGAAGTAGCATCTATGATTGGGGTCCCAATAACCACAGATAAGATTACTCAAGAGAGGACAAATAATGAATATGCTAGAGTGCTTATTGAAGTGGATGTTTCAAAGCCACAACCACTTTCTTTTCCTATACGACTACCTTCCAAAAAGGCAATCAAACAATGTGTGCTTTATGAAACTTTTCCTAATTATTGCTTTCATTGCAAATAATTTGGGCATCACCCTTTTATATGTAAAAAGCTAGCCAAAAGGGTTGATGGAGAAAGTGAAAAAGAACCGAGAGTTGAAACAACTAAGGATATTGAGAGTGTGGCCACTCGGACAGATGTTGCTGCCCAGGGATACCCGTTCGGGTGTACCTCTGGCCTGACCAGACCTCTTGAAAAAACTGCAGCAGTTGTGGAACCTGCTGCTTACCCGCCCGGGCATACCAAAGACCCGACCGGATCTGTCAGGCAGAATGCAAAACAGGGGACTGCAACTGCTGTACCAGCTGCCCAAGGATTTTCTAAGGTGGATAAAGCCTCTGAGGCTGTCTTGGAAGATGTCGAGAGGACTGTTATGGACCAAAGTAATGTGAAGGAGAACGATGCGTTCATCAAATGTGAGATAATAAACGGTAAGACACTTAAATTAGTTGTCAAACCGTTTAGGTTCGTGCTTGCTAGTGTGATTAGGGTGGATACCTCTCTGCGACTCACGGACGATTTGGATAAGAAGGGCCTAACATTTACCGCGAAATGTCTTGAAGGATTGCCGGGAGTTACAAAGAAGAAAGGGGAGGTTTGCTTTGATTCAAAGTTCACTACTCCTTTCCTGTTTTTCCTTGGATGTTAAATTAGGGCTACCTAATTTGTGTTGATGTTTTGTTTTTTCAGATTATTATTGCTCCTAATGTTGTTTAGGTTCAATATGTTTGACCTGTGAGGATGTCAGTCTTGATCCTGTGGTATCCCATTTATTGGGATACGCATTTTGTTTGTAACATTGACTTGTTATTTCTTTGGGTGTTAATATATACTTTACATTTCATCCAAAAAATATTGACAATGCTACTATTTATGTTTAATTGGGCTTATGTAATTGTTTCTGTCGAGAATATTGCTAGGGGAAGTAGTAAACTGTAGTTTTTTACTGTAAATAATTGGTGCGTGGAAGGAGATGCTTTTACTAGCTATTTTGTGTGTGAGTGGAAAATATGCTTATTCTTGATAAGTGATAGGGGATATTATTGAAAGTCTTGTAATTGTATGCTTTATATTCAACTTCAGGAATGAGTGATAGTGTTACTTAAGAGTGGAAGGCATAAGGATAAGGCCCTGAATTCATGGCATGTTTCCCTTGGTGATGGCACTTACTAAATGAAACTCTACGATTAGTAGGAAGATATTTTCATTTTATTCTTTAATGATGTCTTGTTTTAGTTTCTTTGTTCATAGCAGTAAACATGCCTTCACAGCCACTCACTTGTGATACATAATTACATATATGGGTTCTAAGTCACATGCTACCGGCCGTGCCATTTGTGGTCGTTCTAGTACCAATTGTCGTCCCAATAGTGTTGGTAAGGATTGTGCTAGGAGTTTAACTTTGGGGGAACATACAGTTCCGTCGAATGGTAATGAATCACCCAACACTCTTACACTTGATGAAAGTCCCTCATTTGGGTCAAATTCTGATGGGCAACAACCCAACATGCTACCACATATAGCGTACTCAACCTCGCTCTATCGAACTGGGCCAACGCCTTCAAATCACAATTGGGTAGTAAGTTTATATGTGCACACATTTCCTTTTATTATATGTATAAAAAGCTTTTTCATGTGATTCCCTTTATCTAACACTAATATATTTTTTCCTTCATAAATTTTATTGCACTTATGTTATAGATTGAAAGTGAATGAAAGTGTGAAGAAGTCGTTAGAGACTATTGCTACAGATATGTTAATTGGTTGGCCAGCTAACTATGAGAATTTGGAACCTAAAAAATGTGAGGAATACATTTCACGCTTCTCGGTAATTGCACAACTTTTTTCCTACTGCAGTTAAGTGTATTATACTTATTCAATCTAACTTTCTCTGTTGCAAAAGTACACATGGGCTCCATCGGATACTGGAAAAATGATCTCCCACCTTCACTCACAATTTTCTTGTCGTTACCGGGCCGTATGTCAAACATTAGAGTCAATATCTTGCAAAATCATATTCATGATTTTGCTCAGTATCCCGATTATAGAAGATTTATTCCTTTCCGTTCGCACATGTTACCCCAGAGACATGGATAACATTATGCAATTATCGGAATACTACTGTAGGATACATATAGACCGTTGGATGACCGGATTGTTGAGATGGAGGCTGAAATTGAGACGATTAGGGTAGGAATGGCAGAGCTTAAAGCACAAAATGCAACCACGAGGTTTGAAAATACGGAACAACGAGCAAGCTTCACCACCATTGATCGGTACTTTTCTTGCAAGTGCACAAGACTGATGTAGTAATAAATATAACCCAGAATGAATCAAGATCAATCCACATAGACACATGAATTTTCAGCACTAAAAATAAAAAATGATTGGTTTGGACTATTATCTAATTTATAAATAAATTCGTTGATTTTTCTGGTAAATGAGTGCAAAAAAATATACGCAGGTAAAAAAGTTTTGAATTCAGAAATAAATAATAGCTAGGGGTTCTGGTTTCACCACCATGATTATTCAATTGTTATCTTATCATTCAAGCATGAATGTATGAACACGGTACCACTAAGATACTCCTAATTTCAATTACTAAAATTATAAATAGGCTTAATCTACTACGATCCCAATTATGGCTAACGTTAAAATAGACTGAACACTTTCACTACAAAAGTACCCGAATTGTGTCGTATAACACCATATATATGTCTATTCCGGTGATTATATGTTTATTCTCAATTCACATGAATCATGCTTCAACTATCATTCCTTCACATAATTCTAAAAAAATCTATTTATATGTTGGCCACACATAAAAATAGTCAAATAAATTCAAATGAATAAATCACACAATTCAAACTGAAATCAAAGTTTAAAGTATCACAATCATGTGGCTAATTCCCTACCCCAAGCTTGAGAGTTTAACCTCTAATGAACATAATCGCAGAAAAATAGTTGACTGAATTCATGTTCAAAAGTGATAAAGAGCACTGATTAGAACCCTAAATTGCAGGACTTTGTACTTGTTCTTCCGGAATTGTGCTGCGTGCGACCTCTCTGCCAACATTCTCCTTTTTTTCTCTCTCTCTTCTTGTGCAGCCTCCCCTTTCTTTCTTTTTTCCTTATGTGTTTCCTCTTTTTTTCTTCCTTTCCTGGTGCAGCCATTGTTTTCAAGCCCTCACTCCTTAGGTTCAAATTGCCGTTTTTCAGTTTGTTTACACATGTAGGCAGTGGAACCCCTTAGCAAACTGAAATTACAAAATGTAATTGTAAATTATAGCTAACATTATATTAGCTAAATGCTCCACTGAGCTGCTCGCGTGACCAATCAGCCTGACTAATAAAGAATCGGGTCCCATTTGACTTCAACAATTGTACTGTTTGGCTTCAGGATTTTTACATCAAAGCCTTGGCCTTTCGTTTGATTCGGGAGTATTCCATTTTCCACCCTAAAAATATAGAAAATCATTCAAAGTATTCATGAGTAAATATAATCAAAGAATTAAGCATAATAAAACATAAAACTTCCAATTATGATCAAAATAATAGACAAATCAAATACTATTGTGTGGTATAAAATGAGACTATCAACCGCCATCAGTAATATATGGGTCATTCTTGTCAATATGAGTGTGGCCAGTCCAAACATGATTAATCATCAATTTCTTTCGGGAGGGTCATCATCTAAGCAGTTCCCATCATCAATATTCGCACAACGGAAACTCAAGGCTAAGGTACTAACGAGACGTCGTCCTTCCAAGCTCCATCCCAAGGCTAAGCCACCCATTCCAAGAATAGTCTCGAAGAGAGTATTGATGGATGCTTCTTTTGTATAGACAACACAATAATTATTGCTAAGTTACCCAAACTGGTGCATTTCTAATCGACAATGCTCGTATAAGTCATCTTTCTCAAGTTTGGGAACAACCTAGCACCGGGTGAATTAACCCTAGAAAAATCTCGAGTCGATGTTACTTCTTTATCTCAATATCCACACCAAAGTTTGAAAGCGAGTGCTTTAAAGAAAATTAAAACACTCTTTTCTAGTTTTTCATTTTTAGAGGACTTATTAATAATGTACACTAAAAATGAAAATTGAATAATGTAGAATGACACACTCCTCACTACTCTCATATATACTCCCTCCGTATAAAAATGTTTGTTACACTTTCGTTTTCGGGTTGTATTTTAATTTATATTAAACTTTCTGTTTTTTGTACGTTTTTCTTGAAAAACACTCAATCATTCTCACTTTTATAACTTTTTGTCACCTCTTTCATATTTTTCCACTATATCTACTATTATTTCTACACTATTCATTATACTTACTATTACTTTGTCTAAAATATTACTCCGTATATTAATATTCATTTTAGTAAATATTTTAATACAGAGGAGTGTAATATTAAAAAATCAACAAAAAATAATACTCCGTATATTAATACTCTCTCCGTCCCACTAACAATAGGACAAAAGGGAGTGACACACAAATCTATAAAAAGTGGTTTATGTAATTGATATTGAATTGATAAAGTAAGAATGATTTAGTGGGACGGACCAAAATGGTAAAATTGGATCAAAAGCATAGTTAGTTAAATATGGTACGGGAATTAAATGTGGTTCAATACGTACGTGTTTTATCCGGTAACTTGAACAAAAAATACGGTCAAAAATTCGGCAAAAAATACGTTGACTTTTAAAAAACGTGTAAATTGTTGGAAAATTTGAGTTTATTTCAAATGAATAAAATTTTACTTTTAAGTTGTTATTTTATGTATTTATATATATATATATGCAAAACAATCATTTATTTTCATGGATGTTGGTAATTAAAATCTGATATTGATTTAAATTAATTAAGTTAACGGTTTTAATCAGCCAATTTTTCTTCATCTCATGTGTTTGAGACTTTAATACAAACAAAGCCAATATCCACTCATTATTAATTTAGTATTTGTAACGTAGAGGCAACTCTACACTTAAGCTTCACTTTGCGTTTACAAGTATTAATTGTCTAAATTAATTTTTTATTATTGTGCCATTAAATTATATTTATTGTTTTGGTGAAAGGAAAAGTCTTGGACTACTAATTCGTACTATATAATCTTCACTCCTAGGAGATCCAGGGTGGAGTTGTGATGAGAGCAGAGGCTATAAAGCATACACCTAAAACATACACTACATTTAATTTATGTGAGAAATATATAGTACAAATTATAATTTTGATTGATGGGTTCATATACTATTTTCTTCTCGTTAGTTCTGGTACCGGTTTTATAACCGAAGGGCTCGTTATATCCTGGGGGAAATTTCCGTACGCCGGAAATAATTCCTTAGGACAGCGTCTGACGCGTCTCGAGCCACTAATATACTTTTAGTATTTTTTTTTGTGTGATTATTTTGCAGGTCAATTCTCGGAGCTAGATAGTCAACGAGGTCAATTTAGGAGCAACACGGTCACCACGTTGATTTTGGAAGAATAGAGACAACAATCTAAGGAATTATGGCGAATAAAGATTACACCTATGGAATTATCAACGTGTGTAAAACTCTCCTTGAATTGAGACAAGCAATGAAAATTCTAGCTCCCACTAATTTGCGGTATGTGTATATGTGGTTTGTGTATATATATTTACATCTATTTGGGCATAAAATATTTTTTTTGCCTTCTCAAATTCTTGGGGCAGAAGATTGGTTTTATCCTAGTTTTTCATTTGTGTATACGGAGTATAAGTTAGAAGGTCTATTGTGATCTATAGTTTCTAAACAATTGTAGGTTTGATTCTTACACAAGGAAAAAAAAGGAATTATATGCTACTGCACATGATTAGATTTAACGGTCTGGCGATCCGGTATTTAGTATCTTATGGTTGTTTTAACTTTGACTGAGTTTAAAGGTGATTAAAAAAAATGGAGCTTATTGTGTATGCATGATCTCCTACGTTGGGATATGCTTGGAAATGATTGACTTTATATTGTACCATATACTTCGTATATCCTAGACTTTTTTGTAAAATATTTTTCATCATGTGATAAGTCTTTGCATCTAATTTTATATATTGAAAAATGTGGGGTATTTGAGGTACAATAATTATTGTGCATGTGTGCGGTGTGCTTGTTCTTTTAGATGTGTCTACTTGTATATTATACTGGGTATTAATTGATTTGTGGTGAAATTCAAAAATTGTGGATGCAAATATTATGTGTCACTTTTTATTATTAATTGAGTGCGGAGATATGTTGAATTGGATTTAGGAATAATTTTGTAGTATGATGTTGTTCATTTTATAGAAATTTATCTTGATGCTCAAAGTGTGACTCCATTAAACTTAACACACTGTGTGAGATCCGGCAAAATTGTCGGAAGATTGAGATGAAATCGAAAACACAAAAATGTATTTGGTGAGCTAAACCATTGTATTAAAGAAATACAATGATTGAATAATTTATTGAGAATTATCCATTGTATTATTACGATACAATGATGTTATATATATTTTATAAAGTTTTCCGTTGTACTAAATGAGTATAACGATGACACATTTTATCGAGAATTATCCGTTGTACTGGAGTGATACGACGATGTTATATTTGAGTGTTATCCTTCGTACTATAATGGTATGATGATGTTACATACATTATAATGATGATTTTTATATACAGTAAATTTTAATATGTTTTTTAAATTTAAAGGTGAGCTTTGGTAAAATCTTGGTGTGCAAATAAAAGTTGAGCTAGAAATTATCTTCATAAAACAATATCATTGAATTTTAGAAGAGCTATGCACTTGGTTTGGAATAATTAAAATTGTGGGGGCGTTGTGCTAAATTTTTACTACCTATCTCAGTGAGTAAAAAATAAGTTTTGTAACTTTTGGATGCTTTTACATAATATGAAATAGTGGAGCATATATACGATTTTCTTAAAATGAAGAATTAATCTGCTAGTATGCAATACTTTAAACTATAATGTCTTTTAGATTAATGTGATAATTTTTTTTTTAAATTGTGTATACATTAAGTGGTGCATTGGTGATTATTTGTTGCTGGGATTTTTTATATGCTTATTTCAGTAGCTATATTGAGTTGATATAAATATAATAAAAGTAATTTTGAGTATTAAAGTCACAAGGATGGATGTCGGTATTTCACTATCATTATATTGAGAATCTTCTTAAGAAGTTTGACATTTCAATGTTAAAAATGTGAATATCCCTTATGACTTTGATATAAATAAATAAAAAGTGTCAGTGTGTTACAATTAAATGTGTGTGACATTTCATAATTTTAAAATGATGGAATTGAAGATTGAGCCAATGTATGAAATCCAAATGTGATGGTTGGGATACCTTAAGTTATTGAGATATTGGAGAGGTTTTATTAATTATGGTTCAGATTATCCGTTGTAATATATTGATACAACGATGATATGTTTAATTGAGAAATATCCGTTGTACTAGAAAGGTACAACGATGTTATATAAGAGAATTGTCCATTGTACTATAATGATACAATAGTGATATATATTTCATTGAGAATTATCCGTTAGGATATAACATATTAGTGAAATTATCCGATGTATAAAAGAGTCACATCGATGTTATATTTTGTTGAGAGTTATCCGTTGTATTGCCGGGATACAACGACGTCATTTGAGTCGACTCACATGAGATAAAATAGTGGATATTCGTTCACCCTTAAACGTGGTGCAATGATGTTTGAGAATGGAATTATTCCATTATTTTTGTGAAGTTAAAAGGAACTAGCTACTCCTTTTGATAGAATCCCTAGGACGTTAAATCTACAAACTTATAAACACCAATGAGAGTAAGCCTCTTTTGGGTATAAAAAATGTGTTGGTGTAACATTGGTGCTTTGTTGATGTGTACCTGCAGCCTAAGTAATAGTACCCGCTTCCCTTCATTTCTCCGTCACCAAACGTCTTCCGTTAATACAGACTCCCTCGTTGCCTCGCTCCATTCATTTCCGCTTCTCCCCCTTTACGTATTCCATCACATTCAACCCAGATTGGTCTATACTTGCTTCAGTCTTGAGAACTCACTTCGTTCCGCTCATGCACGAGGCCTACGCCAGCGTTACTGACCTACGAGCTTGTATGCCTATTTCTGCCCAGATTGAATAATTTGTCGGCTCTACGAACCGTTTCTTCATCATCTTCTTCTTCTTCTACTTTCATTTGTGTGAAATTTACCATTTAATTTGATAATGATTTTCATTTTAGATATTTTCAGAATAAAGCTTCTCGATTCAGAAATGGGCAACACCGATATTGTCTTCTCTCCCCTGTTCTTCACTGTGTAAGAGAAATAAATTTTCAACTCTTTGAATGTAATAGTTCGGTTTTAGTTATTACGATTTCTCTCCCTTATTCTTTTTAGTGTAAAAGATAATTTTACAACTTTTTGAATTTAATAGTTTGATTTTATTTGTTATGAGGAGGCGGAGACTTATTTGTTGAGCTGAGCAAATAGACAATTTCCTTTCAAGCTTCTCTGCACCTCCATTAGTCAATTAAAATTTAATTTTCAAATTCTTTGTTTTGTTGACTACATCAAAGGCCACTCCTTGATATTCACAAGGTTTTTCTTTTTAATTTTTTTTTCAAATAGCTAGGCAACCAAGATTATGTGATAGTATCTTCGTGTTTCTATTTGTTTATTTATGGCATGAGCCGCTGAGATATATTATCTAAAAAACTAAAAAATGTCTTCCACTTATGTACTCAACAATAACTTTTGATTTCTATTTTTATGTAGGATTTTACATTATCCAAGCTAAGTTTTTCAGTTGTTTTGAAAAAAAATGTGCTGAGAAACACACCTTACTCAATGCTTTAGGGAAGCTGCTTTAGGTTTAGGATACTATGACATGATCTCGAAGCCCGATACAACAACAACATCCAAGCCTTAATCCCAAAAGATTTTGGGATCGGCTAAAATGAATCGATCCATAATAATGAGATTTTTATTGTTTATTACTTTATTACTTGATTAGTGCATAATACAGTAACTGTTGTGAAACTATAATTTCAAAGTAGGGAAGGAGTTATTGAAATCAATTGTAGTACTGATTTTGTATTCTCACTGACGGAGTGTTTACGTAATTTTGTGACCTCACCTTCAAGATAGTGCTCACAGCAGAGTCAAGGCCATGCTCTCTATTTTTTTTCAAGTTTCTATTTAATCAAATTTCGAGAGAGAGCACCCTCATGCTTTAGTATTAGATATATACAATGTTCCTTTATGTTTGACCTTTCTAAATTTTACAGGGATTAAGACATTGAGTTTCCACTAAACCATTCATCATAGAATATGGTCTATTTGACCTGTGCATCCCACCCCCTCTATCTTCCTTTAAGTTCTCTTTTTCCATTTTGTACTTGTTCCTTCCATTTTTCCTGATTTCAATTATAGTGATAGTTAAGAATTAATTGCCTAGGTGCAAGTAATTGCTCTTATTCCTTCATTTTTTTTGTAATTGAATATACAGGCCTTTTATTCATTCACTCCAGTTTCATTCGCCTCATTTTGCGGAGAAGATGAAAGGCCCTAATTTATGAAGAAGAACATGGAAGGCTATACAAAGAAGATGGAAGACCCTACCATGTGCTACAAGTTATATATCCAATAGAGCTGGATTAGAACTTTAGAGTCTCATATTTGTCGGTTTCAATTGTCATTGGTACATGTGTTTTTCTTTACAGTTCTCCTGTTATTTTGCTCATTCTATAATGATCTCTTATCAGGTGCTATTATGAGGTTTAAGCTGCCCAGAAGCCACATCCGTAGAAGTTTACCTATCAGGTACAGTTTTAGGCACACAAAATTATAGTATTAGTGTTAATTGTATAAAAGTGAATTCAAAGTGCATTTCTCAAATTTTCACATTATAACAAATTGTAATATAGGTGCTATGTTTGTCTTATTGATTCTTAATGCTTCAAACGAATATAGATGCATGTAACGAGTAAGAGTCGTTGCAAAGATCCGAATGTTTACCAACAAGGAATTTAGTGTGCTAGGTTGCTAGCTATATGTTTGTAAAAATGTTCACAAGTGTTCAGGTAGGCATCTCATCACTATCTTCTTTCATATTTTTGCAAATAAAGTCCAATCGATTACCCGTGAAACTGCTAAAAGTGTTGTGATTACCATCTCTCTATATATTGGATTTCTTGATTTTTCTTTGTTCTGGCAAAGTAGATAGGTTGCTTATGATTTATTAAACCCCTAATACATGGCTTCCTCTCTTCTGTAATAGAACGAAAAGCCTTTTTTTATAGGGTTGGGAACACAATGAAATTCTTCTTTTATCATATTAATGATTTTTTTAAATGCCCAACAAAACCTCCTCTTCGTGGTGACTAGCTGAAACTTTAATTTTCGGACTTGCAATCTTGTAAGCTAGGATGACCTCAAAATTTGTTGAGCTTCGAAACTTTTGCAGACAAGGCACAGTTTGGGGTCCTCTTTAATAGATAAAATTTGGGGGGGGGGGGGGTCATATGCATTTGGCATAAACAACGATAGCTTCTAATTGTGTGCTTTCTTTTTCCACTACACTGAAAGAATTCAAAAACTTGATCCTCCAGACATAGGCTTCTCATATCAAAGTAATGATTTTATTAATTTCCCAACAAAGCAGAATTCTATTCATTTGATAGATCATAAAAGTAAGAACCAAATTCTTATTTCTTAACTTGAGAAGGAACAAGAAATTCCACTTTAGGATGAAGTAAGTAATGCTTCCTATCATACATATAAACTATAAAGACAAAGTGTCTATTTTTCTATCAAATGCTCACCATTATTTGCATTTGACTATATTACAAACTAATGTGAAGATCACTTTTGATTAGAGAATAATTTATTCTTTTTCTTTTTGAAAAAAAATCAAGGTTAGTACTCTTTAAATTGCCTTTGCAACATTTTGCTT
This sequence comes from Cuscuta epithymum, assembly GCA_945859915.1. Classification (NCBI taxonomy): domain Eukaryota; kingdom Viridiplantae; phylum Streptophyta; class Magnoliopsida; order Solanales; family Convolvulaceae; genus Cuscuta; species Cuscuta epithymum. The sequence continues at coordinate 2,447,708 of CAMAPF010000109.1, read as the reverse complement.
CTAAGAATTGAATTTGTTTTTGCTTTCCTCCATATATGTAAACACTAAATGGGGTTGTCATAAGATATTAATATTCTTACAGTAACTGTTCATCTATGGTTTTATGAAGGTTTTAGTTACTACTTCAGGTGCAAAGTTTTTTTAAAAGGAAAATATTGATCTATATGGATTATACCAATTGTAAGGGAGACCATGAATAAGATCTCTATAGTCACAAGCAAGCAAACATTCCGTTTTATCCTGGGCTTCCTGGCTAATTACTATAATCACTTATTGTGATTCATTTCGTCTATCTGGTACGGCTGTCTTGTATGGTGATTCAAATCTGCTCAAAGAGCATCCAGAACGTACTAACAAACAGATCCTTCGGTTCGAGTCTTCCAGATCCTTGTGTATTCTACATTTCTACTAGGTATTACATATGGAAGTTTTAGTACTAAAGTTGTCTATACTACTGTTTGTCATTGTTGTGCAGACCAAGGCACCAAGCCAAATTGATTGAAGTGCTTCAAAGGAAAACAATGCTGATTAAGTGTTGGGAGATCATTTTTAAAAAATATACGTAGTACTACGTACTGCCTTTTCATCATTCTCAAACAATGTCACATATTGTTGGCTTTAGAATTTGCTCCCTCCTAATGTGAGACTTCATACACCCATATTGTATTTTTTTAAAAGCAAACTCTAAATTTACAAGGACTATGTTAAATGCAAATTTCAATTTATCTTTTGATTTTGTACAAATAGAAAAGGTAATTATAAAAATTTCTATGTATTATAAATATTGGGCACTTGCATTCTCGCGCAATGCGCGATACAAAAACTAGTGATTAATATAAACATCGAGGGAAATGGACTAATGTCACTTTGACAACAAATAGGGATGAGAACCCAACTTGTGTGATTGGAGATCCCATGAAGCAAGTTCAAATGGGTAATAACAAGTCTTCTATTTGTTCTGCTAGCCTTGTAAAGTGTCCATTTCTACGGTGTGGAAGGCTAGACTGCACTTCTTTGTGAGGTTGAGCTAAAACTCTTAATGATTGTCATAGCCCTTGCCGGTGGTGTGTTAAGTGCGGGACACACTTGATAAGATCACCTATATGAGTGTGAGGTGGGGCCGCCTCCATGAAGCATTGACAACGCTTCTAGAGCACTCAAGAACACCAGGCACGCGCACGGCCGAAAGGCGCACCACGGCGTTAACGACGAGAAAGGTGTGGGTGAAAAATGATTTCCTAAGACACTGACTTACCAAAGTAGATTATTGGTTCATAGAAACTATACGTTTCACCAATAAACTCGATATTTAAAGACTTAGGCGTCTAGGTCTGGTTCAAGTCTACGGACACCAGATTGAAAAACCTCACCCCATATATGAACCCAGTAAGGAATTGCTATTTTTAAATACTTAAAATTATTCATTTGAAATATGTGGGGGATTGTTGGAAAATTTGAGTTTATTTCAAATGAATAAAATTTTACTTTTAAGTTGTTATTTTATGTATGTATATATATATATATATATATATATATATATATGCAAAACAATCATTTATTTTCATGGATGTTGGTAATTAAAATCTGATATTGATTTAAATTAATTAAGTTAACGGTTTTAATCAGCCAATTTTTCTTCATCTCATGTGTTTGAGACTTAATTTAATACAAACAAAGCCAATATCCACTCATTATTAATTTAGTATTTGTAACATAGAGGCAACTCTACACTTAAGCTTCACTTTGCGTTTACTAGTATTAATTGTCTAAATTAATTTTTTATTATTGTGCCATTAAGTTATATTTATTGTTTTGGTGAAAGGAAAAGTCTTGGACTACTAATTCGTACTATATAATCTTCACTCCTAGGAGATCCAGGGTGGAGTTGTGATGAGAGCAGAGGCTATAAAGCATACACCTAAAACATACACTACATTTAATTTACGTGAGAAATATATAGTACAAATTATAATTTTGATTGATGGGTTCATATACTATTTTCTTCTCGTTAGTTCTGGTACCGGTTTTATAACCGAAGGGCTCGTTATATCCTGGGGGAAATTTCCGTACGCCGGAAATAATTCCTTAGGACAGCGTCTGACGCGTCTCGAGCCACTAATATACTTTTAGTATTTTTTTTGTGTGATTATTTTGCAGGTCAATTCTCGGAGCTAGATAGTCAACGAGGTCAATTTAGGAGCAACACGGTCACCACGTTGATTTTGAAAGAATAGAGACAACATAAATACATATACGTGTATAATAACAGCATTTCTTAGAAAAATTCGGGTTAAAAATACGGGTCTTATTTTGAGTGCTTAAATTATTGTACTAGTTTTTAGAGCATAAAAAAACATATAGTACACACACACATTCAAATAGAATACCTCTTCACTCCATAAAAAAAACATTCATAATAGCATAAGTTCATTGACAAAAAGAAATACTCCGTAGTAATTAAGTCGAAAATAACATGAAATTATATATACTTCATAAAATAACATATAATAAAAAGAAATAAGAGTGTACACATATCGAAGTAGTAAATCACATTACTGCATAAAAGAATAATTTGTAATTGTATAAGTCGATGACAAAAGTAAAAATAGCAATCAAGTCCAAGACATAATTTTGCAAAGTAATGTCAAAAAATAAGGCATAATAACGATAGAATGAGACCAAGTTAACATCATCATCATCTTTATATGATCATCATATAACACTCAAGTTAAACTTGTCATTTTCACCTAGGTGACGGATGACATATGAAAAAGTTGTGCGACTGATACGCTTATTATTATTATTATTGTTTATTTATGTGTAAAAGTTTACACTAAAAATGTAAGGTTTAGAAAAACCTTAATTTTGATATGCATGTTTATTGGAAAAGAAGATCACATATCTAATATGTAGTAGTATTTTAGGTTTTAGTCTTTTAAGATGATAGCTTTAGATATAATGCAATTAATTTTAATAGTTAACAATTATATATTTTGTAATGTAACAATACAAAAACACGGGGTCATGGGGATGATGTTTTCTTTTTCTGCTTTTAAGCTAATGTTGATCTCCTGTTCATTTGATGTGTTCATTCAATTGACCAAATCATGTTTCGTTTTTTTTATAAAATACGGAAAATATACGTTTTATACGGGAAGTAGAAGTTTTTTTTCCTTTTTAAACGGACCGACATTATTTTTCGTTTTAAACGCGTTTTTTTGTTCAAAAAAACGGTACGTGTTTTTAACGCGTTTTAAACGGAAAAAAGCTAACTAGGATCAAAAGGTAGTATTTATTAAAGAGTAAAGGGTCAGTTTGGTCCTCGAAGTTGCAAAAAAAAAGGGTCAAATAAGTCCTTATATAGAAGATTCTGTCCGGACGTGTCATTTGAGGTGGCTCCTGGTAGAATTTTTTGATGAAATTTTTTGAGCATCTTATTCATTAAGTCTAGTTTACTCATACCAAATTTCAGCTAAAAATTCAATCGGGGAGACATTCAAATGAATTTTTGAAGATAACTGCGCTTTTAACGGCACAGTTATCTTCAAGAATTCATTTGAATGTCTTCCCGATTGAATTTTTATCTGAAATTTGGTATGAGTAAACTAGACTTGGTGAATAAGATGCTCAAAAAAATTCATCAAAAAATTCCACCGGGATCCACTTCAAATGGCACGTCCGGACAGAATTTTCTATATAAGGACTTATTTGACCCTTTTTCGCAACTTCGAGGACCAAATTGACCCTTATCCATTTATTAAAGGGAAAATGGAAACTAATAATCCAACCTTTTAGCGGTCTTCTTTCAATAATCCCACCTTTTGATTATTCATGAATAATCCAACCTTTGCACCTCATCTTCAATCATTGGTCCCTGGTCGGTTAATGACCTACTATTCCAAGTTATTTTCTTATCTTTGCAAAATATTATCTTTGTGAAAGATGAGATTTATGGTATAATGATTTGCAAAGATAAGAAAATATCATGGAATAGCAGGTCATCAACCGGTCAGAGACCAGTGAATGAAGATGAGGTGTAAAGGTTGGATTATTCATGAATAACCAAAATGTTGGATTATTGTAAGAAGACCGCTAAAAGGTTGGAATATTAGTTTCCATTTTCCCTTTATTAAATAATTTCAAATTCGTGCGAAGCACGGGACGGGTGAACTGCTTTGAGCATAAACGGATCAGTTAAAAGCCAAGCCACCAAGCCAGAGGGATTGTACCCGTCTATCGTTTTCGGCCCCTGGTCGCAACTTCGCCGGAGCCAACAGCGAATAAACTAGGCCACCGTACCACCTCTCTCCAATTTCCTCAATAATCTTCAAAAGCCACCCAACCATCGCCATTTTCGCCCGCAACCTCCTTAAACCCCTCACAGCACCCCATTTCTGTATTCACCGATTCGACTCAGCATAGCTATCCGATCCTCGCAGCAAACAGCGCCTATTGGTAGACCGGCCGATTGACAGATTGTTTCCATATCGGCTAGTGACTATGGCGCTATCGACAGCCGACTTGCCGGCGATGTACTCCCTCCTAACCGACTCACTGTGCGCCGACCAGAGTGTACGGAAGCCCGCTGAGGCTGCTCTCGCTCAGTGTGAGAGTCGCCCCAGTTTTTGCTCATGCCTCATGGTATATTAGACGTTAGCTTTATATTTTTCTTCGACTTCGTATAATGTATGATACACTTATATAATCTGCAAGGGGCAACTGAAGCATGATGACTGATGAGTGTTGTTTGTTGGTTTAGGAAGTCATCACAGCGAAGGATTTGACAGCTCAAGGGGATGTTCGATTAATGGCATCTGTCTACTTCAAGAACAGCATCAGCAAGTACTGGAGGAACAAGCGCGGTGACTCAATGTAAGAAGCATCACTGCCTATTTGTTTGCACATTCCTGGTAATGGATATTGTTCCAGTGCGCTTTGTGCACAATTGCCAGACGATCTTTTGTGACAATGAATAGCAATTATATAGGTCATAAATATCACTCTTTTATTCAAGCATCTGCATACTAAGAAAAAGAGAGACCAGGTGGGAGATGTTCTCTCATTTCTGTCTGAAAATAATTCCTTGATGGATCTTGTTCAACAGCACAAATTCCGAAGATGTTTTTAATACTTTGTCACTTAGTTACTGCTCAGTGCTATGGTTCACATGAAGCTTTCAGAAGTTATTGATAGAAACCTCTAGAGAATCCGAAAGTTCATTCACAAGTTATCAATCAACAGGATTCTATTCCAAGCATCAAACAGATTAGAATATCAAACAAAGTGAAGAGATCTTATTAATCCAATAAACCGTATACACAGTCCCAAAAGTGGAGATACAACTCCCACTTCCCAGTCCCAGAAAAGTGTATAACAGCCTACTTTCCTTCTTCAGGGACCTACTATTTATACCCTTCTACAAAAAGAAGTAATTATTAGTAAAAACAACCGAACTCATAAGACTACTTGGGCCTTCTAGTATAAACCCGCCCATAATACTTAGTCTTATCCAAGGAACCAACCGGGTTCCTATCAATACCCCCCGCTTGAACCACCAACTTGTCCCCAAGTTGGAAATCAGGAAATTGATCTTGAAGCATCTGCATATCTTCCCATGAATCTTCAAAGTCTGGGAGCTGCTTCCAGTGTACTAAGACTTCCTCCCTCCCTTCCTGATTAATCCTGATATCCCTCACTGCCTCAGGTATTACTTGCAGCTCACAACCTTCTGTAATGCAATCTGGAATATCCTGGTAACTGACAGTAGGTTTCAGCACCTTCTTCAAAAGGGAAATGTGGAAAACCGGGTGTAGTCTACTATTAACTGGCAGCTTCAGTTTGAAAGCTACAGGGCTTAGCTTTTCAATGATTTCATAAGGACCATAGAATCTCGGGCTGAGCTTTTGGTTGATTTTTCTGGCCAAACTTCTCATTTTATAGGGCTGTATCTTTAGAAATACCTGATCACCCACTTCTAGTTTCTCTTCCCTTCTATGTTTATCTGCCTGTTGTTTCATCAAATTCTGTGCTCTTGCAAGATTATCCTTCAATTCAGTCAACATCTCATTCCTCTCTGCTGTCAATTTAGCTACTTCATCCACTGCAGTCAGTCTCACATCACCTCTGATGATAGGAGGAGGTGGATGCCCAAAAAGAGCCTGAAAGGGTGTGCTCTTCAAGGAACTATGGTAATTCGTATTAAACCAATGTTCAGCCCAAGGAAGCCATTTAACCCATTGTTTAGGCTTCTGACCAGTTAGACATCTCAGATAAGTTTCAAGGCATCTATTGACCACTTCGGTTTGCCCATCACTTTGGGGATGATAAGCCGTACTATACTTGAGCTTGGTTCCCACAAGTTTGAACAATTCAGTCCAAAAAGAACTCAAAAAGAGGCTGTCTCTATCACTTACAATGGATCTGGGAAATCCATGGATCTTCACTACTTCTTGCACAAACACCTCCGCTACTCCCTTGGCATTGAAAGGGTGTGCCAACGGAATAAAATGTGAAAACTTAGTCAGTCTGTCTACCACAACCAAGATGGTGTCCTTGCCTTGAGATTTTGGCAGCCCTCCAATGAAATCCATGCTGATGTCTGTCCACACCTGCTCGGGTATTGGTAAAGGCTGCAGCAGTCCTGCAGGTTTTAACGCTTGAAACTTGTTTCTTTGACAAACCTCACATCCCCGAATAAAATCCTTAATATCTGCCTTCATTCCTTGCCAAAAGAACATACTGGAGATCCTTTTCATCGTCCTGAAATAGCCAGAATGTCCCCCTACTGCCGAGTCATGGTACTCTCTCATAATGGTGAGTACTCTAGGAGATCCTTTTGGCAATACCAATCTGCCTTTGTAGTATATTAGCCCTCCTTTCCTTTGATACTCTGGATATTGATCAGGCTGAATCATCATCTTCTGAATTAATTCTCTGCACTTAGGATCTTTTTCCAACTCTTCTCCTAACCCTTCCCATTCATGACAGATCACAGAAGATAGTGCTGCATAAGTAGATTTCCTGGAAAGGGCATCAGCAGCCTTGTTTTCAACCCCAGGCTTGTACTTAATGGTAAAGTCATATCCCATCAGTTTAGCAATCCATTTTTGTTGGTCTTCTCCCATCACCTTCTGTTCAGTCAGATATTTTAAGCTTTTCTGGTCAGTATGGACTTCAAATTTCCTCCCCAAAAGATATGGTCTCCATTTCTGAATAGCAAAGACTATCGCCATCAACTCTTTTTCATAAATTGATTTGGTTAGGTGTCTGGTAGACAACTCTTTACTCATATAGGCTATAGGACCTCCTTGCTGCATCAGGACAGCCCCTAACCCCCTTCCAGAGGCATCAGTTTCCACCACAAACATATCCTTGAAGTCTGGAACTCTCAAGACTGGTACAGACATCATAGCAGCCTTCAGTTCCTCAAATGCTTGACTGGCTTCTTCACTCCATTTAAACCCGTCCTTCTTCAATAGGGCTGTTAAGGGAGCAGCAATGTGGCTGTAGCCCTTAACAAACCTCCTATAATACCCTGTTAATCCAAGAAACCCTCTGAGTTCGGTGACATTCTGAGGTACTTTCCATTGCTTCATTGCCTCAATCTTGCTGGGATCAGCAGACACTCCATTCTCCGAGATGATGTGACCCAAATAACTCAATTGTTTCTGACCAAAAGTGCACTTTTTTCTGTTGGCAACCAGATCATGACTCCTTAGGGCCTCCAGAACCTTCTTCAGATGTTCCTTATGATCCTTTATAGTCTTACTATAGACTAAAATGTCATCAAAAAATACCAATACAAATTTTCTCAAATAGGATCTCAGGACTTCATTCATGAGAGCTTGAAAAGTTGCAGGGGCATTGGTTAGGCCGAAGGGCATGACCACATATTCATAGTGCCCTGCGTGGGTTCTGAATGCAGTTTTATGACTATCACAGCTCTTCATTCTTATTTGATGGTAGCCAGACTTCAGATCCAATTTTGAGAATATTTTTGCACCTCCCAGTTCATCCAACAATTCTTCTATGACAGGTATAGGAAATTTATCAGGAATAGTGATTTTGTTTAATGCCCTGTAATCCCCACAGAACCTCCAGCCCCCATCTTTTTTTTTGACTAATAAAACAGGGCTGCTATATGGGCTATTACTATTCCTGATAATTCCAGCTTTCAACATTTCATCTATAATCTTCTCAATCTCATTCTTTTGATCAAAAGTATACCTGTAGGGCCTTAGATTTGGTATACTTGCTCCCTCCTTGATTCTGATAGCATGATCACAGTCTCTAGCAGGTGGAAATGACAGCTGTGCAGAAAAAACTTCTGGAAAATCTGCAACTACCTCTTCCCAATCCTCTTCCTTCTCCATAGTCTGTTCCTTGCTAGTAAATATTCCTTCATGGCACAATAAGTATCCATCTCCCATCTGATGCAGTATGTGAGCCATTGTTTTTAAGGACACCTCCAACTGGTTTAGAGCTGAATTTCCTTTTACGACATACTCCTGCTCCTTACACTTCCACTTGAGAGTTTTGAGCTTAAAATTTACTTCCATATTCCCTAGTCCTGTCAACCACTCCATCCCTAACACCATATCAGTGTCGCCCAGATCCAGAATGTAGTATGTTTGTTGTATTTCTATTCCTTGCACCTTCAACTTCAAATCTCCACATCTGCCCTTGTTAGAGATGCAATCACCATTGCCAATTTGCACCTTATAACCCATAATTGGAGCATATGGAATCTGCCATTTATCAATCAGCTTCTGAGATACAAAGTTATGTGTAGCACCACAATCTATAAGGATGTTGACTTCCTGTTTACCTCCCGGCCACTGCAGCTGCCCTTTTACCTTGAAGGTGTTTATTGCAGGTATGCCCTCTTTACTCAACACTGAAAGTTGCATAGTTTTCAGCTCAATGAGATGGTGATGATCTTCTTCAGGTTCCAGGTTTTCATCTTCTGACTCTAACTCACCTTCAGTCTGTTCAACTAAAATCATCTTGTAGTTTCTCATCTTGCAAATGTGCCCTTTCCCCCAGTTCTCACCACACTTAAAACACAATCCCTTCTTACTTCTTTCCAGCAACTCTCCCTTGGATAACCTAGGCCCTTCTCTTCTGAAATTCTGATTTCTTTCATCCTCCACAATTTTGTTGCTTATTGAGGGTCTGCCAGCCTCTACAGAGGTCTGAGGTTGACTTCTCCATCTGTTAGCATCATTCCAACTCTGTCCAACCATCTGATTGTTGTTCCTACTCTGACCCTTCCTTTTCCCTTCTTCCTTATTTCTTACTGCCAGTACTTCCACATTTTTGTTCTCTATCAGAGTGGCCACATCCATAACCTCAGCCAAAGTCCTGGTTGTATAAAGCTTCAGCTCAGCTCTTATATCCCGTTTAAGCCCTTTTAGGAATACTCCTTTCAATACCTCCTCAGATAAGTGTCCATGTGATGCGATTGCAGTTTCAAACTGATCTCGGAATTCCTGTATAGTATTTTTCTGTTTTAAGCTGAACAGAGGCCCCAAAGGATCCTTAACCATGCCTGGTTGGAATCGTCTGGTCAGAGCTTGAGTAAACGAGTCCCAATTTTGATGCGTTGCTTGCCCCTCCCACCATTGAAACCAGCTCAGAGCCTGGTCTTCCATGGCGAGCACTGCAACATCAATTTTCTCCTCCTCCGCCGTTTGATTTAATCTGAAGTAACGGTTCATCCTCAGTAGCCAACCACAAGCGTCCACACCATTGAAAAGTGGTAGATCCACCTTCCGTCCAGTGTGTATATGATACTTGTGTCTACGATGAAGTCCTCGATCTGGTTGATAGGCTGTTGGGTTAGATTGGCGATCCGATCCTTCTGAACTATCCTCATCCTTCGCTGGTCTTCGATGAGAGGAACGATGCGAAGTGCTCGATCGATGCGACTGGCTCCTTGATCGTCCCGATCGGTTGATCTGCAACCTCGCAATATCAGTTTGCATCTCCGCCATTCTATCGAGAAGCGTATTTTGCATCTCCTGCAAATGCCGCTCAGTCCTCATCTCCATCTCTCTCTGGTTCCGCTCCATCTCGTCAATTCTGCCTTCCATTTTTGCGCGCGTAATTCTCATCCAGCGATCAACCTGTTCTCTGATACCAATTGATAGAAACCTCTAGAGAATCCGAAAGTTCATTCACAAGTTATCAATCAACAGGATTCTATTCCAAGCATCAAACAGATTAGAATATCAAACAAAGTGAAGAGATCTTATTAATCCAATAAACCGTATACACAGTCCCAAAAGTGGAGATACAACTCCCACTTCCCAGTCCCAGAAAAGTGTATAACAGCCTACTTTCCTTCTTCAGGGACCTACTATTTATACCCTTCTACAAAAAGAAGTAATTATTAGTAAAAACAACCGAACTCATAAGACTACTTGGGCCTTCTAGTATAAACCCGCCCATAATACTTAGTCTTATCCAAGGAACCAACCGGGTTCCTATCAGTTATACACATTAGTTTTCATTGTTTTACCTCCATCTACAGCGGTTGGTTAAACAATGTATAGTGGAGGGAATACATCGTTTCACTTTAGTATCATTTTACTTTGGTTAACATTGCAAAACTTGACATTCTTGTCACATTTACCTTGTTCCATTTTCTCATAAATGCTATTGTTTGGTATTCATGTTCTATTTTCTAAGAACTTGTATTTGGAAAATATTTGCAGGGGAATTAGCAGTGAAGAGAAGTCTTATTTAAGGCAAAAACTTTTAGCACACTTGAGAGAAGAGAATTACCAGGTGATGCTGGTTTGATATATATTTAAACTGGTGCCCATGAGTAGATATTATTTGAGTGTCTTACACTCATATCTAGGAACAATATCAATAATTTAGGGGTTTGCAGTGGGTTGCGTAGTGTCCTTATGCTTTCTACTGTGTGAACCTTCTAATCTCAAGTGTAATGTATTTGATGTAATACAGGTTGCCCTTACTTTGTCTGTGATCTTTTCAAAGATTGCCCGCATTGACTATCCGAGAGAATGGTATGCCTTTTACTTAATAGACAAAGTCTTTTGACAGCATCTTAAGATGAAAAGTGTCCCTACCTAGTGTCTACGTTTTAAGAGATTTCCATGTTAAACAATGCAGTTTATGGACACAACAACAAGCCAACCCTGAATCATTGTGTTCAGCTACACGAATCAATAGAAAATATCTCAAGATCATCCATCACCATCTTTATTTTCCACTCTTTTGTGTATGTACCATTTGCTTATTAAGTCTCAAGTCTCAACACTCTGGTGTGTCTCTTTACACCTATCCATCCCATTTCGACTTACACGGTTTCTGTTCAAGTCTCCAACACTTCAAGACTCCACTGTCTGTACCGAACACTTCCCTCTACCGTCTTTACGTTGATGTTCCATGACCAACATAACCCGTTCTCCCTCATTTTATCTTCAATAGCTACTACATCCACTCTACCAAGAATCTTCTCCTTTGCCCTCCATTTTTTTCATGGCATATCCATTTTGAGTTTATCCTTTTTGAGTCTAATAAGTCATCTTCAAGAGACTATCCTCGAGATATTTTACCGAAAGGAGCTAACACATGTCAACGTTGTATGCATACTACATACTTTTGTCTTAAGTATGAGCCTATAAAGATATTCTAGATGTCTTGAGCTATCAATATTTTAATTAACTTTCCTGTGCGGCTGTGCATATAATACCAATAAGAAAATTCCTGTACAGGCCAGATCTTTTTTCCAGTTTGGCACAGCAGCTTCAATCAGCTGATACTCTAGCTACACACAGAATTTTCATGATTCTTTTCCGCACTCTGAAGGAGTTGTCTACAAAGCGTCTTGTCTCAGACCAAAGGAACTTTGCAGAGGTATGGGTTTATATGTGAATTTCTTCCTTCTATTTGTGTCCCTTCACATTGTCATGTCAGAGACCAAAATCAAGAGTATTTGTGTTGGACTTTTATAGTATAAGCACACTCGTTGCCCCACTCTTTTAGTCATGTTGTTTCACTTTTTCAGTCTGTAGTGTTTATCTAACTTTGTGTTTGTAGATTAGCTCATCCTGTATATATGAAGCTCTTAGTCTCCTTCTGAATAAAAGTTACCCTCCGTCCCAGCTTAAGCTTCTCACTTGCCTCTTTTGGATGTCCCAGCTAAAGCTTCTCATTTCTATTTTAGGAAATAATCAACACTCTGAATTGACCAATTAATCATCAAATATTAAACATAATACACCTATAACAACACAATTATCATCAATGACCTCATTATGTTATATTACCCATCAAACTATTTCTCAAAATACACTTGAATTACCTTAGTTAATGATTGTCTGTAAAACCGTGCCATTTTTCAACAAGAAGCTTAAGCCAGGACAGAGGTAGTATTAGTTTAGAATACCTTACAGATATGTGCCAATATAAGTATATGTGAACTTCACTTCAAAGTTGCATTGCATTTGCAACTAGTTGGGGAAAAAGTCAACAACTAACCAGTAGAAAATATTAATGAAGTAGCACTTTTAGATCTCGTGCTTGCTGAAGCAATAAGTTGTTCTCATAATTCTTTCTAGAGGACTTTTCTAAGAGCCCTTTCCTTTCTTCTTTCGCTTGTAAAATGAATGACTAAATGCATTATCTGGTGCCTTTGCATATCAATTACACATTTGATGAATTTATTTTGTTCAGTGTTTTCATTAAGATAGACACACATATTGAGGCAGAGAATGTGCCTCTCTTTTGCTATTCCATTGATATCACTTCAATTTCCTTTTGCAGATATCAAGACAATTCTTTGAATACTGCTGGCATCTTTGGCAGGCTGATGTTCAGACTATACTACATGGTTTCTCAGCCCTTGCCCAAAACTTTGGTGCAAATGCTTCTGAACATAATCATGAAGACCTTTACCTTACTTGTCAGAGATGGTTTTTGTGTTCCAAAATAGTTCGTCAGTTGATAATTTCTGGATTTCCGAGCGATGCAAAGACCTTGCAGGTACCTGGGTTTGTCATTCAACCTTTTTGGTTCTAATACTATATTGCTATATGCTTCAGGGTAGATACACTTCTCATATATGATGTTAGTAATTCACTTTCTGTATATTTTTTTAAGGAGGTGCGGCATGTCAAAGAAGTTTCTCCAGTGATTTTGAATGCCATTCAGTCATTTCTTCCATTTTGTATGAACTCACTCTGGATTCTTCATCTGAAATAATATTTTAGTTTCTACTTCTGTATCAATATCTATTTTACTATGGAACAGTTTAACACCTTATTTTCTTATGCATAATTTTTGTAGTTGATTTTTAAATTTTTTGTTGCTAACTTGAAATTGTATTTGGGTTAACAAAATACATACTGTGCAGATTCCTCTCTCCAAGAGCAACATCCCAGATTCTGGAACTTCATAAAGCAGGCATGTCCAAAGTTAATGAAAATCTTAGTTGCGGTGCAGCAGCGTCATCCATATTCATTTGGGGATAAATGTGTTCTACAACTTGTTGTGGATTGTTGTGTTAACAAGATTGTAGACCCAGACCAACATATGATATCTTTTGAGCAATTCCTGATTCAATGTATGATAATGTTAAAAACTGTTTTGGAATGCAAAGATTACAAGACAACCTTAACAGGACGTGTGGTCGATGAAAATAGACTTACATTTGAGCAGATGAAAAAAAATATGGCTTGTTCTGTTGCTGGGGTCCTTGCATCTCTTTTTTCTCATGACAGGGTGATACTTCTATGCAATGTCCTCATCAGGAGGTGCGTTTGGAAAATGTTGTGTAAATGGAGTCTTCTATCTATATGTAGTTTCTTGGCTTTCTTCATTTTCCCTTTTCAATAAAGCATATCAACTATCAACTATATAGGCGATCAATTGGGTTCCATGTTTATCCCAGTCATAGGCTGAAATCATTTCCATGCATTGGCACTAGATTTGGATCTTCATCTTCCCCCTCCTCCTGAGGCCTCAAATATGTCATTTAAAATGAAAACAAATTGAAGATCTGTAAACATTTATAATTTACTATGTTTGAGTACTTGGTGCTTGTATTAAAAAAGCATTGGCCTAAAAAAATGTTAAGCTTTCTGATTAATAAATGGAGAGTTGTACACATCATTGCATGTTCAGCAGTTCATATTATGGTTGCCAATTATATCATACTTCCAGGCTAGGCAAGAAAACCATCATACTCTCTACCATAGCTAATGATAGTCATAGCTCTTGTATCTAACCGATTTTTTTGTTCCTCTCAACTTGATATTAAAATTTTAGTTATGTTTCTTGTGAAGCTTATACACCACCACTCTATCCACCATAAGATAAAAAGAAAGGTCAAGTGTCCAAATTTCTCTGAAGACAAACTAAGAAAAAATAGATCAAGGAATTGCAAAATTTCATGCTGGTTGATGGATGATGGATCCATTTTGTTTCTGAAGCTTAGCATGCTTGTTCATAGGTTTCTTGCTTTTATCCGATGCATTGATTGTTGAAGTTTTCCTTCAAACAGGTACTTTGTTCTCACAGCAAGTGATTTAGCAGAGTGGTACCAAAATCCTGAGTTATTTCATCATGAGCAGGATTCAGTTCTATGGTCAGAGAAACTTCGACCATGTGCTGAAGCACTGTATATCATTTTATTCGAAACTAATAGTCAGGTAAGTCACACAAATTCATTTGTACTTATTTTATGACTTTATGAGTCTTCTAGGAAATTTCTCTATTTCATGATCAAAAGATTGATATATATTGATGTTGATATTCAGCTGCTAGGGCCTGTTGTGCTGTCTATACTCCAAGAAGCTATGCATGGTTGTCCCGTTTCAGTACATGAAATAGCACCACCATTATTGCTTAAGGATGCAGCTTATGGAGCTGCTGCATACGTTTATTATGAGCTTTCAAATCATCTGAGTTTTAAAGACTGGTACACACAATTTCACAGTTGATATTCCTCCTTATTCAATAATTAGTTGTCTTATAAACAGTAAAGTTCTAAAGTTTATTGCTACACATTTTATATCTTTTGTTTGGGTTTGTCTTTTAAACAAACTGTGCAGGCATGTCAATCAGGCTAATTTTTCTCAGGTCAAAATTAATTCATTAAACACTAACCCCTTGGGTCTCAGGCTTTTTGAGTGGGCATGCTTGGCTTTACAAGAACTTAAATTAAACCATTAACTTTTAATTCCAGTAGATACACACATTACTATGACAAAAGCATAATTTATTTAGGCAAACATAATTCAATCATTATTCAACATTGTTTAAATGCTGAGACGGTGTTTGTATTTGTTGTTGATTTTGTTTTGCTGTTTGATTTTATATTTTGTCACTTAGATGTATATGTTAATATTTTTAGATGAACTTAGCTTATCTCAATTGCTGGATAAAAGAATGAATGATTTGAGTATTTGACATTACTGGCCATAAATAATTAAAACAAAATGTTTGTTGAATTTATAAAAAAGGAGTACAAGAAAATGGCAACATTTTCGAGCCCCACATTAAGAGCACATGGTAATATGGCGTAGTAATTGTAATGTGCTGCATGCCTAGGACTCATTGGTCCAGTTGATTTTTTAAGAGTATTATAATTCATTTGTGAAGAAATGACATATAATTCATTTGTGAAGAAATGACATCTTTAGTAATGCACTACTACAAATAGTGTAATCAATTTGTAAAATAACATACTATCAACAAAATTTACAAACCTATTTTTCCATTCATAAAACTTAATTGAAATTAAAACGTGCAAAATGTCTCAAGAAATAAAAAAATCTGTTCATGGAAGTTATATATAAGAAAAAGAACCATAAGTGGATGGCTGGTGTAAGTATTACGCTGGTGGTCAGCTAACTCAGTTGCTCAATGAATGGAGTCTTTGGGCAGTCTGATTAATGTATCTGTTCCATTCCTAACCTCACTCCATGAAGGACAGCCTAATAGAATTGGTCTAAATTAGACAATTGCCTTTTTGGATTGGAACTTTTTGTCCTAACCTCCCCTTTCTGGGGTATGCTAACTGCTAACAGCTTTGGTTATTTTGACATCACTAATACTGGTTGTTGGCTATTCAAACAAGCACTTATTTTGGGTCTCGACCTCATACTGTTGTATTTAGTATACATTTCTGTTACCAACAATTTCACTAAATACACATTAAAGGTTACTGTTTTCTTGCTGTGTAGTATATAACTTTCCAAAATTGCTTTGGAGAAAAGGCATGTGTAAATTTGTTCAATATGTATAATACACTACTTGTAATGAACTATGGATAAAGTGATAAACAATTAAATTTATACTCACCAACAATGTTCATGCAGGTTTAATGGTGCACTATCCTTGGAGCTCACAAATGACCACCCAAATATGCGGATCATACACAGAAAAGTTGCATTAATCCTTGGGCAATGGGTTTCAGAAGTATTATTTTGATTTCTAATTATTAGATATTTGCATCTATGCTACACTGGAATGGTTTTGCCTTTTCTTCTACCATTGTTAGGATGTTAGCTGATACATTTAATTTCATGCTTTTGTTATTCAAAGATAAGCCAACAGTATAACTTAGTCACATCACATGACATGAATCCTGTTGTTATTTACAGATAAAAGATGACACCAGACAAGCTGTGTACTGTGCTCTGATCAAATTGCTTCAGGATGGAGATTTATGTGTCAAAGTATGCTGTTTTTTGTATTTAGTAGTAATTCTGCCCCCACCCCCACCCAACCCATTTTTGTCACATTCTTCATTATCTCTTTTACTAGCTATGTGTTCGATAAATGTCTTTTTAATCTTAACAAAAAAATCTGGTTCATCCTTTGTAATTGTGCTTTTTAGCTGGCAGCATGTCGTTCGTTGTATTTTCATATTGAAGATGCAAACTTCAATGAGTCTGAGTTTTCAAATCTTCTTCCCATTTGTTGGGATCTATGCTTCAAATTGGTAGAGGAAGTTCAAGAATTTGACTCCAAGGTATGCCATTTTTTCTCTGAACTATTGCACTTTTGATTTTTTTCTTTCCTATTTTTGTGTTTTATGATGTTCGGGTGCAATTATATTATTGTGGAAACTACTAGGGGCATCATTGTACCATTCCCCCATTATATTGTTACTCTTTTACTCTTTGACAATTTATAGGGAGGGGTGATACTTGTCTGTATTGGTAATTGGGCTTAATTTTCCACACGTTGCTTCTGTGTATCTACTCTATTTTTATTTCTGGTTGAAATTTCAGGTTCAAGTTTTGAATACAATTTCTGCTCTTATAGCCCACATTACTGAAGTGTTTCCATTTGCAAACAAGTTGGTGGTGTTTTTCCGCAAGGTATTGTTTTAAATCTCTATATAGTTCTCTAATCTGGTTCCATTAATTTAATACGGAGTAAGTGTTTTGGTGGAAACTTATCTATATACTCCCTCAGTCCATATAAGAGATTAAGAGTCTTCTTTTAAAAATCACCCCCCAAAAAAAAGAATCATCTTTGTCAACTATTACAAAGTTACAAACAAGATCTATATGGAACAAGCAAATAGCAGGTGAATATGTGTATGGCATAAACCACTCATACACGTATCTTTATTCTCCTAAAAAATGGGTTGGTATAATCCAATATTTGTAGACTCCTATTGGAGCCATACATACAGGCAACACCAAACTACTAAAGGTGCCCATGAGCTGGGCAGGCTAGTAAAGATGTGGCTAGATCTTGGAGAGAAAGTTATTGTTTCCTATTGTTGTTGTTGTTGTTGTTCTCAATGTCATTGTCGTTTTTTTTTGTGTTGTTGTCACTATAATTATAAGAAAGAATGACATAAATATTACTCGCCCACTTTAGATGGACAAAAATACTACTCCCTCCGTCCCATTTTACCTGTCCTACTTTCCTTTTTGGGTTGTCCCAAAATAAGTGTCTTCTTTCCTTTTTTGGAAAGAAATATGTGGTCTACATCATTTCACTTTATTCTACTCAAACCTCAACCACAACTTTTACTTTTTCAACCACTTCATTAATAATCGTGCCAAGTCAAACTAAGACACATAAAATGGGACGGAGGTAGTACCATTTTAAAATTAGACAAAAAAGTTATCACATTTTAAACCTAACAAACCCTCCGACTTGGAAAAGACCGCGGATCTCTCCATAGCGGTGGACCTTTTCTCCATCGCGATCGACAGGCACCTCCGCCTCGCCTCCGCCAGCCACCAGAGACGGCCGCTCCGCTTTTTGTCTCCACCTGTGGATGGAACTGGGAAGCTGTGGAGGGGGGGGGGGTGACGCTGGGGTAGGGGGCCCTAGGCGGTCGGGGTGATGGCAGCGGTGTCGGCGTGGCGATAGTTCATGGAGTGAAAATTGTAGATGTTCTATTACATTTTGATCGAAAAAAGTTGGCCGAAAATTTTCCGGTGGCATAGTGACACGTTTTCCAGAGGAAGTAACAGCCGAAAGTGACATGAAAATCGATAGTGGCATTAAAATCGATAGTGACATTCAAAAGTGACATAAATTATTAGTGGCACAAGAATCTTGCGGTGACATAACAATCAATTTGACAGTGACATTATGTTTTTCCAAATATATGACCTTAGTCACACTTTTGTCCTTTTGTAAAAAAGGTTACATTTGTGGAAATTGGCTTTAATTTAGTAATATTCAAGGAAAAAGCCCTAACTATAAATCCTATAATTATGGTTATATTTCTATATATAGATTTAAATTATTTCTAAAATACATTCGTAGAACCAGAAAATGAATTGAAAAACTAAGCATGGTTCCATTACTTTGTAAGGGGTGGGGTACTTTTCCAAAATTAAAATGTTGTACCCTGACCAAACGAGACTCTTTTTATGGGACGTAGGGAGTATTTATTTTCTTTCATATCATTAGAACTCTATCTATAGGCCTGTACTCTCATTTTATCTATAATGTTTAAATCTGTATACTGTGGAACTTATGAGCATTCCCGGATCCATTTTCAGTTGAAGTTTTATTTAAACCTTGGTTCTCTGAACTGCCAATATGGTCATGAATGAATAATGTATAACTTTTGACAATTACGACTTTACATTATTATCACGTGGATGGAAGGGTTGATGACACCATAGGTAATTTGTAAATTTAACTATGCTGTTTTTACTAATGGTGCATTCAATTAGGCATGGGAGGAATCTTCTGGTGAAAGTCTTCTGCAGATTCAGCTTCTTACTGCACTAAAAAATTTCGTTCAAGCTCTTGGCTATCAGTCTCCCATCTGTTACAACATACTGCTTCCTATTTTACGTAATGTAATTAATGTAAATAGCCCAGATGAGCTACTTGAAGATGGCATGCAGGTTTGTTCACTTTTAGTAGAGTTGCATCAAATTCTCGAATAGTGTGCATCTGATATCAATAGTTTTAATAATGCAGTTATGGGAAGCCACACTCATCAATGCTCCATCAATGGTATCTGAACTATTAGGATGTTTTCCTTGTCTTATAGAAATTCTGGAAAGAAGTTTTGATCACTTGAAGGTTTGTTTTGAAAAGTAACTTGTTTCTTTAAGTGCTTGATTGCTACAGCATAACTGATGTTTCTTGGCCTTTTAGGTTGCTGCTAATATTGTTGAGGACTATGTTATTTTGGGTGGAAGGGAGTTTGTGAGTGTGCATGCTTCCAGCATCACTAAGTTTCTTGATCTCGTGGTTGGAAATGTCAATGACCGTGGGCTGCTTTCAGTACTTCCTGTGATTGATATTCTAGTTCAGGTAGTTAATTACCTGGGTTTTAAAAGTCAATATCATCTACATAGCTCAAGTTTCTAAAAGATATTTGGTAGTTACATTTTGTATTCAAAATTCGGAAAAAGCATTTGAATTGCTATAAATATATATAAAATCAAAGTTTTAAATAGTACCCCCTCCATTCCGTTGGAATGTTCCCGTGAGTAAATGACACGATTTTTTAGGCAAGTGATTAAATAAAGTAATTTGGGTAAAAAAGAGAACATAGAAAATTTAGAAAAAGTAAACATATACAGCAAAAGTAAAGTAATTCAAGAGAGATAACTTGGGGGAGGGGAATTTATTGGACCTGACTTGTAATGAGTAGGAAAGAGAAATTTGAGTAAAGGCGTAATTAAGAGAGTAAATTATTTCCAAAAATGGAATGAGAACCTTTAATGGGACACCCAAATATGGAAAGTGGGAACCTTTCAACGGGACGGAGGGAGTAATAATTGTATTCCACCCCTTGGTCCCAATAATAATTTTTCTCAAATTCGTAAAAAAATGATATTCCAATTTAACCCTCTTGGAATGAATACTTTGAAAACAATTTGCACATGTTGAGAGCTTACTCTTATACAAAGTAAATAGGGAAAACTGTCAAATTGGCCCTTAAAGTATACCAAAAAAGTCAGTTAAACCCTTAAACCAAAGAAACACCCAATTAAACCTGTGAACTATATAAAAACGATCAAATGTATAATTTAGCGGGTTGATTGCCAGTTTTAACGGGTCATTTGACACACATGGATGTTCACGTGTCAATTTTGCTACTTTTGCTTCTTACTTTTTTTATTCTTTTTCCTTCTTTCTTTACTGTCCCTTCATTTTTCAATGCGCCACCCTCCCCTTTCTTCTTCTTTAGCCTGCTCCACCCTCCTCTCCCTTCTTCTTCCTCAGCCCCCCTTCCTTCTTCTTCAGCCCACCTCAACCCCCCTCTTCTTTCTTCTTCTTCTTCAGCCCACCCCAACCTTCCCTTCCTTCTTCTTCATCAGCCCGCCCCACCTTCCCCTTCCTGCTTCTTCTTCTTTAGCCCTCTAAATATCCCCAACATCGATGACTGGAAATCTCCCAGCAGATCTCGAGACCGCGTCACCACCACCACCACCACCGTGCCCTCCTCCTCCGCCTGTGGTGGCGAAATGATATGTTATTCTATCTTGGCCCTGTTTTGAGATGCAACGGAGGAAAAATGGGAGACCCGGATGGTGAGCTCGTGAAGTCGGCCAGTGATGTCTTCTTACTGCGTCTAAAATCGGCAGCGGGAAGGATGTGGATGGTTGACTGGTCCTAGCTTGCCTCAATGAAAAAAGAAGCTGGCCGGTATGGAAGAAGAAAGAAGCAGTAAACAACCCGCTAAATTATAAATTTGACCGTTTTTATATAGTTCACGGGTTTAATTGAGTGTTTCTTTTGTTTGAGGGCTTAATTGAATTTTTGGGTATACTTTGAGGGCCGATTTGACAGTTTTTCTGAAGTAATAGTAACTTTATCACTTGAGAGCTGAGACTTCAGACCATCATAAGAAAATTAAATGGCTATGTTTTTTAGAAGACAGGGCCCATGGCCCTTTTATCAGGTATTGCATTTTTCAGAGACATATAATATCTTTTCCCATTGTTTATTTCTAAGCCCTTAATCTTCTATGATGCACAGTAACTAACACTTTTGCAATATATAGTGTTTTCCAGGGGAAGTGCCGCAACTGATCAGCATGAGTCTACAGGTAAGCATTATCATTTTTCATCCATGCTTTTTTTATTCCCGTGAGAAAAGTGTCAAATTGGCCCTCGTACTGTGTACGGAAACTCAATTCAACCCCCCTACCTATAATTTCCTCAATTAAGTCCTCGTACTTTATGTTTTTTGACAAAACCGACTTTTAGCAGGTAACCAGCCATTCAGCAGGTTGCTTGCTGACGTGGCCTGACACAGCGCACATGTGGCGGGCTACGTCAATATTTCTTTTCTTTTTCCTTCCCTTTTTCTTTTTTCTTTCTTTCTCTTCCATGGCCACCATTCTTCTTCTCCGGTCTGTGAAAGATTCGCCGCAAAATGGAAGGTGCTCCAAAAATTAAACTAAAAATATGAGGAGATGCCCTCTTCACGGTGACCTCATTTGCATATTTTATTTTTTTGCTCTGAGCCTCATAATTGCCGGAAAAAATGCCGGGAGAGTCCCAAAAGAAGAAGTTCCGGCCAGCTACAAACCAGCCCCCAAAACTCATATCCAGTTGCTCAAACTTGATATGGAGACTCCTTCCTAGCAAAAGAACTCGAATTTAGTCTAAAAAATAAATAGAAGAAATCGTGAACCGTCGAGCTCCGGTGTTGCTCCGGATTGGACTCCGGCGAATCGTCACTTTTATTTTCCGCTTGAATCGAACTCCAGAATGAGCTCCAGCGAGTCAGCGAACTGCCGCTTCTGTTTTAGGGTCGAATCCAACTTCCGGCTGCTCTGGAACGAACTCCGGCACTTCTGGAATTGAACTCTGGTGCTGCACTGGATCCCGTCCCTGTTTCTTCTGCATGAACATGAACAGAGAAAGAGAATCACAGAAATGAAGAAAAAGAAAGCCAAAAGAAACGAAGAAAGAAAATGGGGGAAAGAAATGGGTCTGCGCAGAGGAAAGGAAGGGGATGGGAAAGGAGAAAGAAGAAAAGAAAAAGAAGAAAAAGAAAGAGAAAAGGAAAAAGTCGACTTGGCCGCCACGCGAGCTCCATGTCAGGCCACTGTGCGCCACATGTGCACCACATCAGCAGGTAACCTGCTGATTGGCTGGTTACCTGCTAAAAGTCGATTTGGCGAAAATCATAAAGTCCGAGGACGTAATTGATGAAATTATAAGTACGGGGGCTGAATTGACTTGCCGTACACAGTACGAGGGCCAATTTGACACTTTTCTCTCATTCCCTTTTTTGTGTGCATTTAAAAGGTGCTTTCATGGATTTTCTATTCTGAAAAGTTTCATGACTTTATGCTTTTATTATGAATCGGTGTGCCTAGAAATTAATTGTCATATGCTTGACGGGAGGAGATGATCACGATCCTTCCAAGACAGCGGTAAAAGCATCTACAGCAGCTTTGCTAGCACGGATTTTGGTCATGAATACAAATTATCTTGCCCAGTTAACAGCTGAGCCTTTCCTGACAGTAAATCTTCAGAAAGCTGGTTTCCCCTCTGAAGAAAACATACTGCTTTGCCTTGTAGACATATGGCTTGATAAGGTCAGCTGATGCACAAGTTAAAAGTATAATGGTTAAATATACATATGAGGATTACAAACAAAGGTTTTCCTTTTGGTAGGCCAAGAGTGCCTATTTTTGCCTATCAGCATGATAAATGAATGAGTAGTTTTTGATTTGTTTGGCTGAAATGGATGTTACCAAATGCTTATACTTTTAAAGAGAATCAGCTCATTCATTAATACTCCCTCCGTCCCAATATAAAAGGCACATTTGCGTTTCCACACATTTTTAGGGTGAACACTGTTTGACACTGTTTAGACACTGTTTGGCACTGTCTGGACACTGTTTGGCACTGTTTTGTTTGCCAAAAGGGAAATGTGCCTTTTATATTGGGACAGCCCGAAAAGGAAAGTGTGCCTTTTATATTGGGACGGAGGGAGTATCATTTAATCCAAGTAATCGCTGCCAAACAATATGAGTCTGTTTATCAGTGATACTGCTCTGACATTGAACACAGCCTAGCCTCTAAAAGACTTTGTTTTGGTCACATTTTGTCACAGATTGATAATGTTACATCTCACCAGAAGAAAACAGTTAGTTTAGCCCTTTCTGTAGTTTTGACTTTAAGGCTGCCTCAAATTCTGGATAAACTTGAACCAATTCTAAGGTAATATTTGCTATGCTTTTGTTTTGACTTGAAGATATATAATGCACACTTTTTAGCAATTTTTTTGTACATTTAAAACTAATGTGTCAGAAGAATTCCAGTATATGTACTAGTATAATACTAGGGGGAGGCGAGGAGGACCTAAATGAAGAAGAGTCCAGGTAATAATGGCCTGACGAGCTTTTGTTCTACTTAGTGTGTCACATGTGTATAAACAAAACCTTGTTTAAAGCTCTAAAAAACATGTTGTGGAATGGCAGCAGTGATAACAACAGCTGTAGCAGGCCTAATTTTCCAAGTAAAGAGTTGAGGAGGAGACAGGTAAAAGGAGGGTTCCTCTAATTTTGGTTAAAGGTGAACGAGATTGGGTCATAATTTATAATCAATAGCTAAAATGCGTTGTTGTTGTAGATTAAGTTCTCAGATCCTATCAATCAGATTTCACTAGAGAACTCAGTGAGAGAGAATCTTCAGACATGCTCAGCTCTTCACGGGGAATCTTTCAATGCTGCCATTGGTAAAATGCATCCATCACTCCTGGCCCAAGTAAAGCAAGCACTGAAGATGCCATAGATGGTTGTGATGGGATTTCTGGTTTAAAAGATTCATTTGCTTTCTCATGATCCCATTGGAGGGTGAAGAAGGATGGCTTTTTATAGGTGAGTCGTCTAGTGCTTTCCACATCATACACCTTTTGTTTAAGTACTGAAGTCCTTTCCCATTTAAGCCTAAAAAAGCAGTCGAAGTGCTTTATTTTAAAAGCACTTATTGACTGCTTTCTTAAATGAGCATTATGAAGTGCAATATATGTCCCATTTTGTTTTATTAGCATCTCTTTCATTTTTAGTTGTATCTCACAATCATGTGTACTTTCGTCTTGTGGACTCTGCCAACTTTTTAAAATATCCAACTTACTTACCTTGTCATGTTTTCCCCAAGTTCTTTAGGGTAAATAGGCAAACAAATTGCATACATTTTGCTTAAAGACAATTCTTTTTGCAGTAAAAGTACTTGATGCTTCTCTACCTCCCAAATTCACTTTCTTATTGGTGTTGGTCCACTGGTCCAGGTGTCTTCGACCATCAACCCCCATACATTTCTTTTTTGCATTCGCGGGAGTGGTTGTTGCGGATATATGGTGTCAGTTCTTGGAGAGTAATTATTATGCTTTTGTTCCATTTCTCCCTCACTGCCTCCTGCAGAGGTGGAGGTTGTTATACACTTATGCTGTAAATAATGATCCTTCCATGTCGTGGTTTTTGAGGCATGACAAGGATCACTATATATAATATATATGCCAGCTGATGAGAGTGAAAAGTCAATGTTATGGTGCTTCAAATTGGGGCGGTTGATTTTGGTTGCTGTGCCTTTTTGTATTGAGTTATTCTAAGTCCAGGTGGACGCTTTTTCATTTGACCATCATATTGAGTAATGTAATATTCAAACAAAGTCAAGTTATCCATATACTTGCCCATTTGACATGTGAGTTTTACATTTTCTCGATATATATAAATTATTTTTTTCAGACTTATCTTACAAGCACTTTAAATCTTATGCAAATTTTGACTCAAGCTCTTTAAGCAAGCTCGCTGAGAGCCTGAGATCATGGACAAATATGGACGTCAGTTTCAATTTCAAGTTTGCAACTAATATCCAAATTTATAGATGCCAACTACGGGAATTTCAATGGTTCCAGGACTTCCAGCTAGGGGTGGACTGGGCCGGTTTGGCCCGGCCTGGGACCCAGTCCGTCCTGTTACTGTACAGACTTGACCTGACCCGGGGGGCTGGGACCAAGATTAGGGCCCAAACCGGGGGCTTATAGAGGCGGGCTATGGGCTTCGAAATAGGTGGACGGCCCACCCAGTTCGGGCCCATGTTTTTTTTTTGAATTTTCGGGTTGGGCTGGTTCTAGGCAGGTGGGGTGGGTTAGAATTAATTCTAAAAGACAATGATTTTTTTTTTAATATTTTCTTGGCTTGGCATGGTTCCGGACTCCCAGTTTGAATCCGGGCCGGTACCGGTCTGAATATTTATGACCCGGAGCCCGGCCTAAGCGCAGTCCACATCTAGTTCCAGCCTTCCAGTAGTCTAATTTAATTAAATTGGAGTAATAAATATAGTCACATCATTCCATAAAATTTCACAGATAAATCGGTCAAGTTAAGTGTTGACGTCTGCGCTAGTGTCCATATTTTCAAGGAATAATGACAAAAAGAATATCATTAATTTTTCATTAGACAAAAGTAAGACATTTTTTATTTAGAAAAAGGGACCAAGTACATGTGAATTTCCAGAAATACCTTAAAATAAATACAATACCTTAATAGCTTAATGTGACAAAAATCATCCTCGTTTCCTCTCCACCATCTCGGGCCGAACTTCTTCACATGGTGCTAAAATATACGTAGTATATAAGTATAAAAAACACAATGCAATTCAAAAAGGGGAATTCTATTCACAGCCTCTGAATTGCTAAACGCAGTCACCAATTAATTAAAATGTCTAATTTATCCTTAGTACTCCGTATAACTATTCCTCCTGTATATTCCACAAGTGATCGATGCGATCATGCGACGAGCCAAGGCCGGCAAAAGCCTTATTTTCCTTTCCAAAAGTTTGCATCTCTTTGAATTTCACATCTCCCCTCTTAACTAATGAACTAAATTCAGATCTTTGCACCAATAATGTTATTGCATTCATAGAGTTGTAGGATCTTTTTTTATATTGCATTCTTTATGTATTTGCAGAACAATTTTTATAAAAAAAATGTATTTGCGGAATAATTAAAGAATAATTAATACTCCGTATTATGTAATTGAAGATCGATTCACAAATCACAAGTTATACTGTTCATCTTCATTTCTCTTTTTCACTATCTGGCCAACATAGTGGTTCTCCTTTAAGATTAAGCAAAATAATGAAGTTCAGCAATTGAAATCCTCCATACCCAGGTGTTGCATAGGGTTATGAACTTATGATACCATACCAAATCAAATAATTTGAATATATAATACTCCGTATTTGTTAGACTATAATTCGAATAATCAAAATCTTTCGAGTGATGCCATTAAGATAACATAAAAAAACAAATTAAATTTATGGGTTTCCCCTAACGTGAACAAATGGAAAATTTTGAGGTCTTAAATTATAAAAAGAAATTCAAGGAGCCTCAATGGTTCGATCTGTTCTTGGAAGATTCGTTTCTCTTAGGTCTCTTCATCTGCATCTCACGCATAGCTTCAAGGGCACATATCAGGTAGGACAAATTGGCGGACGAAGGGTTTTCGTATCAATGGATTTGATTTAACAAGAATGGTAAAATAGGTATTTAAGTTAATAGTGTGGCTGTGATTAGCAAATGTAGGGCTGCAAATAGAACCACCCATTCAAAAATTTAGTCAACTGACTTTTTTTATTGAAATCCAAATTGAAACGTTATTGATATAATTTACACTTCATGAAAAATAAACTTCCCAAATTTTATCAAAAATTTCTACTAAAAAGTACTTCAAATGGAGACAACCGTGATAACACACGCACACACACACTATATGGGCGGTTCCAATGAGAATACGTAGTACTACAAAATACTTAACATAAGAACGTGACAATATACACATTTAACCTGATGTGATTAGGCATGGACTAGGACAAGCTGGGTCGGGCCCAGACCCAGAACCGGACGGGCTTTGGGACTAAGGATTCAGGCCCGTACCGGCGGGGGTATGCTCCGGGACCGGGACCCGTCGGAGCCCAAACAGTACTGGTCGGAACCACCCATTTAATTATTTGTTTAAAATGCTGCAATTGAGCCTGACCGGGCCGACCCCAAAAAATCGAGCCAGAAGGCTGAAGCACCCCCTTATTAACTACCGGTCCGGCCTAAACAGTAACAGATTGGGTCAAGCCTAAACAGTACGGGTCGAGACCAGGTCGGGTCAGCCCATCCCAGACCACCCCTAGATGAGATGCACAAATGGAGATCATTTGGTGCACTTTTTAACTTTATCAATATCAACATTACCAAGTCAATATTAAATAATCGCAGTGACGTTGATAAATATTATGCTTAACACATAAGAATGCAACAAATGTGCCTTATTGTGCATTTGATTTTTAATCTAATATGTGTGTATGTGTGTTCGTCCCCATACATCCAACTAAAGATATATTGCAAGTCCACCAGGTAAATTTTAAACTATTGATATCAAATCCCAAGAAATTACAATCTCAAAATCCCAAGCAAATCCGAGGAGAAATGCAAAAATGAATTGCCTAATTTACATAAGGTGTTTTGGTATGGTAGTTACACTGACAACAAATCACGTCTATTCCATATTTATAACTTAATTCTCTGGATAGTTACCCTTCAATCCTTCATCATTCAAGTGGGCAATCCATAAAACCTATCCATAAAACTCAGAGCCATGCGATCAAGTGGGCAATCCATAAAACCTATCCAATGAAGTTTGTAGAAAGTACATAAAGCTCTCAGAACTTTTTGGATGCATCTTTCATTTGCTCCATAATCTCTTTCTTCTTCTGTTCAGCTGGAAATGTCCATTAGAGCCATTATAAGACAAATGAATTAACACTTCCAATTTTCCATGTTTGAACCCTAACCCCCCCTGTATGGTTGGGGGATTTAGGAGGAAAGGGAAGGGGAGGAGTCATATTTAAATTAAAAATAGTTTTTTCATTTAGAGAAATTCAAATAAAGTGAAGACAAAATAGTATATAAAAATACATGGTTTAGCTAATTATATAGTTATTTGAAGTTTAATACTAAAAAAATCAGATAAATTAATAAAATAAAAAATCAATCCTCCCCTTCCCTCCACTCCGAAATCCCCAACCATAAATTAAAAGAGTACACACTCAAAAAAAGAGTGAGCACATGAGCAGATTTGTCACGTACCTAATTTAGAGACCTCCTCAATCCTTCTGGACGTCCTCACAGCAAATCTCTGGAATGCTGGGCTGTAAAATTCAAAAACATTTTGGGCACAGGGCTTAGTAGTTTTCCTATATTACTATTAATATTACGATCGCATTCCACGTATAACTGGGAAGTTTCAGTAAAACTACTAGTAGATCATTAGAATGTTATGTCAAATAGAATTTATACAGAATGACAATGTACATTACAGTTAAGTCAGGCTTATTTTCTAACAAAACAACTTAGTTTATGTATAATATGTAAATACACTCTCAGCCCCTAAATAGTGTTCTTATTTTACGTTTTTTACTATCCCTATATATAGTTATATATCCTTATTTTGTAAAAGTAAAAGGTTTACTCTACTACAATCTTCTAATATTTCCACCTACCACCATTGGTTATTCTCAACCATATTTCACAAGAGCAAGCTTAAAAGTCAACACAATACATTTGAAAGTGTGATCGTCAAAACCGCAACAGTTACACTTGGAAGATTAAATAGGAACAGAGAAAATAAAGTTGAAGCATTACAATAGAAATACCAAACTGCTTCAGTAAAATGACACCTTCTCTTCATGAAGCTTAAGTTCACACAAAACAACATTTCACTCAATAAAAATGGATCCTTGATATGGAGTCACAAGAAGCAACTTCAGATATTGCAACAGATTAATGTAAACATACCATTTACCCTAAAGGAATAGGGAAAATGGAAACTAATAATCCAACCTTTTAGCGGTCTTCTTACAATAATCCAACCTTTTGGTTATTCATGAATAATCCAACCTTTGCACCTCATTTTCATTGACCGGTTGATGACTTGCTATTCCAAGCTATTCTCTTATCTTTTCAAATCATTATACCATAAATCTCATCTTTCACAAAGATAATATTTTGCAAAGATAAGAAAATAACTTGGAATAGTAGGTCATTAACCGACCAGGGACCAATGAATGAAGATGAGGTGCAAAGGTTGGATTATTCATGAATAATCAAAAGGTGAGATTATTGAAAGAAGACCGCTAAAAGGTTGGATTATTAGTTTCCATTTTCCCAAAGGAATATCTTATTTTATGTGGTAGATAATGGGAGAAGGGCCAAAAATGACATTAAGATTTTTAATGAATCTCGAATTGGACACTTAGGTTTTTACTGGACCAAATAAACACATATTAAAGCTTTTGCGTTTGATTTTTAGCCATCTACTAACTTTCCCGTTAAACGGGCGTTTCCCTGCTAACAAGACCCATTCCCTGCTATTAAACCACACCCCAATAAACACATACACAAGAACCCCAATTCTTATCACTCACCTATTATGCAGACATATTGCTTGAAGAAACGATAGCCATGGGAGACAGTCCTTCACCATCAAGCTCTACAGAGCACCAATATTGAGCACCATCAAGCTTAGCAGCCCAATTTCATCCGTCTTTTCCAGGTATCCCTTTCTCTATCTTCAATTATCAATTCTTTAGTGCCCTTCTTTAATTCCGAAGTGATAGTGCCGACTTATGTGATTATGGACTCCGTCCCTTTTTGCTGGATCAACATGCCATTGTGGGTCCAAGCCAAACATTAATGAAGATAGGAGTGTAGGATACAGGAGGTATCACCTTAACCTTTCTTTGTTTGGGAAACACAAATCATCCTCCCTTGATTCAGTCAAGTTTCGAAGCAATATTGAGCACCAATATTCTGGACAGGCGAGATATGGTAAACGTAGGGACCCGAATGGAATCCGTGTGAAAGCTCCACTCTGGACTTCATGGATTGATACGAATCCAGGGAGACGGTTCTATGGTTACCCGTATTATGAGTTATTTGAATTTGAAATTTTAAAAATTGTGTCATTCACCCCATTTGATGTATTTTCATATTTGTGTCTATAGAAGGATGGATGTGGATTCTTTGAATGGCATGATGAGCATGTGACAGATAAGGCCAAAAATGTTATCAATGATCTAAAAAGGGAGAACAGAAGACTTCACAATACAATATTGG
This sequence comes from Cuscuta epithymum, assembly GCA_945859915.1. Taxonomy (NCBI): domain Eukaryota; kingdom Viridiplantae; phylum Streptophyta; class Magnoliopsida; order Solanales; family Convolvulaceae; genus Cuscuta; species Cuscuta epithymum. The sequence continues at coordinate 2,417,099 of CAMAPF010000109.1, read as the reverse complement.
GACTGGAGGAGGCCATATGTGCAGGGGAGGAGTTTGATGAAACACCATTCTTGGGATATGATGATACCTTCAAACAAAAACTAGAGTTTGAAGTTGAAGAGCTTAACCATACTAAAGCTGCAGAGCATCTGGAATTGGAGAGAGGAGCGAAATTAAAAAGGAACTATGTGATTGTAGACTTTGTAGTGTTGTTGTGTGTCCTTGCTGTCTTGTTATGTATGCTTTTAATTTAGTCTTGTAAAATGCTTTCTATTGTACTTGGTTTACTTTGGTATATGATATAACTTGGTTTTTTGGAATTCAATTGTGAGAATAGATGGGTGTGTTTGCTTTCTTATAATTTGGTTATATCATTCCTGAGTGGTAATGAATGTGGAGCAAGATGTAAAGTATAAAAATGGCAGGTGGTGTTTAACTCAACGAGGAATTGGGGCTTCCAATGTGATTCATCTAAAATCTTAAATCTTGAGCAATTAAATCTAAAATCGTTCCATAAAAAATCACAATACTTTAACTCTATAATCTCACTGAAGCATCTTACATAACACTAGACTAGCGCCTTATTCCCAAATTCGCTCTTTTTTGCATCTGAGTGGTTAAATCTTTTAATTGTATTCTAAATTTCACTCTAAATAAAATCTCAGACTATAGACTTAACTTCATCTTTTGTAGTCTTTTGGATTGGTGTTTGTCATCTTAATACTTATTTCCCCTACAATATTCCCTAGCGGGAAGGACTAACATATACTCCCACAATACTATTCACCCATATGCATATTCCAAAATGGCTCGATTCAGATTGGACAGTGTTTGATGTCATTCTTTAAGTGAATTGGGTTGTCATTCTAAATTAAATACTAAGATTTACTGCCACAGATTCAAGTTCTCATGTCTGCATAGAGAACTCATATATTTCCACTGGGGATGAGTATGGCATTGCTTATGGTCGGCCTAGCAACAACATTACCATACGCAGGGTAACTGGGTCTTCCCCATTTGCTGGAATTGCAGTGGGAATTGAAACCTCTGGAGGCATATTTGATGTTCTGGCCGAGCATATAAACTTTTTCAACATGGGTGTGGGCATCCACATAAAAACTAACACCGGTCGGCGGTCAAGGAGGGAACATACGCGACATTACTGTCTCCAATGTGTACATGCAAAACACATGAACAGGAATAAAGATCGCGGGTGATGTCGGTGATCACCCGGATGACAAATTCAACCCGAATGTTCTTCCCATTGTTCAGGATATCAAAATCAAGAACGTATGGGTGAACATGTTCTACAGCCTGGTTTGGTACACGGTATACAAAAATCTCCTTTCACTAATATCTGTTTATCCAATATCAACCTTAACGGTACCCAAGCATCACGCAATCCTCAATGGAAGTGCTCATTTGCCAGTGGTTCCTGCAACTCAAGTAAGCCCCTCACCCTATTCTGAACTCGCAGCGACTATCAATCTGGAGCATCGCACACTATAAGCAAAGTTGAAAAGCTTGTAATCCCGCCATAAAGAATGAGTTAGGAATGACGTCTTGGTAGCAGGGGAAACGCCCGTTTAACGGGAAAGTTAGTGGATGGCTAAAAATCAACCCAAAAGCTTCAATATGTGTTAATTTGGTCTAGTAAAAACGTAAGTGTCCTATCCGAGTTTCATTAACAACCTTAGTGTCATTTTTGGCTCTTCTCCCGTAGATAATTAATAAAAAAGTAATACTCTAGTCATCCCCAAAAAGTGAGTCCTGTTTTATACTTTCCAACAATAAGAAAGAGTTGGGTTTAAAAGTCAAGTACAATTTCCAAATGGATTTCCTGTAAAGCAGATAACACCAATTAATCTTGAAAATGAGTTTGAGAGGTATAAGTAACTATCCATAACTCGTAAATGCGTGTAACTCGAATGAAGTCCATAAGAAGTTGCACCTTACGTAAACAAGAGATTTTCTTTAGGGACAGAGAGTAAAGGCTAATCTTATTGAAAGTTAACATGCTGGGATTTATAAGATTTGAAGAATAGCCTCAAACTATGAAGCATCTATAACCATAACATGTCTACTGATTAGTCATTATAAGGTTCACTAGATGATCTATCAAAACCAAGAACTAGGAATGTCTTACAATTTTACATCACACATTCCTTTTTCAAAATCCTAAACATCTTCTCCCTAGAATTCAATATAGAGAGTAGAAACAGCTCCAGTTGTCTGTAAATTAACATCATAGAACATGATCACGTAATTTGTATTATGTATTCTCCAACTCATTTAACTGATTGCATATTTGGATCCAAGTATTTTATGTTAGCCGACCCCAAATCTTTTGGGATTAAGGCTTGGATGTTGTTGTTGTTGTTAGCATGCTACAAGCCTTTCATTTCCAATGCTTAAATTTCCTTATCAACTATGAATTCTTTCATTTCACTTTATAAAGATGCTAACTTCAAATTATAAATGAAATCATGCAGGGTAGTAATTGAAGGGTCGTAAGAAAAGACGGCATTGATGCCAAGTTGACATCCCATGCTTCTGTAGATAAACTGATAGCCTCTTACTTTCAGAATTATAGAGCAGACATCTCTGCAATTGTTAGCCTACGTATAATCATCATCATCATCATCAGCTAATCAGCTTCACCAGAAAATATAACAAACCTAAACATTCAAGTTTCATGAAATCATGAATTTCAAATATAATCTGTAATAGACATCATCCATCTCTTCCGATTGCATGTTCGAGATCCATATCTTCCATGTAATATCCATAGGCACCATCAATTGACAACATATACGGGGAATTCAACTCATAAATTACGCATAACGCATGTATCCACTGTAACAAAGTAATCAACAGGCGCTCATAATAGCAAACCAAAACACAAGGAAATTACATACCTATTGGCCAGCCCGTTGACAACTACTTCATTAATAACATAAGAGAGAACTCGATGCATAAAGTTACCGCCTCCCGCCATGTCAAGTTTAAGCTTAGAAGAGCACCTGAGACTTCGAGAGCCACAGATATTAGGGTTGCGAAAATATGGCGGAAGGACTCGAATTCAATGGGTTCAGTCCCGGTTCACTGGTTTTGGAGTTGGAACTTCGAAACGTAATTCACCGTTTCAATCGGGTTAGATATTTTTAAGTTCTATCTTGACCAATTTTGGGATTCGTATCAAGTTACTTTCGCAAAATGCACTTATGAAAATCTTATTTTAAAAGAAATAACGTCCATTAAAAAAATTGTCAAAAACATTACATGGAGAATTCATGACAAAAAAGTGTTAAAGACCTGAAATTCCATCCTACAAAGTCAACATGATAGAAGGAGTAGCTCAGATCTTAATATAGTGTTTAATTTCTTTAGAGGTATTCGGTGTGAGACTTTAACAACTCTCCTCACGACCAGACACTTTGTCTGAATCGTGGCGTCATTCATTTTTTTTCATCGGTTCGTCATTGTCATTTTTTTTATAATCGTGTCATCATTTTCCATAAGGGACCCGCACCATGGATCCATTTGGCTCTGATACCATGTTAAAACCAGAGGTTGCATCCTAAAAGCTTAACCTGATAGGAGGAGTAACTCAGATATTAATATAGTGTTTAATTCCTTCAGAGATATTCGGTGTGGGACTTTAACAAAAAGAAACCTCATTCTAATTTCGACAAATATGTGACTAAAAAATAATAAATGGACTAAAAGGCCCTTCTCTGCCCTCTCTTCAATCGCTACCGGACTGAAAGATTGTTCGCCTCTCTCCTTTGCCCAACCACGGATGGAACCATTGACACCGGTCAGCTCCTCTCGCCTCTTATTCACGTCATCTCCTCTATCCACATCATTGTCATTGTGCCATCCCTTGTCACTCTGGTTTTCCTTCTCTTTATGTTGGGTCTTGGGGATGTAGAAGGCGGGAATCCAAGTGGTGACCTCAAGCGGCGAAGAGGGCGATGTAGGTAGCTTAATAGTTATCAAAGATGTGTGTTGGCTGCGCTAGAGTGACAAATCTTACCAACGATGGTAGGGTAATGAATGGGGGGCAGCTAGGGTTTTTGTGTGCCGGTTTGGGGCGGAGGTTTGGGGCGGGGTTAGGGTTGGATGTTGGTTGCAAGTGTAGGGGAGGCTAGGGAGGGGGTCTGGGGCCATGGAGGGGGTAAGGGCTTGAATGGTGGGGTCGGGCACGGGCTTGAGTGAGGCAGGGTGAGGGGCAGGGGTGAGGTAAGGGTCAGGCGGGGTAGGGGTGGCAACGAGTGAGGTGGTTGGTGACGGGCTGTGATGATGGTGGGCAAATTTAGTCATTGTGAATGGTTGCCATTTGTGACCGGGGTGACATTGGTCACTGGTCGAAAAGAGGTGGTCATTGTCATTGCTGACATGGGTCACTGGCCACAGTGGTCATTGGGACATAGATCATTATGACATTGGTCATTGTAGCTTACTGTAGCATTAGAGAGGTGGAATTATATTAATAAGGGTATAATTGGCTCTTAGCCTTTTTTTGTCTTTTTTGGAAATACAAAAAATGCCTCTTTTTTGTTCAATGCTTAATTTTCAGTACTTCCTCCGTCCCATTGAAATGTTGTCATTACAAAATGTCACAATTATTTAGACAATAATTAAATAGGTAATTGTAGTATATTTTGAGAAAAAATTTAATAAGTATAGAATGTAATGAGGTTAATGGTGATAACTGCGATGTTATAAATTTATTATTTTTAATATTTGATGATTAAATTGTCATTTAAGAATGTTAATTGTTATCTAAAATAGAAATGAGAACCTTTATATGGGACGTCCAAAAAAAGAAAGTGGAAACCTTTATATGGGACGGAGGGAGTAATATTCTTGCGTAACCCCACTTTTATATGGACAAAAATAAGTATAGCTATAAATTTGTACAAATTATTTAATAGACTGAAACACGCTTAATTAAAAAACTATATACACTAAAACACTCTTAATTAAAAAGAAGCAATATTTCCCCTTCCATCGACCAACCTCCCTACGATGCTCGGTCGATCTTCTCCCATATGACCTTTTGCTTCCACCATGCCACGCCACCACCTCTCATCCTTGTCACCTTTGGCAACTCTCACTGTTATTAGTAATGTCCCCTCATTACTCCGATTTCCACTCTATTATCGTCATCGTCAATCTTGTCCTTTAAGGATTTCGGGCATAACAAGTAATCGTCACAAGTCATCCCCTCATTACTCCGACCTGCTGCTACTTGTTACTTGTTGCTGCTGCTTGTTGCTTGTTGCATGTAGCTGCTATTATTATTGATATTTTTGTTGTTATTATTATTGATAGCTCACCACTAAACTACTAACAATATTTTAGAGAGAATGGAGAGCTACGAGTAGAGAGAGAGAGAGAGTATTTTTGTTTTAAATGACACTCAAATTCTTTACAACTGCATGCTCCAAGGGGAGTACTTATGCTTAGGCCTGTCAATGGGTCGGGTCTAGACCCGGACCCGACCCGGACCCGATTGTTTTTAACGGGTATGGGTCCTTATTTTATTCCGTTTACCCGGACCCGAACCCGGACCCGTTAGTACTTTTAATAAACGGGTCGGGTATGGTACTTATGATTCCGACCCGTTAAGGACCCGGACCCGTTTAAAATGTCTTATTAGTATATATACACACACTAATACATAAAGTGATTAGTTATAATACTTCAAATAAAAATACAAACTAATATATATATATATATAAAGTGATTAGTTTTAATTCTTTATTTAAAAAGAAACGAATTAATACATACCTAATGTACAAGTGATAATATAATACGGAGTAGTACATAGTATATAATATGCTTTTAGTCCAAAAGAACTTTTTGTGACCTAATTTCTAGTCTAATATACGAGTTTTCTGTGGGAGAGAAAGAGACACAAAGTGCGGAATTGTACGCATCTACAAGAACCGATATTTTATTGAATAAAAGTACTAATTTTCTATGATAAACCTTGATTTTTTTTTTTGAAAAGTGAAGATATATTTTGCTTTTAAATTTGTGCACTTTGATTTACATTTCATATACATGTTTTGCTATTTTTAAAAAATTATATAATGTTCTGTCAAAAAAAAGTTATATAATGTTGTGCATATGATACTTGGCGGGTCTACCCGACCCGGTTCCGAGACCCGTTGGGTCCGGGTCCGGGTCCAAATTTTTAGACCCGCCGGGTAAACGGGTCGGGTCCGGGTCCTTTATTTACTTAGCGGGTCCGGGTCTGGAACACTACGTTCCGACCCGAACCCGACCCATTGACAGGTCTACTTATGCTAGTAATAAATAAGTGGCTCATTAAATACTCATACATGTGCTGACTATTCTATGGGCGAGGACCCTAGTGTGTGGCAGAGTGTACGTGACACATGTCACACATGTCATTCCTTTAATCGACTTCTGTGTAGATGTCTTCTGTTGGACAAGGTGAGGGTGACCGAGGTGCGTGTGCCCTTGGTCTTTGTTATCTCTCTTGTCGATGAGTGACTTTGCCTGGGTAGACTTGGGCAAAGTGTTATAACCGAGGTGGCCAGTACATGCAGTAACCATATATGTTTGTATTGATACTTTTAAGTAAGTGAACAAATAACACTTAAGGATGAAGCCATGGAAAACATATGAATACTTTTATTTTTCAGGTGAAAGATACATAAACATATTTGAGACAAAAATGTCCTATTGACATGAACAATAAAAACAACTACAAAAAACATTAAAACACCACAAAATAATTGACTCCTATATATAGGTCACAACAATAATTTACTATGGTTTTAGATTGCACTCCAAATAATAGGAGATGTAAAAAAGAAAAAATGATTATGTATGAATATTGTAGTACTCCAGAAAGTGGGAAATAGTTTATGTAGCTATTGTGTAACAACACCTACAAATAAGCGTAGAGAATTTGGTTCCATGTATCTGGTACACCGGGTAAACACCAATGTATACAATCTGAAAAGTGCAAAGGATCTGCCTTTTGTTCATGAGTTAACAATTTCCCATCTAATTCATTGTATATTGAACAATGACCATCAATTCTATACTCAGATAGTTGTGTGATGTTGATGAGTGTGACCGGGGTTTTCATCCTCTTTGTCACGCTGGTTACCACATTCATCATCTCTCGAATTGACCCTGTTCCCCAGTGCCCCTTCTTCATCACTGGCATCGTTTCATTGAAGCACATTATCCCTTCTTCTTTCCCCCAATCCGCGCTTCTAAAAAAGAGATCAAACAATGTCACCTTAACATTTCATCTTAAAAGTAATCCTAATAAAGGATTAACCCAAATTTTATATTAAAACTTCATATTTCACCATAGTTAAGAGATCAAAATGACAGAACAAGTACCTTAAAATCTTACGAGTGAGTGTTTTTATCTTTATTTTTGGACAATGTAAGATGACTATAGTGCACCCACAAGATGAATGTTCATCTTTAAGTTATGAAAAATTGTTAGTTGACTTTTTATAATTTTTCGAAGTGAAATGACTAAACATGTATGCACTTACCTCAAGTGTGTTGGGGACATTGTGGTAAAGAACACCCGTGTTTTGTTGGGGTGGACGTTCGAATCTATCCAATTTGCCCATGTTCGCAATCCTAGTCTGTATGTCACTGCTAAATCAAACGCTTCATAACCATCTTGACCATTTGCAAATGATCCCCATCTGCATTTTATCAAATATAGTTAAAGATATAACTAGAGTTATTATGTGCGAAGGGAAAGATGAAAATCTTCAGGGGAGTTTCCTCAAATATCACTCAATTATAATGATTAACAAAAAATGACTACCTTTTAAATATTCTAAAAAACAAATTAATTAGTTATTTCACTTTTCATATGTCATTACCAATGTCCACCACATTGATTTACAACACCCCACATGTCACTGTCATTCTCGCAAATTGTTAAAAAGGGATTAAAAGTTGAAGGACTTACAAAGCATTGACCTTATCGCCCATCGTCCACCATACATAAGTATTGAAGATGAGTATATCTACTCCTAGCCAATGTTTACCATGAATAGAAATTGAATCCACCTTTATGATTCTCCGTTTTGCATCAGCTACTACATCGATATCGGTGTTTGACTCCACTAAAAATGGTGCCCAGTAAAATTCGATCGTGGCGTTGTATTCCTGTGGGCAGACATGCATGCTTAAAAAATGGTTGACGATGTGATATGCCTCATCAACTTAAACCTATTAAATATTATCTATTCACATACCATAACTTGGAAGACAGAATGAACAATGTTGCGCTTCATAAACCTTTTATTTTCTGGTATAATAGAACTAACCAAACAAACAAATGACTCCCACTGACTTCTTTGTAATGAATCGCCAATGAACATCATCCTTTTTCCTTGGATTTTTTTCAATGTTTTCTTGGCATCGAAACTGAAATTACATTAATGTTGTATACATATAAGCGTACATGTTATGAAGACATGGCTTAACTAATCAAGGGTTAGAAATTCTAATACGTAAGCCATGAAATCTTATTAATAATAACACAAGTCCTTATTGTTATCCATCATACATGAGATGTAACAAATATTCCTTCTAACTTAACATATAAGATAAAGTCTCCTAATTATCTTTCTCCTAGTATTATTATTTATTGTTTTAGTTATTAGCTTGTATAGTTTGTATCTTAGTTAAACTCTATGAATGAGAGTTTCTATCCTATAAATACTGTGTAAGTGGCTTATATGTATCAATGAGAAATACCATTATAGTTTAGCTTCTTTATGGTATCAGCAACACTTGCAATCCATTCTCTATAATATGATTTTATTTCAATTCTATCACAATGACTCAATAATCATCCTCTTCGGAATCAGAAAATGTAGGCGAAACTATTGTTCTGAACTCCATAGATCCTAAAAAACAAGTAAACAACCGCTCTTTATCAATCTTTTTAATGTCATGAAGCTTACATATACCCATAATATATCCCGGAATGTAACACCGCCCCAAGTAATTGTACTTTATCAAATTATGTATTGAACCCTGAGAAATGAATAAACGCATTTTACGTGATTGTAAATTTTCTTCATTTCCTTTACGTGAATAGTAAAATTCATGTGGGGCCCACATCGGAAGTGGGGGCTGCCCGATATTATCGGGACCACATATTATATTCTCTTGGGTCAAGATAATATGTGTATGATAGTGGATATCCTTGTTGGGCCACAGAAATTACGTGAGTAACCATTTGGGCATATAAGGCCCATTTATCGGCACCGGTGTACTGACAGGTAAAAGCCATAATAAATTATGGAGACCGCTAAATTAAAAGTTGGGGTATGTATATTCATTCTAAAAGATAATAATAATTGGAATAATGATACATATTTCATTTGACTCGATAAAATGAAATATAATTAAAACAGTCCGGAAAATACAACTTTCGGGACCAAGTGTACACTTGGGGACACAAAGGGATGACCACCCATTTAAGTGGGGGCCACCCCACGACCTTAGTCTTGCAAATAGAAAGGGGAGCCGCACCATTTGGCTGGTGAAAGGGGTTGACTTGATTGGGGGACAAAGTATGAAAGGAAATAGGACCCTCCCCCATATCATTGTGAACAAGCCAAAAATTGATATCTCCATCACCCCTAAACTCATAGGCTCGGCCAAAACACTCAAGGAGGAGAGATAAGGTCTGGAAATACTCCATTCTCATCCACCATACACGCCCCAAGCTAGGGAAGAAGAAGGAGGAGAAAAGAGAAGAGAAAAGAGGAGTTTTGGGAGAAAAACTTGTAGTTAACAAGGTAATGACTTCATTAATCCCATTTCTTCTCTTTAATCATATTTCATACTCCTAGGGTAGTTCTACACGTTGAATGGTTTGGAATGGGGTTTGAAAGGAAGTCCTAAGTCCAAGAACGGACTTAGAGAACAAAGTTGACGGGTTCGTCGGAAAATAACCTTTTAGAGGTTATTTGTGTTGATATGGGTTTTATGATGATAAAACCTTGTTGTTAACTTGTATAAGATACTTCAAGAACTTTCACGGAGTTGAAAGGGTCGCCGGAGTTGTCGCCGGAGTTTCACCGGGGCCATATCGGGGAGGCTAGAACTTCATAAGCTTCATTAAGGTGAGATGGCTTTATGCTTTATAAATTTTACGTGAGGCATGAGATTTCCTAAATTAATCAAGAATATGTTTTATGAATTGATTAATGGTATTAAAGCATGTGTTATGTCATGTTAAGAACTATAACATAGTTGGAAAGCATGAAATGTAGGTTTGATTAGTGAAATGATTATAAATTGATGTGTATGATGTTCCAAGGACCCAAATACGTATTTTTGGATTAAGAACATCAAGGAGTACTTACATGTAAAATTTCACGTTAATCGGACTTCGTTTGGGCGGTCAAACGGGCGTTGACCACCAAGTCAACTGTCATACCCGACCGGGTATTAGCAAATACCCGACCGGGTATTTATTGAAATTCTGCCCCTGGGGCTACTGGCTCTTGTACTCGACCAGGTACAGGTGGGTACCCGACCGGGTACTGGGTTTCACACCTAGTAGTCAGTTTTGAACGGGTATAACGAGGGCCGTTCGGGTGGGACCCGCCCACATTGAATATTAAGGATTATTATCTGACTATAGGACTAGGTATTGTCCATAGTTAAGGGAATGTAAGGTTAGCCATATCCAGGTTAGGGTTTGGTAAGGAATAGGGTTGGGGTTGAGTATCCTCGAGACGGTAAATGATCATAAAACTCGGTTGAGGTTGACTATCCTCGGGACGATAAATGATCCTAAAACTCGGTTGAGTATCCTCGGGACGGTAAATGATCCTGAAACTCGGTAGGACCTTATGAATGTAGAATGTAGCTTGTGAGCTAGGCATTTGGGAACGGATGGGAAAGGTCGGGTAAGTACCTTATCCCTAAAAGACTCTTTAAATGAAAATGACCTACGGGTCAAGTATTTTACAAGTATATATGATAAGTATCATCTTGTGGGTGGGGTAACGATGGTTACACCTATACTTATACTTATCACCCTATTTTTGGGTCTCGTGTGTGAAACATTAGTTATTCCTCATATAGCCTGCTTGTCGCTAGTACTTTCTATGGAGTACTGACCCCTTCGGGGGCCTCACATTTTTCAGGTTAGGGCTAGAGACCTATTCCTGCACCTTTGCCTAGGGTGATCATCAATAAGGAAGACGTGGTTCGTGCTTCCATTCTCATTTGAAACGATGTAATTGCTCATGGGTATTTAAACAATGTTTTCTATTAAACCATTAAAGGGCCTGCGTGCTCATGTTAGCCACGTGTGGCTAATTGTCAAATATATTTTATTTCCGCATTTGTTTGACTAATATATATATTGACGTTGATTGTATGGGTTTACTAATCGGTTTGGCAATAGAATCTATCGGACGCCTTGTATAATTCAATAAGAATGAACTACGTTGTTCTTATTGGGTTGTACGGCGGTTGTCTACGTGGCACGGATGCGGTCCGGGGCGTGACACGAAAGCTCCGAATCCTTTCTACTTTTACAAGTTATGCCTATGGCGATTACCTTGACTATTTTATATCATGTCTTGCTAACCAAGTTCTCCTCAATGATGTCCACACTATGAATTTGTCTTATCACTCATGGATTCGTCAATATAAGCTAGTATTTGGCGAGCTCATTTGCACAATATCTCCATCCATCAAATCTCTTATTCAACGAGTTGCCACTACTAAAGACACATGGGATACTTTAGCTGATGTCTTTGCTCAATCCTCTCATGGTCACATCAAGCATCTAAAATCAAATCCGAAAGCCCACCAAAGGGTACATAACTATTTCTGTGTATATGCAATCACTAAAATATGGTGCTGATGAATTGGCACTCCTTGGCAAACCTCTTGATCATGAAGACTTTGTATAAAGTATTCTAGTTGGTCTTGATGATGGATACAAGCCGGTTATTGATGTCATTGAAGGTCGTGAAACCTGCATCTCCTTTACCAAACTACATGAGAAACTTATCAACCAGGAACTCAATCTTCTCAGGATGGCGTTGTTTCTTCTGTGCCAGTTTTGACCAACAACACCTCCAAGACTTCAGCACCACATTTTGGTAATTTCTTTTGTCGTGGAGATAGGATTGCGACTACTCTTCTCGTGATGTCTCTACATCTGGTCGTGTAAAAAATGATACAAAATCCTCTCGATAGTCATACCTTGGTGTGTGTCAAGCATGGCGGACACAAGTCCATACTGCCCATCATTGTCCCTGATATCGTCTCTCACAAGTATTTGCTTCTCGAATGTTACCTGCCTCATCACCTGGAGCATGGAATCAACCATGACCCGCTGCATGAGGACTTTCAAGACTGTGTGCTCACATTGCTTATAACAATAACATTCTTGGTACTCCTCTCGGAAACACAACATAGCTCCTAGACAGCGGGGCTAGCCATAATATCGATCTTCAACGTCTCTCTCTCTCATCCATACTTGGGTACTGATGAGATCATGGTTGGGAACGGAAATAACCTCCCCATTACCCACATTGGTTCGGGTCCTAATTCTTCTCCGTCTCGTAATTTTACTTTAAAAATCTATTATGTGTTCCCATATTAACAAAAAACTTATTTTTATCTCTCAATTTTGTTGTCAAAAACATGTCTCGATTGAGTTCTCACCTACTTTCTTTCATGACAAGGATCTCAAAATGGGATCACCTCTTCTACAGGGCCTCTCTAATGATGGACTCTATGAATGACCATCTCCTCCCTCCAATTCGGTTGCTCTCTCCGGTATCAAAGTGTCTTCTCACTAGTGGCATCATAGTCTTGGCATTCAACCTCTAACATTCTTATTTTTTAATCCAACTCAAATACTCCAATAATTGGCACTACATCGCCTAATTTATCCCGTGATGCTTGTTTATGTAAATAAAAGTCACAAGTTACCTTTTTCTATCTCTACTATCTTCTCCACTACTCCCCTTATTATTATGTTGTTCGATGTCTAGACATCTCTTGTCCACTCCGCTGATGGTTTCACATAATAACATTTTTGTGGATCATGTTACACATTATATTTGGTCATATCTTCTTAAAACAAAATCAATGGTTCAATGCCTTTTGTCCACTAGTTGAAAATCAATTCCCGCAAAAACAAAACCTACCTTTTTTCCAGATAATGGCAAGTGGTTTAAGCCTTAACCCCTTTCCTAACCCAACGTAGCATATCTCATCTCACATCTGCTCATTAGTTCTCACACCCCCTAAGCATAACGGTTTTATAGAACGTCACCATCGTCACATTGTTAAAACCATCATACTCTGCTCCTCATGCTCATTTACCTTCCTCATATTGGTCATACGCTTTTAGCCTCTTACCACAACTACATAACTTATCATGAGACTACTCACTCCCACACTCAACCAAAAAACGCCGCGGGAATGTTTATTTCATGCTCCTCCAAATTATACTAAACTCTAGATTTTCGGTAATTTATGTTATTCTTGGTTGCGTTCCTACACCACCCATAAATTACAATTCCACTCTACTCCCTGTATTTTTGTAAGATACTTTCCTACTCAAAGTGTATACATATGTCATGACTATATTAATTTAATAACCACACTTAACATTTCTCGACATGTTCAGAGGATGATCTTGTTTTTCGGCTCATCGGGCTTATAACCAACTTTTTCACCAAACACGTAACTTTTGATTTGGCGCGTTGGGTTATATAATAATAAGAAAAAGTAAGGTTAGAGTTACTTTTCTGACTATATTGGCTAAAGTTACTACAGAAGATCATTTTGACTATTTTCATATAATTTTTTCTCTATTTAATAACAGAGTAATAAAATACTCCGCATAAGTTTTTCATAAATCAACAAAATCGACCCATCCAGCCACTTTTGCCAGAACTTCATAAATTCCAGCAGATTCAACCAATGCAATCGATTTGGGTATTACCATTTGCTTCTCCACAGAATTCCCCAACTACCTTACCAACCTCCCCATTCGATCCTACCTTATCATATGGTCCCTCTCACTCTTTAATTCCCATATCTCTCCCCTTCCCACAATTCCCATAAATCACCTCCTTTTTGGTCAAGTATGTGTCCATTTAGTTCGGAACAATTTACCAAAATTAGTGGGGTAAAAGTTGGATATCTCTTAGGCAATGTTTGGTTGAAGGTAATATCATATATAGGGCGGAATCTGATGCCCGGAATGTGAGATACATATGTTTGGTTCGGGGGTTTGATTTTCTTTTTGGAAATGTTACATTCCCAAAAGTGGAAAAGGTAATCAGATGAACGGTTATATGAAACCCACCAAAAGCTTAAGTTTTCTTAGATTCCCGATTACTTAAGTGTTCATACAAACTAATTAAGTGGAGCAGATGATAGAGGAAATAATTGATTTGTTTTCAATGGTATGCTTCGGTTTGCTATTGGTTTATAGATAAGGCTTTTACTTTTATGCACAAATTGCCTTTTACTCTATACCTGGAGAGTTACAGATCAAGAACACCATGATATGTCAAAATCCATGCTTTTCTATAAGACTGGAATCCACGTGTTCATAAAAAAGGCATTGAGTTCTCTTTAAAACGATTTGAGAACTAGTGTTAGGCACAAGTAAATACATAACAAGTAGGCTAGGATTCAGGAAAGTGAGCATGCTGATAAAAGATAGTTTATTTTATAATATTATTTTACTAGTATAGAATTTTATCTGAGACTTGTCGGTGGATTTTCTGGAAGAGCCCATAAATTTTGGGGAAAAGGTTTTATACTCCGATCCAAATATGTAATATAGATATCATTCAACCAAACAACTTAATGTCACATTTCCTTAATCGTAACCAAACACAATGAGTTACACATTAATCACATTCCCATCCATCTCACATACCCGGTAATCTAACATTCTCATGGCAATCTGACATCCCTTGAACCAAACATACCCTTAGACTTTGTTATCAAACAAAGTGGAATACAAAAAAGATGGGAGGACAATAGGACATAAACCACAACCAGCCTTCTTGAAAAAAGCTTCCTGATGAATAATTATTTGGCAAAAAAAAGGAGTGGGTTTCTAACCGTGGCAAGATGCAGTCATCTGGAAACCATTCCCAATGAAGATAATCTGAATCCTCTCTACCATTCTTGGCGCAAGAAAATTGTCTGTCAAGATATGGGCATGTAACATCTGTGTATAGAGGCTTAATTGAGCTATTGAACACCCAACTCCCATCTCCAAGAGTGCATTTCTCAGGATCAAAAGCGAAACTATCATCTGTGGCATCACCAAATGCACAACTTACCAATCCTTTATCATCTATAAAACATGAATACCTTCAACTAGTACAAGACATTTTGGGAGAAAAAAATTAACTTAGACTTGGTTTAATTTAGAACAGATAATATCTTAGGTATGGGTACCTGTTATAGTCTTCCAGCAGGGCTTAAATATGTTGTTGAAAGAAAGAAGACTTATTCTACTCTCACTGTAAAATAGAGCAATGAGAGCCAAAGTGGAGATGAATGTTGCAAATAGGGATAAAGTAAACTTAGTGCTTGGAGGTTTCATTGTACCACTCATGCTGCCAAGGAGAGTGAGCACACTAGAGAAAGATGATAAGTTTTTACTTGACGTGTGTATACACACACAATTATGTGTGTCTGATCTGTATTTCAAATACTCACCAATATAGGTTTTAATTAAAGAATAAAGATTATGAATAAAGATGCAACTTTTTATACTTAATTGTTGGGATTGGAAAATTCTTCTATTCAATATCAAGAACAGAATTACAATAGGAGGAGCAAACTCTCACACTCAACTATTACAAAAAACCAATCCTCACCAATACACTTCTACTCTAAGTGTATTTTCACTCTTCACACACTTTTCTCACTTTCTAAACTGATACAATGAACAACAATGGAGCACTCTATTTATAGGACTAGTTTGGAGACAAGAGGAAGTTGCATCCAAGCTTCCAAAGTATCTCCATATCTCCTTCCATGTTCATGTGTTTGATAGCACCTTCCTAGAAGGTGTTATATGTCTCTTGGCAACTTCCAAGAAAGAAGGTGGAAGATACCTACAAATCTCCCCCTCCACCTTTTTCTTTATTTCTCTCATTCCTGCAATGCTCGCAGGCTCCCCCTCGCTAACAAGTATCCATTCGGATGTGGAATACTTTCTCGGTGGAACTATGCCTCGCGTAGAACGTCGAACATGAGTACCTTCAGCTTCGTCTTCAGATGAAGGCTCCCCCTGCTGAGGAATATCATCACTGTGAGTATCATCATCACCTACTGAACCATCACTCTCTTGTTCAGTAGTATCATACATCTCCTCGTCGCTGAGAGGAATGTTTGATAATACAGGCACTTCGTCTTCTGGAGTATGTTGTTGGCGGATTATTGGAGCACACCCATGAAACTCGTTTTCATGAAATACAACATCTCTGCTTTGTACAACTTTCTTCACTTCGGGATCCCACAACCGGTATCCGAATTCTTCATCACCATACCCGATGAAGATGCATGGGTTTGACTTGATATCCAGCTTCTGTCTCAACTCCTTGGACACATGTGCAAATGCCTTGCACCCGAACACTTTTAAGTGAGAGTAAGAAACATCTCTTCTTGACCATTTCTTCTCTGGCACTTCAAAGTTTAAAGGAACAGAAGGTGACTTGTTTATAAGATAACAAGCTGTCAGCACAGCTTCACCCCAGAATGGCTTAGGTAGTTTAGCCATACTCAGCATGCAACGAACTTTCTCCATAATGGTCCGATTCATTCTTTCGGCTACACCATTGTGCTGTGGAGTTCGTGGAACCGTCTTCTCATGTCTGATTCCATATGCAGCGCAATATGCTGAGAACTCCCGAGAAGTGTACTCTCCTCCATTGTCTGAACGCAGGCACTTCAGCTTCTTCCCTGTTTCTCTTTCTACCATGGCATGAAATAATTTGAAGCGATCAAACACTTGATCCTTACTCTTCAAACAATAAGCCCATACCTTTCGTGATGCATCATCAATGAATGTCACGAAATATCTGCTTCCTCCAAGTGACTCCTCTTCAATGGGTCCGCATACATCAGAGTGTACAAGACTGAGTAACTCTGAATGGTTCTTCCTGGTAGAACTGAAGGAAACCCTGTGTTGTTTCCCGAATAGACAGTGCTCGCATGGATCTAAGGCAACACCTTTGCCCATGGAAATCCTTTCCTTCCTAGCAAGAGTTGTCAATCCCTTCACGCTTAAGTGGCCTAACCTCCGGTGCCACAAGTTTGGTGATATCTCTTCTTCAACAGCATTGAGACTCGGATGACACAACTTTGCATGAGTTTTATACAGAGTACCACAAATATGGCCTCTTGCAACAACCAAGGAACCTTTAGATAACTTCCACGTACCTTCTTTGAATCTGTTAAGATATCCTTGTTGATCCAGAGCTGTACCGGAGATAAGATTCAATCTAAGATCCGGAACGTGTCGAACATCTTTTAAAACAAGTGCACATCCGACATTGGTTGTTATGTGCACATCACCAATGCCAATAATCTTCGAGAAACTGGTGTTTCCCATCTTCACAGCTCCAAAGTCCCCGGACTTATAAGATGTGAATAAATTCTGGTGTGGAGTGGCGTGAAATGATGCGGCTGTATCAATCACCCACTCAACATCATGAGTACCTACGTGTAAACATTCTTGTTCACCATGTGTAACAAGACACACGTCTGATGACAAACTAACCATGGTCTCACCATCTTCTTGGCTAGTATTTTGACTTGTCTGTGGCTGCTCTCGTAGAAACTTTCTACAATCTCTTTTTCTGTGCCCATAATTACTACAGTAATTGCAATATCCTTCAAACCAAGTACTGTTTTCAAAGGACATACCTCTCTCTTGTGATCTGCCGCGAACTTGAGAATTTCCTCTGTTTTGACCTTGGCCTCTACCTCGACCTCGACTTCTTCCTCCATTTCTGCCTCCCCCTCGTCTGCTGGTTTCTGACACGAAGGCATATGATTGTTCAGTCCCGGCTTCTTTTCTTCGGGCTTCTTCATTCATAAGGGCATCTGTGACCATCTGCATAGTCACCTTGCCATTGGGAGCAGAATTGCTGAGAGTGACAACAAGAGTCTCCCAGCTGTCAGGTAGAGAGCTCAAGAGTAGTATCGCCTGCTCTTCATCTTTGAGAACCCAGCCGGTGGTGCTCAACTGATTCACAAGATCCTGGAATTGACTGGTGTGTTCTGACACCGAAATACCTTCCCGTAATTTGTGGTTTACTAATCGCCTCATTAGTAAAGTCTTATTTCGTGCGGTTTTCGCTTGATACATGCTACCAAGCTTCTCCCATAGTGTGTAAGCACTTTGTTCTTGCGCAACATGGTGGAACACACTATGATCGATCCACTGTCGAATTTGTGCGACAGTTTTTCTATTCATTTTTGTCCATTCTTCATCCGTCTTTTTATCCGGTTTCACACCATTATTATCAAGAGGATCAGCTAAATCCCTCAAATTTAGCAAATCCTCCATCCGAGGCTTCCACATATTGTAATTTGTGGAAGTGAGCGCAATCATGGTGTCCGATGATGATTTATCCATAATAAAACGCTCAAAAATATCCCGTACCTTATTTTCGGAGCCGAATTTGGACAAACGGAGCTCACCGTTGGATCCGGAATGGCCGAAAATGGCAGGAACCGGTCTGACCTCGTCCAAAACCGGTCTGAAAATGGGTGAACCGGCCTCCACAAGTATGAACCGGTTCGGTCCGGTTCAGGCAGCAGCCCAGTGAGCAGACCAGCAGGCGGATGACGTGGCAACAGCTGGCTCTGAGCTGGCGCTGACGTGGCGCCACGTGTCGCTGACGCGGCACCCAGAGGATGGCTTGTGTGGATGACGTGGCGGCTTACGTGGCGCTTACGTGGACTGACGTGGCACTGACGTGGCGGCTGACGTGGCGGCTGTCGTGGCTCGTCTTCTTCCTCTGGACTGCGTGCTGACGCAATGATGACGCAGGCAGTTTTCCGGCGCGTTTGGGCGGCGCGTACGGCCTCTTCCGATGGACAAAAAATTCCCCAAAAATACCAGATTTCTCGTCTCGACGAGACGAATCTAACGGTATGATCAGATCGCGATTCCGAGCAACTTGAAAAATCACGATTTTCTAACCTGTAGAAATTTATCTGAAAATGAGAAAACAGTGTATGAAAACTCAACCTCGCTCTGATACCACTTGTTGGGATTGGAAAATTCTTCTATTCAATATCAAGAACAGAATTACAATAGGAGGAGCAAACTCTCACACTCAACTATTACAAAAAACCAATCCTCACCAATACACTTCTACTCTAAGTGTATTTTCACTCTTCACACACTTTTCTCACTTTCTAAACTGATACAATGAACAACAATGGAGCACTCTATTTATAGGACTAGTTTGGAGACAAGAGGAAGTTGCATCCAAGCTTCCAAAGTATCTCCATATCTCCTTCCATGTTCATGTGTTTGATAGCACCTTCCTAGAAGGTGTTATATGTCTCTTGGCAACTTCCAAGAAAGAAGGTGGAAGATACCTACATTAATGATCATAATTGTAACTTTAACTAGTAAGTAATGACCATGATTATATATTTATGTTCAACTTTACGCTTGATTGATAACACCTTTGTTCATAAGTTCTGTTTGTTTGTCTAATTCTTTATCTTTAAATTATACGGAATTACGGAGTTATTATATTTCACTCATGTTTCAAGGAAAACCACTACATATATACAGAGTATCAGCTAATAATTGTAGCCATTAGACACCGATATTTGGAAGGGCCATATAGTATGATAATGTGATAGGAACCTTGACTTTGAATTAAATGATTTTTTATTAAAAAAAAATTCGGATAGGGGGAACTTTTGTTTACTTCTTTATGATAAGGTGAAGCTTTTGTTTACTTCTTTATTAAAAGTCATTCAAAAAGGAGTGAAAAAAAAACTCCAGTTGCTATAATTGACGGAGTTTATTTTCTAGTTCACATATAGTCCTCTAGAATCTAGATGGTACCATAAAGATCGGGAAAGCTTTCAAGTAGAGACAGTCACGAGCCCAATTGGAGACACTATTTTTCAGTTTATTAGTCATTTTTTTCACCAAAAACATAAATTTTGATTTCACACGCCGATTTGTGCCATAAAAAAAAAGTAAGGTTGAAATTACTTTTATGGCTAAATTGATTGAATTTACTGTATAAGATCATTGTAGTTGTTTTTTTCATATAATTTTTTCTTTATTTTATTAATAAAATATATTTTCAATATAATTTTTTCATGAATCACTACAATCAGTCAATCCAGCTACTTCAACCAAAACTTTATAAATTTTAGTAGAATCAGTCAATACAGTCAATTGGTGTATTACCAAAGGGCTCCAAATTTCTATCCTCTCTCATTTGGATGAATAATTATCCTTCTCCACAATCAGAGGCGGACCCACTAAAGGTCCCACGGGGTCCCGGGACCCCGTGCATCTTCAAAAAAATTACTATATATATTTTATATAAAATTTATTAACACCTAAGCTTGTACGAGTACTAAAGAATGAAGTGGACGGATGGTATCGTTGGGGAGCTTCTGGTACTGCCCCTTTCCCTAAGGTACAGGGTTCAATCCCCATGTGCCCCATTTTTGTTTTATTTTTGTAAAAGATCATTATTTTGAAGTTTAAATAAATTTACGTAATTTAAATTTTTGGATTAATAATTAAAAAAAAATTACTGTTAAGATTAATTATTAAATGTATGATATTAATGAATAGTTTTTTTTCAATACTTTACGATTTAGAGCACTCCAATGGTAAAATGTGCACGATGCACATGTGGTATGAGAAATAGTCACATAAATATTAGTAAATAAATTCTTTCTCTCCTTATTTGAATGATTTTATGCAGTTTTGGTAAGTTTTTCTCCACACTGTCAAGGAGACCGTCTAGATGTTGACATTGTTGTTGACATTGCAGAGAAAAACTTACCAAAATTGTATAAAATCATTCAAATAAGGAGAGAAATAAGCTATTTGCTAATATTTATGTGGTTATCACTCATGCCACATATGCAACGTGGACATTGTAGCATTGGAGATGCTCTTAGGATCAAAGGGTATTATTTCCATATTGTATCCGGATTTTAAAAAAATGGAGCACCGGTAGTAAATTGGACGTTAATTCAAATGATTCGCCACTATTAAATGAATCAAATAATTGTTAAATCTGAAATTAAGATGACTAATTGTCTACAAGACCAACATGTTGAAACCTAAGAAGGTACATTTGTAGGATTGTAGAATGAATTATATACTTCGAATGTAATTTTTGTGTTATGACTATCTTAATATTTTGATAATGTACATTAACTATGAAACATTATCCTATTTTAGAGCATGTTGGGTAATACTCGAATATGATGTATTGACTGATTCTACTGAAATTTATGAAGTTACCGCTAAAGTGTCTGGATTGGTTGATTCTACTTATTTATGAAAAAATATTCAAAATATATTTTATTAATAAAGTAAAGAAAAAATCATAGCATCGCCAATACAGCCAATACAACTGAAATATACTATGAAGCGACTGGGTTGACTAAAGTATGAAAGATAGTTCAAATGATTTTATACAGTAACTTCAGTCAATATAGCCAGAAAAGTAACTCTAAACTGGCTGATAAACCTAATAAGCCGGAAAAAAGCGCCTAACGAGCTCTTATTAATTAGAGTTACATTAGAGTAGGGACCCCGTGATCCTGATTTTCTGGGTCCGCCACTGTCCACAATAATCGACAAACATTTTTGTTAGAGGAGGTTCGATTTAGCAATCAAATTGATAGGCCCATGTACCGGGTTCATGTTAGCTCAATTCAGCCTCTGAAGTCTGAACTACAAAATGTCCAATTCGCACCTCGAACTGGCAAAAAATTGTTCAAAATTCATTTTTTACGTGTAACCAACCGGTCACCCGCCACACCTCCGGCCTTATTGCCACATGTGCATCTAAAATGGAAACTAAAAGCTCAAATAAGCAACTGAGCCCGTCATACTTGATCAAATCACCCCTAAACTATTACAAAGTATCAAAATTGTAATAAATTTAAAATAGAAAATAGAAAAAAATATAAATATAAAAATTAAAAAAATATATAAATATAAAAATTAAGTTTAACTTTAGACTTTATGTTCATTCTTTATATATATGTTTTTACACCAATATTTTATTTAAGATTTTATTAATATTTAATGTTTTATTTTATGTTAGGAAAAATCGCATATATGGTCCCTCAGTTATCCACAAAATTAAATCTCAGACCTGTATTTCTGAGATTGTAAATGTCACCCCTCAATTGTCCAAATTGTGGTAAATGTGATCCTTTAAGTAGTGAAATGTATTCTCTCCCACATCGTATATTTCTCCCCTCAAAAGAACCACATTTACAACAGTTTGGACAATTGAGGGGTGACGCTTAAAATCTCAGAAATACAGGTCTGATATTTTAATTTCGTGGATAACTGAGAGACCATATATGCGATTTTCCCTTTATGTTATTATATTTTTATCATTTCGTAGGTTTTGAATTAAAACGTATGAAATATAAAATAGGAATTTATAATACTTCAAAAAAGTTATAGAATAAAAAATGAACAAGTTCAATGCGGAAATATTTTGTACTACGTATAACTTAAAGCATTAAATAAAAATGAATTCAAATAAAATATTGATGTAAAAACATAGATATAAAGTACGGAGCATGAATATAAAGTCTAAAATTAAACTCAAGTGTTATATTTTTTTTTTAAATTAATTTTTTACATTTTTCTACTTTTTATTTTTAATTCATTACAATTTTGACACTTTTTAAAAGTTTAGGGGGTGATTTGATCAATTGTGATGGGTTCAGGGGCTTATATAGTTATATGAGCTTTTCGTTTCAACTTCAGATGCACATGTGGCAATCAGGCCGGTGACGTGGCGGGTGACCTGTTGGTTACCTGTAAAAAAATGAAATTTGAATCATTTTTTGTCAGTTCAAAGTGCGAATTGAACCTTTTTTTTAGTTTATGAGCTGAATTGAGCATACATGACCCGTAAACGGACCTATTTGACCATTTAGCTTATGTTACGCCCTCCAGTCCTACTTATCAATCAACTTTTTCTCGATTGCACAAAAAAAAAACTGAAGAAGAAAAACATAAACTCTGAAAACTTAATTTTTATACTAGTAATATTGTTGACAACGTGCATAATTGTCATATTTTTTTAGTTTTGATGTATTAAATTTCTACCTCTCTTTTCTATGTTCAAGTTTCCAGGTACTCCTATTAATTGTATAAATACATCTATTTAAAAGGAATTACAAGATATGCAAAGAGAGCTGATATGGCCCACACGCAAGCATAATGACATAGAATAGTTAATTCAATAATTCACCTTAACAGAGTAACTAATAAAATAATTTACCTGAAGAGTGATATAACGTCTAATTTACTCTCCCCATACAACTTTGGTAGGATTGAAGAATGTATCATAAAGAGAAGATCGCGACTCAATTATAAGCAAAGACTTGAGCCGAAAGTGCACTCTCTTTTTAGTAGTGTATGAACAAAACTCAAATATACATTCTTCTTAATAGTTGTCAGGTACCAATATGCTTGGAAATCTGATCCAAAATTACATTCTCACTATTTACATTCTTAATAGTGCTGGGCTTTTTAGGGATGAGATGTCATCCCTTCCCAGTATGCTTGGAAATCTGATCCAAAATTAAGGTACCAATATTCCTAGTCAACAATTGTGTTCCCACAAAAATTATTCAAAACTTTTTTATAACAGAAATAATTCCAAGTTATGTTTTGGCATTATCTTATCTCTTGACTCTTAGATAAACTCTTTAAAAAAGTCAATACCCCATCTCTAATGTTACCTTCATCCTATTAACATTGACACATAAGAAAGCGATGTGATTATTAAGAAAAATGAGTTTAGAGGGTTGATATTGAATTGCAAGTCATCCTCACCTATTTAGGTATACAATGAGTTGGTTTTGCAAGCCATCCTCGTGGGCAACTCTTGATCATGATTTCAATATTATTAATAAGATTCGATCATTTGTACATTTACCAATTCGAAATGTCTTTGATTCATTTCCGATTTTTGCTAATGTTTTTAATTTGGGAAGCATTTAGTATCAAGTACAGTTTGTGGGACTTCGATCACTGTACTCGAGCTGGATACAAAGTTTTATGTTCATCAAGGCTCATGCCATACAAAGGAGAACATATATACAACAAAACTTTGGCACGCCCACAGAGAATCTAGTGGAACAAAATAATGGAGCTCGGTTTGTGGTTCACATCCCCCTTATTTCATTTTAGCCAAGTGAAATTTGATTGTGTAATATTTGAATGAGTTGAAATATCAACTACAATCCATTCAAAAAGTAAAAAACAAGTAATAGATTCGTTTGTGATGTGCTTTTAGTTGTATTTGAGTGTGTTTCTAAATTAAAATGATAAACAAAATACGGGTGAAAGATAAACACTTAGCGAGTGAAATTCAAACGTGTCTTTAATTTGGTTGATAATTCTATTGTTAAGAGAACGCACTATAACATACTACATGTCCTTGCTGCCTGGTAAACAATGCAGATGCATCTAGCACATGTTTACAATTAAGACCATATTTGAATGGAATGTGGAGTATTCTACAAGTAACTAAATGAGGAGGCCAGGGGAGGTATGCAAAGTGGTGTGTATTAGAGGTTGAAATTTTGTCTTATCAGGGCCCTTAAGAAACTTTTTTGTTATTTGTATTATGTATAATACTCCGTATTAAAATCTCATACGAGTAGACAATACCTACGAAGTATGTATGATCGTTATTACAATCCTCTTAATTCAGGTCTTATCAAACAAAAGAAAAAAAGGAAAAGTTAAATTAATTAAATATCTGTATCACACATTCACACCATCATCACTTGGCCTAGGTAGAATAGTGCAACTCACTTGATAATCTATTTAATTATATTATCCAATCTTAGACGTATGGTACTAAATAGATATTGTAATGATAGTTAAGCAGTGTTTGCGGTTGCTTAAAAAAAGTGCTTTTCAGCTTTTAGCTTAAAAAAAGCTAAAAAGAGTGTTTTCAAATGTTAGCTTCTGCTTAAATTAATCACTTAAAAGCTAAAAGCTGGAAGCAGGTGGAAAGGTGCTTTAAACTGCTTTTCACTTTTTCTATTACACAAAAAGTACTTATTTTACCAAACACTACCAACTTTTACTTTTTCAGAATCACTTTTTTTTCAAACACTACCAACTTTTACTATTAATCACTTTTCCCAAAATCACTTTAAAAAATCACTTTTTTAAAGTTGAAGCAATTGCAAACACTCTCTTAGTAATCTAGCAGTGTCACACAATTCCAAAACCTAAATAGAAAAGTGATGATTTTGACAACATCGATTAGCAAATTATTTGAGCTATAATTTGCTGGTCTGTTCTTTTCTGATTAGTTTAAGTCTGGTCTGTTCTGATCTGGTAAATGTCTAGTCTCTGTGTATTTTATAACTACGGAAGTCATGTCTAGTATGGTCTGGTTTGTTTAAATCTGGTCTAGTTTGGTCCGTTTAAGTCTAGTCTGGTCTGAAACTGATTACAATCCAAATAAAAACATCCTTGATCGATTTAAAATATTGATATTATCAAGATTGAAGATCATTCACAATAGGTCGTTTGTTTAATAATCTACCAAATTCTTTTTTCACAAGTGCTTTTTTCACTTTCTAAGGGATGTTTGCAATTGCTTCAACTTTAAAAAAGTGATTTTTTAAAGTGATTTTGGGAAAAGTGATTAATAGTAAAAGTTGGTAGTGTTTGAGAAAAAAGTGATTCTGAAAAAGTAAAAGTTGGTAGTGTTTGGTAAAATAAGTACTTTTTGTGTAATAGAAAAAGTGAGAAGCAGTTTAAAGCACCCTTCTACCTGCTTCCAGCTTTTAGCTTTTAAGTGATTAATTTAAGCAGAAGCTGTCATTTGAAAACACTCTTTTCAACTTTTTTTAAGCCAAAAGCTAAAAAGCACTTTTTTAAAGTAATCCCAAACACTCCTTAAATGGAAGACCTTCAACTTAAACAAATGCATGAATTGACACAAATGCATTTTCATTGTAAGTACAGTTTTAGCAAAATTACCGTGTTACATTAAATTTAACTTTACATTGAATGAAGATTTGAAATAATAAATTTCAACTTACGTTCAGATTATATAAAATTAACTAGTTTTTTGAACGCGCGATGCGCGAGGGAATTATGCCCAATTTAAGTTTTTGTATAGATGTTATTTTTTTGTAATACATCATAAGAGTATTTACTGTGTTACAATAACATACTTAAAAGTGAAACTTTAATGCAATGTAATATGGTTTTTTAAAAAGTGGAGAAAGTTAGACCAAAACTTATTTATTTAGTGGTGGAAGTGGAATGGGAAGTGTGATATTTGAAAATGAACTTATTCAATGCCAAATTTTAAAGGCAAGATAGATTGTTTCGATGGATTCAAATACAATAGATGGACTAATAGCTATAAGAGGAAAATTGGTGCCTTTACAAAATGGTGTTAACTGAGTCAGGGAGTCTAAGGTAGTACCTTCAAAATACACAACACGGCAAAAATGAATGTAAAGTTAGCGAAAATGAATGTAAAGTTAAATAAGTTGTGTGTAAATGAAAATAAAAAATGTGTTAATCCATTAAAACAATCTTAACGTAAGGAAATTAAAGCATTAACGATGAAGTGTACGTGGAAAGACAAATATTAAATGAAGGAAATATTGGAGGAACAATATATTCATAACGGGTAACAATATTACTGTGTAAATAATTAATTACGTAATGGAGCCTTGGTATTCATTAGAAGAACAGTAAAAAATGTGATATACATTATACGGGTTCAAAGAATATACAATAACATGTAATAGCAATCAGACCTAATCACAAAAAAGCAATAAGAGTTGCTTATTTGTGACTTAATCTTGAATAATGAGCAAATCGTTTAGCGATTAGGGGCTCATGTTTATTTACGCCTTAATTGAAAAATACTTATTCATTTAGTAAAAAATGACTTAATTATTAAGCCATAATATATTACTTTTTCCCATTAAGACACCTATTAAAAAGTGTATTCAACCAGCTTATTTAAACTCTATAGATTAGATGTATGTTAATAAGTATCATTACTCATTCATAATATATCTCAATAATAATCTTAAATGGGTAATTTTATTCAATTCAGACTATCTATTCATCACACAGAAAAAGTCTTACACAGGAATGTCTCCAAATGTCTTAATTGAGATAAGCATATTAATCCAAAAAGGACTTAATATATGAAACAAATAATCAACCCCTAAGTTAATAATAATCTTCACTGTAATCATTATCAACTTTGTCATGGGATATTGCAATAAAGCACCTGGAAAATTTATTCGCATACTGGGAAAAAAGTTTGTAGTAGTATTAATACAGTTCAAAATGTCAACCAACTTCTTGGGAGTGTATGGGAAGCCTGTCAAGTGGAAAATGAAGGGCTAATTCAGTAGGGCTATTTGAATGGAGTAGCTAAATTTGCTAGTTCCGATATTATATGAGCCCGTCTCAAATCCAATAAATTTCTATTAAAATCCATCTCACTCGCTTTAACATTCCCAAGTGCTAAGATATTTCTATACTCATATCAAGGTATTCAAAGTTTAAAAGTACATATTTAAAGCAAAGGTCAATTACCTTCAATAAAACTCATCATACTATAGAGATTATCTACCATTGATTTCTTCAAATTCACCTTTCCGTGGAGAACATTCAGCAATGCCTGATGAACCATGTCAATGAATACATCGTCCTGCAACATTTAATTGGAGTATCAATCAACTTTCTCCTTGTAGAAAGTATAAACTCAATGCTCGGTTCCATTCATGTATAACAGATGTTTCCCAAACAAAATAAAGAGCCTTAGTTTAATAACACTTCCTCCTTCCCAACTTATATTGCCGTCCTTAATTGAGTTGCATTTTTATCAATTATAATCATATTCGAATTAAGTTTTTTCACTTTAGCTAAACTTTAATTATAGTATCTAAGTATATACAATTTGGCAACATCAAATCCAGCTCAATAAACTATAGCTATTTTCATTCTTAAAACCACGATTGGTTTACTTAATTACTTCCCAAACGGGTTTTACTTTATGAAAAAATGTGCCATACTATTTTTTGAAAAAATGGACTCTGGGTTGACTGAATTTAGGCTAGTGAAATAGAAACACAGACTAATATATTCTATCATTTCCTAAACAAGAATGAAAAAGGATTTACAGACCTGATTTCTTGTAATAGCAAACTCATTATTTGAAAAATAGTAACATGAGTAAGTAATGGAGGAGGTGAAGGTGAGAGGAATGGTTGAGGCAAAGGAGGAGCATATGGGCGTTATAGAGTTCCAGGAGAAGGCTGAAGTGGAGGAGTATCTGACATGATCGCGTTGGAGTCTGAACATGCACTGTAGGGGTAAACGTGTCACTCTGAGACTCTGAGTACTTGTAGGCAAAATGGGAGCATGCCCATGACCTGTTGTATTGGAAGAGCCCTCAATTGTCATTGCAGTCTGCAAAAAAAAGAAAAGCGAAAACCTTTTGGTAGTAATTTCTATATGTACATGATCAAAAGTAAACACTGTATCCAAAAGAAATACAACATGGAGCATTTAAGCTAGTGAAATAGACACACAGACTAATATATTCTATCATTTCCTAAACAAGAATGAAAAAGGCTTTACAGACCTGGTTTCTTGTAATAGCAATCTCATTATTTGAAAGCAGGCGCAAGGGTCTAGCATGGTCGTCAGCTCATTCCCAAACTTTAGATAGAGTAGTCGCCGAATCAAATCCACATAGATTATATATATGCAATTCAGTCTTTCAACTGCATGAGCCATTGATAACAACGATGCTAATTTTTTTTGGAGGAAGAATGTAAAAATGAAATGTAGGCCCGCTACCATGCCTCGAAACTAAATTGCCGTCCGAAGCATGTTGTATTACTTGTTATTACTTGTTATTAACAACCATGTTGTATTACTTGTTATTAGCCAGTAAAACAAGCATGGTTACTACTTGTAACTGAAATGAAAAAGAAACACAATGCAATATATTATACTTGTATGTGACTGTTTAATTCTATAAGGCACCAAGATTTTTTTCAGCTTGCTCACACCAAAAGTTCATAATAATAATAAAACCACAAAGTTCAGAACTATATAACTACTAAAAAGACAAAACTATAAATTCATAATAATCTCATGTTTGAAACTTAAATGTGAAGGATAAAAATAACCTAGATGATTAAACTCAAATCTGAAATCTAAATAAAATTTGAAAACTGAAGGTAAAAATAAAAACCTGAAATAATCAAATAAATTTGAATATATATAATCAGCTAATCACATAGCCTAACACTAATGGCCCATTGTAATCAATTACATCTGACATTCAGAAATCTTAATCATAGTCTATTATCAATTAAATGGGAAATACTGAAACAACTTAAATGTTGATGAAGGGATAAAATCTAATCATTATTCAATATTTCAATTCATCTTAATCAGACGTATTTAACTGATAGACCTGTGTAGAAGAGCAAGAGGGGCTGAACCGCTAAGGCAAGAGTCAATTGACACATTAAGATTTCTGAATGCGAGAGCACGCGAGAAGGACGTGAAGACTCCGAAGAGCAGAGAGTTAGAGCAGGCGAAGAGGCAACATGACTTCAGAATTCAGATTCGGGGTTCCCTTTTTCTTTCTTTGTCGTCGCTTCGATTCCAATTCAGCAATTCCAAACAGTCAGAACAAAGAAGTCGGAAACGGGAAGCCAACTCTGTCAGGCCAGTGCACGGCTTACGGGCTTAGAGACGAAACAAGCAGTAGGTCGTCAAAGCTGGATAACAGAGCTGATGTAATAGACAGACGGGAGTCATGAAACGGAAGCTAAACGGAAGACAAATTCCTCTCGAACGGTACACATTCTAAAACATATGGCACCACCTCATAAAGCTAAATGATTACACCAACATTTTTTTTCATTCCAAAAATACCCTTACCTTCATTGACAATTATAAGCTTTTAAGAAACACTACAAGAAATGTTAATATAAAAAGTGTCACATTTTTACACTTTTTATGTTAAAATTTAAATTTTAATATAAAAATTAACAATTTTCACTAATATGAAATGTAATTTAGTTTTTGCCTAGGGCCCAAAAGTTCCTAGAGACGGCCCTGTGTCTTATCATAAGGTTCAAGGGCCTAATACAATCGTCATTAGTTCTAACTACATAGAGTAGGGCTGAGCACAGGTCCAAGACCGGAACCGGAATTCTAGAAAAAAGTGGACCGAAGGCCGGACCTATATAATTCCGGTCCAAGACCGGACCGGACCGGATTATTCCGGGTTTTCCGGTCCGGACCGGTATTGTATTATTTGCATTTTTATGTCTTTTTAATCTATATTATATACATTATAATATATGAAATAAATAGAAATAAACACATGAACTATGCCTAGTGAAAATATGAAATTTATGTGATTCAACTTTGACTCTATAAAATTTTATGAATGATCATATTAGTACGCGAAAATAATGTTCGTGCTCCATTAATTTATTGAATGATTTGACTGAATGATTTGACAAAAAAGAATTCAATTAATCACACTATGTATTATGATTAAAACAAGTAAACATAAGTAAATATAATGTGCCACTATATTCCAACTCCTAATGTTTTTATTCTACAAAATTTTACTAGTGTAAATATGTAAATAATACTAAGTACGGAGTATGTAACTTGCGTTAATGTCTAAGGTATGGTATCACTTAATGTACTTTTTAAGTAAATTAATTAATGTACTACGTACGGAGCACATGTTTGTGTATACAAAATTAATACATATATAAATAAATATATATTTATCTATAATAATTAAATTCCGGTCTAACCGGTCTGGACCGGAATATTCCGGGTTTTGGACCGGACCGGACCGGAACCGGAATTGGTAAAACCCTTGGACCGAAGACCGGACCGGTATCTATCCGGTCCGTGTCCGGTCTGGACCGACCGGTCCGGTTCGGTCCGGTTTTCCGGTCCGGACCGGATTATGCTTGGCCTTAATAGAGACGGCCCTGTGTCTAACTCAAGGTGATTGGGAATGAGTTAATAAATTCAAATGGTAGCAGCCAACAAGCATAGGATTTATGGATCTTCAAAGTAAGGGAAACCATTTTAGGAAAATTCATTTGAAGTTCGTTGTTTGTAAATTTGATCGCTTATAATTTCTCTCAAATTTGTATATCTACTTTCTTATTTGGGCATTTCGTTGAAGCCATAATCGTCAGACAAAAGGTATTTTAGCATAGCTTAACTATTTTTTGTTTGTTGTGATAGATTATAAGTAGAGTAGTAGAGTCAGTTTTAGTTTTATCAACTTTTTCTCAAAAGTGACTTGAAAATGCTTAGGTTTATTAGGTATGCACCTGGTCCGGTCTGGATCCCATCCCTGACCGAGCGGTCTTAGAAATTCGTGAATCCCGAGACCTGGACCTGTATTTCCAGATGTGGTTCATCCGTTGGTCATAGTCCAATCTTAGTTTTTAACCTTCCATCCTCCTCCTTAGCTTTTCAGCTTTTAAATGGACTCTCACTTCTTTTAAGAAAAAAATGGACCGGACCAGCCGGTCCCCTCTTGTACCCGCCCCGCTCTCAGCGCAACCACCAAGTTCAGACTAACAAATTAGCTTAAAAGAAGCTATCTATATTTATAGGGATGACGACACTACATATCCATTGGATTACTTTTTCCAATAAGTTTTTTATACTAAAATTATAATAATAGAGTATTCATCACATCCTTTGTCCTGCTTCTTTGGTAGTGTTTTCCATAGAGATGATACTTCTAGGAAGGAAAATTCTTATTTTGCTATAGATTATATTTTTTCCTGAAAAAAAAATGCTAACAAAACTTACTCTTAATTAAGTTGCTTTTATATCATTCACTAAAAATAAATTTTTCTAATGGTGGGACACACGAAGATAGAAAGCAGTGGCCCACCAATAAGACAGACTGTTACTACCTCCGCCCTCCTAAGTTTGGGACAAGAAAAGTTGGCACAGTTATTTATAAAAGTGAGTTTATGTGGTTGATATTGAATTAATAAAGTAAGAATAAAGTAGAAATGATTTAGAACCACACAAATTTTACCAAATAAGGTATGAGACAATCTTAGTGGGACGGACCGAAAAGGTAAAATGAGACAATCATAGCAGGACGGAGGGAGTATTTGTCAATGGTTTTGTTAGTTTTTGTAATCAAAGTATGTCTCTTTTTTATCAATCACAACCCCATTAGTCCTATTTAGTTCCTTAACCTGTCCAAAATCAAGGATTATTTTTTTAGCAAATCCAAAACATTCCCAAAAAAGGAATAGTGTATCAACAAACAATGTGTTGTGACGAAGAAATTCATTCACACTCTTTGTAATTGGTGTCCTAATTAAAGGTGATAAGTAAGTCATATTAGATGGTTTAAAACAATGAGGACTATGTGATATGCTAGAACAAGCAAAATTAAAAAAGTTCAAATAACAAGCTAACTAATGAAGAACCGTTTCGAGTCCAACAGAGAAGGGGGAAATGGCACTCAAGATTTGTATTGAGCTTACAATTTTATGTTTCGTAGCATTCATATCTTTAATATATATATCTCATATCATTATACTTAAAAATAATAAATCGAACCCGGGCCGAGTTCATGCCAACAATATATCAATGCTTGCATATTGAAGATAGTCTAATGGCATTGTAAACTAATCACTTGTTACCTTCATTGATTTTATTTTGAATTTTTTTCTATTTTATCACCTAAAATAATCACATTGGACATTTTTCTATCACGCAACGTGCGTCGTATAATTAGTTTAGAAATAAAGGATGATCCCACATCTCATCCCTGAAGCCCCAGTAATGACCAAACAATTAACTGGGAGGATGTAAATTGAATTTTAATCGTAGATTGACAGATAACGAGTGGAGTTCTAACTCAAATACTTGCAGATGCTCTATGCATTTTTACTAATCTCTCATTGCAGTAGCCAACTCAGGAGAAGGAAATGATATATTAGCTCATAGATCATATGGTGTGTTCCTTTAGTTCACAATCAAGTATGACTAGATGAACACAATCATAAATCCATTTTAGAAATACGTAAGCTTAATTTTCACATTATACATACTAGGTACCAGTCTACCGCTTAATTTTCACATAGATATTCAAATTTCCATTTTTGTACAATGTGTATACTTTGCTAAAATTCATCATTTGTGTATTTTATTGAAATGTTTTCACATAAACATATTTTGTCTATAAAAATGTACAATAATAAATGCATAAAAATAGAGTAGTGATGGAGAAGCAATGATTGGACATGGTAGCAATGATTCATCAGTATGAAAATAATTGCTTCTCCATCCCTACCATGTCCATAATAAATGCATAAACAATCACCGTTATTATCATATCATTTAAGTCCTCCAATTATTAAATATATCATTTTAATCCTTATTTTATTTTATCCATATTAATCAAGTTCTTCCGTTAATTCTTTCCATTTAAATTGACAGTAGAAAAAATGTGACATCTTAATTTTGCAAAAATTTGGAACTATACAAATATTAGTAAATTTTTAATAGCTATTCTAGTTTGGGAATATTACATTATTATATATTTATTTTTGTTTAACTAAATAAAATTTGATTTTTTTACGTTTCTTATTTTCCAATTATTATATTTATATTCATTTCATTTTTAATGTGTTATGTATACATTTTAACTATTAATTACATATTTACATAATCTTTAGTTCTCACTATTTATAAAGGTATTAAATTCTTCACTATCAAAAGACAACATTTTTTTGATTTTCCATCATATTCTCTCTCTATATAAAGATATTTACATAATCTATAATCATTATTAATTATGAGGTTATTAAATGCTTCGTAAATTAACATAATTTTTTTTAATTCTTTTGACGTTATATAGTTTTTATTTGGTTTTCCACCATATTCTCCTTGTATATGTAAAGATAAAGATTAGTAAAACTCCCAAACTTAATGTGTTATGTCGTGATACACTTGTAATTTCCGTGTGTTTATTTACATTTTTAGTTAGTTTTGGTTGTTTAATATTTTGGAAATTACACACTTTTGGTGTAATAGTTTAGTTTGTTAAATTCTTGTAAATTGTTTGTTGAGGTTTATTCCTTCAACCCGTGGACCCAACACGTAAGCCCAAGGGTTTCGAGTGGAGTGAGTGTATGGTTATCTAGCCCAACAACTATTAGATGAATCAGGAAACAAGAGTGATAGCAGGCAATGTAAATAGGTATTATTAACTTCGTAATAACTCCCCTAAGTACAATCTACTTGCTAACAAAGGCACGTCGGCCGTTCGTCTTACAAGGCAGTTAGAAATGCTGCGAGTAAGAATGCTGAAGCTAGTATGCTAAGAATAGAAAGTTGCCCACCCTTTACAATGGAATAAATGCTTCTATTTATACCCGCCAATGGGCAGGTGGCTGTAGTGACGTGGCAGCCTGTGGACCGCTGGTGTCCCAACTACCAAATCTTTAGCATTAAATGCACTTCCCGCCAGAATCTAGGTTTCCCGCCGGATTAGTGGGGACGTTCGTCCACCGGGAAGTGAGTTGGATTGCTCCAAGGGACCCTTGGGAGATATCGGCTGTTCGTCTCCTGGCCTTGATGGATACTCACCATGTGGACTGGGGTCCCCCGATGACCGCAGGCTTGCTCTGTGGACGTTCGTCGCCATCCCTGGTGGCCCGTGGTTCTGCTCCTTGTCCCTGCATAGACGTTCGTCGGGATGAGCTGCTGGGCCTGAGTCCTCCAACACCAGACGTTCGTCCATCCTCAGGGAACATGGGCCTGTGGGCTGGCCTAGTGTCCTAACTGGACGTTCGTCTGGCAAGATGGGTTAGTGGGCCGGACCTCGGCTTGGGCCCTTAACCCAACACAAGTCCCCCACTTCTGATGTTCTGAGCATGCGCAGGACATAAGGAAGTATGAACCTCCCCGGAGTAGACGTCCGTATCTTGGTACTTGTGTTTCTTGCACCTGGTGGAAGCGTACGTTCGTGGTCATGGTGCTTGACAGCTGTTGACGGTTCAGGAAACGAGGTGACGGCTGATGTTGCGGCGGCGCATTTTCCCGAGGAAGTGTCATCATTACGTTCCCATCCCACGCACAGCGCGTGGGCCGGAATACGCTCCTTGCCACGTGTCAGCCCCTCATTGGTTTCTTCATCGGTGCTTCTCCTATAAATGCTGGGTTTTCCCTCTGAATTAGGGTTCCCAATTTCTGCTCTCTTGCTCTCGACTTCCCGCAGCTCTTCAAGTTTTCTGAATTCGGCTAACCCTTTCGTAAGGTAATTCCCCCCCTCTGCTTCTTTTCCTTACTCTGACTTCTAGTTGGGATGACTTCGATGGAGATTTCCTCAAGTTCCGGTTCCAGTTCGACGGGTTCCTCCTCGGACTCCTCTTCTGAAAATGCGAATGCACGCTCCCTGGGAAAAACTAGTGTTTCCGGAACCTCGGGTTCGGCCACGACGGTGGGGACCATCCGGGCTGATGGAGAGCCGGGTGATGTGTCTCAAGATAGTGGGAGCGATGCCGGGGACGGGGGTGCTGACGGGGCAGTAGATGTTATTGATGCAGTCCCCCTGAATGAGCGTCCTGCTGATTATGATTCCGGAGAGGAAGCTGAATCTGGTTCTGATGTGGAGGTGTACGATCTGGGCATCCCCACGGATATGGAGCGCCACATCTGCCCGATCAGGAGTGCACTTGACCATGACCAAGTCCTCTCCCGCGTGGCCCTCAATAAAGTCCGTACCTTCCTTCCCCCGCCGTTCGTCTGGAGTGTGAGAGGTGCTGAGCATGTGATGAGAAGACGTCCGGGGATGATCATGCTCCATTTGGACTCTGTTGAAGCCGGGTTGCGGTTCCCGCTCCATCCGTTCTATGTGGAATTCTTCCACTGCTTCCAGGTGGCCCCGGCGCAATTCATGCCAAATTCTTACAGATTCATATCGGCCTTCTTGGTGCGCTGCAAACTTGCGGGGGTCGATGCCACTCTGGAGCTCTTCCATTATTTCTACCGCGTCACTCCTCAGAACGCCGACGGGTATCTGAGCGTGGCCGCACGTCCTGGGAGGCGGCTGTTCAAGAACTACCCTTCGTCCATCCACGACTGGAAGAACCGTTTTTTCTTCCTTCGATACGACGGGCCTCCTCTCCCTCTCCGGTGGAATGGGTACCCCCCAAAGATTGAGTCACCAGAGCCGTCCGACGATCTGCTTTTGGATGCGGAGAAGGTGTTGGAGGGTGGCGTCCGTCCTATAGCCGGATTTCTGACCTTCGAGGCACTCTCTGGGGCAGGCATAGGTACCGCCCGTGTCCCTGGACTTTTTCTACTCTTCGACGCTCGTCTCGGGGCACCGGGCGGTCCTGTCCTTCGAGGTGAGTGTCTTACTCTACTTCCCGTTCGTCTTCTGACCCTTTGTTGTTTCTTGCAGGTTCACCACCCGATAGAGACCAGATGAATCATGCCGAGTGTCTGAAGACGAGAAAGGCCAAGGCGGCCGCTGCTAAAGCCGCACTGGCGAAAGCCAAGAATGCCCCCGCCTCGGAGTCCAACTCCTCGGCTTCTGATGCTGCCCGGCGAACTGCCGAGGGGGAGCAACACCTGATTGCCACTATGCTGGCTCAGGGTTCTGGGGCCCCTGCTCTCGAAGCCGCCCTCCCGCCGCCGGTCGTCCCCACGAAGACGGCTCCTCAGAAGGGGACAGAGAAGGTCCCCGAAAAGAAACAGAAGCGGGGTCGGGAGGTAGGCTCCACTGGCCCCCTGCTTGAAGATGCCGGGTCCCTGCCCTTGAGCCGCCCGGCGGAAGAACTCTGGAGGGAGATGGCCCTCAAGGCCGGTCTCGAGCTGCCCCGCCGTTCGTCGTCTGAGGCGACAAGCGCTGCCCTGGCAGCCGCTCTTCAGGTAATTTCTCCTTGCTAGGCCTGGGTATACATATTTTTTCCTTGGCGTTCATCCTCTGATCCTTATCTTTTCTCCTGTCATCCAGTCTGGGCTCCTCGTCCTCCAAGCTGAAGCTGCCCGGGAAGCCGACCTGAAGGAGGCCAAGGCTAAAGCCGACGCGGCCATTGCTGCGGCTCGGGAGGCCGCTCGTCGAGCGGAGGCGGGGGCGGCTGCCAAGGAGAAGGAGATTGCCGCCCTGCGGGCAGAGTCCCGCCAGCAGCTGGCCAGCCTTGAGAAAGCTGGCTTCAAGCTTGTCCCGGTGCACCCTACTGCAAAGGATGCCAGTCCGGAGTGGCTGGTCGATACCTCCGGCTATCGGAACACCGGGGAGTTCATGGATTCCGCCAAGGATTACTGCGCCGGAGCCTTCGGTGACGTTTTCTCTGCGGCGCTGGAGAAGATCCCACCCCGGCAGCGTCTGGCGAGCGGGGTTCGGATTCTGGAGAGCTCCCCCTTGTCTCACAAGTTCCTCTACGAGGTCGGCGACAGCTCCTTCGCCGCTGGTTATAACGAGGGGGTCAAGGCCACCCTTCCCATCTTCTCAAGGCTGCAGGGGGCCGACTTCGAGCTTGCTGCCAATACGGATGATGATCTGCTGCTCCAAGCCTTGGGGAAGTTGGGGAGAGACCAACGGCGGGAGGAAGCCAAGGCTAGAGGGGAAATCCCGGAACCCCCGTCCCCCGAGCCCGAGGAGGAGGAGGAGGAGCTGAACCAGGGTGGCAGCCGACCGGAATCCCCCTTCTTTGTATGATGTAATTTGTATTTTTTTCATTCTAACTTTTGTAATGTCCGGCCATTAGAGCCGAAGAATATACATCTTTTTGCCCATAATTGCTCCATGTTCATGATTTCCACTTGTTATTTTCCTTCCTTTTGTCCTTCATTGTATGGAAAACCCCTTCGGCGGCCCGATACGCCTTGTAGCAAGGTCAGAGTTCGAGAGGACGTTCGTATCCGTCCTCTACTTGCTCCCAGGCAAAGGTGTCCCGAAGTCAGTCCTCCGTACGTACTCAAAGCATTCT
Source organism: Cuscuta epithymum (assembly GCA_945859915.1). Classification (NCBI taxonomy): domain Eukaryota; kingdom Viridiplantae; phylum Streptophyta; class Magnoliopsida; order Solanales; family Convolvulaceae; genus Cuscuta; species Cuscuta epithymum. The sequence continues at coordinate 2,378,768 of CAMAPF010000109.1, read as the reverse complement.
GTCAATGGAGCGACGCTCGTCGGCGGTTTACGGTGCATGCTCGGAGTGTAGATATAGGGACGTATTTCCCAGCACCAGCACTTGATAACGATGTCCGTCCGTCGTCGCGTGGTATGAACATTCAAACCATGCGTGGGACGTTCGTCTGTTCTGCGCGTTTATCTGGCATGAAGTGTGGAAAGGCGACGTTCATCCTCTGTGCATCGTTGATATAATGGACGTGATTTTCACTTCATCCTTTTGTGCCCATCGTTTGTAGTATAAGGAGTCCCTCCGGTGCCTCGACACATCTTTACCGCCTACGCGGTCTCTGGACAGTGGGAAGACGTTCGTCGGCAATTGACTTGTCAGTACGCGTTTCGAGTATGGACATATGGGCGTATTTCCCTGGAATAGCGCTTGGTGACGACGTTCGTCCACATTTGCGTAACATGAAAAACTGGTGTACCGCAAGAGGGACGTCGCCAGTTGGTGCGTGTGCTCTCATCATCCGCCGACGCTAAGGTCAGCCGGGGAGTTAAGGAAGCAAGGGAAAGGCGAATGTCTTCAAATTCCTCCGAGCCGGTGACCCCTCCTCAAGGGACGTTCGTGGCACGGACCCGGATGTCTTGTGTTGGTTATGCGGCGACAAAATCGAGACGCCTTAAATATCGTGGTAGGTACCGGTACCCAGGCGCCACGTGTCCTGTTTCGGTTGGGGCAATTCCGCGGTGTTGCCTATAAGTACTCAGTACCCAAGTGATCCACTCACACTTCTCCTTACGCTGCACAATTGCCTTCTCTCTCTAGACTTCTCTTTTGATCGTATCGGAAATCTCGAACCCCAAGGTACCGTTCGTTGTCATGTCTTCCGAAAGTCGCTTTGATGACGGGTGTTCTTCCGGTGACGACCTGGAGTATTATGAGCGGGGAATGCCACCCCGGCCTCCCCGTTATAGTCTCAACTTCTCGTGCGTCCGTCGTCAAGTTCAACGCCTGACGAACGCCGACAAGCGACTGATCAGTCAATGGTTTTATCCCCCAAGGACCTACGACGATCGGCGTCTACGAAATCCCATGCGTCATCTGCCCGGCTATGTGGTGGTCCACCTAGATTCGGTGATAGCCGGGCTGAATTTCCCTTTGCACAGCTTCCACTTGGAACTCTTCAGGGCCCTCGAGATTGTGCCCGCGCAGCTCGTCCCTGCCGCTTATAGGATAATCGCTGGCTTCATCATTAGATGCCACAGCGTCGGTGTGACCCCCACCGTGGACCTGCTGCACCACTTCTTCCGTCTGTCCACCTTCGGACGTACGGGGTATTTGACCCTGATCGCCCGTCCGTCCATGGTTCTCTTCTCGAACAACGCTGGGAACCCAGACGGTTGGGAAGAGCGCTTCTTCCTGGCTGGAGTAGGCTCACCGATGCCATTTTCTGATCGGTGGAATGCCTACCCCGTGAAGACGATTCCGCCGCCCATGACGGACGAGGAGCTTGGGTATGCCAAACGCATAGCCGGACTTGGCATCCAGAACCTCCGGTTGCTGGTGGCCGAGCCCTTTAAAGCTCAGGCTGGATTAGGTGCGTCCGTTTGTACTTGCATTGTTTTAACCTCTCTTTGCTGTTATGGTTCTGAACATCTTGATTCCCTTCATGCAGGAGTTTTTCCACCCACGTCCACCATGCGCCGAGATAATACCGCCTCGTCTGTCGCCGGTCGTGGACATAAGGGGCATGACAAGCCCGGGAAGCCGCTCGTCCCCAAGGTCGAAACTCGGGTGACCAGGGCCCGGACTGAGGATGATTTGGGAGCCGGCGCCTCCAAGAAACCGCGCGTCGAGGGCACTGCCTCCAAGGCTATCATAGTGGCCGATGACTCTGATGGGGAACCCGGGAGTCCCCTAAAGCGGAAACCTGTTCCTCGGATCAAGTCCCGTCCTTCTCCCCCACGAACTTCTGATGTCCGTCGTCTTCGGGATGATGATGCCCAGACGGCCAAGGATTCTGACGATGCTCGTCCCCCTTCGCCCCCGGAAGCCAATGGGTCCTCCCTTGGTTTGATTGAATTTTCCGGGGTTGGCCCGCGCAAGGAGTCAATGATGCTCTTTGGTCAAACAGCATCCTCTATATGGTGCAGCCTGAATCTCAAGGTCCCCCAGGATTTTGCCGCTCAGGAGGCACCCGAAGACCTTCTGGAGTGTGGCCAGAGCACTTTGGACAAGGCCGGGCTCTACTTCCACAGGGCCCGGATGGCCTTCGAGCACCAAGGCAGGGAAATGGCCAGGGTGCGGGCCGAAAGCGACGCCCTTCTGAGGAGTGCAAAAGGCAGGGCTGGCACTCTTCAAGGGAAAGCCGATGCCTACGATAAGCTCGTCTTGGAGAATGCCTCTCAGAAGGAGCTCCTCAAGAAGCAGGAGGCCGAGCTCGTGGATCTTCGCAGCCGGATGTGGGCCGTAGAGCAGGCCAAGGTGGAACTCCGCCAGACGGGCGTGGACAATCACGTCCCTATTTATGAGGCCGATGTTGCCAAAATCAAGGAGTCTGGTTCCATTGCCTTTCAGAAATCCAAGGCTTATACTGGCGCCATCCACACCATGGCTATGAAGTTCCTCCCGCGGCTCGTTGGCGAGTTCCTGGCCACCTGCCCGGATGCCTATCAGGATGGGGTAAAATTGCTCCAGGCCACCCCCACCGGCCGTCGTTTCCTTGACGATCTCGCCGATGACACCTACCGCAAAGGTATGGTTGGGCTAGTGGCGGAGAATCTCCCGACGTTTGAGCGTCACTTTGGGGCTCCCTTTGATCCGGAGGCGGTTGGTTTCGACGTCTTGATGGCAGACGCTCATGCAGGGGCCCTTGAGCTGCTGAAGGAGCAGGAGGAAGCCGCAGCTAGTGACAAATCCAAGCAGGCCCCTTCCCAAGCTCCAGCTCCGGACGCCGATCTGCCGTGATTCTCTGCTCATCATCCTGTACTTGTATAATTTTTCATTTTTGTATTGTACTCTCATACATTGTAATTTTCCGGCCAATAGTGCCGAGGAATAAAAATCATTCTTTGCTCCATGCTCGTCTGGCATTTTTTTTTTTTTTTTTTTTTTTTGGAGTCTTTTGGTCTTCGTTCGTCCTTGGTCCTTGGTCCTACCGGCGTCCCTACATCGAGGAGACGTTCGGTATCCGCAGACGTCGCAAGGAAGAACAGGTTTATCTACATCGAGATTCCCCCCTTCTTCGTTCGTCCGTGGCCCTTTTAGTCTTACCGGCGTCTCTTGCTTCGAAGAAGACGTTCGGTACCCAAGGGACTCGCAGGGACGAACAGGTTTACCCTCACGGGTTCCCGTCTTCGTTATCCCACGTCCATCGATCCATGGTCATTTGTGGGATAAACAGGTTTATCTTGGCAGGCTCCCTTGGTTCGTCTAGCCCCCTCCACGTCTCTACTAACCTCTTCATCGAGAGGCGTTCGCCTTCGGCGGTGGGGGAAGATCTGGCACACCCGGGCAAGATTCCCTTCCGTGTAGGAGCTTCTCTCCTCTTCTCCCCATTTTTTTTTTTTTTTTTTTTTTTTTTAAGGAGGTGATCTTCGTTCGTCCTTGGTCCTTGGTCCTACCGGCGTCCCTACTTCGAGGAGACGTTCGGTATCCGCAGACATCACAAGGAGGAACAGGTGTATCTGCATCGAGATTCCCTAGTGCTTCGTTCGTCCTTGGTCCTTGGTCCTACCGGCGTCCCTACTTCGAGGAGACGTTCGGTATCCGCAGACATCACAAGGAGGAACAGGTGTATCTGCCTCGAGATTCCCTAGTGCTTCGTTCGTCCTTGGTCCTTGGTCCTACCGGCGTCCCTACTTCGAGGAGACGTTCGGCATCCGCAGACATCACAAGGAGGAACAGGTGTATCTGCATCGAGATTCCCTAGTGCTTCGTTCGTCCTTGGTCCTTGGTCCTACCGGCGTCCCTACTTCGAGGAGACGTTCGGTATCCGCAGCCATCACAAGGAGGAACAGGTGTATCTGCATCGAGATTCCCTAGTGCTTCGTTCGTCCTTGGTCCTTGGTCCTACCGGCGTCCCCACTTCGAGGAGACGTTCGGCATCCGCAGACATCACAAGGAGGAACAGGTGTATCTGCATCGAGATTCCCTTCTTTAGCGGTCGTTGGCAGAACGGAAATGATGTAAAAAACAGGGGGCCTTTATTATTGACGACGTCCGGTTATTTTACATGGGAGTGGAAACATAACAAGGACATCAGCCTCTAACTATTGATAGAACTTTTTCAGGTGTTCAACGTTCCACATCCCGGCATGGTTCCCCTCCAGGGTATGGAGGAGGAACGTCCCCTGGTTGTATCTTCTGATGACCCGGTAAGGTCCCTCCCAGTTCTTCGCCATTTTGCCGCCTTCGAGCGGCTTGCTCTTCTCTCTTTTCCTGAGTACGAGGTCCCCGGCCTCTATTTCGCGGAATTTCACAGCCTTGTTGAAGTATCTCTGGGTGGCCCTGTGATACTCTTCCATGCGTCGAGCCGCCAGGTCCCTCCGTTCCTCAATGAAATGGAGCTCCGCTCGTAGGTTGGTCTCGTTGTCCTCCGGCTGGAAGTGCTTGGTGCGGTGTGTAGGTACCAATACTTCCGTTGGTACCTTAGCTTGGAAACCATAAGCTAAGGCGAAAGGGGTCTCGCCAGTTGCCGTTCTGGGCGTTGTTCTATATGTCCACAAGACATAATTCAGCTGTTTCGGCCAGGTGGAGGCGTAGTCCTCTAACTTCTTCTTGATTCCATCCATGATGGTCCGGTTCATGTTCTCCACTTGGCCGTTGGCCTGCGGGTAGGCCACCGAGGCCTTAGAGTGCCTGATGCCCCACTTTGCCAAGTATGCCTCAAAGCCTCTGCCGATGAACTGCCGGCCATTGTCAGTGATGATCTGCTCTGGGATTCCGAAGCGGCAAATGATGTTCTGCCAGACGAACTTCTGGCACTGGAATTCAGTGATGGAGGCCAACGGTTCGGCCTCGACCCACTTTGTGAAATAATCAACCGCCACGATGACGAACTTCCTTCCACCAGCAGCCGTTGGCAGAGGACCCAGCAGGTCTATGCCCCACCTAGCAAAAGGTAGTGCGATGGTCATCGGGGTGTAGAAACTTGCTGGACGGCCAGGGACAGGTGCATACTGCTGGCATACTGCGCATTTCCGGGTGTGATTGAAGCAATCTTGCTGTATGGTCGGCCAGTAATAGCCTTGCAGGATGATTTTCCTGGCCAAGGTCCGGGGGCCCTGGTGGCTGGAGCAGATCCCTTCATGTATTTCCTCGATCACCGCCGCTGCCAGGCTCGGCGGGAGGCATCGGAGGTAGGGTCCGCCGAACGTCTTCTTGTAGAGCTGCCCGTCAATAAGTTCAAAGTTAGGGGCACGCCTCTTTACCCATGCGGCTCTTCCTGTACTGCCATCATCCTCGGGCTCAGGGAGTGTTCCATCTCTGAGGTAATCTGCTATCTCCTTCGCCCAGTTAGGTTCGGCCACGGAGATAACCTCCACCTGGATGACGTCCGTTGCCGGTACTGGGAACACCTCCTGCCTAACGAAGCCTCTAATATGTCGGGGGACGCCTGAGGCCGGATCATCGGTTGGGGGGTTGCTTAGTTTCGACAGTATGTCCGCCTCTGCATTCTCCACCCGCGATACCTGCTCAAGCACCACCTGCTCAAATTGTGCGGTCTGTTCCTCCGCCAGCTCTTTGTAGACCTTCATTCTCTCTTCCCTGGTTTCTGCCGTGCCGTTCATCTGGGTTACCACCAGCTGGCTGTCCATTCTCACCTTCAGACGAGCTGCTACGAGGGCTTTCGCGCATTTCAGACCTGCGATAAGCGCCTCGTATTCAGCCTCGTTGTTGGTGACCTTGAACTCGAATTTCATAGAGTAGTAGGCCTTGAAACCTTCGGGGGAAGTGATCACCGCTCCCCCGCCACAGCCCCGCGCACTCGAGGCCCCATCGGTGTACATCTCCCACCAATTGTCGAAGTCGTTGCTGTCATGGGTTTCGTCCTCGGTGCGCGCGGTGCATTCTGCAATGAAGTCCGCCAGTGCCTGTCCCTTGATCGTCGGCCTTGGTTTGAACTCCACGTCATACTGGCCGATCATCAGGGACCACTTGGTTATCCTCCCGCTCGCCATTGGATTTCTGAGGATGGTGGCGAGGGGTTGCGTTGTGTAGACGGTCACCGGGTGTGCCTGAAAATACGGCGCCAGGCGCTTGATGGATGCAATCAAGGCAAGGATCGTCTTTTCCATCAGTGTGTATCTCGTCTCGGGGCCGTTCAGCGCCTTACTCACAAAGTATATCGGCCGCTGAACGCCTTCAGATTCCTTCAGCAGCACGGCACTTACAGCCAGGTCGGCCACTGCCAGGTACATGTACAATCTCTCCCCGGGATCCGCTTTGGTGAGGACGAGCGGGGAGGAGAGATACACCTTGAAATCTTCGAAGGCAGCCTGACACTCCGGGGTCCATTCAAAGGGATTGGCCTTCTTCATGATCTGGAAAAAAGGAATCGCCTTATCAGCCAGTTTGGACAAGAATCTGCTCAGGGCCGCCAGACGCCCGGTGAGTCGCTGCACATCCTTTAGGTTCTTCGGGGCCTCCATGTCCATAATTGCCTTCACTTTTTCCGGATTAGGCTCGATCCCCCGCTCGCTCATCATGTAGCCGAGGAACTTGCCGCCCCGGACGGCGAAGGCACATTTCTTCGGATTGAGCCTCATGCTGGCCTTCTCCATGATGCCGAAGACCCTCTCCATGTCCCGGACATGATCCTCCTTTCTCTTGCTCTTGATCAGGATGTCATCCACGTAAGCTTCCATTGTCTTTCCAAGTACGTCTTTGAACAACATCCCAATCATCCTCTGAAAAGTAGCCATGGCGTTCCTCAGGCCGAACGGCATAACGATGTAGCAATATACGCCATCCGCCGTAACGAACGCCGTTTTTTCGGCATCATCGGGGTGCATGAACACCTGATGGTAGCCCCTGAATGCGTCCATGAAGCTGAGCAGCTCGCAGCCTGCCGTCTCATCCACCAGCAAGTCGATCCTCGGAACAGGGTAAGGATCCATCGGACAAGCTTTGTTCAGGTCCGAGTAATCGACGCACATCCGCCAAGTGTCGCCCTTCGGGGCTAGTACCACGTTGGCCAGCCACTCCACGTGGATGACCGGCCGGATATGTTTAATGCTGAGGAGAATTACGTCTCCTTCCTGATGAAATCGCGTCGGTCGGCCGCCATGTACCTTTTCTTTTGCTGTACAGGCTTGGCGTCCGGCCGCACGGCGAGTCTGTGGCATATGAGGTTGGGGTCGATGCCCGGCATGTCCTCCGGCCCTCTGGCGAACAAGATTCGGAACCTCCGTAGGACAGCTATGACCCCCGTCCTGATTTCTGGCTCTAGATCTGCACCGATGGACACCTTCCTGTCCGTCGGGTCGTCGAGCTCGATTTCCTCCAGCAGAGTTGCTGGTTCCAGATGAGCGTCCAAGTCGGCCTGTTTGGCCTTCTCGGAGATGCTGTTGACCCGAGCCTCCCGCTCGTTGAGCTTTTCCATGGCCTTCGTGTAGCAGGCCCTGGCCATATGTGGGTCCGTACGTGCTACCCCCACCCCAGTGTCGGTGGGGAATTTGAGGCATGAGTGCCGTACGGAGCATATGGCCCCCAAGTCTTCCAAGCCGGCCCGGCCCAAAATGGCGTTGTGGGCGCATTTCAGGCGGACCACGACGAACGTCATGCTGATCCGGGCCGTATGAGGGCCGTCGCCGATCTCTACCGGCAAGGCGATGGTGCCCTCGGCGTCAATGCAGTCCCCGGTGAAGCCGGACAGCGGGGTGCGCAGAGGGTGCAGCATGTCCTTCCTGAGCTTCATCCCTTCGAAAGCCTCCCAGTAGAGGATGTTCACACTGCTCCCAGTATCAACAAGGACGCGGCGGACGATGGCATCATTCACATCCATGCTGATCACCAGCTCGTCTCTGTGCGGCGCCGGTGACATTGGCAGATCAGCGGGGCCGAAGGTAATTGCCTCGGTCTTATTGCGCTTGGTGGGGGGTGCTGATACGGAACCCACATAGAGTGATCTCTCAAATTTTTTCCGCTCGGCGGGTGTATCTCCTGTCTCAGCGCCCCCGAAGATCACCTTGATCTCCAACTTCTTCTTCTTGCCCTTTGGGCCAAGGGATCCCTCCGGACGTTTATCTGCACTCCGATAATCCACGTCCTGAGGTTCTGCTTCGCGCCGGTCGTCGCGGCGCCATGTCTTGTGCCTTGGGTTCGGCTTCTGCTGACTGTTTTTGTTCAGCAGCTGGGTGAACTCGCCCAAGTACCCCTGACGTATCAGCTCGTCGATCGCTTTCTTTAATTGGCTGCAGTTGTCCGTCAGGTGGCCGACCCTCTGATGGTATTCACAGTAAGCCGATTGGTCAAGCCCCATATACTTCTTCATATCTTGGGGTTCCGTCAGGAGGCCCTTGTCCTTGATGGCCTCGAAGATTTGGCTCACTGGATAGGCCAAAGGTATATAGCGGTCGTCTGGCCGCGTCTGACTGTCTCCGGACGGAGCCTTCCAAGGGACCATCGCCCCGTCCACCCTCTTCTTTTTGCTTGGGGGAGAGGGCCCGGGTCCCGGTTTAGGTCCGAGCCTGTCCGCCATCTTCCTAGGCTGGGCCGCGGGAACTCCGTCCCGCTGCCTGATCTCCTCCTCAATGGAGGCATACTTTTGTGCCCGGGCCAAAACCTCGGTGTAGTTGGTGCCGGGATTCCTCCTTAGGTCCCGATACAGATCCCCTGTGGCCAGCGCACTGGTGAACATGTTGGTGGCCAGACGTTCGTCCAGATCGTCGACCTGCAGTACCTCGTCCCTCCACCTCACCAGGAACCTAGCCAGCGGTTCGTCCCGCCCTTGCTTGATGTGGGCGAGTGCCGTGACATCCTTCCTGGGGGTGGTGCTGGCAGCAAACTGTGCCATGAACTGCCGGGAAAGCTGTTCATATGAGTCAATGGTGCCTGGCCTCAACTGGCCGAACCATTCCTGAGCTGGCCCCCTGAGGGTGCTGAAGAACAATCTGCAGATGGCCTCGTCCGATGCTCCCAGCATGGACAGGTTCCCTTGGTAGCTTATCAGATGGGCCTTAGGATCACCAGCCCCATTATACACCAAGTTCCCCGGGGGCCTGCAGTCCCGGGGGATCTCGACGCTCATCACCCGTGGAGTGAAAGGTGATGTGAGAGAGAAGGAGGGTGTGGCCGAGCCGGCGTCCGCCCGCCTGTTCATCTCGGCTATCTGCCTCTCCATGGCTTCCAGCCGTGCGTCCTGTGCGGCCCTTCCGGGGGACACAGGGGGCGCGGCTTCGGGGGTGGCATTCTGCTGAGCGGCCACAACATCGTGCGTGCGCCTGAAGATCTGCGCACCTCGCCGTTGGAAACGTCGTCCAACGGTGTTGACCCTTGGGGTCTCGTCTCCCCGCGGAATCTGGCGAGGAGCCGACGGCGTGAGAGCTCTGGATGCAGCGATGCTGATCCTGGTCCGCCCTCCCGTCTCACGGGAGCCTGAACCCCCACCTAGCCGCTCGTGGACTGAGGGCCGGTGGTCGCTGGATCCCGTCGTATCATCATACGACTGCATGCGGCGTATGGGAGAGAGGGGCGTTCGCTGGGTGCTTGCAGAGTACACCTGATCTCGGGCCTCCCGCTCGTCCGCCATGCGACGCATGGTGTCTGCGAGTTCACGCATGAGGCGGGGATCCTGCCTGGCCTCCAGGGGAATGAGGTCAGTGATACCCCCGTTTCCCCCTGAAGTCCATATTGTTGCTGATAGTTCCGAGTTCTGGCCGCGATTCCGGCGGCTCGACTCCAGACGCTCGGAGAGATCACGCTGGTTGTTGCTTCCTGACATCGTGTTTGCTGTAGGTAGACTTAGTAGCTGTTTGGGAGAGTTTCTGGAAACTTTTCGCTCAGTTCCCACAGACGGCGCCAGTGTTGAGGTTTATTCCTTCAACCCGTGGACCCAACACGTAAGCCCAAGGGTTTCGAGTGGAGTGAGTGTATGGTTATCTAGCCCAACAACTATTAGATGAATCAGGAAACAAGAGTGATAGCAGGCAATGTAAATAGGTATTATTAACTTCGTAATAACTCCCCTAAGTACAATCTACTTGCTAACAAAGGCACGTCGGCCGTTCGTCTTACAAGGCAGTTAGAAATGCTGCGAGTAAGAATGCTGAAGCTAGTATGCTAAGAATAGAAAGTTGCCCACCCTTTACAATGGAATAAATGCTTCTATTTATACCCGCCAATGGGCAGGTGGCTGTAGTGACGTGGCAGCCTGTGGACCGCTGGTGTCCCAACTACCAAATCTTTAGCATTAAATGCACTTCCCGCCAGAATCTAGGTTTCCCGCCGGATTAGTGGGGACGTTCGTCCACCGGGAAGTGAGTTGGATTGCTCCAAGGGACCCTTGGGAGATATCGGCTGTTCGTCTCCTGGCCTTGATGGATACTCACCATGTGGACTGGGGTCCCCCGATGACCGCAGGCTTGCTCTGTGGACGTTCGTCGCCATCCCTGGTGGCCCGTGGTTCTGCTCCTTGTCCCTGCATAGACGTTCGTCGGGATGAGCTGCTGGGCCTGAGTCCTCCAACACCAGACGTTCGTCCATCCTCAGGGAACATGGGCCTGTGGGCTGGCCTAGTGTCCTAACTGGACGTTCGTCTGGCAAGATGGGTTAGTGGGCCGGACCTCGGCTTGGGCCCTTAACCCAACATTGTTTAAATTAGGTTTATTCTGAGCTTAAACAGGTCCAGGATCAATCAAATGATCATTGGGGAAGGAAGGTGCAAGAGTACAAGACAAAAAGAAGGAAAGTTCCTGATTTTGACCTGTACTCGGTCGAGTACACCTTATACTCGATCGAGTATCAATACTGATTTTCAAGAATCCGATCTGGGAACAAAGGAACATGCAAGGAAAGATTTGGCCACGTTCTATTGTCATACCCGATCAAGTACACCGACATACTTGATCGGGTATACATATAAATTTCAACCTGACTTCGGTCGAGTATGGCTCAAAAGTCACCATTTTACACATACCCGATCGAGTACACTTTCATACTCGATCGAGTACCCGAGCTGCATGTCCCAAAAGCCTATAAATACACCCCCTTTCCTTCACAATTAGATACCAATTCCTTTATACTCTTAAGCTCAGTTTAGAATAGCATTTCTTTATATTTCTTTTAGCATGTTTAGTCACCAAATGAGGAGCTAAACTTCCATTTCTTGGTTTTGCTACTTTGAAGCTTAATGATTTGTAAGTTGTGAGTTATTTTCTTTAATCTTCTTCCTTGAATATTAATTACTTCCTATTCATATTCCATATTAATATTTTGAGCATTACTTAAAGGATCAATTAGTTTTGTCTCATATATTAATTATTACTAGAATCAATCGGTTAATACGCTTGTTATTAATTCGGTTCTTTCAATGGTAGTAAACTTGGGTTGTTAATGCATGCTTCTCATGGTTAATAAGCCAAGAGGAATTAATTATATTGATTAAACCAATAAACCGCTTGTGTTGAGGTTATCAATCTCAATCGTTTTCATCTTAAGTTTATTGCTACTATCAAGTTAATATACGGCATTTGTTCTATATTGACTCGATAGTAAGTTTTATTAATGAACGCATCTCGTTATTAATAACTACCCTCGATGAACTGAATATACTCCTCGATTGAGTATTCGAGAGGAAGATAGTTAAAGATATAACCGGGATCGACGAACATTTCATTAAGTGGATAAAAGCAAAGCCAAGTCTCCTTCTTATTAATTAAACCACATAACTCGTTCATCTTCGTGTTTAAAGATAATTTAAGTTAATCAACCAAACATAAAACCCCCCTGTTATTATTTCTTATTTATATAAAAAGAAGAGTGTTCCTTTCCATGTGGATACGAACCTTACTTCATTATACTACGTATAATTGTTGTATTGAATATTATTTTGAGTGCACACCACGACAAAGTGCACGACATGTCGCGTGGGATAAAAATCCAGTTTTAGTTGCGTAGTAGGAAAATCTTTCGCAGTGTAGTATTTAACAAGAAAAATTCGTAAATTAATGCGGTTAACAAGTAAGTTTGATTTAAGTTAGATCAATATACTAAGTGGTATATAATACTACTTCCGTCCCATTCAAAGGTTCCAAACCACTATTCACATTGTCAACTTAAATTATTCTTAATCTTTTGCTTTATACATCAAATTTTTATCAAACTTACATTTTTTTATCAGGCTTTGTAACGGTTTTAATATAATTTCTGAATATGTAAATTTTATTTACTAAAAATAATCAGAGTGTGAATAAGGATCAAGTTTGATCGTCAGTCAAGCACCGTAAATAGAATCATGAACCTCTACGGGACAAAAGGAGTAGCATAATAAACAGATATGCAATAATAGTATATTCATAAGTATTATATCATTCGTATCAGGAATATGTATGTAAATGATATGGAGTATATCATTAGGTTATACCTTTATCTAACACGTTATATTATGATTTGATAATAATTTTCATTCTAACTTTTTTAGATATTGGTGGAGTATATGGTCCAGGAACTCACGACCTACATACTCCTACTACCCAAAAAAGGCCCAACAGGCCCAGGCGACCCTAACGCAACAGACCGGGCTCCATGAAGCCCATATTCCGCAGGGAGAGCCTTCGGCACCATGGCCAAAAGCCTCAAACTCAAGGACACGACTGCTTTTGGTCCAACAACATTATTGCTGAAAAATTTGGTCTCAAGCATTAGCCTTCGGCCATACAGCCTTCGGGCCCTGTGCCGAAGGCCTCATCCCTCGACAGAAGCTCATCTCTGCTAATGCCCAACCACCGCATTTAATGTGGTGCCACGTGTCGGCACCCCCACAGCTCTGATGACTCTCCACCATAGACTAGCTTACACGTGCAGTGTACGTGCATTTAGTGCACCTAACATTTATGACTAGTATAAATAGCGCCTCTTGGACGGTTGTAATTGACGATTGAGTATTTATTGCAATCTTGCTTTCTCTCTCTTACTTATTGCTCCGACTTCTCTCTAGATACCACTAGCGATATCCCGACATAGACTATCTATCGGATATTAAGTCATAAAATTTATGAGTTATATTTTTTGTCTAATAAGTATGTTGATTTACACATACATGCACTAACTGGGCACATTCCGTTAGTTTAAATAGATTAATATGAATTAAATAGATCAAGGACTAAAATGATAAATCTATTAGTTCGAGAACCAAAATGATATGGTACTGATAGTTTAGGGACTATTTATTCATTTTACTCTTTTATAAATTGGGTGTTTTCACCTGTTGTTAGACCATTTGCACATGTGTTAGGGTATTAGGTTATCTCCGTCCCCACATTGTCTAAAAATTTTAAATACGAATTTCGTTGATATGAAAATATTGTTTCAATTCCGTCAATATCATTTTTTCTGCATTATGGGAACGTCAAAAAATAAATTTAGCATATTTTTTACATATTGATTTTTTGAAACCTAAATTAAATTATTACAAGTAATGTTTTTTCTTGAATAATCATGAAAATAAAAATATACACATTTCGATGTCAAAAATAAAATTCATTTTTTTACTTCTTTTAGTTTTAATAAAAAGTTCAATTATTTATGGATGCACCATGTACTAATAATTTGTGCTTCGTGTTTTTTAGGGCTCCAAAAAACTCTAAAATTTAAAAAATATAGTCTTTTAACTATATATACGTAATATTGATGTCATATGTAAGATCATAAAAATTTATGAGCTTTGATATTTTATTTATGAAAAAATTGGAGGACAAAAAAAGTTATAACACTAGCTTTAAAAAATTAAGATAATCAATATTAAAATAAAGGGAAGAATGGGAGGACAAATTAAGATTATCAAAGCTCATTAACATTTTGATTAAAATAAAAACATCATCCGCTCTACCAGCAGCCATCCCATTCTTCCCTTTTTTTTCTCTTGTGCCTTTTCTCTTCTCCTTGTCAATAACTCGTCTACTCTTTTTCTCACTTGTAATACCCCTTTTAATCTTATAAGGTACACATTTAGGAGTTAAAAACTCCACTTTTAAGTTTTTGAACTTGGAATCCATTTCCACTACAAATAGTTTTAGGACTTAAAAATGTTAAAAATGAACATTTTAGAAACCTAAATGTTATGTTTTAGTATTGTAAACCACATTTTGTCAAAAAAAAAAAAACTATAGTAAACCACATAAAACCACTATTGTAAACCACATTTTGTCAAAAAAAAAAAACTATTGTAAACCACATAAAACCTTGATATGACGCATATGAAGTATACTATAAATCTAATTTCTTCAAAGTTGAGTAAATTTAGTAGATTCAATTATCACCACAAATATAATCTTTTGGGAGCTAGATGTCTAAGAAAATTATTGTGCACATTGATCTAAAAATGGCAATGTACAAATGCAAGAACTAAATAGTAGGGGTTTTTACTTTGAACCGTAATTTGCTGGTCTGGTCTGGTTTGAACTTGTCTGATCTGGTTTTTTTGTATTTTTATAACTAGTCATGTCTGGTCTGGTCTAGTCTGATCTGGTTTGGGATAGATTACCGTCCAAGTAAAAACATCCTAATTAGAAGTGTGTACCTGCTGTAGTCTTGGAGCGGGGCTTGAAATTGTTGAAAGTAAACTAATTTTAGGTCTCAGTATATAATAGAGCAAAGAAAGACGGTGTCGAAATGAGTGCTGCAGCAGCGATAAACTGATAAAGATAGCTTGATCATGCTGGAAAGGGCGAGTAATTAAGCATAGAGGAGGCTTGGAATTAAGATCATATCATAGGCTGTGAATTATGATTTTTAAAAGATTTTTAAAGATCTTAAGATCAGATCGCTAGGAATTACTGTAAGCAGGAATGGTTTTTAAAAGAGAGTTTGGAGGGGCAACATGCATTAAAGGGCTTATTAAAAAGACCGCAAAGTATTTGTATCTTTATTTTTATTATCTGCACATTTGACGCAATGTTTTTGTACTTTCCATTTCATATTTTTCATGGTACTTTTTAGTTTTTACTAAGAGATCAGGAAAAAGTTAGGTGATAAACAATACTAGTATATTGCAAAATAAGAAAATATGTTATCAACTTGAACAATACGCAAAATTTCACGTGATTCATCCCAAATAGTTAGGCTTCGTTTGGTTACCAGCAAAACTTTGTAGCATTTTTAGTATAATCCATTTTGGCATTTCAGCTGAAACGCTGAAAGCCAAACATATCCTTAGCCTAGACTACATTCCCAAATCTCATTCTATTCAGCTCTCTCACAAAAACTTCTTTAGGCTCAGAGATATTCCAAAAAAATAGGATTAACAATACATAATGCCATAATGGTACATAAAACTGTTAATGAAAGTTTTTTTTTGGAACATTATCGAAAGTTTTTTCTCTTGCTATTTTTTAACAATGCTTCAGGAATGTTTCGAGACAAGATTCTCTCTTTGCAGACGAAAAGTGTCTGATCTTAATCTAGATAAAAGAACAATTAGGAAATTAACAAGGAAGAAAAATGCCAGGCTTGTTTCCCTACATCTTAAAGATTTGAACTTCCTCAATTTTACCATGTTTTAAGGGGATAAAACGAGAATAAAAATGCACCTAATCGCAGCATCAAGTATAGGAGTTGATATCACCAATTATATAAATACGTAAGTAGTAACTAAAATCAAATCATCCCGAATTTCCGACATTTATCTGATTATAGAACAGTCTAACACTAAACATCCATACAATTCGAATTATATTTAGTGCTGGTGTCTTAAAACCATATTTTAACCCCAACTAAAGAGGAACCAAACAAAAAATATTAAAACATTGACAAAGTAAAATATTTGCTCAACCTTTTGTAAACCGAGTAAAAAACAAATCAAACATAGTCCCAATAACAAGTTAACTCCCACATATAAACCACACAATTTCATTTCTAATCAACAGACCAAAAATGTCCAAAACTCGCATTCTATCTTTTGATCGTTTCTTACGCAATCATTAAGCTTGCCTAAGATTCTACTATCACCCACTTAATATTCTATAGATACAACAGCTCTGTTGCTTGCACCAGAAACTAAAGGGAACTTCATATGACATAGTAATGACATTGTTATTCAACTTGGCACAACAAATTCTCAACATGGTTGCCACCTTTAACTTTTGAGTAAGCTGGCAATCTCACCCTTCTCATACATGGAGGTTAAGATATCACACCCACCAACAAATTCTCCGTTCACAAAAACCTGAGGAAATGTAGGCCAGTTACTGTATCTTTTGAGTGCATCTCTTAAACCATGGTTATGCTCTCCATCGAGAACATCAACACTCTCATAATCCACCTCTTGACTCTCGAGAATTGCCACCACTCTCTTGGAAAAGCCACACGATGGCGCGTTTCTTGATCCTTTAATGAAAGCCACTACTTTGTTCTCATTCACCAGCCGTTCAATGAGATCTTCAAGAGGAATAGTCAACTGGACATGGCGCCCTGGGGTTAGCCTCAGATCACTCTTCTTCTTGGTCTGCTGCTGCTGATGATGAAGCCATGTTGTGTTTCCAGATTCATTGCCCGGTGGTACCTTTCCGGTCGTTTCTATATGTTCTTCTATCCAGGATCTCCAACTTTGGGTTAAAGGTGTTCTGTCAGGGTCATCCACCACATCGAACTACAATACGACAACTCAATTAGTAATAGTAGAGTATTTATTAATTCTAATGTCAAGTCATCCCACATCAATCAATCATTCATTCATTCACATCATTACCCCAGTGCCACAAAGGCTCCCACCTATGGTGAGGTAAGGGGGGTCGGATGTACGCAACATTACCCTTGTACTAAAGCACAGAGAGACTGTTCCCGGATGACCGATGGTGAAAATCGTGTCGAAAATTGCATGAATTGACCACTGCTTCATAACAAAGAAGCGCGGACAATTTAGTGAGCCACTTTGCTCTATTACATCATATTTCGAAGCCAAAAAATAGTGAGATTTGGCTCCATTGCAAAATGATGAAAATCATCTCACATCAATCAAATACAAAAAATGCAAACTGAATCATGTCCATGGATTCTGTCCCCTCATTTCCATGAAAAACCAACAAATGTATAGTTGTGTTTGGTGTCTCAAGTATGGAGTTAAATGTATGGTTATGTTTGGTGTCTCGTGAATGGAGTTATTTTTCTAGGGAAATTATTTTTAACTCTTAAATCTTAACTAACTTAAAACAATAAACAAAGAAAACAATATAATCATCAATACTAGCACTCAAGTGGTTTTCAATGTTAGTATGAAATAAGTTAACTAATTTCATCTTCTATATATTCTTAAGAATGAATTTTAAAGACAATTTCATGCACTAAGAGATTGTTTGTTTTCAAGGAAAATGCATTAAATTCCATAGAGAATAAGTCCGCATTAAAAAAAAGGATATCCGTATGAACCAAATTCTAGAGGAAAAATATATCAGAGGAGTGGATGTGGTTTATTTTTACTGTCTTCCCAGGATTCTTTTGCGCATAAGAAACTCTAGAGTACACTGAATTTACTGGCACACAAAACGAATAGACCTTAAAAAACTTTCTTTTGATTGCCGCCATCTTTTGGATCCTTGGTTTGCTACTCCAAGAACGTAATTGCTGTTGTGCTCTAGGGTAGTTCCATTTATGTCTCATGTCTCATAAGATTATTGTATTCAGACGGGTGGTTGCTTTTCAACAGGATATCTCTATAGAATTTGTCCTAGAGCTCCCTTCGAATTTCGTCCAATGGATAAAAGGATGTTCCAGTAGGAGACCATTGAGACACTATAATAGTGTAAAGCTACGCCTTACAATCTTACATGAGCCCAAAAGCTATCAATAATTTAGATTCCCCCTTATGCATTTAAGTAAAGTGCTGATCCGCCTTTGCAATCTACGCCATCGGGTAATTACCGTTGACGTTTAGAGTTCAAGTGGTTTTGTGGTGATGTGAAAATCCTCCCGGGAAGTGGCAAGTAGATTCATACCTTTCAGTGAACTATTTAGCATCTCTTCAAGCTTTCTGAAGCTTCTTTAAGAAGATAAAATGTCTGCGACAGTGCAACACTTTGTACTAATTTTCTACTTCTCCCTCACTTCTTCATGTATAGTGGCAGATCGAACCAATTGATACGGAGCAAATAGTAGAAAGGAACTAAGATAACTATTTGAAAAGAATAAATAATGACTGAAAAAAAAGCTTCTGAGAAACTAGCCGAGAGCTCCGGAGGAACCCTCCTGCAAGAATAGAACTTGCTCTTGCCAAAGGCTGCCAATTACTATATTCTCAAGTCTCAACTCTTGATATCATTTCAGGACAAAGCCTAATTCATAAGTAAGGGAATTGCTAAATTAAAGAATACAATTTGATCCATTAAATCAATTATTCCCTGGTTATTTGTCCATCCCAAATCAATAATCAATTAACTTAAAATCCCAAATCAATAATCAATTAACTTAATAAGCTCCTTCTTTATTTGACAAGTTCCACATATGATATTCCTTATGTGTATCAGTTTCTGAGCCCTAATTTTGCTTTCCCTATATTGGTACAGTCATTTTGTTGGGAAAACTTGGTGTTTAAACCATCAAATTATACAGTGGCAATGTGAAGGTTTTCTATGATACATGTATAATTGCTTTCTACCGGAGCAATGCGATCCGAGTGAGATATAATTTAGAAATTTATTTTAGTTTACTAGGTTTGTTGGAAATGTAAGCTATCCTATTGTGCTATTGTCTTTTATACCCTATCGAAGTTCTGGTGGGGGCAGAATTTCATATATAACTGGAGTACACAACTAAACACTTCAAAAAAGTGCCCTTACCACTGTTTGACAAATTTATTAAGCACTTCGGCTTGATTTTTATGCATTAAATAAACATGAGGAGATTGGTTTAAATGTTTAATTCCATATCAATTACTAGTACGGAGTAGTTATTTAAGCACATATATCAATTTTTTCTGTTCCTGAGTAGCATTGAAAATAAATTGCTATGCAAGTGCATTCCTGAGTAGCATTGAAAATAAGTTGCTATGCAAGTGCATTCCTTAGCATTGAAAATAAATTGCTACAAAAGTGCATTGGAACTTTAATTTAGTGGCTTGAAAATTTTTTGTCAATTTTTTAAAGAGCAGTCTTAAGAAAATGAAAACTATCAATACAATGTCATAAAGGACATTTTAGATATTAAAGCAGAATTAAGGATATTTTATACTAAGTACTAACCAAAGGCTTAAAAACTTAAATAATTTTCCATGAAATTTAATTCCAATTTTCCATGGCCATATCAGACCCCAGGTCTTTGTTTTCCAGTAAAATGATCTAAACTTAATCCACCTTTCATGGGAACCTAATGTAATAGAAAGTAAATGAATTTTGTTATGCTGACTCCCAACGGTTGGAACACTAAATACTTTCCAAAGTAACCAGCATTCCATGGAATACCTTTTATTGGGATTCTCCAAGCGGGATCTATGTTCTTTTCTAATTTCAATTGCTAGCATTAATCAAATAAACTCATCACCAAATTTCAGAAACAACAAAGACTTGCAGCCATAATTTATGAGATTTTGAAATTCAACCTTCACAGAGGAACAGAGCTCAGGGAGAAATTTCTTGTGGGACTGTACACTGGCGGCCAAGTTTCGCGATATGCCCACAAATTGAAGGTCACCGTTACTGTCGTAGACCGCATATACACCGGAAGCTTTCGGGAACACGCTATCGATTGCGCCGTGTTCGGATGGAACAGAAACCGAGCCTGTCTCTGAGAGCTTATTTGCAACGGCAACGACGACTTTTGGACACCGAGGTTTTGTCTCGTTTGTTGGCCGAAGGGTTATCGACGGGAAGATTGAAGATTTCCGGAGAGAATGGAATGAGAGAGAATTGTGTAAATATCCGGTGGATAATGAAGGAGTAGAAGATCGGGGGTTCACCGTCGCCGGGGATGAGAAACTGATTGTGGCCATCGATGATAAATCGATTAGACACGACTGCGAGCGTGAAGAGTTCGTATATGCTACCACCGGCTATATGGTAGTAAAGCCGGCCCAGTAACAGGCCGGTGAAAAATAGGGAAAAAATTCGGTGTCAGTTTTGTAATTAATTTAAAAATTGCGGTTTCTGCTAAATAAGTATCGGTGTACAGTTAATGAGTAATAGTCCAATTTTAATGAGTATTAAGCGTACAATAATGATCACCATGTTAGTACAAGAAAGCTGATATCACAACTAAAAAACGGTGACATTTTCGTAATTTTAGTGAAAATCGCGTTTTGCGTTAGATGAACATTAATACATTTTCAATGAGCATCAGACGTATTGTATTGAGCATTAAAAGACGAATAATGAGTGTTGTGATATCAACTTCATACATTGTAATTAACTTTTTTTCCTTACTTTTTCTTTTATAAAAACTCATTAAATTATATCTATAATCAATTCTTATGAACTTTAATATGCGAATCTAATGTAATATGATACTTTTGAAACGTACATTGTTATGACATTTTTAAAATGAGCACATCAGTACCAAATGAGCATATGTAACATACAAATGAGCATTGATATGAATATGACATTTTAAAATGCGTATTACATTAATACCAAATGAGCATACATAAATCATGAAATGAGCAACGAAAATTCAAGTTTTTCATTTAGAATCTCTAGTATGCTCAATTTTTCATTTATTTACATCATTTTATTCTCTAGTATGCTCACGTTTTCATTTGTGTATGCTCATTTGAATTTCCCAACGAAAAATTCAAAAAACTCAATTAGAATCTTTAGTATGCTCAATTTTTCATTTATGTACATCATTTGAATTCTCTAGTATGCTCAAGTTTGCATTTGTGTATGCTCGTTTGAATTTCCCAACGTGCTCAAAATTATCATTTATGTAAGTTCATTTCTTTTATTCATTATGCACATTTATTATAAACACTTTACTCATTACCAATATAACACAAAATTTATGTTAGTAATTAACAAACTCAAAATATTAATACACAATATTAAAATACAATTTAAAAATACATTAAAAAAGGTGATAGTGTGGTTTGACTATTTGAGAACTTTATATGCCCACTTTTTCTCTAAGGTACGAAGGATTAAAATAGGCTTCTCCATCATCGACCTCAGCAATTCTCCTGGCCAAGACCTCAGTGATTCTCTCGGCCAAGACCTCAGCGAGCACCTCCGTCGTCGATTAGCGAGCAGCGAGCAACACTTCCATCGTCTCCACCGAACAATCCGCAGATCCCTTCTAGCCCAACGGTTCAAGCACAACATGGAAGAAGTTTTGCCACTAGATCTGTAACTAATTGCAAAAAAACCCGGTTATACCATGCCTATGTACAGCCGGTTGTACGATAGTATTTGCGGAGCGTGAAAGTGTGAAAGTGCGAGCTACTGAGCTAGTACTGCTCTGGTAAATCGGTTTGGGACTTTGGCCCTTTCTTACTTTTTTTTAGAAGAGGGCCCTTCCTTACTATTTTTTTCAATTTTAGGCCCGCTTCCAAAAATCGAATTAAAAGGTTTTTACTTTTTAAAATTAATTAATTTCACTTCTCCATCTTTACTCAAAATAGAAATAGGAGTGATATCTTTGGCTTCTAAAAATTGCTTCTGGGCGCAATTTGAAATACTGAAAAGAATTTCTACACTTTCCCCTTTCTAACATTTGTTTGTGTTTTTTGAAGGAGTAGAAAAAAATTTAGGAAATAGATTCAAACGCTTCTCTCAAAACAAAAAAAATCACATCATAGACAATTATCATCATCATCATCATTATTACCAGGGCCGGCTCAGAGGGAGGAGACTCGGTGCAATTGCACAGGGCCTCAAAATTTGGAGGGCCCAAAAAAAATTAGTAATAGTATTATGAGTAGTATATAGCCCCCATCCAAAAAAAAATAGTATATAGCCCAAGTCCAATTAGAAACTCAATAGTCTGTAGAGGATAGCGCAATAGCATCGATTCACCCATTCGGCCTTGTCGCAGCACCTTCGTCGACCAAGGCCACCTGACCTCCATCTAGGCCTCTAGGGACACCACCGCAGCACGACAGCAGTCCAACACGACACCTCCGTCAGTCCGCCGGCTCAGCACTAGTCAGCAGTCGCACGCCAATCTCCACCGCAGCCTTAAGTTAACTATTTGACTATTTGAATTGATTTTTATATGTTTGCGGGTTTAGTAGATTTTTAATGTTTATGCCCTATGCCTACTCCTATTCTCCTAATCTATTACAGTATTACTCCGTATGAAATTTAAAAACAAATTAGATATTCAAGTTGCTATTTTTTATTTTGTGTGATGAATTAATTTAACAGATTTGGTGTAAATGTATAAATATGTTATTACTTGTTACTTTTTAGGTTGTGGGTTTAAAGTAATTAATACAAAATTGAATTAAATTTTAACTTAAAATAACTTAATTTTTTAGTAGATGACTTTGCATCTAAATAAGTTCGAAGAATGTCTCTCTTTTCATGAAATGTATTTTATAAATGAATACATTTTTTTTGCTATTATGTTTAATATAACTCGAATTTTAACATAAATTTACGATAATTTATTACTATTATCATTATTATTTATCTTGAATTTCTCTTTGTGTTGGAGAGAAGGGCCCAATTTTTTTTGTTCGCACCAGGTCTTTATATTTTCAGGACCGGCCCTGATTATTACTATAATTATTGTTGTTGTTGTTGTTTCTTCTTCTCCATTCTGATGCAAATTCATCATGAACTTTCCATTAGAATAATTTAATGTTTTTATTATCTTTTTATTATTTGTTTAACAATGTTTTGTACTCAACACTAGACATTTTCTATTCTAATAAGAAATCTTATACGAAGTACATGTTTTTCTATTAAAAATCCTAAGAAACTCTTAAACAACTTCATAGTGCATGATTTAAAAAACAAGTACCATAATAAAATTAAAGTTAGAGAATATTATCAAGTGTTTCAAAGGTTTCCATATCAATAGTAAAAAAAAGTGTTTTGATATCTCATTGGAAATATTTATCAAGTTGTAAAACTCGTATTCATAATTCATTTTCAAAGTATTATGAGATGAGTATTGTATGCACTGAACTCTAAATGCAAGACTCTATCTACCTCAAATATGTTTTATTTACTACGAAAAATTGTTATATTACAGAAAACAAACTAAGTATTTTGATTTGATCATGTATTGGTGAATGTTCTTTCGCCTCAAGCGTTTTATATCTCCTTGGAAATGTTGTTTTGAGTTCTAAAACTCGTGTTCATACTTCATTTACAATGTAATAAAGAATATCTACATATTAACATCAAATAATAAACATTTCCGAGTTTGGAGATGGTATTTGATTTGATCATATCTTGTTGTATTTCGACGAAATGCTTCGGGGAGTTGAAGAAAAGCATAGATCCGGAGATTCCCGAATAGGGCAACTAGGGCAACCTTTAGAACTGCTGGTGAATCCATGGGCAGGAAAGAGACAACTTGGCGAACTTGAAATTCAATGGAACCTCTTTTTTGTTGGTTTTGGTTTTTATTAATAGTCGAAAGAGATGAGTTTTTTTTTATCATAAACTAAATGAACTCCCTTCATTGATATCATTCCATTCCAAGCGTTTTATAGTCTGCTGGAAAGATCTTATCAAATTCTAAAATTCATTTTCAAACTTCGTATATAAAATATTAAAGGATAGGTCTGTATTACTCAGAAATAAACATGTGGGTTAGGTTTTGCACGGCAATCAGATAATAAACGCAATAACAGAGACTAAATGAGAATATTAATGATGTATTGAATACAAGAAAGATTTATAGATGAGGAAGAATGACGTATTCAGTAGCCTTCAGATACATAATACACACACACTAGTGTTTCATCGCGCAAGGCGCGAGAGCTTTTGCCCAATGTAAAAATAAAGTTTTTTGTAAATAACTATTATATGTGAGATTCTTGCAAGATTTTTTAAACAGTGTACGAAATTGTCCTACTTTTTTGCAAATGATTAAATCAATTACTTCCTCCGTCCCATTGGACTTTGCCAACTTTCCCTTTTTTGTTATCCCACAAAACTTTGTCACTTTCCCATTAAAGTAACTATTTTGTGGTTCTGCTCATTTCTCTCTCTTCTGCACAAACTTCAACCACATTTTTACTATTCTTATTTCTCACCCAATTACAAAAGTGCAAAGTCCATTGGGACGGAGGTAATATATTTTTAGTCCAGCAAATATTGTATGGATGATGTGCTCTTATGTTAAAAACTATGTGTTTCTATGAGTTTATTATATCTTTCCATTTAAGTATATGAAATAGTTGTAATGGCAATAGATTTTTATTATGAATTTAGACTATAGTGTTATTAGACATCTTATATCATGTACTGATTGAGCTGGTAGATGCATATGTGTTATCAACTTCGAAGTTAAAAAAAAAATTCCAAGTACAAGTATTCTACAAGTTAAGAGATAATATTTTTAGCCTACCTGGGGCTGGTCTCTCTATAACTGGGTTAGACGCATACTTTACCAGTGAATGAAGTCAACATGAATGATACTTTACCGTACATATCCATAAGATTACAATGAGGTATACACCCTAGTAAATAATTACAATAAAAGTTAATATCTATATATAGAGCGGTTCCAGTGAGAAAGAACACTGTTAGGAGATAAATAATAATGAATCTGGACAAGAATAATCCCAACTATGAGTGATCTGCTTGAAATAATCCAAAGTATCAATTATCTCAAAATAATCCCAACTATTGAAAAATCTTCTCAAAATACTCCACTTACTCCTAAATATTACTCCGTATAAGTTATTTATGGATAATTATAAGTCACCGGAATATGTTGAGAAGATTATTCAATAGTTGGGATTATTTTGAGATAATTGATACTTTGGATTATTTCAAGCAAATCACTAATAGTTGGGATTATTCTTATCCATTTTTCCTAAAAAGTAAAACTCAAATGTGTATTAGGTGAAATTGAAATGTTCAGAATAAAAGGTACAAAAATGCCACCAGATCGTACCTTTTATTATTGTTCACATT
Source organism: Cuscuta epithymum (assembly GCA_945859915.1). Taxonomy (NCBI): domain Eukaryota; kingdom Viridiplantae; phylum Streptophyta; class Magnoliopsida; order Solanales; family Convolvulaceae; genus Cuscuta; species Cuscuta epithymum. The sequence goes on along the minus strand of CAMAPF010000109.1, from coordinate 2,353,566 downwards.
TTAGTTTGACCCCATTAACATTATAGTTTTACATACTACGCAGTTCATTTTCACATAATGTCACTGTGTCGTATCATTTGTGATATACTTTTCAATTTCACTTTATGCATATTTCAACTCCACCTAATGCACATTGAATTTAATATAATACAATCTAACAGTCCAAAATCATTCTTACTTATCTCCTAAGATCATTTTCTCATTTGAACTTAATTATACACACACATGTATATACATATAATACTAAAATATAAAATATTTAGTTAAATAAATTATCATCAAATTTGACTCAGGTGACCTTCCTCTTTCTATTTATTTCCGTCAAGTCTCGAACCCAAAAAGAGATCTCAGAAGAATCATTAGCATAAATCACGATTGAAGATTTTATTGTGCTTCAAATAGGTTTTTTTTTACTCCAGGGGGGTCTGGGGGAGGGGGTCTGGAGGGAGCCTGGAGTAATTAGGGCTGAAACTCACTCTTTTCAAACCCTTATGTGCCTAGCAGGTTTCGAACTCGCGACCTCCCACTAGGCACGGTAACCTCACAATCAGCTGGGCTGGAATGCTTGGTTTGTGCTTCAAATATGTTATTGAGCAAAATATACTCCATGAGCTACGGTTTTTTTTGTTGTTGATAAATCCATGAGCTAGTCTTAAAAGTTAAAACGGCTACGATGGGGGGCAACGCGCTTTGCGGGGTTTTTGGAAAATTAACTAACGGAACATAAACATTAGGAAAGAACCGTAAGGGTAAAGAAGTCCTATTGAAAAGTAAGGTTCCATTTTTTAAAAGTAATGTACAGCTTATCATGCACAAAGTGTATTGACATAAACTAAGGGTACTAACTACCATTCACAATTATAATTTTGTTAGATATGAGGGTTAGGCTTCCCCATTACAAAAGGCTTCCACACCCAAGTACAAAGTTGGCCCGGTTAAATAATTAATCTATTTTATTGTACACAATAAAATAATATCCAACTCTCTTCCCCTTTTTGTATTTTTGCATTATAGTGTGGGTTGTCATTGTCTTGTGTTTAATGGTTCCCCACTTTGTGTAGAGAGTAGAGACTCTCAAACTCTCTTTTGTCTCAAACCAGCTCTCCTTTGATTGAATAGCTCATTATCATCATGTACGAAGTATGATGTCACATTTAGAATAAGTTGTTCTGATGGAACTCAGTCGAAGCACAGGCTTCACCTCTCGTTTCAGTTTTTCCGACTCGAGTCTCGTCCATATTGTAGTCTCATTGACTGTTTTGATCATGTGAAGGATCTTGAAGAGTGCTTGTCGGTGACACAATAGAAATGATTATCATAAATTGTTGAAGAAACAAATAATGATTTGTTTTCTGCCATAGATAATGTGTCAAACGTGTCAGACACAACATGTGAGCTGATTTGGTATGACATGCAAATCGTGGAAATATATTTATTCAAGTCCCAATCAAGTTAATAGGAAGCTAATGAATTGGAAATCAAACTCTTTGAGATGTTTTCCGATGAGGGGCTGAGCTCTTCTGATGAATTCAAGAATGATATAGAGAACAGAGTAGACATACTCGAAGAGATTATAATCTCTTCATCATATACTTCTTATGGGCAACAAATATTTTTTTCCTTTGTGTTTGGCTCTGCCTTTAATACGTTGCTTATTCACCTTGATTCATTTGGTTCCCTGTATCTTGTTTTATGTGGGAAGAAAGACTCCATCAGCTCGGTTAAAATGATGTAATCAATAAATACAAGTGCTAGTGAGGAGGAAGCCTTCTCTTCATTCGATGTAGAAGAGATGTGCATCGGAGCTATAGATAATCTGAACATGATACATAGGAAAGGATCAAGAATAATGGGCATGTGCGTATGATAAACATGTTGATGATATTGAAGCACATGGACCCACTCTCTCTCCCTCGTGACAAATTGATGCATTAGTAGTCGTGTTTATTAGTTATCAAAACTCAAAGACAACGCATTGTTCCGTTATCACATCATCAATGATAGTTACTAATGTACTGTAAAAAATGATAGTTACTAATGTGTGATCTGCATACCAATTATGAGAAACGGTGTAGGACTTCTGACCAATCCTCATAAAGTATCCACAATGGATGTCACTATTGTCGTTAGTGTATGATCATTGAGATCAAGCGATCAACATGGGAAAAGTGTAGCGTCAAGGTCAAGAAGACTTGTTAACATCGCCCTAGAGCTGAACTTCAGAGGATGACTTCAACACACTAGCACTAGAGATAGGGATGTTACCACGTTAGGACTTCTTAGACCCAAATTATTTAACATTTAGTCTTTTTTTGTTGTTTCCACTATTCATCTAATTTTCCCATTATATTTTTAGAACGAAGGCAGTAACTTTCTGGACATTAATATTAAAATTAATAAATGTAAGACTAAATATATAACATGATTAAAAGGGAAAAGTGTCAAATAGACCCCTCTACTATAACAAAAATGTCAATTGAGTCCATCACTCAAATATCACCCCATTAAATACCCCAACTTCAAAAATAAGTTCAATTAAGCTTTTTAATAGGTTAATAACCCATTGTCCGGTAAACATGTATATGTGGCTGACATGTGGCGCCACCTGGCACATCTTATTTTTTTTCTTCTCGTTTTCCCCTTTTTTTCTCCTTTCTTTCTTCCTCCTCTCCTCGTTGGCTTTCTTCTCCTGTCGTCTAGCCCTTCAATTTCTTTCTTCCCTTCTTTCTTTCTAACCCCCTCATGCTTTAGTCTTCCCTTATTTGTCTTCTCACTGCCTACATCTTGTCACCGGCTAGGCCGTGCTGATCCGTCCAATTTGACCCTGTATTGAAAATACCCGATTGCATCGAGGGAGTTATTGGCGGGCATTGTAAGGTTGAGATTTCTAGTAGATCCAGTCAGAATGGACTTCAACTGCGATTCGGAGATGTGCATATTCTGGAGAACCGTACAGACTTGATTTGTCGGAGAATCGTTGTGCCGGGAGACAAATGATGAAACTGGTTCAATTTCAACACAAGTCCGCCATGACCGCAACAAAAGAATGGAGCTCATCAGAGGTTGTGGTGGAGAGGAGGAGTGAGCGGAGGAAGGATAGACAGTGAGGAAGAACTAGGGGGGGAAGAAAATAGGGAAGAAAGAAAGAAGAAACAATGAGTTGCAGGCACAGGGAAGAAGAAGATGAAATGCAGCGGCAATGGAGGAAGGAAAAAGAGAAAGTAAAGGAAAACGCAACAAAGGAAAAAAAGGAAAATGAAACTTTTTGCCACATCATACCCCAGATATGTGATTTTACCAACAATCGGGAAGTTACCGGTTAAAAAACAGTTTGGCACATTTTTAATAATTCATGGGTTTAATTGGGAGATTATTGAGTTGGTGAGTTTAATTGACATTTTCTTGATAGTAGGGGAACCTATTCGACACTTTTCCCTCATAAAAATGATACAAACCCCAGTAGTCAACATTCTCCATCATCAAATGAAGGTTATGATCAGTGTGAGACTAAAAGGAAAACCAACACAAATTATATGGACGAAAAGAAAAATAGAAAATTTGTAAGGAGGTAAGCCAAAAAATATTTAAAATCTTATAAACTCCAATGAAAGTTAGGGCTTTTTGGGTATGAAAAAAATGTTGGTGGAATCTCAAAGAAATAAATAGTGATACACTACCTTATACATGTTGTACTCTCTTACTGTTATATCGTGTTTTCCGGTGACTCCGTTAAAAATTTTAAACTTACTCCGTTTTGCCGTTCCGTCACTCTCAATTAAGCAAACCTTGGCTTCATTATGTACACATGAGTCACTTGACACATCCTCTAATAAATTACTACGTGTCATTTACTATGGTAATTATAATTTCCACAATGAAAGTTTCATTTTTACAGATCAAATCATCATTATGGATTAGGATCCAGGAGCACTATCTATTTTGAATTTATTGGTTTGATTAAGTTATTTGACATGATCAATTTAGGTTAGGGAAAACTGTCAAATAGGTCCTCGAACTTTCATAAAAAGGTCAATTAAGTCCTTCTATAGGAGGTTCTGTCCGGCCGTCGCGATTTAAGGGCAGTTCCCGGTGGAATTTTTGATGAATTTTTTTTAGCATCTTATTCACCAAGTCTAGTTTACTCATACCAAATTTCAGCTAAAAATTCAATCGGGAACACATTCAAATTAATTCTTGAACATAACTGCGCATTTTTGTGTTCTCGAATTAATTTGAATGTGCTCCCGATTAAATTTTTAGCTGAAATTTGGTATGAGTAAACTAGACTTGATGAATAAGATGCTCAAAAAATTTCATCAAAAAATTCCACCGGGAACCGCCCCAAATCGCGACGACCGGACAGAGTCTCATATAGAAGGACTTAATTGACTTGTTTTATGAAAGTTCGAGGACCTATTTGACAGTTTTCCCTTTAGGTTACGTTTTCAAAAGTATGATGCTCCTATTATACTGTACTCCCTCCGTCCCATAAAATTCTTCCTACTTCCTTTTGTGCCGTCCCAAAAAATTCTTTTCACTTACCATTTTTGGACAATTTGTGTGGTTCACATTCATTTCACATTTTTTACACAACCATAATCATACATTTGCACTTTATTCCACTTTCTTAATCTCAGTGCCAAGTCAAACTGAGAAGAATTTTCTGAGACAGAGGGAGTAATATTATATACTTAGTGATACGTTTTGTTCTATCTTGCACGGATACGTCGATACACCGATACGCGAATACGGTTACATTGATACGACAACTTCAAAAATTATAAAATACAGATATGGGGTATATTTATAAATAATAATAATAATAATAACAATAATATAGGTTATAATTTGCAAATATGTATAATTCAGAGGTTCATAAAATAAAATAATAATAATATCAAACATTAACAATTACGAAGCATATTCGTCCTCGAAGGGCGGATTTGCTGTCATGGCTCGAGGAGATCGGCGTTGTGGTCAAGGTTCGAGGATGATGCGTTGCTGTCGTCGTTGGAGAAGATCGGCGCCGCCTATCCGTTTACTCTGGTTGCATGGGGCAGAGATGAGTTTGGTTATGCAGGGACGGAGGATTGATGCATGGCCTTTGGCAGCCAAAGGTCACGGAGTATCAATTATCATGGTACCGGTGGTAAGACCTCCTCCTGAACCACCACCATGAGATGTACGAGGTGCTAGAGTTCGTGAACGTTTTTCTTGTAGTTTTTATCGGTTTGTTATTTGTTTTCTTGTGTCCACTTTTGTTGTTGGTTTTGACAGTTTGTTTGAGTTTTTTGCCTCTCTTTATGTCATTGGGTATGGTTGGATCTATGGGAATAGGTTTGGCTGTGTCAAGTCCACTACATGGTTAGCGATTCGTGTTGCTCTCTCAGGGGTGACCGTCTCAAAGTCTCACCATAGGGTTACGGTCATAGTTGTTGAAGTTTCAGTTGGTGTCAGTTTTATTTTCCTTTTGCTTGATGTAATGATCCTGAATCTTTTGATATGAATAGAGGCTCCTTTGATGATGGAAAAAAAAACAATTAAGAAGCATAACTCACGCACCGAAACCATGGCGGCGAACACATCCCCTGGCCCACAACTCTGCACGATTTCATATTTAACTCCTGATCACTTATACTACGTAATTTCTTTCACGCAAGTAGCCTAAACCCCGCACCCAACATTTCTTCTTCCACTTCCGTTTTGATTCTTGTATACCCTTATTACCTTATATTTTGAATAAAATCCCTATTTCTCAAAAAAAAAAAAACGAAGCATAATAGAATTTCTAATATTAGACTTAAAAGCTAAAGTACTGATGAGACAATTTAAGTTTAAATAATATTTTTAATTTTCTATTTGCGTTTACATCTAAGTTTTTAACAAGACCGATTTCAATTAAAGCTCATTAAGCAAAATTTTTAACAAATTATAGTATTCCAATATTTTATAAATAGGTATAAATGGGGAATCTTATGTTGTGCTATTATTTTTGCTCTTGCTATGAAATTATTGTGACTTGTTCATTTTAAACTATGCAGTCAGTTTTAGCTTTGCATGCAGCACCCCAAACATAAACATTTGTTATCAAAATTGGAATTCACAATACCTCTGTTTTTAACCATTCTTGTCATGTAATATAGTATGCTTAAAATTTGTGTGTAATTTCAAATGAATCATTTATTTTAACCAATAATGTAACATTTCATTTAGTTAACAATACAAATAAAGTAGCATTGGGCATTTTCCTCTCGCGCATCGCGCGTAAGAAAACTAGTTATATTTATAGGACTAAAGACATTTAAGCCCATTCTTAATTTGTTGTAATTTGGTTCTTTTCATTTGATCTTTAATTTAATGCTATTAAGGGAATTTTTGAATGTTAATTACAAAGAGCATAGATAGGGGAGATCCTTTAAGCGATTCAATAGTAATAAATTTGAATATTCAAGATATCCATATACAAAACATTTCGAGATTTTCTTTATCATAAAAGAGCGGTCGTTATATTAAAATCGAGAACACATACAAGACAATCTTCAGACAAATTTACAGATCCAATCTTGAACCCCGACCTAAGAGTAGACTTAGAGTCAGGCAGCCAGCCAACTCATACAAAGCAACATGACTCGCTAAACCTGAAACGGGCAAAGTTAGGCCTAAAACGATTGAAACCGAAACTCTGCCTATCAAAAGAACTCCAAAAATCCAAACATTCAAACCAAATCTACTCGGACTAAAACAGAAACAAGTGATACTAAAGAGAAAATAATACTAAAATAAAATAGGAAAAATTGATAGTAATAATCCCAACTATTGGTGGTCCGCTTATAATAATCCCAACTGTCGATTATTTCAGAATAATCCCAACTTTAGGGACCTTCCGCCAATAATGGTCCCTATAAATAAATTCTTGTAGTTTCTAAAGTGGATGAGGAGAGATATAGCAAGTAATCCCTATAAATAATCTCAACTTTTAATTTTTACACATAGTTTCTATTTAAAATTCATTTTTTAGGAGGTAATATCTGGTCATGGACCATTATTGGCGGACGGTCCATATAGTTGGGATTATACAAAAATAATCAATAGTTGGGATTATTATCAACGGACCGGCAATAGTTGGGATTATTATTTTCAATTTTTCCAATAAAATATTCCCACAAATCTCTTCCTGGTATGGAGGTGGTTCTGGACTTCCGGAGGAGGACGAGCTCTTACAATATGGGTGGATACCAACTCCACCACCGTCGGAATCACCGACCATGGCTTCTCAATCCCGCCTCGATACAACCTCTCAGCTGTACCTCGTTCATTCGCCAACGCTATTTCCTCCGACGTAGTTGCAATCACAAGCGTTAGAACACTGAAAATCAGTATAATCTGCCGCTCCAACCCCATATTGATAGGGGCGACTGAAAATCTGAACCCCTAGAAAGAGGGGAGACGACCACTAGGGCTCCTCTCTCTAGAGATAATAGAGGACCATGTAACTTTTCTACATTTTGCGAACATTTTGAACTTTTTAAAACATCTATTTTGTTTTATATGATGTTATTTATTGAATTGAACTTATGTTATACTCCATTACATATGTTTAGGGGTATTTGGATCTGATTTTTAAAACTGCTTGTACTTCTTCAGGGAACAGAAGCAGAAATCAGAGTGTTTGGTTGAAAGTGCAGAAATGATTCTGGTGTTCTAATTTACTCCTAGAATCAATATTTTTAAAAGCTGGGGGAGACCAACTTCTGAAAACTAATTCTGATTCTGCTTCAACTTTAAAATAGAAGCAGAAGCAGAATTAGTTCCAAACACCCCTTACCGGAGTAACATCAACTTTAAATGTTATGGAAAATATATTCAAGGAATAGAAAAATATCGAGCAAATGGTCAGTTTGGTCCTCGAAGTTGCGTAAAAGGGATCAAATAAGTCCTTATATAGAAGATTCTGCCCGGACGTGCCATTTGAGGCGGTTCCCGGTGAATTTTTTTGATAAAATTTTTTGAACATCTTATTCATTAAGTCTAGTTTACTCATACCAAAGTTCAGTTAAAAATTCAATCGGGAAGGCATTCAAATGAATTCTTGAAGATAACTGCGCTTTTAACCGCACAATTATCTTCAAGAATTCATTTGAATATCTTCCCGATTGAATTGTTATCTGAATTTGATATAAATAAACTAGACTTAATAAATAAGATTCTCAAACAATTTTACTAAAAAATTCGTACCATTTACATTCGTTATTTAAAAAAAACTAGACTTAATAAACTGACCCTTTTCCACTCGTTATTTTAAAAAAAAAATCCATTCATTCAGTGATTCAGGTAAAAAAATGAATATTGGGGTTGATCGTCCTGAAGCATCGCAATACGAGAAGAGGAAGAAAGGATAACATGTCGGCTGAAGGAAATCACACAGACCATTTCAAGATATGGAGCGAATTGGAATTGCGGGAGTTCCCAGAAAAGTTCGTGATCCGTTCGCTGGAATCTCCTGATCGAGGCTTTTCCATCAGCCGCTCCGATGGAACGATCGAGAAGCTACACGGTTCGTTTCGTCGCTCCCTGAAGTCAAATAAAACTTTCGTTGTACACTGAGAAGTAGGAACTATGAAACATCATCACAAACATATGCAATGATGGTGATGCAGGGGATATGAATACTGGAAAACCTGCAAAGATAACTACAATATATGGAGTAGTGGGAACCATTAGGTTGCTAGCTGGTACTTCCTGAAACTCACCCATCTTATCATTAATTAATTTCATGATGCTTCTATATGGTTTCTAGCTAAATTTTTAAGATGCTACTTATGAAGAATGCATTGAGTAAGTTATTAGGAATAGGCGTTTGGCAGGTCTCCAAATGAAACTACGCAGTATATATTTATTTGTTGTCTGTTGAATCTTGTTAAAATCAGGACTTAAGCAGAAATAATCTCTAGTACTGGTTACTTAGGTGTTTATTTACATGTGTAATACTTGGTGCAGGAACACATATATTAGTTATAACTTCTCTGAAAGAAGTGGGAGCTTATCTCGGGTTTCCTGTTTATCGGGTGACATCCATGAAGTTTCTGTCTTGCAATGTGGCATCCAAAAATCTAAGCAGTGAAGAAGTCTGAAATGCTTCTCCTTTTCTATTTATTTATTGACTTATTTTATAAATGTGAGAGGAACCTTGTAAGTGTGCTAGCTGGTAAATCAGTAAATGATACTGTCGGTACCTTTCTGTGAGTTGCAGAAAAGAGATGAAGCATACTTCACAAATCTCTTGAAGGTTGTGGAAGCAACACCAGGACTTTATTTTTCGTATGAAACAGATGTGACGCTGAAGTAAGTCCATGGCTAACCTATCACCCGTTGGCCCTTATTAGTTGATAGCTATATTGGATATCAATAAATACTCGCCATTTGTATTTTTATGGTTCTGATATTCTTTACCAGCTTGCAGAGAAGATACAAATTGGCTAAAGGCTGGATGAGAAAACCAGTATGGAAACAGGTGCATATTTTATTGTTTTGTATTAACTAAGAGTATAACATGATATACTTTTATTGCACTAGTGACTAGTCTGAAGGAAGGTTCTCTAATTAAGTATTCAAAATATGTGAGAATTCTTTGATTAAATTTCAGGCCGACCCCAGGTTTGTTTGGAACAGGAATCTGCTGGATGAGCTAATTGAATACAAGGTTTGCTGCTGCCTATTTAAAGGAAAACATATAAAATTTGTTTTTTATTGTTGGCCTACACAGTAATTGAATAAATGCTGTTACTTGGGCAAAAAACATACTTATTGATTTCAAAAATACTACTTCCCTAAAAAGGAGTCTTATTTGAACAAGAGAAGCTAATTTTCACTGTATTTACTGCATTCTTTCAAAAAACGTGCTCCAAACAAGGTATGCGTGTTAAACTTAGTTAAACCAACACATAAATTCTAAAACACATCTAGAATTCATGATTTTTTATAGCTGTACCTTCCTAAAAATCAAAAGATTTAACTTGGTCAAATGTGTCTCAATTTTGGGACGAAGGTAGTTAATTTATTTGTTATTTTTTCATATTTTTATATGAAATGATCACTTTAAAACAACTATGATACTCATGGTATATGCATTCAATTTTGTGTGCCTAATTTACACTTGCTTTCCTTCATTTTTCCATTTCTCTTTTTACAGCTTGACGGGTTTATCATTCCACTAATACAAGGAAATATCCTTTATGCGCTTGTCCAGCTTCCTGACATACATTTCTTATCCACTTGATTTGAGAGGATCCAACTGTAGATCTATATTATTAAAGGTCAATTTCATTTTTGTGCCGGTTCCTTAACAATGCCATAAGCTTTCAAACTGCACAACTGAAGCTTGGGTGTTCACCAGCTACAGTAACATTGATATCAAGGAAGTGCACCCGACGTTTAGGTACAAATAAATGTCATTCTTTTAGGCTTAATATGTTTAGTCCCTTCAAATACAGTGCTTATTGTTTTACACCCCGCAAAATTATTTTTAATTTCGTCCCATAATTTCTGTTGCTATTCTTTTTAGTCCCTCACTCCCTCTGTTTCATACTACGTAACAAATAATAACAAATAACAACCTCTTTTTGACAACAAAACAATCTTGGCAAATAAATTTCCTATCATTCTTTGACATGTCATTCCAAAAATATGTAATTGTATTTTCTAGAATGTCCTTAAACCTATTTTTAAAAAATGTGAATGATTAGTTTTACATTGTGTCGTTCCAATACTACCTCCGTCCCTTAAAACTTTGCCAAAGTTGACCGGAACAGAGAATAATAAAGTAAAAACTGTGTGGTTGAGGTTTGTGCAAAGGAGAGAGAAATAACAGAAACCACTAAATATTGATTAAAAGGGAAAGCGGCAAAGTTTTTTGGGACGTCCCAAAAAGGAAAGATGGCAAAGTTTTAAGGGACGGAGGGAGTATTAGTCTCCAAGAAGTTATAAAATGATGAAATTAAAAGTTTCTAGTAGAGTTATGCAACCGTTATTTTTTTTCTTTTTCCAAATGGAGATTGTCTCGGAATTAGAGATGGACAAACAAGACAATAGTGTATATTACAAGGATGAAAAAAAATTATAATTTGCAGGGATCTAAACAAAATGTGTCATCTTTGCAGGGTTAGAAACGTATGTAAGCCTTCTTTTTATTGTGCCTGCATGTGTATTTCTTTGAGCTAATCTTTTCCCCCTCCCAACTATGATGACGTTCTGTCTAGGAACTAGAATGTGGAGAAGAGGAGCTAACCTAGAGGGTGACACAGCTAATTTCATTGAAACTGAGCAGTTCCTGGATTCTGGAAGTTTGAGGTCTTCATTTTTACAAGTATGCCATTTAAGTTCACTTGCTATTTAGATTTGTCACTGAGACATAAAAGTGAGTATCTTGCATTCCTAAAAGAGATGGCACCGTTCCAATGCAAAGCTGTGTCCATCTTTCCTTTTTCCTTGTAAAGAAAGAGAAAATAAAAGGTAACGTGCTATATAGTTTTGTCACTGAGACATAAAATTGGGTATCTTTCCCTCCTGAAAAAAGATACCCATGTTTCAATGCTGGGATGTATCCATTTCTTTTTTCTTTTTTCTTGAATATAAAAAGAAAATAAAACATAATTTTATTTGTGACGGTTTATACTACTCTCCAGGTGTAGATACATTTCCCTCTTCTGTGTGAGTATCTCAAGGATTCTGAAACTTTCACTTTTTCAGATTAGGGGATCAATTCCCCTCTTGTGGGAGCAAATTGTTGACTTGAGCTATAAACCACATCTAAACATTATTCATCATGAAGAAACAGTATGTACCCCTAAACCATGCTCTATGCTTTTGTTGTTCATTTGCTACTAGCAAAAAGAGACACTTTCTTCTTTCAGCCAAAGGTTGTTGAGCGCCATTATAATGATTTATCACAAAGATATGGAGCGATTGTAGCGGTAGACTTGACAGACAAGGTAAAAGAGTTTTAGATTTACTTTATGCTCAATTGAGTGGGGCATGGATAAAGCCCCCCCCCCCCCCCCCCTCCGCACTTCCCCCATATCCTGACATGGCTGACCCAATCTCATCGGTCTTTTGTCTGCAAATGTGCAACTAATGATAAATCGTTAGGAAAGACAAGTGCCTCAATGTATTGAAATGTCTTGTTTATTGTGATTTGCAGCATGGTGATGAGGGTAAAATAAGTGCAGCTTATGCTGCAGAAATGCAAAAGCTGTCAAATGTGAGGTGATACTAACACTCCAGTTCTATACCTACATTATCGAATGATTAATTTCTTCAATCATTAGACTATAACTTGGAGGGTAAGGCTGTGGAGAGTTTAGACTACATAATAATGATAAATATGATGTCTCTAAAATGAGTAAAATGTGATTGAATTGTTAATCTTTTAATTTTTATAGGACTAAGCTCTCTAAAGCTTTCTCATCCAAACCCCTCCATCCAAAGAGACTCTTAAGTCTCTAATGATAGAGTAAAATATGCAGCGCGTTTCAACTGCTAACTCATCATTCGTTGAATGTATCTCATGAGTGATGACTTGCCATTTTATCCATTTTGTAAATGGCGATGCAGCATTCAGCATTTTTCTTCAAGATAAAAAATGAGATTTGATATTATAAATTTTATATGTGCCATTTATTACTTTACTGTGTTGATACAGATACGTGTCTTTTGATTTTCATCACGTATGTGGGAGCTCGAACTTTGAGAATCTACAGCTTTTGTTTGACCAAATATCGGAGGATTTTGAGAAGCAAGGGTAATAAATGAAAGTCAATGTAGTTGGACATGTCCTCTGAGAGTACATGCCTCTATGTGGCTATGCTTGGTTTATCTGTAATATGGTTTTTAATATTTACCATTCCAGCTGAGCAGATATTTCTTGGTAGAAGATGGGAAGATACTAACAGAACAGAAAGGAATAATTAGATCAAACTGCATTGATTGCCTTGACCGAACAAACGTAACACAGGTTTGACGAAGCATTTGAATATGTTGTACTACATATATGTTTTTCTACCATATTACGTTAGGGAATGTTTGGATACCGGGAAATGCTAGGGATGAGGAAAATATGCTATGGAAAGTTATTTTCTTGTGTTTGATTTTACACATGAAATGCAAAGCGAAATGAAATATGATATTACGATTAATGTTTTTAAAATTGTTTACACGTGTTTACATTATTCAGTCTATATAATTTTAATGGATAAATAAAATGAGTTTAAACAAACTTCCATACTCCAACTGACACTTAAAGAGTTAAAGCTTTTGAGAATTTTTTTCCCTGTTAATTTAATGTCTCGTATCACATGCAGTGCTATCTGGCTAGGAAATCATTGAATTCTCAACTGCAGAGACTTGGAGCAATTTCATCCACTGATTGCATCTCTATGTTCCAAGAAGATTTTGAAATATATAAAACTTGTATAGATTACTGCTTGCTATTTTATACATTATTGAAGATGTGTTGTAGTGTATCTGTACTCAATCTGGCTCATTTATCTTTTCAGTGTGGGTGCAACAAGGTGATGAAATAAGTCTGGAATATTCTGGAACATTTGCCTTGAAAGGGGATCTTGTCAGGTAGTCTAACGCTTTGTTTGGATGAGGTGTGAAGAGGTGTAAGTAATGGAAGTGTTAGGAATTGTAGGTACAGTTAAGGAAGGTAAAGTAAGCGTCAAGTATAAATTTAACTTCTTTGGGAGAGTTAGAAAAAAGGAGTATTGGTAAAGGAAATGTTCTTATATAAGTTGACAAAACTGTCCATATGATTTTTAAATTAAATATGTGTGTATGCTAGAGGCGGCATTATTCATCTTCTTCCTTGGGGCAAAGCTACTAGGTCTAATCTCAAGGGTCATTCTCTCTCCTGCTTAGGGTTTCTCGCTTCATTGGTAGCCTTTTCAATTCGATAGACCCTGCTACAAGACGGTTAAGCAAGATTCGATCATTTGGAATATTTAATATTCCAACTTTCACATTTACCCAATTTAATAGGGTTTTTTAATACCTGATGTAAAAGTAGTTGAATATTCCTCATATGCCAATAAATCTATACTACACCTTTCAAATTTTCCCAATAATAAATAACTAAGTGAGAACAGAAAAATTAAATTGAGAAGTGTAATGGAATATCAAATATTGAACAGAAAAATAGGTGGATGGAATGTCAAATATTTAATCTGTATAAGGAGTAATGGAGTGTGCGGTGGATGAGAAGAAGACCACCAGCTGCATATACGAAGAGAAGACCAACTGCTGTAGTTGACTGATGAGAAGGGAAGTAGAAAGAAATCGGAGTTTTACTTTTTCTACGTAAATGTCTAACACCTCCTTACATTCCAAATTGGGGTGTTAACAATGTGAGCAATTGAGGTGTTGATGGTGTAATTCTTAGCACTTTCTAACACTTGTTAACACCCTTATTTTTTAAATTTCTCTTACAAACAAGTGTTAACCCCAACACTACTAACTAAACACTTCCTTTTCAACCCCCTCCCAGCACCCCATCCAAACCCAGCATAAGTGTCCATTATCAAGGGTTATTTGACATTGACAAAATTGGCTCAAGTTGCTGAATTTTGTTAAAGAAAGAAGCATTTGGTAACACACATTTCAGCCAAATAACTAAATTCAAAACCTAGCTCGATAAACAACTAAGCCACTTTTGACTGCCAAAGGGAGCTTAAGTTCAAGATTATACAAATTGAACTGGCTGGGTTTGCTGGGGGGGGGGGGTCTTGTGAGGTAGTCTAAGAGTCCATTTGTGGGGTTGTTTGGCTTAACTGGCTGAGTGTACTGAATTTTCAGAAAGAAAAAACGTTTGGTAGCATCTATTTGTGCCAAATAAGTAAATCCGAAAGCTACTTTTGACCCCCCAAATGGGGGCCTGAGTTCACGATTAGACAAACTGATTCGGTTATCATCATTGGCTTTGCTATGATCCGTTTAAACTCACAGATATGGGAAACAGACTGTGTTGGGACTAATTAGAGATGGAATGAGTGCCCTTTCGAGATACTTTTTAAATAATTTCCAGGATGGGGTTCGACAGGTATATTTTCCTACTGAAAATAAATATACATAATCTGTACTCTGTACAAGTTATTTATTGTCAGAGTTGACAGATTATTCTATGCTCTGTCAGGATGCTGTGGATCTTATTAGTGGCCGCTATACTATCAAAAGGGGACATCCTTCTCCTACTATTCACAATGGATTTGATTCCATCACTGTGAGCAATATATTGCTTTCCCTGTTTCAAGTAACCTTAGAGTGAAAAAATAAATGGAAGCAGCAAGTTGATCCTTCAAAAAAGCACTAAGCACTTAAATAGAAATGCAGTTAATTAAAATGCTCGTATACAGTCATCCATAAGTTTTCCAAAAGAGGCTGTTAGGTAACTTTCAATTTTCTTCCAATGACATAAGAATATGTTAAATTGCAGTATCTTCCAGTAGCATCTGCTCTTTTAATTGGAGGATTGACAGTGACCACCGTTACATTGAACCAAGGTCCCCACGTTCACCTATGGCTTTCATAATAAGAAAAGATTTCCTGTGTATATTATGGTTCATGACCTTCTAATGAATATTTAATTTAGATCTGGAATTTCACGTCACAGGGAGAAATGGGCAGAACTTATTGCCTTCAATACTTTGTGCTGGTGTCACTGCTGGGGTGATGGCAATGGTGAAAACGAACGGGAGACTGTTTTGTTCCAGGCCTCGATTATGTGGGCTTTTGTAAGATGCATTATTACTTTTGGAAATATTTGGTAATGCCTATTGTTGTGTGTCAAACATTTATGTGTGTCTTGCGTTTTGCCTTGCTTTTATGTGTATATTGGATGTCTGAGCTATACTGCAAATTTGGTTGTGATCTATTGCCTATTTTCTTATTTGATACTTCCTCCGTCTAGTGGTGTGTGGACACGTATCGTTCCGGGGCGACTGGTTTGGGTTTCTGCCCCCCCCCCCCCCCCCCCCCCCCCCGAAGACTAATTAAAATCCTTAAGAAAATGGCTGTTGGGTTTTAATGTGGAGAAACATGAACCTCGGCCTAAAGCTGGGGATGGACTGGCTCTGATAGAAGTAAAGATTCAGAAATTGAAACTGAAAATCTAAGTTAGTATAGCGGAAAAAGAAAACTAAGCACATGTTCTTCTCGTCCAAGTTTAAACTTGCTTAATAGCTATGCTATTACAACCGTGTCTTTGTTGGTGCTGTTTTGACTTGAGTAAATCCACTACATGTCTACATGCTACGGGTTCACAACTGGAGGATTCAGTCTAGTTTCTATTTAAAAATTTAACCCTATCCACTCCCAGTCTCCTATCAATCCAAGTTTGGAAATGAAGTTTGGAAATGAATTTGTAAATTGTAAATTTGTAACTACGAACAAACTCCCCCTGGAGTAAAAAAAAGAAACAGAAATCAGACAATGTTTTTTTTATAACCATTTTCAGTTTTTTTTTTACTTTTAGTTGCTTCCTAGAGAGAAAAAGGAACGGGGAAAGGATAGAATAATAAAAAAAATGGGCGTGAAATTAGTTTTGTTGAATGCACGGAGAGCTTGCAAAGTAGTTAGTTGCATTGTTTTTTTTTTAAATGAAAACTAGCCATAATATATTAATTCAAACAGTCATTAGCCGATTTTGAATACAATTAGGTGCATTAGAAAGAAATAAAACTCCATCCGGCTTAGAAAGAGCTTCCCTAGCTAATGTATGGGCTGCCCTATTCGCGGATCTCTTGCAATGCTTGACTTCAATACTTGCTCCGTTAAGGAGATTGTGTCTGATATCCTCAATCACGACATCCAAATAAGAATTTCCTTCATCACTCAGTAGCCTCGAGGAATCGAGGCTACTACTAAAGAATATGTTTCCAAAACCACTTGTGACCATCCCTGTTCTTTGACCCAACTCAATACCTCTCGGACACCTATGGCTTCGGCCAGATTTGAAGACCACCTGGCTGGCTGGCTGTGACCGACTGCCACCCGCCCTTGATAAAATGCCCCTCCGAATCTCTTGCTAACCAGCCCCATGCACACTTATTTCGTCCAATGTGCACAGTAGCATCTACGTTGACTTTCACCGTATCCGCCCGTGGTTTATTCCAAAAGTCTTCGGGTGATGAATTCTCTGAACTCGCAGTGGGCTCTTGTTGCTGTTGTGCAGCCCTCCAGCCTTGCAACACCGATGCACCGGTTGAAAGCAACTTGGCGCCCATCAAAACCCCGATGTTTACACACGACTTCATTACGACCTTTCCAAATACTCCAAAGGGTCGTTATAAACACACAAAGTTCATCAACCTGCAAGTTGTTAAAACAATCTTGGACCCAACTATTTAAAGAATCTCGCTGCCTTGAAAACCTGCTCCCCAATTTGGTCCAAACTTCTTTGCTTGCATTGCACTTAAGAAATAAATGAAGCTCTGTTTCGAGCTCATCTCCACACAAGCGACAATCCTCCAGTAGCTCCACCCTGCGTTTAATGAGATTGCTTGCAGTTGGTAGTTGCATTGTTATTGTTGATGAAATATAATATTACGGAGTAATATTGTTGTTGTTGTTGTTGTTGTTGTTGTTGTTATTATTATTATTATTATTATTATTATTATTATTATTATTATTATTATTATTATTATTATTATTATTATTATTATTATTATTATTATTATTATTATTATTATTATTATTATTATTATTATTATTATTATTATTATTATTATTATTATTATTATTATTATTATTATTATTATTATTATTATTATTATTATTATTATTATTATTATTATTATTATTATTATTATTATTATTATTATTATTATTATTATTATTATTATTATTATTATTATTATTATTATTATTATTATTATTATTATTATTATTATTATTATTATTATTATTATTATTATTATTATTATTATTATTATTATTATTATTATTATTATTATTATTATTATTATTATTATTATTATTATTATTATTATTATTATTATTATTATTATTATTATTATTATTATTATTATTATTATTATTATTATTATTATTATTATTATTATTATTATTATTATTATTATTATTATTATTATTATTATTATTATTATTATTATTATTATTATTATTATTATTATTATTATTATTATTATTATTATTATTATTATTATTATTATTATTATTATTATTATTATTATTATTATTATTATTATTATTATTATTATTATTATTATTATTATTATTATTATTATTATTATTATTATTATTATTATTATTATTATTATTATTATTATTATTATTATTATTATTATTATTATTATTATTATTATTATTATTATTATTATTATTATTATTATTATTATTATTATTATTATTATTATTATTATTATTATTATTATTATTATTATTATTATTATTATTATTATTATTATTATTATTATTATTATTATTATTATTACTATTACTATTATTATTACTATTACTATTACTATTACTATTACTATTACTATTACTATTACTATTACTATTATTATTATTATTATTATTATTATTATTATTATTATTATTATTATTATTATTATTATTATTATTATTATTATTATTATTATTATTATTATTATTATTATTATTATTATTATTATTATTATTATTATTATTATTATTATTATTATTATTATTATTATTATTATTATTATTATTATTATTATTATTATTATTATTATTATTATTATTATTATTATTATTATTATTATTATTATTATTATTATTATTATTATTATTATTATTGTTATTTTCGAAACTGCTACTATGACTAATAATTTATCATCATCATTGTGTTATTGTTATTATTGTTACTATTAGTATTATTTATTTAGTATTATTAATATGAATCTAACATGATTAATATAGAGATTACTTTGGGAAGATACCATATTGACGGAGAAACAATAATTTGTCCAGGGACATGAGTCGCATTCGAGATAGCAGTGGACTCGGGCCGGGCCTAGGCTCGGTCGGGCTTTAGGAGTTTGGAGGTTGGCCCGGAAACGGCCCGGGTATACCCCGGGTCCGGGTCGGGGATTCTATTTTTTTCGATTTTCTATTCAACCCCGACCCCCCCCCCCCCCGGCCCTCACCCCCAACCCCCCAAACTACCCCAAATGGCCCTAAATACCCAGCCCAACCCGGGAATTTAAAAAAAAATTGGAAAAAAAAGCCCGGAACCGGGCTCGACCGGTTCGTCTATTGGGTGACCCGAGCCCGCACCGGAAAACACCCGGGCTAGGCCTACTCGGACCGGTCCCTGGACAGGCCACCGGGTCGGTCCGGTGCCAAACAGTGCGGTTCTGGGCCGGTTCCGGGTCGGGCCACCCGGCCCGAGTCCACCACTAATTTGAGAAACCGTCAACTACGGCTGTAATTTTTTTTTCTTTAGATATAGATGTGATTGGTTATGTACTAATTGGTTTAAGGAGTACATGTACATCTAATATTGAGTTGGTGTTGAGCCCAGGGGCAGATCTAGCATTAGCATTCGAGTGGGGCCAAAATTTAATAAAATACATATATTGTAAAAAGAAGTCAAAATGTAGTAAAAGACATTTTGACTACATGTATATTTAATAAAACTTATTTTCAAGTATAAATTGATATTTGTTGCAACATAAATGTCAAAGACATAAATAAATATTACGGAGTACAAGAATAAGAATTTTGTCAAAGTGAAATAAAAAACATCTCAAATTTACACCTTTTTTTAGAAATCTTAATAGACTGATATTGTAAAATTAGAAGTAAACGTAAAAATTAGAATTATATAAAGGCATAAAAACGTAAACCTAAAAGCTGAAAAAGTGAAGAACAAAGTATTAAAGGCAATAAAGCCATTATAACCCTCCAAAATAAATTTATTTAATTTTTTTGGTCATTTATTTAATTCTTTGGGCTTAAGAGACTAGAATTCCAAAATTCTAGACATTAAAAAAAAACTGTTGTCCGCAAGATTTGAACCTATGTCTACATGGCAGAGGGAAGTACGCAAGTCTGAACCATCTCGGCTACACAGCTTCATGGTTTTTAATTGATTCTCGTTGTTATTATTCCTATCCCACAACAATATATATATATATATATATATATATATATATATATATATATATATATATACACCAATATTCCTATCCGGAATTTCCTGACAGGAACCCCCGTCCGGCCTCCTCCATTTGGGGGCCTTTCCGGTGGTATTTTTTGCTCAATTTTTTTGCGTATGTTCCTCATCAAGTCTAGTTCATCCATACCAAATTTCAGCAAAAAATTCAATCGGAGAGGTCGTCAAATGTTTTTTTCAAGTTAACTGGTCCGGAATATGTATTTTCCGGACCAGTTAACTTGCAAAAATCATTTGACGACCTTCCCGATTGAATTTTTTGCTGAAATTTGGTATGGAGGAACTAGACTTGATCAGGAACATACACAAAAAATTTGAGTAAAAATACCACCGGGATGGCCCCAAATGGAGGAGTCCGGATGGGGATCCGGTCTGGAATTTCCTGACCGGAATAGCTCTCTCTCTCTCTCTCTATATATATATATATATATATACTAGTAAATTTTTTATTTTTTATTATAAAGTAAGTATTAGGCTTGTATAAAGGAAAAAACAATTATTGCCTCCCAAGGAAAGATTTGAACTGTTGAGAGCTGGATAAATGATAATGTTGAAGAGGAGATGGAAAAGGTAACGACTGTAGTAAAAGGACTGCGGTCAAAGAGGGCATTGTTGCCTCCCAAGGAAAGATTTGAAAGGCGAGCAGCATTTGTGGCTTTGTGCTATGACGGACATTGGAAATTGCAGAAATAATAAAAATTCATGAGTTGGAGATCTCTACACTCGCTAGTTTGTCATCACTGAAGGTCTCATGTAATATTGATGAGGCTCCAACTGGATGGTTTACAGAAGTTGTGGATGACTCCCTAACTGTTCTTCTGGAAGAAAAATCATCTTCCTCCAGTAATCCAGAGGCTGAGCTTGAGAGACTAAGGAAAAAGATGGAGGAAACCAAGAGGCAACATGACAACTTGTCTAAGAAAATGAGTGCATTGGGTTATAAAGAGAAAGTTCCTCCCAACATTCATGAGGAGAATGTATCTAAGCTGACAGCCTTGATGAATGAATTGGAATTGTTTGAAGAAAACATTGGGCGTTTGCAGATTCTAACAAGCAATGCTTCCTAATTTTTTGCTTTTGATACCAATATAGGGCTGGTACTAAATTATCATTCATAATTTTACATGTATGTCTATAACATATTTTGTGCTACTTCCATAGTTGCATTACTTGCACGCATTAAAAAAAGGGTAAAAACAATTATTGTTGAGGGATCAACACTCTTTGCCATGGGCGTTGACTCATGATTTTCACACAGAATGTTTGAAGAATGAAGTACTTCATAATAATAGCGTTTGACCACTTAGGTGTGTTTGGAACTGATTCTGTTTCTGCTTCTTTTTTAAAGCAGAAACAGAATCGGTTTTCAGAAGCTGGTCACCCCCAACTTCAAAAAAATTGATTCTAGGAGTAAATTTGAGTATTAGAATCATTTCTGCACCTTCACCCAAACACTCCAGCTTCTGCTTCTGATTCTTGAAGGAGCAGAAGCAGTTTTAAGAATCAGATCCAAACATCCCCTTATTATAAAAAGACTACATTTCCATTTAATTATGTCATGACATAAATGATTGACGTAGTGGGGAGAGGTAAGAGAGCCTGGACCCACAACAACAATATCCAAGCCTTAATCCCAAAAGATTTTGGGACCGACTAACATGAATCGATTCATAATATCCATTCCAAAAAAGAGAAGACAGACAAGAAAAAAAAGGATAAAACAAATAAGATAAAGATAAATAAACATAAGATTACAATAACATAAGAATATAAGAAAGATAAATAATTAAGAGATAAAAGAGCATAAAAAAGGTGGAAGATAAAAATAATATAAGAACATAAGACAAAGAAGGTAAGCGATAAAAGAAAAGAAAAGAAAAGAAAAAGAGGGGAAAAATAGAAAGAAGATCAATCGTCCACACGTATGAGCATCTTTTACTTTGCCCTCTCCAAAGTCATACTCTCATCCAAGCCAAGAAGACGCATATCAGTTCTGATTCCTCTAATCCAAGTCTATTTGGGTCTTCCCCTCGCTCTCCTCTCAGTCTCTTCTCCCCACCCCTCAAGTCGTCTAACGGGTGCATCACTCGGTCTTCTACGCACATGTCCAAACCATCGCAAACGAGACTCCTGCATCTTATCTTCTATAGGTGTTACTCCCACCTTTTGTCTGATTATCTCATTCCTCAAGCGGTCTTTTCTGGTATGTCCACACATCGAATGCAACATACACATCTCTGTCACACTCATCTTTTCAATGTGACATTGTTTCAGTCCAACACTCTACGCCATACATTAATGCAGGCCTAATTGTTGTTCGATAAAATTTACCTTTTAGTCTAGTCGACATATCTCGATCGCATAGAAATCTCGATGCACTCTTCCATTTCATCCATCTCAGCTCTAATTCTATGCGATACATCTCCATCTAATTCACCATCATTCTAAATTATGGAGCCCAAGTAACGTAACATATCACACACCGGTAGCTCCTTACCATCAGGAGGGCCTCCACCACGGCTCCACCCACAAGAAAAAATTAGTGATACACACACATCTATCTATAAGTCTATAACTAGTTAAAATATAGTGAAATTTTAGTTTTAACCACTCAGTATAAATTATCTAAGCCCAGGGCTCATAACTAGATACTTTTGACTCCGTCACTAGTTCATTGACGTTCAATACATGTGTATCCTGTGATAATACATACAACAACGTACACACAAACAGTCACAGCTCATTCTAATGTGAATATGTGATGCCTATGCTCTTGGCGAAACCATTCAATAGTTTCCACGCTCTAACTTTTTGAGAACAAATTAAAAGAGAGGGATCAAATAACTACCCTTCAAAAAGCCATTCTGAAGCGTTTTTATAGTTCATATGAATTAATTAGTTCGGACACTTAGTTGAGGGCTTTTAAAGTCTTAAAGTGTAGACTTTAATTACCCGATTTAATCCTAGTAGTTAAACAGCAAGTGCAAATGCCTATTTTGTTATCAAATAGGGTTATCATAAATCAAATTGTAACGGTGAGATTCGCAAATTGTGAATTTGTGACAGCGGATAGTATAATATAATATTGGGTTATGTCTAATGTCTAATAATCACTATCTTCATCCCAAATTAATGGTGAATTTGTTTGGGCTCGTAGATTAGAAAAAATTGTATAAATTACATAAACTGCAAATTACTTTTAGTGTAGAGTTAACACTAGAAAATTAAAGACAAACAATGATAGAATGATAAACGTTTAGTTTGGTTTATTATGTTCAGTTATGAATGACCAAAACCAAACCAGAGTTACAGTTTGATTCTATCTTTTGCATTCAATTTTGTTCTTTTGCGAACTTATTTAGCTTGATTGTGATTAATATATTTTGATTGGGTTTTGAGTTTTCTATTTTTCAAATCTAGCCCTAATCACACGTCCTCACACATTCAATTTGAATTATTTTTGGGAAAATATCACAAATAGACTAAAAAGGGGAAGTTATATCACTTTTATCACTTTCAGATTTTTCTTTCAAAAATAGATTAGTTAACTTTTTCTTTTCACAAATGAACCATGAGTCCGTATGGCATATACCCATTCACTGGAATTCAAAGAAGTGCACGTGAAGTGCACAGGAAGATCCCACTTTAGCATAATACTCCCTCCGTAACTTTAAAATCTTCCCACTTTCCTTTTTCGTCCGTAACACAAAAATCTTCCCATTTCTAAATCTTCCCATCATACCCTCAATAATTCTTAAAATAATACACTATTACAACTACTTTTTTTGGATTTATCCTACATTCCACCACATTATTCCACTATTTTCCCATCATACCCTCAATTATTCATATCATCTTTCACTATTCTTAATCTACCTACTTTTGAAATGGGAAGATTTTAAAGATATAGAGGGAGTACTACTTACGGCGCATAAACTAAGATCCCATGTGGACTTTTTTTTTTCTTTTTTTTAAATAGCTCGCAGGATTACTTAATTTTGTTATTTTTATAGATTTTTTTTACAAATGTACTTAAATGTAAAAGAAATTAAAATAATCGAAAACGAAATGTAAAATAACAAGTTTTCTAGTGTTATTTTTTAGAAGCATTATGTACTCCATAATTTACAAAATGAAATTTTTAAAAAATAATGAATAAAGCAAAATATATAAATATAGAATCATAAAAAAGTAAAAAATACAAACTTTTTCAAAAAAAAATGAAAACACGTAAATTAAACCTGTGACTTAAATTTCAAAAAATAAAATAAAGATATTTTATTTTTTATTTTTAAATCAGAAAAGCGTTAAAGACGTATAGAAACTTTAGAAACACATAACTCAAAACTAAACGTAAACATTTAAAATGTAGAAAAAGATGTAAAAAAGTAAAAAATAATCTTTTTTACTCCGTATTGATGATTTTTTATAAAACAAAAATCGAAATTTTAATATAAAAATAGTTGAAAAGATCTAAAACCCTGAAAATTATAGACAAAATATAAAAAACGGAGACAAAAATATGTTTGTAACTATTAAAAAATATGAATAAAAATTATGGAGTATATTTTTTGTGGAAGAGTATTTTGTAAGAACCAGAATATATACAGAGTAAAAAATCTAAAAACAAACTCATATAAAAATTTGAATATAAAAAAAATAGATTAAAATTTATAAAATATAATAAAAAATAAATATTCTTAATACTTTTAAAATTTTGGAAAAAAAATTCAAAAAAAATGTGGTGTTAAAAACCTAATAATAAAAATTTCAAAGGTGAAATTAAAAATGTAAGAAAGTTAATTTAAAAATTGAAAAATTAAAAATATGAATTTTGTAACCCATTTTTCCAAGTATTCAAAAAATTCATTTATTATTATGCACTATTATTGTTAGTGTTGCTTTATTGTTAGTTTTTGTTACATATTGTTTATTTGTGTTTCATTTTGTTGATAACTTTGATTTTTTTTTTTGTTTTTTATTGTTTCTTTGTGTTGCTTACTATTTTTATATTCGTTAATTCAAATTTCTCATTTTAGGTGATTGTACATAAATCTATATATGAATTTATTATTCTAAATAAGTAACAAAGAGAAGTAAAAACTTAAATAAACAAGTAACATCAAATTCAAAACAACAATAAAGAACACAATGCAACAAAAAGCAACACGATGCAACAAAAAGCAACACGATTCAACAAAAAGCAACACGATGCAACAAAAAGCAACACGATGCAACAAAAAGCAACACGATGCAACAAAAAGCAACACGATGCAACAAAAAACAACACATTTTTTATATTTGTAAACCGAATTTTCTCATTTCAGGTGATTGTACATAAATTTATACTATCTATATGACTTTGTTAATCTAAATAAGTAGCAAAGAAGTAAAATTTTAAATAAATGACTAGCAAATTTAAAATTATAAACAACAATAAATAAAATATGCAACAAAAAGCAACACGATGCAACAAAAAACAACACAACGCAACAAAAAGCAACATATACAATACAACAATAATCAACAAATA
Organism: Cuscuta epithymum; assembly: GCA_945859915.1. Lineage (NCBI taxonomy): Eukaryota > Viridiplantae > Streptophyta > Magnoliopsida > Solanales > Convolvulaceae > Cuscuta > Cuscuta epithymum. Next base: position 2,327,818 of record CAMAPF010000109.1, on the reverse strand, counting down.
TAACATATATAATTTTTACATTAAAGATATTATTTTTGCTTGCTTCTTATCATTTATTACATCTCAACACACGGTTCTTGTGATTTGTTTCTCATGTCTTATTTTCCTCATCAATCTTCTCCTTCTCACTATCACCTTGATGTGGTTCTTTTTGTTTCACACACCTGCAATAAAAATACAATCACTATCACACAAATATGATTAAAAAAATAAGCAATTGGAGCATACTAATGTTGTGTTAGTATGGATGTCACACAATACTTGTCACCTTCATTAGTTTGGATGTGATCATCTCCTCATGTTGTGTTACCGGTATCTTCAATGATGCCTTCTGTGAGGTGATGCGACAATTGTTATTCCTGATGAACATAAATTGAGGGCAGTAGACTAGAAATGTTAACACTGGTGTCTTTTATTTGTGATAAACCTAGTCTCAACTGTGAGAAAACAACAAACAACTCATCCTCCCATTCTTTAAGCGGTAGTAATTCCTCTGGGAATACAGGGCGTATAGACACACTTTGTTTTTTCTTTATCTTGCTTCGTTCCACTTTGGAAACCTTCACTTTTGACAAACATTCTACTTCTCCCTCAAAAAGCAATGTGTGATATATAATTACAAGTATAAAAAGTGAAGTGCAGAAAGTGAAATTAAAACCCACAATTATGCAAACAAAGGACACTCCCAGAAACCACAAAAAAAAACTACAGCATGTATACTTCTCACCTTTAGAGTATTAATTGTATCATTTAAATGACAACTCTATTCATTTTCATCCATTTCATTATTCTCTCAAAAAGATTTCAATCTGCATAAAGAAAATACATTGAATGAGACAATTCCTGCAGCAAAAAGTAGTATGATAATATCATCATGAATTGCAACTGTGTAACACACTATAGAAATTACTTTTTATGCTGATTCTCATGGCATTGAAGAAGAACAAACAACCGCTTGAAACTTCAAGCACATATTAACAATGATCAATGCTAATATTTCTATGAAATTTAGATTGCATTACTTTAGTTCAAAAACTAAAAAACCAAAAAGAAAAACAAGAAGCTCAGCTCTTAGATTCTGATTCAATCACGGTAGTCAAAGGCTCAAAACAAAAACAAACTAAAGTTGAAACTAAAAATTAAAGACCGAAGCTAACTTTTATGAAAGAAATATTGCATTACTTCAGTTCAAAAACTAAAAAACAAAAATGAAAAACTGAATCTCTTAGGTTTAAATCACGGACAAAGGCTCCAAGAAAAATTTAAGGCTGAAACTGAATGTGAAATAACTTAAAACAAAATGCAGATGAGTGTCGAGTATTAACTAATGTGAAAAATATAATTAAGGCTCAAATAAAAAATTAAAGACGAAATCCTAAAACAAATACCTAAAATCAAAAAATTAATGCGAAAATAGAATAAAACTTACATGAATTGAAGTCTAGTGTCGAGTACGAAGATAGCAGCAAATTGCGGACTAGCAGGGTAGCAGAAAGTTGATTAGCTGTGGCAGATGGCGGGATGTTGGAGGCGTCGCACCGATGGAAGACTTGGTAGGCGACGACGATGAACGATTGATGGGGATCGATTGAAGATTCACAGAGCCAGATGATGATGACGTCGAATTGAGGATTGGAGAAGACAGATTGAGATGGATTATCATAGCCATGGTGTTGCGGTTAAAGTGATACTCTGAGAGAGACCAGTGAGAAAATTGATCGACGGAACATGAGTTGGAGATGAAGACAGATCTGCAGAGCGAGATTTTGTTTTTTAGATTTGATTGGGTTTAGGATCCAGGCTATTTTTGAAATAAAAAAATAAAAGTGAAAAGTTGAAAGTTTAAATATGAAAAGTTTTAAGTTCGTGGACATAAATGAAACGTGGAGTACAAAAGTGGTCTAAACCGGTAATTACCACATTATTTTTGGGACTTTGGGCCCTTAGCAAACCACTTGATTTGCTCTCGATATTCCAATTTCCACTCGATTTTACTATTACTGCATGTTCACTCGTCATTACCGATCAATTTGGTTATTAGTTTATTATTACTGTGTAACTTTAATTGCGAGTGGTGGATAACATTATCTTGGCATCTTTGCGGTGCTACCTATTAATTTAATTTAAACTCATAATGTTGCTAAACGAGCAAAAAGTAATTATAGGGATTAAGAGAAGCCTGACATCTACAAGTAGACTTGCGTTTAATTGTATTTTTTTTGGTCAACATGGAACAAATAATACTCCCTATTTTTTTTTTATGAAAAGGTGAGAAGGTACACATGCAATGTCTTATTTTACTTCCCTTAAATCTTCTCTTCAACCATATAATCTTTGTTTTATTTGATTGTTGTAAATTCTTAAGTAACTTTCTTTTTGGAGTTATGTGCAAGTACAAATCACAACTCAGAATTTCCGGCTATTATCATTATTATTGATAATTGATGAGTTAAGATGTTTGTAGTTGGAAAAGTTTGCTTCCTACACAATCATATCAAATGACTTAAACAAAGCAGATTAGATAGAATATACAATTGTAAAATAATATAAAATTAACATCTATCAAACTAGACTAGTTCAGACCAGATCAGACAAACTAAATTGGAGAAAACTTAGGCCACGCAATTCCAATAATAAAAAGACCAAATGGAGTTACTAATACACTCTTCATTCTATTCTAATATCTATTAAGAAATTGCAAAAAATATAAGTAAGAATTATTTTTCTTCCCAAAATAATTTATATAGGCCCATAAAAGAATAAACGACTAATAACTTCTCAAAGTAGGAGCAAATGAGACATATTTGAAAAAACAATAACACTTACTGAGTATATTAGAAGAAGCTATGTTATCTTCGGACTCCTATTTAAATTATTTTTCCAATATTATGTAATATTTATTTAGTTTCCCTTGTATTCATGTATTTCGTGTGATTTTTATTATTTCATCATTTTTCTAAAGATAAATGCTTTTTTTAAAGGAAAACTGACTGATTATATTAGAATCCAACAAATAAGAACATTACAAACCTATCAATATGGAGCAGTCTCTTCCTACCAAACTCACTATAATCCGAAGGTCCCCCGCTCTCTGATTATACATAGAAACGACCACCCTAATGAGAGCGGATCGAATCGCTAACCATGTGAGAGATTTGAAGATCAACTCGGCTTTCGAAGCCATCATACTTCTCCAACAATAATACCTACCTACCTCAACAGAAACTCCCCAATAACAAAGGATCCGAAACTAAGAACACAAAGGGAAATAACAATAGTAAAATGCAAACTATGCTTCGACTGGTGGAATAGTAAAAACCAGACCCTAGTCCTGAAGCTTCTCTGTGGTGGCAGTTCTGGAGGGGGACGAATCAACCACATTGAGTCCTCTTCCTCCACCCCCTGAGTCACCCGCAATGATCCCTCAAACACCCAACTGGAACCCAAAATGGCCTCTTCTGCCGAACTCCACACCGCCAATATTCCCTTCTAACGGGTAAACTTCGAAAAACAATTTCTCATTCACCCGTTAACCGTTTTGAGCGTACCATATATCGAATTGTAGCCCTAAGTAAGGACAATCCAAAACCACTTTGACCCGACCCAAATCGGAAGTGGACCCCACTCAAAAAAATTGCCCCAAAATAGCCATTTAATGCAATTTTTCACACATTTTTCCAACATAACCTTTCCAAATTTGAGAGTAGTAAAATCATTCATCATATGCGTAGTGCATGTTACGTTGTACAACTAATACAAGTGGTTAATTGAATTTTCATAAAGATAATCAACTGTTTGAAATCATGATTTTCCCAAATGAGAATCCTTGAACTATGGAATAAGTCTGTACTTGTTGACTTAATTTGGAAGGATTTTAATTGACATAGTCAAATGTAATATTGATTAATTAATGGGTAGGTGCAAAAATGTCCTAATTACCAATTCAACGTAGTGTATACTGTAGCTTACCAATTATTGAAAGTAGTCTATTGTGTACTGAATTTTGAATGTGGAAAAGAGTCAACAATTAGCTAAAAAATAAACTTAGAAAGGAATAATACGGACATTGCGAATTATTTCACCATTTTTTCTAAATAATGCTCCTTTTACTTTCACTGTATTCATTTTTAGTAATTAACTAATGTTTCTTGACTATTTGTGATCCTTTTCCGATGAATTCAATCACAGGAAACAATGTCGTAAGAATCATGTATGATGGAAAACACAATAATCATGTACAAAAATGGTTAAAGTCAAAGATGCGAACTAATTGTATAATTCACACAATACTTGTAGGGATGAAGGGTTCCAAATTAGGGGTGAACAAAAAGTCGAAAACCGAATTCGACTGACAAAGTAATCAAAACCTAATCGATCAAAACAGAACCGACCAAAATTGATCAACTAAAATAAAAACCGATCAAAGAGGACTAAACAATCGGTAATTTGATTTACGGTTTATACTTTCGATTAAAAAATGGCTGACAAAAACCCGATCAAAACAAACTAAAATCGGCCGTAACCGATACAAAACGACTCAACTTTTCAAGTCTAACTCTCAGTTTTACCTGTTCTAAAAGTCGTTAAAATCAACCGTTTAAAAACAAAAACCGACCGACGAAAACCCTATACCAACTAAAATCGAACCGATAAAACTGAAATTGAAAAAAGTGAACCGATAAACGCTCTCTAATCCAAAGTACTTGAATACTCCCTCCGTCCCTTATAACTTTGTCAACTTTCCTTTTTGGATGTCCCACTAACTTTGCCACTTTCCTTTTCAAGTAAAGAATTTGTGATTCCAGTTAATTCTCTCTCCTCTGCATAAACCTCAACCACACAGCTTTTACTTTATTAATCCCCGTGTCAGTCAAAATTAGCAAAGTTATTAGGGACGGAGGGAGTATGAGAAAACCGGGACCGCTTTGAGACCGGCCGGGGTGGGTGGGGACCCAAACCGGACAGGCTGACAGTGTCCTCCCATAGTTCGACTAGCATTGCAAGAAACGATAAACCCGCTCCTCTCTATCAAGTCTTTTTACTTTTCCGTCCCGTTCCGACGGCACGACCGTTAAAGGAGCCGAAAAAGCTCACCACCAGGAAGGAAAACAAAATTCTTGCTAAAAGAAGTTAAATCTCTACATAAAATACACATAAAATTTCTTCATTCAATTTTTGAAATCATGTTACTAAGAAACAAGAGAATCTCTACTCTGAAAATGAGCCTTTGAACGTTATAGAATACGCCGGACTAATTATTGCAGAGAAGGGTGCAACCACTTCCGACTACCTCGCCGGCGACAAAAGCAGAGCAAGGTAAACTGTATACTTTCTTGACAATAAGCCATTGCTCAGCCTAACCATGGTATGTTAGGGCGTTTCGCCCAATAATAATGTGAAGCCTGAAACCCTAGCTAGGGTGAGAGGTTGGGTTTTGCCGTTAAGGATTCAAATCCGTACTCGAGTGCAATGGGGAACTGCTGCAGATCTCCGGCGGCTGTGGCTAGAGAAGATGTGAAGTCGTCTAACTTCTCCGGCCACGATCACGGCAAGAGGGACAGGTCCAGCGGTGGAGGTAAGCAGAAGCCGATCACTGTGCTGACGAACGTGAAGAAGGAGAACATTGAGGATAGGTATCTTGTTGATAGGGAGCTGGGGAGGGGCGAGTTTGGTGTGACTTACTTGTGCATCGATCGCGGCTCCAGGGAGCTATTGGCTTGCAAATCAATTTCAAAACGGAAGCTTCGGACAGCAGTGGATGTGGATGACGTGAGGCGAGAGGTGGCTATAATGAAGCATTTGCCAAGGAATTCAAACATTGTAAGCTTGAAGGAGGCTTGCGAGGATGATAATGCGGTTCATCTGGTGATGGAGCTTTGTGAAGGAGGTGAGCTTTTTGATAGGATTGTGGCACGTGGTCACTACACGGAAAGAGCTGCAGCTGCTGTTACTAGAACAATTGTGGAGGTTGTGCAACTCTGCCACAAGCATGGAGTGATCCACAGGGATTTGAAGCCTGAAAACTTCTTGTTCGCAAATAAGAAGGAGAATTCACCTCTGAAGGCTATTGACTTTGGGTTGTCAATATTCTTCAAGCCAGGTACAAAATGAAACTTTACCCAATTTGCATTTTTAAATTCCATAGCCAAATTGGAATGCTACATTATATGCTCTTTACAATTTTTAAAAAACTATTTAAGCAGTTTTCTTTATATGCTTTATTATGTGATAATGGCATTATGATGACCTGACAGCCTGAAAAAGTGAATTAGTAGAAACCCTTGTCAAATTTTGCTGTGCCAAATAGCCCAAATCTATTCTTTCAACAAAGTCCCTTGCCAAAGCTAACCTCCTAGAATAGCTGTGCACTCTGAAGCTACGTATTTGAACTGACCTAAGTGAATTCCAATTATGATTTAACTCTTTAGGAACAAATAATTGGCCTGCTACATATTTCCTATTCAATATAGCCATTGATAATAGAGCGGTATTACACAGCATTTTGCGAGAGTAGTTAAAAATGACTATAAATTTGTATCCCTAGGAAGAGCTGTTATTGCAAAATAAAATCCTGTTAATACCACATTCCCAATATGTGATTGTCATGATTGAGCCGTCTCTTAAGAAAATTCCGCAAATGTCTTTGAAATGTGTAATTTATCCTTGATCCCTTGCAAAAAGTTCAAAGTTAATTCCATTCAGGAAAGGAGCATTTATTGCATCTTAGTGAAATGGATGATTTTTTAGTTTAACAGGTCATTTTGTTCTAAAAACTTTTGCTATAATGTACTGGTTCAAGTATGTGCTAGTCTAGTTTGTTTAGTCTAAAATCTATTATGCTACTATGAACATTTCTGATTTTTTGTCTTTCAACTTTTAGGTGAAAGATTTTCCGAAATCGTTGGAAGCCCATATTATATGGCTCCCGAGGTGCTAAAGCGAAACTATGGGCCTGAAATAGATATATGGAGTGCAGGAGTGATTCTGTACATATTATTATGTGGGGTTCCTCCCTTTTGGGCTGGTAAGCTTGTTTTTTTTAATGGCTCTGTCTCCAGCCTTTCGTTGTAGTCTTCCTTTCCCATTCTAAGCACTTTCCGTTCCGGTTTGTGCCACACTAAGTAGCACGGAAACGTGAAACGGGAAACACGAGAAACGTAATTTTTAAAAAATATAGGATACGAAAACGTGGGGAAACACGTAAATATTAAAAAATATAAGGATATATCTATAAATACTTTTTCATATATGTACATGACTTTCCCATGTAATTTGTTATAATGACCCAATGATAAAAACATTTCACATGTTCAGATTTTGGTATCACATCATATTAGTACATAATTTGACATTAATGCAATACATTTCTAGCAATTCATTGCAATATGAAATGTCTCAATGTTGCGAAGAAATACCACAAAAAAATCCCTTGTTTTTTTTAAAAAGACACTATTTTCCATCACAAAATCTCTTAAGAAAGAGAAAAATTGGAAATCTAAGGTTTCTGAAATGCTAACTATTTAGGGAAACAGGCTTCCAAATTATTCTTAATTACGGAAACGGCCCCGAAACGGGAATTTGAAGTTTCCGATGTACCAATACGCTTCCGAGTTTCCGAAACGGGAAACGTGAGCCGGACAGACTTTCCGTGCTTCATAGGTGCCACACATATGTTCTCTCGTCTTTTGGACATTACTAACTTTAAACTTTTTCTACATAACCCTTTTTGGATTTGACTTTTTAATTTGTGAAGTATTTGCCCAAGCTTTTACGTTTTCTGATTTCATTTTGAGTTATTTGCACAACCTGATATAAAAGCTTCCAACCTTTTAAAGGTTAAAAGTGTAAAACTAAAGAAATATTGTTTGTTTTATCAATATGTATGCAAAAAGCAATTGGGACTTGTATTTTGGGACGAAGAGAATATTATATGTGTACACATGTAGGGTGCCTTATACTCCAGCACTTTTTTTATTATTATTAATTTCCTATGTTTTGTTCTGAGATTTTTCTCAGCATTTTGAGGTCAGAGTGATTGATCTCTGGTAGCTTAAGATAATTCTGTTGATACAGAATCTGAACAAGGGGTTGCCCAGGCTATTTTACGTGGGGCAATAGATTTCAAACGTGAACCTTGGCCAAGTATTTCAGAGACTGCCAAAAATCTCGTGAGGCAAATGTTGGAGCCAGACCCCAAGCTTCGACTAACTGCAAAACAAGTAATTGGTATGCTACTTACATATGTGCTTGTCAGTTTCTCTTACGTGGTAAGCATAGTCTGTTCACATCAGTTTATAGAAGTCTGTTCTTATCTTTTATTGCTACTGTGTCCATTGATGCTATATATTCTTATGTCAATTTATGGTTACTCAAATGAATGTGTGCAGTGATGGTGGTTGTTTGTTACTTTGTTTAAGGAGAATGGTGATTGAACAATTTTATATAACTGTCCGGTGAGATTTGCTTAAAATAGGGTTGTTAATAAACACATGTAATTGCAGAATAGAAGATATGTTGCTATGATGTGTAAAGCACAAGGAAAGGGGAAAAAGTAGAGGGAGTTTTTTGCTTGAAAGGGTGCATGTCAAATTCAAAATTCCCTGTCATTTTATGTTGAATGACGAAATAAGGATTCCTTAATTATGTTCTTGTTGCAAACAATTTGTGCTGATTGGGATAAGCTTAGTTTAAAAGTTCATTGTGGTTGCTGTACATAACGTCTGAGGCCATGGTCACAATGGTTCCATTTCTGTGCAGAGCACCCTTGGATCCAGAATGCTAAGAAGGCTCCAAATGTTTCTCTGGGAGATGTTGTGAAGTCAAGGCTGAAACAGTTTTCCTTGATGAATAGGTTCAAGAGAAAGGCTTTGAGGGTAAGTTTATATATGTGTAGGGACCCCCACACAATCATAAATAGTTATACTTCGTTTGTGTTATCCATTTTATTACATTGGCTTGCTTCTAGAGATGTTGAGATAGCCCTTTCTTCATATAGGTTATTGCTGATTTTTTGTCCAATGAAGAAGTTGAAGACCTCAAAGAAATGTTCGGAAAGATCGATACTGATAGTGATGGTATTGTTTCAATTGAAGAATTGAAAGTTGGACTCTTGAAGCTCAATCCTCAGCTGGGAGAATCTGAAATACAGATGCTTATCGAGGCTGTGAGTCATATGTTGATATTTTCAAGTTTCAATTATTTATGTGACGTAATTTTTTATTTTTTAATTATTTTATATATGAAATGTAAAACAGAAATATGTATATACCGGTTGCCAAACCTACCCAACATATACAAGAATGAAAAAGTGATGAATGAAAAGGAATAAGATAATTAATAGATGAAAAATGAAAAAAATGATAAATAATAAACTGATGTAGTATATGATTATTTGCCATACAGATTGATTCTAACGGAAAAGGGACCTTAGATTATGGGGAGTTTATTGCGGTTTCACTCCATTTACAAAGAATGGCTAATGATGAACACATGCGCAAGGCTTTTGCTTACTTTGACAAGAATGGGAATGGTTACATTGAGCCTGATGAGCTTCAAGATGCTCTTATGGAGGATGGATCAGAAGATTGTACAAACGTAGCGAATGATATCTTCCAGGAAGTTGACACCGACAAGGTTTGTGTGTTGGACAGTTTTCATAATATAAAATTGAACTGATAGAATGTCTGTTTGTCTTACCTTGCGTTGCTTTTGTGGGGTGGGTGTACACCTACACAGGATGGTCTGATCAGCTATGAAGAATTTGCAGCAATGATGAAAACAGGAACAGATTGGAGAAAGGCTTCTCGGCATTACTCACGAGGGAGATTCAATAGTCTGAGTGTAAAGCTAATGAAGGACGGCTCTCTTAACCTGGGGAATGAGTGAAGAGATCATCATCATATATAGCTCCCACTTTTACATGATATTATTATGATTATAATGGGTGCAATTCTGTGTATCATAGTAGATAATCTCATCAACTATTTGTTGTGCTCCCATTGTTTATAAATGAGGGGTTCATTTAGAGTGTTGGTTTGTCATGATCATTGAGGAAATGACTAATCTTCTCAGCCTCTTCAAGTTTGTGAATTCAGTAGAACGGATAGTGCTTTTTTAGTGGTTTGATCCACCTTCCATGTATGATCCTCCCTCCATATTTGGATGCTCCATCTTGCTTACAAGTCTAAATAACCTGCATTATTTTAGCTCTAGTAAAGTATGAATTTGGTACTTGATTTTTTCTCCGGTAGGGTAAAGCGTACATGAACCTGTATTAGAGTTTGTAAAGTACTCTAACTTGTTTATGATGGAATAAAAAGGTATACTAACTTGCAACAGAGCCTACAAAGTACTTTAACTTGCTTCAGTGAAATTATAATACATTTCTGAAATGTAGGAAAAACGATTTATGAGGTGAGGGAAATGTGGCAGATCAGGTGAGCTTAGGGGGTGTTGGCTTCGTCGCCCACGAATCTACTGCTGCAACAACAACGATTAGGAGTTAGGACGGATGGTGGGAGACATTTTTCTTCGCCAACTATCCAAATCAGGTCGTCGTTATTCAAATTTCAGAGATTGAACAGGAGCAACACGGCAATCTGAAGGAGACCATCGGATCTCCTAGGGCTAGGACTTTGGAATCAAGAACCGGAGAACCGGACCGAACCGTTATGACACGGTTCGGTTCGGTTCGGTTCCAAAAATTATTAGTTATTTGTTAATGATTTAGTTCCTATTTTTATTAACGGTTCGGTTCTCGTCCTGAAAGAAATATGTACATGGAACCGTTAAGGAACCATTATATATAATAATTAAAATTATACATATTCCTTATATATATTTTAGAGTATATTTACTTATCTATTTTTATATTACATTCACTATTTTAGTTTAGTTATTTAACTATTTAAAATTATTTTTCATTATAACCGGTTCTCTTGGGCTTCTTTAGCGAATATCTTGTTTTTTTTTACTAAATTTGTGATTCGTTATGTATTAATGTTTTAAATTCAACTTTTGAGGTTTGAATAATGTTCAACATATATGTATTGTGATTTCAAACGTTGAATGTCTTTTTAACACAAATTTAACCGCGATTTGTAAGAATTTTTTTAAAGACTAGGAACCGTTAAATGACAAGATCCGAACCGTTAATAATGGTTTGATTCCCTATCTGTTCAATAAAATAATTTATAAGAACCGAACCTTTAAGAAAATTTCATATTTTCAAACGGTTCCACATATTTTGCCTAGGAACCGAACCGGTCCAAGGCCTAGGCTCTCCACCACAACGAAGGGATAACAAGGGAAACGACATAAAGGAGCCTCTCTTGACAATAGAGAACTCGATTGTCGTTGTGGTTGGTGAGGGGGCGGCCGTGGTGTTGTTAGATGCCGGAAAATTCATCGGAAAGTTTTATAACGATCACAGTAACATGTTTCACGACAAAGTAACATTCAAAAGTAACATAAAATTTGGTAGTGACATATAAAAGTGACATAAAAATCTATCACTGACATAAAAAATGACATCATATTTTTCTAAATGATCACATTTTTAAAAACTACCTTCAATTTGGTAATATTCAAGGGAACCGTTTACAAACTCCAAAATTTTCTGCTTTTTAAAAAACTAGAAAGGTTGAAGAAAGAAAATTGGAAAACGTGTTTATCAATTAATTAATTTCTCAAAATCGAAAAAATGATATGTCTCTGATTTTCTTCTTAACTTGGATAATCACTTTTCCATGTTTTCCAAAAACCATAAAGCGGTGGAATACTGCTTCAAGCATTTTAATACTTTCTAAATGTGTTTAAAAGAAACTGAAAATTGTATAATGGAAGACAAAAAAAAAAAAATAGCCTACCCTATAGGATTGGAGCTGCTTCTTTTTTCAAAAGTCCCTAAGTCCCTTTTGGGTGATGTATCCAAGTAAGATCAAAAGAATGTCATAAATACGTTTTATGATTTGTAATTAGACAAGAATAGTTTAGCTTATGAGAATGTAGCTGCTTCTTTTTTCAATAGTCCCTTTTGGGTGATGTATCGATCAAAGGAATGTCATAAATAAGTTTTTTTTTTGTAATTAGATAAGAATAGCCTAGCTTATGGGATTGGAGCCGCTGCCCCCATGTCACCGCCAACCGTTGCTGGACCGCACCTCTCAATCGTTGGATTTCCCCAAACCGCCGATGATTTTCCAGATTCTGATCATTATTGATAGAGTTCGCTGCTGCCATCAGATTGATCCACCACCAATGGACTGACATTGAAAAAATGCTATGTTTTAATTTTCATGTGTCTTTAATACGTAGTATTGAAATGTTTTAATTAATAGCTACACTAATCTGTGTAAAAGTATATAGTAATCAGTTTCTACTAAATAAATGTAATTTAGTAAGCATAGTCGATATGATTTAAATCACTAAATGATTTGAACAAAGTCCACTAGGTCACACTTAACCACTAGTGAAGCACATATACATCACCCATTTTTTTTAATCTCAGACCTGTATTTCTGATATTGTAAATGTCACCCCTCAATTGGCCAAAATGTTGTAAATGTGATCCTTTAAGTAGTGAAATGTACTATTGCCCACATTGTATATTTCACCCGTCAAAAGGGTCACATTTACAGCATTTTGGACAATTGAAGGTGACATTTACAATCTCATATGTGTGTGTCATTTATCCCGAAAATGACATATACTTGCCATTTGTACTTATTTATAGTTATACTTGGCACAAATTTTTTTATTTACTCCATAATTTGTAAAAGCATGGTTCCGGATTAACATATTTAAATCAAAATATTGATTGTTTATGGGCTTATTTAAAAGAAAAAATTTAACTCAACGTCTCAACATGAGTCTTTTAATAATAAAATTGAATTTAGTTTTTATTGATCGAATATTCAATCTCTTTGGGTAATAATAGCCGTGAGTCATGTACATTAAAATTTATTTATGTCACAGTGCATACGTGCATAATAGAAGTTAATTTTGCAACATATGTGGCAAAAGACATTAAATATTACATCAACCAACACTACATTTTCTTCTTCAATGAGCATAATGCCAAATGTTACCTATATGGCTATATATATATTTGGTTATATATATGTAAAGGACTTGAAAGTTTTGGATTGTAGCATCAGAAAGTTGAACGTTTAATTTGTGTTGGAGAATCATTTTGCAAAGTTTAATTGGTATGTTAAATAAAAAAGTAAAATTGTTTAAATAATTTGTTTTATTGAACGATTATTTTTTTGACATAAGTAATGAAAAGGTGTAAGATTTTAATTGAATGATTAAAAAAAACACTTCATCGTTTGTATACCAAAATTATCTCCTTGAGAGCATCTCCAATGCTAAAACGTTAACGGTGCATATGTGGCATGGAAAATAACCAATTAAAAAACAATAAGTACAATATCTCTCTCCTTATTTGAAGGATCTTACCTCATTTTGGTAAGTTTTTCTTCACAATGTCAAACACAATGTCTAGATGTAGACATTGTGATTGACATTGCAGACAAAAACTTACCATAAACACATAAGACCGTGGAAAGAAGAAGAAAGATATTGTATTTATTGTTTTTTAATTGGTTATTTCTCATGCCACGTATGCACCGTTAACGTTTTAGCATTGGAGATGCTCTGAGTAGCATGGCACTGATAGTCATGTAGACAATCTATACGGTAGGCCCGGGTGTACCATGTGCATGGTACACCCGATTTTTTTTGTCATTGTTTGTTACATTGAGGTTAATTATTACTTATTAGGGTGCTTATTTGTTGTCTTCTCACCAGACTGGTGACCTACCAGGCTACCACCACCAAATTGATCCGCCACTAACGGACTGATGACCTACCAGGCTACCACCACCAAATTGATCCGCCACCAACGGATTAATCTGATTGTCCAAGGGAGCTAGCTAGAGGGCTAATAATTAAAAAGTATTCATGGTAGAAAATTAAAGTTTAGTTCTATTTATGAAAGATTTATGTTTTAGTCCCATCTTGTGCAATTATGTTGACATTTAGTCTTATTTAGGATAATTACTAATGTTTTTTTCAATAATAATGACTTATTTATGTGGGTTTTATTCCAATAGGCAATAATATGACTTGTAAATAAAGAAATTACCAACGAAAGAACAGAGACATGATTAAGTTACTTCTTTTATGACTACATTCTTCATGCTTCAGATTAAAAAATAGTGGTCTTATTTAGAAGATGTGTTATGTTTTGGTCATAAATTTATGCAGTAAAAGAAACTTTTTTTTATCGTAAAGCGCTTATATTGTTAAAATAACATTCAGTGGGGTACAAGAACGTGAAAGGACCACATGTAATCATCCGCTAGACCTAACTTGGGCAAATTAAAGTAAACGACTATTACCGTAAACCTCTCAACTCCCAAACCTAATGCAAGAGTTTTACAACATAAAAATGAGTAAAAACATAACATAATAGTCTGGCCGTGGAGTAAAACGAAAATAAACAGACAGGGCAATCGAATTCATGCTTCATACACCATCCTTGGCGGTGGCTCAGGAGGGGGACGGATCATCAACCCTTCATCTTGAAACATTCATTGCAAACCCCCATCACCACAATTTTCATTGGCATCTCTTTAATCCATGTGATTATAGCACAAGTGAACCCGGAATTCATGCTTACCTTCCCAATCGAAACCAGTGGCACAAGCGAGGAGTCCATAACCCGGGCAAACTCACGATCTAAAACTGCTTCTGCCTTCTTACCTTCCATCAAGCCTCTGGCCGAAGCTTTCCCCGTCACACTTCCTCAGCCGAGAACGGAACAAAACCCAACACCAAGCCGCCTGGCTCTGCCAGTCACCTGAGCAATTCGCTGCTTGAGGACGAAGCACGAAGAAGAATAATACCTACCATACGGCCGAACTTCGATTGAAGAAATCGAATCCGGAAAAAGGACCTAGCGGCGAACCTAGGAAAAAGAAGAGCGAGAAGCTCATGTAGTAAAGAAACTTTAAAAATAGTGATGTATTAGCTTAATAAAATAATTACGGGAACAAATTAATATAAAAATTCATTTAAATTATGATACAAAGAATGACAAAGTCATTACGTAATGTATATATTTATGTTTGAAACATAACACAGCATATTTAGCATATAATAGTTACAAAATAAAATTTGGTTTATAATTAAGTAACTAATTATTAAAAACTGAAAAAGCAATGTTTGAACATATTATTAATTTTTCACGTTTCATTACTTCATACATATAGTTTGGATTTTACTCATCACTAACCGTTTACACAAGTTTCATATTACTATCGTATATCATATACTATAGGTGGTATGTTTGGTACAACTAGCTGAAAAGATATTGTTGTGAGCTTTTTAATAATTGTTAGCTTTTAGTGACTGAAAAAAATCCTAAAAAGAAAAGGTGGTAGCTATTTGGTAAAAAGCTGACTGTTTGATTTGGTTCGGTTTGGTATACAAGCTGTTAGGACTAATTAATACTAAAAGTCACATGCTCTTTTCAGATGCTACTCCCTGTAGCATCTCAAAAAAGATCTTTTAATTTTTGAAAAGCTCTTAAAAATTGTCATGTCAAACATATAACTAGAAGCTTTTAGAGACTTTTTGAACAGTACAAAAGCTAGAAGGCAATTAATTATGTCTGCCAAACATAGCCTATAGCCAATCTGGATCTTTTTTTCATTTTAATTAAGCTTATTTTAAGCGGGAATTTGAATTTGTATTTTACATTTTGGGTGATATTGGACTTTGCGTCCCATTTTAAAAAAACTTTAACTTTACACCCAATCATAAACATTTTGTGAAGAAAAAAATCCGAATCAGGTACAAACTTAAAGGACTTTTAAGTGAAATAGGGTGTAAAGTCAAAGTCTTTTGGAAATGGGTTCAAAGTTCAATATCATCTAAAAAGTGGGGTGCAAAGTCAAATTCTCCCATATTTTAATTATATTATGATATGGTAGTCCAATGTCCACATGCATATGAAATAAACCACAGATAGCAATTTTATAGTTACAAATAATTATTCCACACAGGGATGGAGCCAAGTATAAATGTATGGTGTCAATTGACACCACTCAAAAAAAAAATCTGTATGTATATACATTATACATATATAAATTGGAGTTTTTAAAAATGACACCATGTATTTATTAAAAACATGGCCAATAAATGACAAATGAGACCACATCTTTCCCAATATTTACTTCAAATCCTCTCTCTATATAACATTTTTTCAAAGTTATTTTTATCTTATTTTATCTTTATCTTTATCTTATCCTTTTATGACCTTATCTTTTTATTTTTTTATTTTCCTAATCTTTTATTTCTTTTGTGCTCCGATATCAAGGATTGATTTATTTTAGGCGATTCCAGAATCGAAAATAAGGTTTGTATGTTATTGTTGTTGTTTTTATTGAAACAAAAACCAATAAAATAAAATTATTACCCAAACACTAATTTGAACGTTGTTGGAAGTCAAATGTCTTTTTTCGTTAATACTTACTTGATTTCAAAGGATTTGAAATTTTGAATATATACGTTTCTTTTAGTTGATGTATGAATACTATAAATGGAATAAGTATTGATTGGTTGAGTAAAGTGAACGCAACAAATTAATAAGTAATGTTGTAAGAATTTCTCAAAACCCTAAAAGGCCATTTTTATCAAAGTTTAAAATTTTTCAGTTATTTAAATGTTTTTGTGTTACTTATTTTAAAAATGCCTAGTTATTTACTCCGTATATGTTTATGCATTAGTTATTTGTATGTTCATGCTTTATTTTTTTGCCAAAAAAAATGTTTTTGCTTCATTTAATTTACAACATGCATCACGTAATCTATTGACACCATTGCACTCATACTCTAGTCTGGCTCCATCCCTGATTCCACAGTACCCAGTTTCTCTTATTGACAAGAGGTATGTAGATTAGACATTAGATTATTCTCAACTTTTGTTAGTGCAAAGTCACAAGCAAAAAAAGGTTTTATATGAATGAATGGGGAGGACAACCTCCAACAGATTAAGTGACATAATCAATTGCCGAATTATTATGTTGGAATAAGGAGAGATCATACAAATTCAAATACTAGAGGTCTTTGGATATGATAATTGCGAATTTGAGAGTGAAGGAACCAAACGAGTACAAATCTTTCCCACACCGTATGACTATGGTCAGATTATGTCATTTATATACGAAATTCTGGAAGAGTAGAACGCCGAGTCCAGTAACGTGGGCTTGTGACCAAGTGGGGCTTTGAGATGAAGGGACGGCCAAAGTTGCTCGCTGGATCGGACTTTGGGTCATATATATTGGGCCGCCCGCTCCAAACAGTGTGTCTTCCTAGCAAATTGAGTGAAAACTGGGCTTGCTTGGAAGATGATGGTGAGGGTACTGCGTAAGGTTGGTTTCACAGAGCAGCGATTACCTCCCGCACATTGTAGTGGAAGGATTACGGATCAAAGTGGCCCAGGCCCGCTAAACATTCAATGGGCTCTTCGGTTGGACCTTCATCTTTTTATTATTCTTTATCATTTATTTAATTAGTGTCTTCTTAATACGGAGGAGTATGCAATGGTTTTGACTTTTGACAGCCAGTCTCTGTATTGATTTAAAATATAAAACTACCTAGTGCTAGGCTAATTTGTGCTTGTATTTTAAATCAACTATGTCTATTCAATGAGAAGAATTGTTTATTCCATAATTTTTAAAAAGTATGGTTTAAAATTAACCATCTCATATACTTTACTTTCACTACATTTTATTTATTAATGTATGTGAATTATTATTTTTGAAAAATATTGTTGATTCATCTCATTACAAAGTTTCATAATATGATTTTTAAAAGTTTTTTACTAATAAAGAATTAAATATAATGACAGTAAAGTTATGAATTGACAAATGTGAAAAGGGGAATGTTGCAACTAAAAAAGAACGGAGAAAGTATAAATGAGGAGATGGATTGTTTGCTTAAAAGAAAATTATGAACGTTTGATTGGTGTCGGAGAGTGCAACCACTACAAAAAAACACGGAGTTAGTCACGGATTTAGTCACGGACCGCAGTATAAAAAATCCGTGACTAACTTTGCTAGTCACGGACTTTGACCGTAACTAAATCCGTGACTGTTTGGGCGTGACTAATTCTAGT
Organism: Cuscuta epithymum; assembly: GCA_945859915.1. Lineage (NCBI taxonomy): Eukaryota > Viridiplantae > Streptophyta > Magnoliopsida > Solanales > Convolvulaceae > Cuscuta > Cuscuta epithymum. The sequence goes on along the minus strand of CAMAPF010000109.1, from coordinate 2,309,632 downwards.
CACGGTCATTTTATCCGTGACTTAGCGTAGTCACGGCTTAGTCACGGACCGTTTCCGTGACTAACTTGTCACCGGAATAACCACACCGGCGACTTAGTCACGGCCTTTTCCGTGACTAAATATAGTCACGGACTAATCCGTGACTAAACTTTCAAATTTAAAAAAATGAACCGCCAAATGTTACGGTTTAAATTTTCAAATTTCAAATTTTAGTCACGGACTTGATCCGTGACTACTTTTTTATTTTTAAAAAAAAAACTAAATTTGCAAAATAACTTTTTAAAAAATCGGTCTAGAATTTAGTCACGGCTCGGATCCGTGACTAAAGTTTTTTATTTTTTAAAAAAAAGTTTTTTTGTTTTATAAAAAAAATAATTTTTTTTTAATTATTCTTTAGAAAAGTTTATTTTAAAAAATATTTGTAGAATAAAAGTAATAAACAGACTACTAGAACACACATTTCATAACCAAACAGACTGAAATAAAAGTAATAATAAGCACAATAGAATTATAGTAAATAAACAATGTTCAAATAAAAATGTATATCATTTACAAGCTCCCCCGGTTACCATTATGATAATATCTAGAATCATCATATAGATAATCTTCTTCGGTCTCATCTTCTCGGTTGTCTCCAGCTTGGCCTTCTCGATTGCCACCGCGACTGCCTCCTCCGCGACTGCCACCTCCGCGACTGCCACCTGCTTGGCTGCCTCCAGATGTTTGAAACAGGTTGTGAAAATTGATATCCTGAATAGAACCAAATGAAGGCAACCCGGTAGCAGAGTTGGTACGGAAATAACCGCCCATGTGCGGAACTTGAGGTGTCTGCTCAGGGTGCAGTACATACGGCTGAGGCTGAGGCTGATTCCGAATTCCGGCGCTGAGGATCCGTTCCATCTCTTCCAGCCGGGCCCTTGTTTCTTCTTCTTTTTTGCGTTGCTCCTCCAAGGTGCGCTGCTGCTCAGCCAAGGCCCGCTGCTGCTCCTCCATCTCCCGCTGCATTTGAGCGATACGCGGATCCTCTCCGCGCCTTGATCGGGAAGATGAAGCACCGCTGCGGTCGTACAAGATCCGTTGCCCCTCAGCCCCCATGCACGGGACCCGGCCCTTGTACACTCCAACTGCCTCAAAGATGGCATCATCCTCCACATCAGAATCAATCTCATCCTCCTGAGTCAAGCCTAATTCTGCCCGCCTCTTCTCAACATTTGTGTTATACTTTGACTACATGTACAAAAATTGTTAATTTAATGTTACTCAATTTGATTTTGAATGGAAATAAGTAACAAAATAGTGTTACTTACTTCGATTTCAGCGAGGCGGGGTGGCAGATCGGCATCGGACTCATCGCCGTGCTTTGTCCAGCAGTGCTTGATGACCTTGAGAATTGAGACCTTCTTCTTCTCAGGCCCCGACTACAATTTGGAAAAAAGGCTTAAGATCCATAATTAATTGTTAAAATAAAGGGTTGTAATTGTGTAAAGTTTTTTGAAAAATACTTACAAGATCTTCTTTATGTCTACTCTGAGGTTTGCGGCCCCCATGCCATTGGGTTTCTAAGGCTTTCTCGGACATCCGGTTTTTCTTACCGGATTGACTTCTTGCCAAGAAGTTTGGATCAGAAGACCAGTGACGGACGAGGTTAGCCCACACCTCATCCGAACACCATCCAGGCTTTACCCCGCTCGTTCGGGCACGCCTAAAAGTAGGACGAAGCCAATTTGAAATCCTAGCGTTATACGCTCTAAGAATAGCTGGACCTTGGGCTTCAGTCCATCGAAACCGACCCTTTATAAAAAACAAATAAATTAATTTATCTTTTATCAAATGTTACGTTAATACAATTACGCAGAGAAAATTCATTTTTTTTACCTTGAAAAGGTTCCACCAAAGTTCACGAACCTTGGGGTCTACTTCTGTGTATGCTGCCCAGTTTCCAAGAAAGTGTCCTCCAATTATGACTTTGATTTGGTCCAACACTTCTTGATCGCTTCAGAAAATTAATATTATTTATTTATAAAAGTTTTGATTACATTATGATACATTGAAAAAATTATTTCACGTTAGATAAAATTCATAGTTACTTACTTCGCAACCATGTGGGGCGTCACCCAAAGCGCATTTTCATTGTTGCGCTCAGCTTCGGTTAAGGGCACATAGTTTGGGCGGGTACGCGAGGTTGATTGTTCATTGCTCATCTAAAATATATTAATTTATATTTTTAAATGTTAGTCTAATCATTATAGAAGATCAAATTTTTATACATTTATCAATTGAAAATGTGTAAAACATATTAAACTGTGTGTAAGTTTAATATGAGGGGTGGTAATGTTAGTCACGGTCAAATCCGTGACTAATTTTCTTTTTAAATTTTCGTGACTAGTCCGTGACTAGTCCGTGACTAGACTAGTCACGGACCAAATCCGTGACTACGGTCCGTGACTAAACGAGTGTTTTTTGTAGTGAACGTATGGGCACTTTTATCACAAGTTATTATATTTTGTCCAATTTGATTGGTATTTTGAATAAAATTTGTTATTTTTACAAAACCATAAATTTTGTTCGACAAATAATTCGTACTTATGTAGTCGTACTAATTCAAAGGTTCATGTCACTATTTTCCGACCAACATGAGGTCTTTTTAATGTTTTACTTTATATATTTAACTTTTATCAAATTAAAATTTTCTTTTCAGTAACTAACAAGAAAATGTTGTCGTGTAGGTTTTCATCACTTCAGTTTATGTTTTTTGTCGTAACCGGCCGGTCGCTTACTTTAAGCAAAACTGAAGGGGTTTCAGGTTTTATAGGGTATTTATGGATAAGTACTTTTAATGACCACGTTAATTACTTGGATCATTCAATTCATACGTGTTACATCCACACCCAAACGAGATATTAAAGATACTTAGGGTCTGATTGCAACAACTTCTGCTTTTAAAAAAGTGTTTTTTTATTGAAATGGAGAGAAGTGATTAAATAAAAGTTGATAGTGTTTGAGAAAAAAGTGATTTTGAAAAGTAAAAGTGAGTAGTGTTTGGTAAAATAAGTGCTTTTTGTGTAATAGAAAAAGTAAAATCACTTTTGACACGGAAGCCGAGAAAAATAAAAGTTATAGTGTTTGGAAAAATAAGTGTTTTTTAAAGTCAAAAGCTGAGAAGTGTTTTTTTAAAAGGTGTTGCAAACCAACCCTTAGAATGTACTCCGTATGTTTTTAATTGGACCATGTTCAATTTCAGATTAGACCAGCGTACGTAGGTAAGTAGCTCATTCATTTCATCTAGTTCATTTCATTCAGTTTAAAGGGTTTAATTCAATGATTTCATTTCAGTTTCCATTTATGACCATGATACTTGTTGTTCATTGTTGAGTGTCGATTTCTTTCCGGCTCAGGTCTCCAACCCTTTTGCTATACTCTCACACACCACTCTAGGCTAGACCACAACACAACTCCAAGCTTCTTCTCTACCACTAAGGTATTCTCTCTCACACTCTCACACAAAGGAAATGGAGAAGAAGAAGAAGGGCACTGCTCTCTCTAAGATTCACGCAGGCTCCTTTCACAAGGAAGAAGAAAGCTACTAAATAATAGGCTGGCAGACAAGAGGACACTCACGGGTGATGCAAAGACAAGGAAAGACTGCAGCAGACAACTCAAGATGGGGTCACTCCACATAAGGCAATAGCCATATTATTGGTTAGGAAAGATTCAAACGAGAAGTGCCAAAGTGGGAGTAAACATGGGGTGCAAGTCAATAATAAAGTGGAAGGGAGGCCTTGGTAGGACCAATACCTCCAACATTCTCCACCTTATTGGTCCTAGGTGGTGTAGAGTAGCAATACAAAGTTGTGAGGAGACTCATCATCGCCGGACCATTACAAGTACATCATTGCGATCATACAAGTAATAGATGAGAACCAAAGTTCCCTTTCGGACCAAGCTTACCGTGCAAACCCACTTCACGATGGACTGAACTCTACCAATCGGTCCTCGAGTTCAGAACCAAAACCATCACAAAACTATTAACAAGCACAACACATGTTAATAGACCACACAAGCAAGCATCCGGGAGAAGTTGGGGATTCCAACTAATCCAACAACCACACATAACAAGCACAAAGAAAATAAAAGAAACAATATTATTTCTATAACTAGCACAGGTAGAGCTCACATAATCACTTGGTATCACATATTCAAAACACAAAGAAAATAGCATACCAAATATCACAAAGATTTTAATTAAAAGAGAATTAAGCACATTTAAAGCAAACTCAGAGGAAATATAGTCAAACACATTGCACATATAATTTCTCACATGCTTCCTAATGTCTCTATCTCTAATAACATGGCAATCACGCAACTCAAGCATATTGCACACAACATTCATATCATGCTCCACCTTAACAGAAATATTATTTTCTTTATTTTCACCATGAAAATCATTTTCATCCACGAATTTGGGTGCGGTTTCAACAAGTAAATCAGAATGAACATCAGGCAAATGCTCCACCTCATTTGGAGCAACATCAGGAGAAACAAGCAGGCAAGGAAATTCATTTTCAACAAAAATGACATTTCTACTCATCAACACATTGAAGCAAGTTTCACTCCTACGCCAAAGCCTATAACCTTTCATGCAATCATGATATCCTAAGAAAACATATTCCTTAGTCCTAGGTTCAGATTTATCATTCACACGATTCACGTAAGCAGCACAACCAAACACTCTCAAATTTGGCAAGTTAAGTGGTTTGCCCATGAACACAGATTCAGGGCATTTCCCTCCTAAGGGAACAGACGGGGACAGATTAATCAAATCAACAGCATAACAAATAGCTTCCCCCCAGAACTTATTAGAGAGCCCAGATGAAGCTAACAAAGCCCTCACCCTCTCTAATAAAGTTCTAACCATCCTCTCAGCAACCCCATCCGGTTGGGGTGTGGAGGGAACAGATTTATGCATAGAAATACCCCAAGTATCACATAAATCACCAAGCTGACTATCACAGAAATCAAAACTGACAGTGGTCCTTAAAAAATTAATTTTCTTACCGGTTTGTTTTTCAACAAGGGTTTTCCAGTTTTTAAACTTATCAAAAACTTCAGATTTATTCTCAATCAACAAAACCCACACTTTCTTTGAAAAATCATCAATCAACGTCAGAAAATAATTTTTCCCACCATGAGTGGAAACACTATAAGGACCCCACAAGTCAGCATGAATACAATCAAGCACATTAGTACATTTAGGCAGATCAGGAAAACCAACTCTAGATTGTTTTCCTAGCACACAGGGTTGCACACAATTCACAGAATCAAATACGGGTTCAGCATGACAAACATACAAGTTGTTTTTCATCTCAGCTTTGAAAACAACTAAACAACCCTTCACAACTTTCATGATTCCCTTTCCCCATTTTCCCTTCAAACCATCATTTTCAAGAGATGCACAAGATAGCAAATTACAGCATAGCTCAGGAACATGCCTAACATTCTTCAAAGTAAGCACATAACCAGAAGAAAACCTAAGGCATACATCTCCTATTCCTAGCACATTGCATTTCTTCTCATTTGCTAAAGACACAAAGCCATGCTCAATCTCTCTATAGTTTGAAAACACATTTTTCAAAGGGGACATGTGAAAACTACAACCAGAATCTACCACCCAATCTGATTTACCCAAAGAATCAGATATCACAGAACTCAAGTAGTCATAATCACATAGATTTGTCATAAAAACATCACCTAAATCATCTTCACACGTAGTCAAATTAGCATGCTCACTATGCTCATTTTTCCTAGATTTAGGACAGTATCTTATGAAATGACCAGGTTCATGACAATAATAGCAACGTCTCGAATTAGACCTAGACTTAGATCTATGTCGTCTACTATTATTTTCTCTACCCCTCACATGCATAACTTCCTCGGATTTTCTACCCTCACCCATCTGTTTTAAATCTAATTCCTTACTCTTAAGACCATTAACCACAATGTCAAGAGTCACATTATCTCTACCATACTTAATAGCAGATTTCACATCACCAAAGGAATCAGGAATAGCATTTAAAAGAGCAATAGGGGAATAATCATCTATATGCTTATCACCACACAACTTAATATCCGAAATAAGTTTGGTAAAAACATCTAGATTTTCTTCAATATCTATAGACATATCTAGTCTAAATTTGAAGAATTTCTCAAGTAAAAATATCCGGTTAGGCAAAGAGGTCTCAGTATACAGTTCATTCAATTTATCCCACAGAATTTTAGCACTCTCTAAAATTCCAACTTTTCTAATCACAGAGTCAGATAAGTTCAAATAAATCACAGAACATGCATTTTCATTCATTTCAGCCCTTTTCTCTTCTGTGTCAGAAATTAAATAGGTTTCGCCAACTGCTTTAAAACATTTTTGTTGTATTAAAATACATTTAATTTTTTGCTTCCAAATGCTAAAATCAGATTTTCCATTAAATGGAGCCATACCATACTGATTATAAGCAGACATTTTCACAGAGAAAAATAAACAACAAAAGAAAATGTAAATTTTGCTGAAAAACAATTTAAATATTTATAAGGCTACAACTATACGGAGCAACTAGCACGAACACGTGGGGAGTATTAATGAGCACCAAACTCAACTTCAAATCCCTTGTTCTTCCGTATAGGCACAAATAAATAATAAATTTTCAGCACAGAACAACACAACAATTCAAACAATTTTAACAGCAATGATAAACCTAAAATATAATTTCTACACAAATAAAAGATTAAATCACTACAAAAGCGATAAAAAGGGATAAAAGTCAATTTTACCGGAGCGAAACCCTAGGAGAGGCGTTTCGACCTTACCCACCCAATTTAAAAAAAAATTGGGATTTTCAGAAGGTTTGATTGGAGTGGACTGCCCGTTGACTATCTGTTGACCGAGTTTTCCCTTTGCTCCAGGTCCAGCTCAATTTCAACCCACCAAGTCCAAGTTGTAGCCCACTAGGCAGTACCAGCTACAAGTGCTCCAGGGAAAGTGCGTAGCAAATAGCAAGTGTCCTGGTCTTGACAGCACTCCAACTGGCTTCCTTTAGCAATACAGCAGCCCAAGGTCCAGCGCCCAAGGTCCCAGCCCAAACTCAGCCTAGCAATGACCAGCCCCAAAAAATCCAGCAAGGTACAGTTCCGTTCCAGAAACTTCAGTGTCCATGTGCGTCCAAATTTGACCGGTGCAAGTTTGCTTCAATTCGGCCACCACGTTCTGCGGCTCGCGTACTGCTACAGGTTCCTAGCTCGCAGACGAAAAGCTTCAGATCCGAAATCCAGGCCTCAATCTCCAGCGACGAAGGAGCTTAACAACCCAGCTACGAACGGATTTCGACGAGATCTCTGCAACGACAACCTGCTGTGACGGAAGGCGGCGGCTCCAGCGACGAACTTATCGGCTAGCAATGACCTCCTTGCGATGGCAACCTCCAACGATTTGCATCAAGCTCCGCGACCAGACCTCTGCTTCAGCGTCCAGGCTTCCAGCAGCTGCACTGCTGCAGTACTCGTCCAGCCCAAAGAACCAGTCAACCAAGCAGCGTAGCTCTAGCACTTCACGAACAAACAGGTCGCATCGAACCAGCTTCCAGGCCCGACCTCGAATCCAGCGACTCCAAGTCACGAATCAAGCTGGTACCCGGCGACGACCTCTGGTGATGATGGACGGCGGAAGGCGTCCGGTGGTGGCGAGCGGCGAACTAACTCCGGTGATGACGAAGCTTCAACTCCCAGCGGCGGCGGAATTCCAGGTGGCGGCTGAACTAGATTCGAGGCGAACGGGAAGCAACGGCACCAAGTCAAGCTTCAGCGAACGACCGGTGACCTCCAGAACCTGAAATCGACAAGCGGCGGCGGACGGCGGCGGACGGCGGCGGAGACTTTCCAGGTGGCGGAATCCGGCGAAATCGACAGCGACGACAACACAAGCTCTGATACCACTGTTGAGTGTCGATTTCTTTCCGGCTCAGGTCTCCAACCCTTTTGCTATACTCTCACACACCACTCTAGGCTAGACCACAACACAACTCCAAGCTTCTTCTCTACCACTAAGGTATTCTCTCTCACACTCTCACACAAAGGAAATGGAGAAGAAGAAGAAGGGCACTGCTCTCTCTAAGATTCACGCAGGCTCCTTTCACAAGGAAGAAGAAAGCTACTAAATAATAGGCTGGCAGACAAGAGGACACTCACGGGTGATGCAAAGACAAGGAAAGACTGCAGCAGACAACTCAAGATGGGGTCACTCCACATAAGGCAATAGCCATATTATTGGTTAGGAAAGATTCAAACGAGAAGTGCCAAAGTGGGAGTAAACATGGGGTGCAAGTCAATAATAAAGTGGAAGGGAGGCCTTGGTAGGACCAATACCTCCAACATTCATAGTTCATGGTTTGCCCAGAAAAGCAGTGTTAATTGGATGCAAAAGTTCTATACATCGAAGTTTGAACTAGCCCCCTTAAAAATATGGTGTAATACGGAGTACGTTTCCATTTTAATTTTCTAAGTTTGATTGGCAGTTAATTAAAAAAGTAAAAACTGTTTGAGTAAAATTAGTCGTACGAATAATGGAATGTTTTTTTAATATTTCATCGTTTGAATGCCAAAATCTTATCTGTCTACGCACGGGCGTATGTAGAGTGGGGCGGAGATGACTGCCCCCTACCACAACCCAATCCCAATATATATACTCCCTCCGTCCCTTATAACTTTGCCAACTTTCTTTTTTTGGATGTCCCATTAACTTTGCCACTTTCTCATTTAAGTAAAGAATTTGTGATTCCTATTAATTCTCTCTCCTCTGCACAAATCTCAACCACACAATGTTTACTTTATTAATCCACGTGCCGGTCAAACTTGGCAAAGTTATTAGGGACGGAGGGAGTACTACGTATTTAATTTTTTGTTTATATCCCAATCCATACATATGATGAGTTAGAAGTTGATGTATAGATAGAGGGATACGGTTAGTGGCACAAAATAATTAAGAAATGAGAAATTTTCCGAAATAGAAGTAAAATTTAAGTAGAAGATCGACCCATATCCAAATTGAAAGCAAGGGACCAAGGGAGAACAGATAACGACGATGGATCCGGAACCTCTGCCTTGCTTTGCAGCAAGGTAGGGTGCCCGGCCTATTAGGGGCGTCGGATCAAGAAACCAACGGCAACCGATCTTGGTATATAGTTCTTATGACCGAGTCTCATCGTCGTTGGATTCAGATCCTCTGCCGCACGGCAGAGGTGCCTTGCGGCCACGGACGGCCAGATGTGGAAGGAGGCGCCTCGAGATGCGGTCATAAGAACTATATACCCGATTTTATTCTCATTCAATTTAGTATATACGGAGTAGTTTAAATCTATTTTCCTTTCATCTAAATTCGTGCACGTTCCCAAATCCATTCATACAAAGTTGTCTAGTTAGTGTTATAGCTTAAACGGCTAGGGGCGATACTTAGATAATTATCGGATTATTATGTTGGAATAAGAAGAGTTCAAATACTTGGATAGTGCGATTGATCATTGATGGAACCTAACAGATACAAACAATTCCCACACCGTGTGAAAATGTCACTGTTAAGTTTGTCCATCACAAATCAAATTTGTGTTTGCTGGACATGCAAGTTCGGGCTAAAGGCTTGGGCTTTCATAGACAACAAGAATGGTTTGGGCTATCAAAGACTTGATCGTTGCGGGCTATAAAAGTTTGGGCTTTAAAACATTGTAAATGAAATCTCCTGTAGGACCTTCATCTTTTTTTCATTCAGTTTTGGACAAAAATAATTAATTAAATTTTTATAAGGAATGTTATTTTATGCATAATTATGCAATTAAAAAAAATACATTTTCGGTATTTTTTGGAAGAGGGAGACTTAAATTGATATCGCAGCATTAACATTAAGATAGAGAGTTAAACGACAAAATAGCAATATAGATCCTATAATGAGCATAAATGAACGAATGACAACTAAAGCAGGTCTCTCATCTCCAATCTTAATGCAAGAATCTTAAAATAATAAAAGTAACCAACAAAAAAATTAGCAGTCTGATCATGAAAAATAAATCGCAAGCAAACAATAAAATTAAAAAGATGTTTCCAAACCCTAGACTCTCCTTCACTCCATGGCGGCGGTTCAGGAGGGGGATGATCCAGCATTACTGTAGATTCTTCCTCACCTTGTCCCTTATTCGTCCTCGAAGAAAGATCCGTCTCAGTTTCTGGCCCCACACTTCGTCCATGATCTTTGGCCGCCGGAGACCAATAATCCATCTTCCGTCCCTGCACAACCTTCGATCGCCAGAGACCAAACAACCTCTTCCTCCCGTTTAATCTTGCCAAAGCAAAGGAAGAAAAACAACCGTACAATTGATGGCGGAAGGAGAAACCTTGTGTGAGTATGCCCGCATGCGGTAGCCGCTCCTCGTTAAAAACAATAGCGGAGGAAAAAACCCTAGCGATGGAAACCCACCCTAGAGAGAGAAAGAGACGAGAGGCAATTCTATTAAATTTTAGACAAAACACAAGTCTTTAGATATACACATTTCGGTGTTAAAAAATAAAGAATTTGTTCCTTGTTTTTTTTTTTACTTTTCAGTTTTAATAAAAAAAATAAAAATGATTTCATGCAGTATCGAGTTACTTTTGATTGTTTCTAAGCAGGTCTAGTAAACAATCTAGTAAACAGGTTTCGGGTAAGTCCAGGCTTTTACACAGGCCAGGCCCAGGCCACAAAAAACATGCCTTTAATAAGTAATAGGCCAGACTCAGGCCTATACATTCTAAAATAGGCCCGACATGTTTAGGCAAAAGTCTGGTCTAGTCTGGTCTGTTTAATGAAAAGAAACATGTTTTAAGTAACATTTTATTACTACCTGTTTTATGAAAAGAAACATTTTCCTTGGTAAAGAAAACAATTAATTAAATAATTAAAATACTTATATGTTAATATAACATTTCACCCGGTAAACAATATATTTAGGAAGATAATTAAATTACTACTTTTCACAAAACACGGGGTGAATAATATTTATTTTATTTTATAAATAACATTTTCCTCTAGCTTCTTGGTGACCCTTTAGAATCTATTGTTCTTATTTTTAAAGATCCTAATAATTTTCTTATTATTATTATTTTTGAAGTTTGATGATGAATTGTGAGATGTAAGCCACAAGTGAAGTGAACCTTAGAAGAAAAGGTGACGCAGCTGAAAGAGCATGAACGAAGCATCCAAGCAAGTAGTGGAGTCCATGTCTTGTTCTATGTGACATCAGCTCTCGGAGATTCTTGGTAGGGGTACGACCCAACTAAATTGTTCTGATGTTCTGATTGTAGTTGTTCTGTGCTATGGCAGTTCATTCTCGGACACTTGCGCTCCGGATTGTTTTGTCTCCCTTGGTGTGTGGAGTAATTTTGGTGTCCCGACCAGCTTTATCTAGTCAGGAGTTATTGTCTGCCTTCTTTTAGGTTGCGTAGAAAATGGTAGAGCTCGTCCTCCTCCAGAACCACCCCCATGTTATGAAGAGTTTTGTAAAAATGCATTATTTCAATTTTATTTTTTCTTTAGTAGTACTTATTTTTATTTTACTTCGATGAGCAGATTTGGTTTGGATATTTGAATTTCACAGAGTACTTTTGATAGACACTGTTTCACTTCTGATTGTTTTAGACTTTAATTTTCCTATTTCGTGTCTAGCGAATCCGGTTACTCTGTATGAGTTGAGGTGGCTGAATCTATATATGTCTATTCTTAGGGTTTATGACCGGCTCTATAATAACCGTCTGGAGTTTGTCTTGTATGATGTTTCGATGTCAATATAAAAAGCTTCCCTTTTATATTCAAAAATATATACTTCGTATAACATTTTCCTTTGAAATTGAAAAGCGATTTATTTTATTTACGACAAAATGTAACATTACATCTTCGAAAAGTCATCTCTCTATACACAACCCTTAATGTGGAATTTGTCACATATAAGAAATTTAAACCAATTTGACATGTGACTCTAGGTACAACAACGTAATGTTGCCAATGGAAAATATCCATACATTTCCCAAAGATTGGTCTGAACTCTTATTGATCGTCATTGCATATCTAACCGTGAGAGGAAATTGCTTGTGTTGGAAGGTGAACAGCAGTCGGTCAAAGTCAATGTAAGTCTGGGAATGAAACGTTTTTTACCTACAGTTGGTGGCAATATTTGGACCTGAATAACATGTATTCCATGTCGTATCACTAAAAGCTAAGTACTGTTGCACAAACTTGATGATTGATCTAGATTCATTATAAGTATCAAGGCGCACCCACTTCTAGTTTGAGCTCATGTATAGGGACTCTAGATTATTTGATATCATTAAGGAATTCTGGAAAGCGGGTCTCTTACAACAAACTACTGTCACGGCATATTAGTGTATTCCAATGTGTTATTACAACCCCTATTCATTACGGAGTATTACATTGTCTTGCTTCTAGAGATGTTGAGAAAACCCTTTTTGCATATAGGTTATTGCTGACTTTTTGTCCAATGAAGAAATTGAAGATCTCAAAGAAATGCTTGGAAAGATCGATACTCATAAGTCATCATAATGATGGTACGTATTGTATCAATTGAATAATTGAAAGTTGGACTCTTGAAGCTCCATTAGCCTGAGGCATGTAACCTCAACATTTATCATTTATGTTACATACATATATATTATATATAGTTTACATTTTGTTTACTAATACAAAAGTTTACATCCATATACCACGTAATATGGATTATGGAGTATAGGTTTTATATTTGCTAAGAATAAATCTGACCTTTTTTCATTTTAAGATTATTTTATAATGTTGGTGGAATTCGTATTACTATCAAAACTATGATACGGTAGTCCAATGTGCACATACAAATGTAGTAAACCTCGATAGTAATTTTATAGTTACAAATAATTTTTCCATAGAACCCAGATTTCTTATTTATTTACAAGAGGTAGATTAGACACTAGACCATCCCCAATAAAAGACAAAAAAATAGAAGTTTTATGTGAATGAATAGATCAAAATGGCTGGGCGATCCTTGGATTTAATATCATTGCCGAATTACTATGTTGGAATAAGGAGAGATCACATGAATACTAGATATTTTTTTTTTTTTTGAAAGAAATACTTGAGGTTTTTTGGAGATGATAATTGCGAATTTGCGAGTGAAGGAACCAAACAAAATACAAACAATTCCCTCACCGTATAACTACGATCCATTTGTGTCATTTATATTTGGAATTCTAGACCAATTGAATGCCAAGCTGAGTCCAGTAACACGGGCTTGTAACCATGTGGGGCATTAGGGTGGAGCGGGCGGCAGAAGTTGCCAACTGGATTATTGGACTTGGGCTACAGAACTTGGGTCGCACAGGCCCGTCAATGTGCTCTTCAATTGGACCTTCCTCCTTTTATTACTTTTTCGATTTATTTATTAAGTGTCTTTAATACGGATTATATTGAATTGTTTGAGGTTGAATTTTAATCAACTATGTCTATTTAATGAAAAGAGTTACGTTGCTTGGAGCCTTGGACCTAACAACAAGTTAGTAATTGATTAGTAAATAACACTTGTGATCTTTATTAAAAAAACACTTGTAAAAAGAACATTTTATTTCACAGATTATTACATTTTGTCAAACTTTTTTGGTATTTTGAATAAAGTTTATTATTTTTACAGAACGATAAAGTTTGTTGGACAAATAATATGTACTATTTACTACGGAGTAACTAATAAGAAAATGTTGATCTCATCGCTATAGTTTATTTAAATTGAAGGGGTTTCAGGTTTTTTATACTTAGAAGTTACAAGTATTCATCGCTATAGTTTATTTAAAGTTCAAGAATTATGGATGAGTACTTTTAATGACCACGTTATTTACTTGGAACATTCATACTTGTTACATCCACACCCAAACGAGATATTATGGATACTTAGAATGTAATCCGTATATTTTTAATGGGACTGCTTTCAGTTCCACATTAGATCGGACTTAAACATTAGATCGGACTTAAACAGATCAAATCACAAACTTCAACAATAGTAAAATGCACATAAAATTAAAGTGATAAGACAAACATTTACTATTAGTAGCGTAAATGAGTCAAATCATTCTCGAGTTGCTAGTGGATCGCTCGGGAAAAAACTAGACTCGAGTTCAGTCATATTCAAGCTCGATTCGAGTTCGGTTCTACTCGAAGGTTTAAAAAGCTCAATTCAAGCATATTTACTTTAGTTTCGTGACTCATGTGCCGGTTTGTGAGTCTTCTGTGTGCTTAAATAAACTATAATAATATTGATATATATATATATATATATATATATATATATATATATATATATATATATATAGGGGAAAGATCAAGTACAAACTGTGCTTATCGTGCAAATATTTGTACGATGCACCTTGACGTTATTTGCATTGCATATTGAGGTTCAAAGTGGTGCATATTACTCAACTATAACATAGCAGTTGCACATTAACGTTCAACGAGTTGCACCCTAAAAAAGTTGGGTTTTATTACAAAAATGCCACCTTGCATTTATGTCCTTTGGATCAACTCATCGGATGGTCAAGATGAGTTTGCACTTTGTAAATTAAGAAGGGTTTGTATTTGATCTCTATTCTATATATATATATATATATATATATATATAGAGAGGAATGATCCTGTCCAGCCGGAGGGACATGATCTTCCGTCCGGCCGCCGCCGTTTGGGGCGGTTCCCGGTGGAGTTTTTTGATGAAATTTTTATGGAATGTTCCTCATCAAGTCTAGTTTACCCACAAAAAATTTCAGCTAAAAATTCGATCGGGAAGGCAGTCAAATAATTTTTTGAAGATAACTGCTCCAACTTAAACATATAAAACGCAGTTATGTTTCAAAAAATTATTTGACTACCTTCCCGATCGAATTTTTAGCTGAAGTTTTTTGTGGATAAACTAGACTTGATGAGGAACATTCCATAAAAATTTCATCAAAAAACTCCACCGGGAACCGCCCCAAACGGCGGCGGCCGGACGGAGGATCCTGTCCCTCCGGCTGGACAGGATCTTTTTCCTATATATATATATATATATATATATATATATATATATATATATATATATATATGGAATATGCATTATAATTTAGGACTACTCAATTTCCAATACTTATTACAGAGTATATTATAAAAGTAATAATTCGGAGTATAATCTGTAATATTTATTATATTATTTCTTTTTTAGTATGTAAATATATAATATTAATAATTTGGAAAATAGCGATTTTATTTTTTAGCTCGAATTTGAGCATCTTATCCTAGTTTAAACTTATAAAAATTAATTAGCAAAGTTCGACCTAAGTTTGAATCGAGCTCGAGCTCGAGCCAAGCTCACCTCGAGTTCAAGCCCAAATTGTCTAACTCGTCAAAGCTCGTGCTCTTGAATTCTTATTAAGATCAAACTCAAATATACTTGCATTCGAGTTCAGCTTGGCTCATGTGCAGTTCATACCTTACCGGACAAGAAAATCCAGAGAGGTTAGTAGTATATTAGCGAAATCCAGATGCTAACAAAAAATGAGTACTTAGGATGTTTTCTTTTGGACTGTTTTCAGTCCCAAACCAGATCAGACCAGACTTGACTTTCGTAGTTATAAAATACACAGAGACCAGACATTTACCAGACCAGACCAGTTCAGATCAGACCAGATCAGGCCAGACCAGACCAACAAAATTCAGTCCAAAACAAAAACATCCTTAAAATCCTCAAACTGAGTTACACGAAATATCACCTAAAAGGTCATCAAAAATCTCACAATCATTCTTTATAAATTATTCAATGGAACTAAGATTCTAAGACCACATGTCCCAACCTCATAGTTTTAAGAGTGGTTGTGCGTTTTGTTTAAAAGGTTTAAACATGGTGTAGAAGTTTAAATTGACCCACTTATAAATATGGTGTAAACTGTAAAGTGTAAACAATTTTATGTAGGGTCCACTTCCGATTGTTGAAAAATTCCATTAAATGGCTATTTTGGGGCAATTTTTTGAGTGGGGTCCACTTCCGATTTGGGTCGGGTCAAAGTGGTTTCGGATTGTCCTTACTTAGGGCTACAATTCGGTATATGGTACGCTCAAAACGGATAACGAGTGAATGAGAAATTGATTCTCGAAGTTTACCCGTTAGAATGAAAAAACTGGGAAAAAAGATGGGTTTCTAGTGTTAATTTCCCACACCGGAAAACCCAAAGGATTTGCTACCCTTTATAAAGGGACTCCCCCCTTAAGGAGTTAAGATTCCCAAGGGTAAAGGCTCTCACTCGCAAGGGGGAGTGCTAATCAAATCCCGAATTCGGAGAAGAAAAACCGTTGAACAGTTGAACAGGCTACCCGGGCCAGTCCCGGGCCCAACATTTCCTAACCGGTGGCCCGGTCGGGCCTAGACCCAGCCCGGGCCCAAGTCCACCACTATCCTAAACTAAGCTCAAATCACAACTGTAAGAACTTCAAAATTTTCAAATGATGCAGAAAATAAGTTTTTTTATCATGATGCAGAAAACAAGTTATTAAATCAAGAAAAAGAACTCCAGATGCACACATTATTTATAACTAGGCTTTATGAATATGATGAAAGCATCTACAGCAAATTGATAAAACCTATAAATTATGCTGTTCTTTTGATCTTTTGACATGGATTGAGGAGCAACGACAGGATTTTCCTTTCCTTTTTAAGCAATCATCACAACAACATATCTCTTCATTACAAAGTAGTGAAAAATGGCTAAAGCTATTTATGTCAGAATGAAAAACAACACAAAGGCATCCTCTTCAGGGTGTTTTTTAAGGTTTATTATTATGGTCTGCCTCGTTGCTTCAAGCTGCAAGATGGACACTTGTAGTGCTTTATGCTCTCTGCTTTGGCAGGTGTTATCTTTACGCACTTCCCGTGGAACCACCTCTCACATATGTCACACCCAATCCAAAACTCATCTGCATTGTAATTTCCTGCGCAGCAGCCACACAATGTTTCACCATGTTCCTCTTCATCTTCTTCATAACTTTCGTCAGCCACTTTTGGGGCTGCGCTTTTCACCAGTCCATCGCTGCTTCTCTGCATAACAGAACAAAACAACAAAGATGACCAAGAAATTACCCTATATTCAGATAGGACTCTAGGAGGGGGAAACTGTATCTAATGATTAACTGTTTAATCATCCCTATTTCATTGCACTTGGGAAAGGGAAGGAAGAAAAATAGGTAATGAAAGTTGTTTTCTTGTGTTTGGTTTTGCCTCTAGCGAAGGAAAATGAAATTATGATATCTTAGTCTTAATGAAATAGAACTAAATAAATATAATGAATTTGATAGAATATAATAAAAAAAAGTTTGACACCGTGTTCTTCCCTTTGCACTACCAAGTTCCAAACTGGCCCTGTTTCGCAAATACAAGTTGAAGGCCACAACTAAGAGCCATACATCACAGTAAAATCATATTTGTCTTACCTTTACACTGCCCCGTGATCTGCTCCCACTATCTGCACTAGGTTTGTCTTTTGAAGGCTTTTTTTCTGCCACAACTTCAAAGACCGTGGGAAGATCATTCATTAAGCTAAAAAGGCGCTTCCTGTCAGATACCCAACAATTTGGTCTTAAATGGGATTATGTTTTTCCCACACTAGATGAAAGTGATTAAGCAAACACAAACAGAGCATAAGAAAAGAACCAGTGGCATTGGATGCTGATCATGTATGAGTCTACTCATTATTGTGAAAGTCTAAACCGATAACATGATCGCAAGAAGATAATTTGCATAACAAAGTCACGTGAAAAAAGTAACTAATGAATTATTACTTGTTTTTAAAAGCTAATTTCACACAACCCTATGTCAAGAGCAGAAGTGAAGAACTTCAGATCAGAATGGAAACCTCTTGTGAGTCTCAAACCAGGAAGAACAAAAAACTACAGCTTCTCTTGCATCATACTATTTTTTTTCCAACAAAATACATCAAAGATAAAAAAAAACTGACAAACAGCAAGCATGTTACATTTTATGCAAAAATATATTAATGAATAACAGGAATAACAACTCCAACCACAATGCACTGGAACTCTTTGGAGACACAAACTAGTAATTAACATGCCAGTTAGGCATTACTAAGCCATAATTTGTATGCTCTGAATGTAATAATAATTGTCCACCTAACATTATTGAAACTATCCATTAAACATGAAAAGAAACATAGAAGGCAACTTCTAAAACAATCGGCATTCACAAATAGGAAGGAAAGGTTAATCCTCAATCACAAAGAAGTCAGTGGCAATGACCCCCTGCCCCACTCTTTTGTGTGTACATATATGTACAAATATTTTTTATTCTATACAAGAACATGTTAAAAACCAGGCTCCCCCCCCCCCCAGCGCCCAGACACACATTTTAAATTTTTAAAGCACTGAACTCCCAAATACTACAACATGTCTGGCTCCACCACTAAAATTAGCCATACTTAGCAGAAAGTTGTCATTTAGTTACAGCCTTTAAGAGATTACTGATTCAGGCATAAACTACAAATAGCACTACCATCATGGTACTGATGGTAGACATGTTACTGTGTTAGGCTTCATCTAATTGCCTATTGGTTTCCAACTCAATCAGAAGGACGTGCCAAACACACTTCAAATAGATGTTAAAACAGACAACTGCATGTGTATAGATGTATATGTCATTTAACAACATTTGAAGGTCACACAAAAACTAGAGGTGTACCAAAGTTCCCCATCTTTTGTAATTGAGACAAAAAAGATCAAGTAATTCACATCTTCAAGAAAGTGGCAGAACATAAACTTTGCAATAATCATCATAAAAAACTATGTATTACTTAATAATGATCGGCTTACTCAAGTAGGATACGGCATATTATAACAAATGAAAAGGAAGAGAAGTTCAAGTAAACTAAGTATAGATCAACAAGAGAACTACAAGAATTCAGCTAGTTCTTATATAAAAAAAAATACCTATCATTCCGGGGTATCTGTGCCCCAAAGTAGAATGCTACAGATAGCAACCAACAATCACTATGCACAGCAACCAGTGAAAGCCAATCTCTTCGATTCATACCATCCCTTGCAAAATTTATCCCAAGGGCAGGTTCTGGAAGCTCAGGGGGGACTTCCTCGGCAGGGAGATTGACTTCCCAAGTTTCGTTTGGATGGCCATATAGGCACAAATTCTCCTTTTCTACACAAAAGGAATATGCAGCAAAAAGGATTATGTAGAAATGACAAGGGGGAATAAAGAATAAAGAAAAACCAGATGAAGCATCTAGTTTTGAAAGAATGCGAGAAAAATATAGGGAAATAAAAAAGGAGGCTTCTTTTTTAAGGCTTACAGTTAAAATTAATTTTCTTTACCCCAAGAACTCTTTTTATTAAACAACAAATTGTCATTAATGTTTAAGGTTGCAAACTTTAATTTTCTTTTCTTATGAGTTACAATCAAAAAATAAAAAAGGAGGCCATGGGTAACACAGGCATACAACCACCGAAAACAAATGATAATGGATTAGAGATATTTTACAAATTTTATTTTTATTTACAATTATATTCAAACACTGCCACATTAACTGGGCGCTCAACCGAAGTAGACGCATAAAGGAGTGAGCTTCGTTGAACAGAGAACACTCTGTAATAGTTTCAATTAATTAATACGTTCACCAAATAGCTAACAAATTCAGAAGAAATTATCGTATTTGGATAACTAACAGCATATAATAGTTGAGCATTAAAATAAGCAGAGCAAATCTATGATCATCTTTCCTACGACGAAGAAGGAATATAGTCCTACACGTTCCGGGATCCGATTAACAGTAGAAGAAGAGTCAACCCCAGAGACGAAATAATTCCGATCTATATCAAAAAATGGTAGATCCTAACTGAAAATTACCTGGATCACAAAGACCGTAGAACTCGTCTACATCTGAAAGAGCAAAACACTCAATCAATCCCTTGGTGAGAAATACAATAAACGAGCATATTTCCGTGACAGGAAATCAAACTTAATCGTGAATGAAGTTACCATGAGTTAAGGCCCGAACAATTCCGGCCCTACGAGCGCTGAAATCCTTGAAGATCTCTTCTACAGTTCGAGGACTGGAAGATATTGAGGCCATTTCTTAAGCTTATTCTGAGATCTAATACTCAGAATATTTAATACAGGAATTTCAATCAAAAAAAAATTGATGCGAATTGACGCAAGAAATGCTAAATCATTGTAAATGTAAAACAGGAGAACAGAATTATGTATAATCCAAATAGGAGGGATAAGACAATGAATGCTGAGCGTGAGACCCGAGTGGCATCAATATATAAACAAAAGCTCCGTTTGTTTTTCATTGGGTCTTTTGACGAAGTTTAATTTTATTTTAAAAAAAATAAAATAAAGACATTTTGCCCAAAAAAACATATTACCAACTAAAAAGGCGGTTTAAGGCAGAAGAATTCCAAAACTCATGAGATTAATTGACTGCAATTTTGAGAAATTTTAACTACTTTCTTCTTTTAATAAGATTAAATAAGTCATATATAAATCAAAATACATTTAGTTCTACTTTTAGATTTTGCTCATATTTTATTCTTAGAGTAATTTCCTTAAAATAAAATGCACCATTTACATTAAAGTTTGTATACCATAAAAAAATACTATTTATACTCACCCCACCAATGTGAGAGGTTGTTTTTTTACTGCGAATTTCGTTGATAGACAAAGGATCTTGGGCGATAAGAGGGACACAGGGGCAGACGACCACAGTCGTATTCTCTTCAGGATCGTCGTCGACTAGAGAGGAAGACAAAGTCCAAAAGGGATGAAATGTGATGGTGATGGTGATGTGCAGACTTTGGACAACGGATATTAGGTAAACTTAACAAGCGGCAATGCGGGGGGCGTGCTATTCTTGGGGCAGGGAATGGAATCCAGCGATGGCTTTGAACTAGAATGTGCCTATAATGAAGACGAGGTACCGATGCAAGGGGAAGAAGCAGTCAAGGCGATCTGCCCCCATCCTGAACTACCGTTGTAGATTTCAATTCCAAAGGAACTCCCGAAGACAAACAACAGTTTTTTATTTCTCTCGTTTCAGTTTTATTGTGTACTCTATTTTTACCTTTATCATTGAAAGTGAGGGTAGGTGGTTCACTTTTTGTTTTATGTTCATGTCTGATAATTTGTTACGTAGCGATAAGGCTAGTTTGGTCGTTAAAAGTTTCAAATCTCTCGATTAGTCTTGCTCATTTTTTAGTGGTCTATTTTGCGTCTGATCGAGGAGTGAGGGGGCGTGTTGGCTATACGAAGTCTAGAGGGGAGAGTTGGTTTATTGTGGTTGTTGGGATGTTTGTTTTTATGAATTTAATATAAGCTCATTCCTTTCAAAAAAAAAGAAGAAGAAAGAGATGCCCATTTATTTATATTTATATTATTATATTACATACTTTGTACCATACTACGTAGTTTCATATATCGTCGACATGTGTAAAAGAGGATTGAAATTTCGAGTATCTGGACACTCGTTTTCTTTTTCACACACTTCATGCGTCTTTGGATTTGGATATAGTTTGAGTTTGGAGTTTGGATGTTGACAAAATGGGCAGTAACGATTAGGGATATATAGACTGGGACAGGACGGATCAAGCCCTCCGCCCGGGACTGGATGGGCTTCAAGAGTAAGGAACTCAAGCCCGATACCGGCCCGGGTATGCTCCGGACCGGAATCGGGTCAGGGCTGGGTCAGTACCACCCATTTAATTAATTTTTTTTTTCAAAAAAAAGTGCATTTGGGCCTGGGTCAGTACCACCATTTAATTAATTGTTTTTTCAAAAAAAAAAAAGTGCATTTGGGTCTAGAATGGGCCCCAAAAATCAAGCCCAATGCCCGCCCCTTATAAATATCGGGCCGGACCCCGGGCCGGGGCGAGCCTAAACAGTAAGAGGCCGGGCTAGAGCCGTCAACCCGTCCCAGTCCATCTCTAGTAGCGATTGGTGTAACACTTAAAAGATTTCAGAATATATTATAACGAAATGTAAAACTTAGTCTAAAACTATCTTTTGATTTTTCATTTTTTTACCACAAATTTCTTAAATAAGAATAAATATAAATAAATTGCACAAATATGATCATCATTACTTCATCTTAAAATAAAATTCATCCACTCCTAATAGGAGAAGTTTTACTCTTAACCGGATCGAATAAGTCATATTTTAGAAATAAAATACAGTTACTCATTTTGTAAACTTTATGTATGTTTTAATCATATTTGGAGCAATTTCTACTCTTTAATCTGAATAAGATTACATTGAATTTTTTAGACAACCCCTTAAAATACCCAATAATAACAATAAACTAAAGCATCACCAATATGGAAATTGATCTAAACTGCAGATTGAATTTCTTACACCACATATTTTTGTCTAATAGTAGTATTTGATTTTAATGTTTATTTTATTTTAGTTAAAATTATATTCAAAGGCACACCATATGATATAAAATAAAAGTATGTTATGAAGTGAAATGTATAAGGGAAAATTATGATTAGCCCCCTGAGGTTATGCCATAATTGTTAATGCAACCTTACATTTTCAAAAATCAATTAGTTACCCCCTAAGTTTTGATTATTTTCACCGTTTGCCCCCTCATGTTAATATTTATTAAATTTAATTTAATATAACTCTTAAATTCAATAAAAACTATCTAGAAAATTAAATTTTAAAGTAAATCACAATTTATTATCATTATTATAAGTCATTGTTGTTTACCGTTATTTTTATACTTAGCTACTCAACCGTGGAATAATGAAAATAGTTAAGGGAAAAGACTCACGGGTAAGATATAAAATATTATGAATTTATATTTTTTGTTTTAAAAAATTAAATATCATTTAAGCTTATTAAATTAATAAACTTTTTTTGAAGAAGAAATCATCAAAATTAGTTATAGAATTAATAATAAAAAAAATTAAACAAATCAAAATCTATGATATACAGAGTATATTTTAGTTCTTAGATCGATAGGTTTCATTTATTCAGGTCTTATATCGATACATTTTTGTCTTTTAGGTCTCTTATCAATACTAAATCAATCTTTTAGGTCATGGATTGATAAAATTCATTTTTTCTTGGTTCTTTGCTACATATGAAAGAAGTGTTATTGAGATTAATTCATCCAGATGAATTACAAATAAGACTTTTATATTGATGATGAAGAGGTGTATATAATTTTATAACACATATTTCAAATAATATTTCTTTTATGTATCCCATGAATATTACTCAATTGAGACTTTTCTACCTTAACTACTTTGATCAATATTTATTTCACAATCGAGTAGCTAAGCAAAAAAATAACGATAAAAAAAAGACTCGTAATTATGATAATAAATTATGTTTTACTTTAAAAATTAATTTCACAGACAATTTCATTGAATTTAAGAATTATATTAAATTTAATTTAACAAATATTAACATGAGAGGGGCATATAGTGAAAATGATCAAAACTTAAGGAGTAACTAATTGATTTTTAAAAATGCAAGGTTGCATTAATAATTATGGCATAACCTCAGGGGTTAATAACTTAATAATAATTTTCCCAATGTATAATGTTCAAGATGTATTATCTAAACTGCAGATTTAAATAATTAAGACACAAGGAATAATTTCTGAATTAGACTCCCGACTTTTTCTTTGAAAACAATTCAGAATTCGATTTGGGTATTATTAATTTATTATCACTTTAATTTTTGCACTCGTCAATTTCGTGTCATGTTACAATTTCGTGAAAGTTGCAACCTGCAAGTAATCGACAAGGAACCAGGAAATAAAACTTACGTGGGTCAGTTCCACACACAAACACATCATTTTTATCATCAAAGTGATCAAACCCATTATTATTACAACCAATTTGAAGTTGGAAAACATTTGGCCATATAGTATGGTCAGGATAACCCAATTTGAAGTTGGAACGCCTTCCGGATAACCAATAAAGTTGGAATACGGCAGGGGGCTACCCAAAGTTGACACTAGATGGTCCGAGCATAGAGTAAATGTTACAGCTTACAACACCAAAAATTAATCAAACGCATGAAAAATAACAGCATATATAAATGGTATCATATGAGATTGGCATTCTGTGTCTATTCTGGAATGACAAAGTTAGTATTAATGCTTTTCAATGAGAATCCAGAGCACACGAGCCATCAAATTCCTACCTAACTTGCCACAGATGATTCTGCTACTGCCTCTTTATTATTATTACTATCATCATCGAGATTACTAGTATTGCTATTGTTGTTATTATTATCTGATGGAGGTTGGGGAGGTGGTTGTGCCTGGCTTGAACTTTGAGAATCAGATGCAATCCCAAGAACCGCCAATACCGACCTCGGAAGCGATGATTTTATGTGTGGTTGGCTAGCATGCGCAACCAACCCACCTCTGAGTGCACCCACTTTATTTAATGCATTTTCAAGTTGTCCAGCAGGTAGCTTCAAATCCAGAACCAAAACCAGATGTAAAATATTACTACCAAATGCAGAGTAATAATTAATAATTTTAGTATTTGTATATGACTATGTTTAATTGGTTTCAGTACAAAAATCAACAAACCTGAAGCAGAACACTGAAAGACTGTGGTTTCGTCAGCTGGGCGCATTTAACAAATCCTACCCATAACTTCGGATATTTCCAAATCTGGTTAAAGACTAGGCATTTTAAGACCTTGTAGTGGAATTAGATTATTATTATAAGCACACATTTATATACAATATAGATGGATAGTTACTGCTGTACCTGTTTGCTTACAAGGCGGGAGAGTATCTCCATTATAAAGTCAACCTGGAACGTTTTTCATATTATCAAATCTCAATGATACAAGCAAGGGGGGCAAGGGAAAAGCCAAAAGTTTTTATCTGAATCTAAGGGTATGATTGGATCCCAGGCAGGGGAAATGAAAAACAAAAGTCTGAGAAAAGTTATTTTTTGTGTTTGTTTTTTCTTCAGAAGATGCAGACGAAAATGACATACGATCAAGATTTCTTTAATTAATGTTGAGATTGATTAATCTTTAAATAAATAGATATGATATGAGTTTGAAGAAAAAATAGAGTTTGAACTGATGTTTTATTTTCCCCGACAATATCATGCCTTGCAAATCTATCCCGTATTATCCTTCATGTTTCATTTTCCTAGCATATTACAAGTTTCCCTAGACTATGTTTGGATCCTGGGAAATGAAAGAAAATGTTAAAGAAAGTTGTTTGCTTTTTCCTCAGAGAGTGTAAGATAAAAAGAAATGGTATATGTTTCTAAATTATTTACATATGTTTAGATTTCTTAGTAATTATTAACTTATATAATAGAAATAAAATTTAAAAGATGAATTTGAACAAATAATAAGCATATATAGAGGTTGAACCAATGTTTTTAAATTTCCCAACATGTTCCTTCAAAATTTCTTTTATAATTTCCTCCGTATTTTCTTTTCCTTCAATGTAAATGCACCCATCTTATTACCAGAGAAGGGAAAGCACCAATAGCCTGTAATACTGTTCTCATAAATAACAAAGGAGGAGGAATGTGTTCAACCTGCATAATAAAAATGATTCCATTATACACTTTAGATTACAAGTTGTTAAGGGTGGTGGCCTAGAACAAGAAAATAAGAAATATCTGGCAAATCTTTCAATTCACCATACCAGTTGGTTCAACACTTTTGCAACAACTTGCTGGGTAAACATCTGTCGCTGGTCAAAGCAAGCATTACAAGCATCCGTTACCTGCTTAAATAACATTCTCACCAACATTGAGTTAGAAGTGGGGGGGGGGAGGGGTAAAAACATTATGAGAATCAGCAAGGTAAGGAATATATTTGCCTTCTTCAAGGGAATGTTATCTCTATCAGGATCAATTCCATGGATAGCAATTAAAGCTTCTGCAGGAGTCAGTACTGGACTAGAGCGAGGTGATTCCTGGGTTAACGCCATGTCAAATAAAGGTCAATATCAATATCAAATAAAGGTCAAATCATGGACTTCAGAGAACTAATCATTGAATTGTGAAAGCTTAGCAAACATAGCATTCATTTTTACAGCTATATATGCCCATATGAATCCATTCATTTGTAATAATACACTAGCACTTGCAACAGTAAGCAAGAAATATTGTATTCAAGAAGTTCATAAAGTGGTCCACACAGAATGCTTTTTAGGCCAATACATGGGAATAGAAAAATGGAAATGGCACCTCCAGAAGGCAAGAGAGAGCTGCTTGAAATTTATCTAGTGGTGCATTAACAAGATGTGGGAAGATGGGCAGGACCTGGAAAACAAAATGAAACAATTATTGCTCAAGGAAATAAAAAAGAAAACAAACAAACAATATGTGACAAGGAAAGACCAATTAAACTTGAAAAGGAAAAATTCTACATTCAATGTATAAGACAAGGATGCAGAAAACTGCAAACTAGCAATAAAACTAAAAAGAAGAGATACTTCGACCTCCGCAAGTTATTACAACATGTTGTAGTAAGATCATTCTCTGAATACTAATGATTCCAAACACATATACCACATTAATTACTCCCTCTGTCCAACTATATACGGAATATATTTCATCTTTCCTTTTTCATCTGTCCCACTGAGTTTGTCTCACTAATTCATTGTTACTTCATCCGTACTTTATAATATCAATATCAACCACACAATTCCACTTTCCATAATAGTCTTGTCCTTTCACCATGTCTCAATGTTCATCATCAACAACAACATCCCAGCCTTAGTTTCAAAAGCCATGTCTCAATGCTCATAGACAGAAAAAAATATTTAACTCTACAATATAAGAAACTTATCAAATTAAACCTTTTTATTGCAACAGAGAGGTAATCAAAACTCTTCTTGGAGTTTTACAGTTATCTTACTCAACAAATCTTAAAGCAGTTGTCTTATAAGACAAAGGAATACATTAAGAATATACAAATGCAGATATTATAGAAAAAAGAAATATGACCTCTTCTTTTGACATGAAAGGCAACACAGGGAGAAGAATTTCAACATCCTGTCCAGTGAACATGCCAAAATGAGTAAAGCAAAAGTACAAACTTTAATAAAACCACCTCAAATCTTTAGGGATTATCCAATAACAAGAAAGCCAACTACTAAAGTAATTGAGTATTCCTTAAAAGTGGTCATCGAAAATAGTTTGTCCTACATACACAACTGCTTTCAGAATAGAAAACATAGTTGAGACAAAGAAAAATCACTGTAGATATGGATGTGGTAGTATAAGATATGCATTTCATACCTTCAATTTTGTCTCATGTAACTTCCTAACTAGAGCTATTAGCACATGAGATGGGACTATCCCCTCAATCAAGATACGAAGAACCTACAGTAAAGCACAAATGGCATCTGTTACAAGCTTACAAATGTTCTTGACGAATCTCAAGCTGACACGTGCATATGAAATTTATGAATATGTCAAACAGACCTGAATCAAGAGTTCCTCACTTCCAGATGGTGGATCAGATATGATTTCAAGAAGTACAGGTGATGAGCCAATAGTCCTAACCAACATTGGCATTTGAGCATCAACTGCCTGTCAAGGATAGCCAGTTGTTTGTAAAGCTTAGACTCCAAGTTTACGAAGAAATATGCAAAAATAAATAAAAATGAGTTAGACTACTGGATATTGAAAAAACCTGTTTCACTGCCTTGGATCCGCTTTTATAAATGGTGAATATTTGCCGAAAAAGGAGGTGTTTCTGTCATAAAGATATTTAGGTCCAACAGATGAGCATAAAGAAGTCTTGCATAAAAAATAAGCTTTAACTAGCAATCACGGGCACCAAAAAGAAACCTTTGTACACAATGCAAAATACAGTGACATGGAACGCTGAACTTCAGCTACGGAGGCATGGCCAGAAATGGGTGACTGGTGCATGTCAGACGATATCTCTTTTGTCTCAGCAGAAGTAGATGGCTGTTCATTTATACTTCTATCCAAATTAGAATCCTGGATGAAATAGCAAAATTTGAATGCCAATAGGCTAACAATGTTTGTGATCTATCAACCAAATTTTGATGACATAACTCAGTTCCAATTCCAGTTCATTTACTCGCCAATATCAGGGACCCATATTGGTAATAACACAAAAAACTTCTGCCCACCCCCCACCCACCCACCCACCACCCGCCTTCTGGATGGCAGTAGAATGCTTTGGATTGCCAATACTTTTAGTGTGAGTAAACATTGTGATGTGACGACTACAAACAAAAAGTTTAATGATTTCCTCTTTATATTTAACATGATAAACAATGAACGCTATAAGAAGACCTTGATTTGTAACACCAATTTCAATTTATAAGAAAACCGGTCACTTGCAAAGCAATTTATAGCAGTTGCAAGAAGACCTTGATTTGTAACACCAATTTCATACTGCATTCATTATCTCATGATTATAAATTTAAATGAAAGAAGTTCCAATAAGACAAAAACCTTTTTAAGCTAGCACTGGAAAAATGGTATTAGAAGCAACATAACAACAACTATTGAAGTGGCTTTCATTTGGAAAAGATTTAGGATCATAGTTATTAACACCAACCTGTCGTAAGTCAATATTAGACCCACCATCATTTGAACTTGTTTTCTGATTGACATTTAGGACTGATAATAGCTTGTCATTTGCGAAAGCTTCTATTTGTTGAGAGATGGATGGTAAAGGGTAAAGCCTATTTGCAACCTGAAAAGTAAGAAAGTTAACAGCAATAGCAAAAATGAAGGATAAATATGATCATGATGATGATGGTGATAGCGAGAGAGAAAGCACCGACAACAGAGTAATCTCATTTTTTATGAAAACAAGTTATATACCACTTACCAGCCGTATTGCCTTCATACGCACTTCTTCAAGGTGATGTGTAGTACTCTTGACAAAAAAAACTATAAATCAGATCATCATGAAGTGAAGAATCATATTTAGCAAGACCAAAGATATGTGAGCTTTTCATAGAAAATCCATGTGTGAAGGAAACCTGTAGAACAATATTAAGGGATGTACTCCGAATCGGAGGTCTCAGTAAAATTAGGCTCCACGCAGCACTGAGGCCTTGTGTTACTCGATCTCCACTGTATAACTCCTTCTCATTACTATCACTACTACCAGGACAACACAAACACTCTAACAAATTGAAGATAGAGTCTGGTAGATGTGGAGCATCACCAAGCAATCTACTTAAACATTTATCAGAGGCTGGAAAAGAATCCCTAAGTGTTTCTGCCTGTAAGATCAATGTAGAAAAGAAGAAAAAGAAAATCAGCGCATTACCTGATAATAAGTACACATAGAAGAAAAATAATAATTGTAAAAAATGTATGCACCACTGTAAGAAGGAACATTTCATAAGCAGACTCTGCAGCTGTTGATGAAAAAAAATCTTGATCCTCTTCTGCTTGGCCATATAACCTGTAGAGGACACGTAATGTCAACTCGTGCCCCTAAAGGCACCCATTGATCAGTCAAATTCATCAAGGAAAAAACACGAGTGTGGGAAAAGTGAAACTACTTGCATAGTACATTATTGATGTATAATTGATAATTTTTCAGAAGAGTAAAGGTATAGAACATAAGAAAAGAATATAATAAACAGGTACGTATGTAACATGTAAATAACTCATTTAAAACTAAAACAAGGTCATTAAAGGA
This sequence comes from Cuscuta epithymum, assembly GCA_945859915.1. Lineage (NCBI taxonomy): Eukaryota > Viridiplantae > Streptophyta > Magnoliopsida > Solanales > Convolvulaceae > Cuscuta > Cuscuta epithymum. Next base: position 2,279,847 of record CAMAPF010000109.1, on the reverse strand, counting down.
AGAACACAAAACAAAAACTAGAAAGAAAAGAATTGAATACATCAAAATAGAGAAGGCGAGAAATAAAAAGCAGGGAGGGGGGGGGGGGAGAAAAGAATAGAAAGAGGAGAACGAGCAAAACCCAATTAGATGTTGAAAAAGGGATGGGCCTCAAATAGGTAAGGTCAGTTTGAGTTCGGTCTGTCTCTCTCAACAACCACTTTACAATAAAGGTGTGGTCAAACAAAATGAATTCAAAATGGGGGAAGCAACAAATAATGAAATAAGACAAATCAAGATAGCAGCAGCAAAACAATTAAATTGGCAACAATATGCAGTGATGCAAATAATTTCAGAGCCAATATCAAGCCTGCAGAAACACCTAGTACAGGTAGTATACCATGATTACTATCCAAGGAAAACAAGACATTCAGTTACCTACATACCTCATGGTTCACATAATCTGACAATATGTGCACCTGCAGCATTTTCCATGCATCTAAATCTGAGGGAAGCTGAATCCAAAAATTATGTACAAAATTAGATGGGGGGAAATAGAACAAAAAATACTTTATAAGAGGATTTCATTATGAAGATGCCTCAAACCTTAACTGCTAAATGAGCAAGAATAGACAAACGAGCTTGAGAGCCTCCTGCAACTGCTACTTGCTTGTAAGCATCGATTACACGCATCAAAACTGACTTTTGTAAATTGTCTCTTTGTTCATCAGATAGTCGCACAACAGGTGCAGACATCACCGGAAGCACCAACTGCGGAGACCGTCCAATAGAGGTTGCTGTGGACAGGTGGATGCTGGTAGCATCTGTTGATGCTGTTTTGGGACTAAGCTCCTCAGATTTATCGGTTGAAAAAGACAGAAGAACTTCTAACTGTGGCCTTGCTAGACCAGAAACTTGCTTTTGATTGACCTCATCCAGGTCGGTGGAAGCTGGCAAAGGAACAACTATACCTGCTAATCCGTCATTCTTAGAAAGAGAAGAATCTATGCCAGGTATTGGATTCTCCACACCCCTAATGTCAGCAACTTCAGATGCAATCACTGAAATTTTCTCCATGGTTGAAGGAATTCCTTCAGAAATAGAAATAGGTGTTTGAGCTAGATCACTTGCAATATCTTGGGAATCTGATGCCGCAGCATCCATACACTGACGAATAATCAATGATTGCTCCTCTCCCCTTCCAGATTGCTGTACGTTCAGTATGTCAATAAACACATGTTATCATGTTTAATCATAATAAAAATAGAAGCAGCAGGCACGTGCATTAGAATCAAAGATATAGTTGATAATGCACGCAGGTGGGACCGATGTCCATTACTGTAATGAATGCAAGACAGAACCAAGCAACTAATTGCATATTTTCAAAAAGTACGGACCTCAAGCGCACAAGATAATTGAGCATCTAGAGCACCATCATTCAGTTGCAATGTGTTGGGCCGTAAAAGGATGTCAGATAGCAATAAGGACAATTGTCTTAAGCCAGTTCCAAGGGTACTGGCACCAAGATGTGAATTTGCCGTTAAAAGTTCATCTTCTACTTCAGAATTGAGCCGCTTTTGGGGGACATTTTGCATGTTGGCCATCACAACTTCAGCTAGCAAGTCAGCTGATATACTTGAGATAAGAATTTCTAGAGATGGCATGGCCTTTTCACCCTTTGCAACTAATGCACTAAACATTGCAACGAGTTGCTGCACCGCATTGTTATCACTATCTGTTCTAGATGTAGTTGGCTCACTCGAAGAACGGTTATCCCTTTGAACATCTAATTCCACTTTCCCTTCATTAACAGCAGGAACGTGTTTTGGACGTTTTCGAGGCATCTCATCATCAACATCAACTGAATTGGCAATAGCTTCAACCCCTTGTCTTTTTGTCCCAGAAATGCCACAACCAGTATCCACCGTTTTAATTGACGATTTGGCATCCTTAAAAGAATAAGAACTTCTTAAGAAACTTCATATCAAACCAGAAGGAAAATTTACTCTGAACATACAGTTCTGGAACAAATCAACAAATAATGGCACATACCTCCAAGTCACATACTTCATTCTTTAGCTCAGCATTCCCATTGGTCTGGAAAACCTGATGTGCGCCTTGGTTGGTCAGTCCTCCAGGTTCCATTTCTCTTAGTGCACCAATCAATCGGTCCCTCCACTGCAAGGAGTCAATTTTAAAAACATAAGGTTTGAAAGACTGACATCGAGTTGCTTCTTCAAAATCTGTCCTAGCCAGAAAGTATTTTTCACTCAACAAAAAGCAGGGCAACGTTTCTAAGGGAGCAAATAGAATAAATAATATTTGATAGAAGGAGAAAACAACTATGGCATATGATTAAGCCAGAGGAGAATATAGAAGGAACCCAAATAGGAATTTCAGGAATAGACATGTGTAGAATTGTAGAGCTTATAAGGCATGCACTGGGAATTGAAGTACCGGAGCAGAACCAGGATGTGTACAATTTAAGCATGATAGGAATGCATTCTTCAGAGAATGATGCACCGCATAAACACGCTTCCCATTAATATCAGATGTTGAAGGATCTAGCCCCATTAAAACAGGAAGGATACGGCCATAGAAAGCAGGCCTTTTTGTAGCAATTGCTGAAAGGCTGGAAGGATTAAGCTAATGTGAGCATGGGACTAAGCATTCATAGATTTGAGGCTAATAAATAAAAGATGCTGACATGCCATCTCACAAACAAGTAGTAATAGTTGTAGATCCATACCTGTTGATGACCACAATGATCATCAAGTAACTTAGTGACTTTATGGCTGGAAATCTTAACTGATCAAGTAGTAAGCTCAAACTATTACTTGCTTTAGCTGATAACTCTCCAACACTGAGTATTGGATGCCCTCCACGAAGCCATGATACATTAAATTCTTCAAAACTTCCTGAGTTATGTGAAAATAGTTTGCAGGAAAACCCCATAAACTTCAGTGAATAGCTGGCATTATCATAAAAAAATTAAGAAAATTATTCATTCAGGGTTTCACACCAAATACCTTCAGCACTTATATTAGAGGGTGGCTCTGAGCTGACATTCGGATTGGGCGTGTAATGTAGAATAACAGATTCCACAAACTTTATTGCTAGTAAACTTCTTCCATCAATTTCTGGCTAACAACAATTTTTACAAACGGTAAATGAATAGCAGGAGAAACCAACATAGCAGGTAAATGAAATGCAGAGGAGCCTCATTAAATGACTGATTGACAACACTGCACATAGCTCTCTATTGAAGTTTTCAAGTACCTGAAATGCCAAAGCATATATTTCATCCATAAACTTCTGTACCCATTCCCAAGAAGAGTCGAGTGAATCATCCAATTCACTTGAATGCAAGCCCTGAATCAGCAAAGTTATGCATTAGAAAGTATCTGTGGGGAGGAGGGCAAACATGGAGTCAGAGAACATGGGCATTAATACAATAAGAGCTTGTTTATTGTTAGACGACCTACAAACTGTGAGAGAAGTACAAGCGCACATGAATACTGGAAAATTAGCATCGGAAAGATTTCGGCATTGGACCTCTTTACATGTGGAGCTAGAGAGAGGTAGCAAAATAGTCTCTAACACACTACGGATAGATTGATAATAAACCAGTACATAATATTGAAAAGTCAGCTTTCTAAGTTAGATGTCCTCACCTGAACAGCAACTTTAAACAGCAGAGAACGAAATATCTCAATACCGCATATAATAGACTGTCGAGCAACAGCAGGTGTGTCGTCCTTGAGGGAAGTAATCAGTAAAGGCATAATTTCAGGTAACAATTCAATGTGCTTGATTCCAATAGGAGCTAGCATCCTGTATAAAGAGAAAACAATATCAAAATGGCCCCCATGTCAACTCCAGAGGAAACAGAAAAAATTGAGTGGCTGACTTATAAACAATGTGAAAACTTGTTATGTTACTACTAAATTCATCTGAAACGTATGCCAATGTGGGATATTACTGGGTAATGTGGGACGGGCAGCCGCTACGCTTGAACTTTTTGAAATAACATAAAGAATTAGGTGTACCCCTAACTTGCATGAAACTTGAAAGAAAACGATGGAAGAAAGTATACTCTACTATGAGCTTGCGAGCTGGACTAAATCGATCGGAGACGAAGTCAAGGATAAGAGGGAGGGTCTCTGAGAGCAAGACGGAGTCAGCGTCAGAGAGCTCATCCTTGAGACGGCGCAAGAAGCCCATCTTCGACGGAATGGCTGCAGCGCGCTTGGACGAGATCAGAAGACCTGCCACTTTCTCTCTGGAAATTGCTGCCATCATCCCGGCCATGGCCAGGTCCCAAAAAGACCTAGTTCTATGAGCTTGAGTCACCCGGTCTCGTTGAGAATTCTTGCGCCGAAAAAGATTATCCTCGCCGGATTGCGTGAACGGAAGATGAAGGTCTATACCAGACCCCAGTTAGGAATTTCGGAGGGAAAGCTTCCACGCAGTAGATTTCAGGCGGACCAGTAGGGGCGAATGGCATAATCCAATCACAATTGTTACAGGGTATATTTGTAATTTTATGGGAAAATGGTCAAAACAGGCTTTACTATTACTTTGAAAGCATCACATAAAATCGTCTACATAAAACTCGTCACTTTAACATGTTTACAGTCTTTGAAAAATCTAACGGGCCCCTATGTGAGAAACCCGACCCCCGACTATCAATGAAAACCTACGTGGATGGGTAAAGTTGTCAAATGTGGATTTTTTTTCGTGTACCACTCAAAAGCTATGTTGTAAAAAGTTAAAAATCGGACCGGTGAATGACCCGGCCGAGTGATTGGGTCACGGGTCAACCCGGACCCGCCGGGTTAACCCGGTCAACGCCGGGAAAACCCGATCAACAACAATACATATAATTAATTAATTATTTATTTAAAAGCTTAAATTCCTAATAGAAAAAGTATACTCCATAATATATTATGGAGTATACTGATATATACTCTATAATCTATAATGGGTTTCCATTATATATATCATTATTATATATATAATAATGATAATACAGTATATGCAATGTAAATAACAATATACGTATTATTTAAGTATTGAATGCAAGGAATATAAATGATATAATTTTTCAAGAACTTTGCTCTTTGAGATTAGTTTGAACAAGAATGAGAATTACTAAGACAAACGGGATTCACCTAAATGCTTTAATAGTTATGTAATAATAGTTCTTTCCCAATAATTATGAATACGATGTCGCTAATATATTCGCAACTCCAGTTAAGGCAGCTAGAGCGTGGTTTTCGGTACGTGTAAGTCCCGTTACGGCTTACATTCATCTATCGAAAACCCCGTTGAATATCAAGATATCACACCCGTATCATATAAGACCGGATATATTTCTATTCTCGGTACTATATATGTTTATCCTTTAATGTTCATAGTTTAGACTTCAACGTTAATTGTAAGCATAAACTAAATTTAACATACTTCTATGTTGTACACCATAGTCATAAACAATCAAAATATAAAGGATAAATCACAATTTATTGGTTTAGAACTTTTATCAAACACCTAGTATGCATAGAGGTTCATCCCTAGCTTTAGCTAAGAAATTAGCCTCTAATGCTCATATAAATCACAATACAATATTGAAATGTAATGGAACATGAAATTACAAAGGAAATAATACCTAAACACCAATGGTTTCGGAGGTTGAAGTTTCCTCATCAAGAACTTGAAGAACAATAGCAAAAACAAAGTATGAAAACTAGGAATTAAAGTATAGAATGGGATGTGTTTGCTTGATGAATTGGGGGCTTTATATAGGCTTAAGAATGACATCTTTTAGTCTATTCAAGTCCAACAATCAGGTATGGAGCAATATTTGATCAAGAAATGAGGAAGATGAACTTTTCCCATCAAAAATCCTCTTGCATGTTGGCCTGTTTTGTGCAGAAATTGCCTCAACCGGCGCCGGTTATGTCCCGACCGGCGCCGGTTCAAAACAAGCTTATTTTGCTCGAAAATATTCACCTGACCGGCGCCGGTTGCTGAGCCAAAAGATATACTTCCTTTCTTTTCCTCTTTTATGGATCAAAAAGTGTCAATTTTTGTCCCGGGATTTTGGGGATGTTGCGCTACGAATTTGGACATTCTTTCTTCACCAAAGTTGTAGATAATGAAGTCTTCTATCCACCAAAACTTGAATGACGCGATTTTATTCATCCAATCAAGAGATATGAATAAAACACTGAGAAGTATGCATCCTGAAATCCCACCAGCAATGTCTGACTTTATTGGTTGATTGAGTCTTGTTCCTTTCATATTTTGGTCATGACGTCTTCATAACATTTGTACCTTATTGAGTTAACATTCACATGAAATTCGAATAGAGTGATTTGGAGTTCTCTAAAATAAGTTATACTCAAATCATAGGCAGAACGTCATCCTTTTGGTCCAAAAAGTCATTCATCGCAATGATTATTGCTCTAGCTCGTATTCTGAAGATATTTGTCCGCTTTCTCTCCCTTTCTTCAACAAATACTTATGAATACTTATGTTAAACACAAGTAAATATAACGGCTATCAAATACAACATGGTGAAAATTTAAAAAAAACTTGAACTTTCCTATGTGAATGGTGAGCTTGGTATTGTTAGGCTGGACCCGGATTTGATTTCATTTCCTCATCTGGTAAAAAAACTTGAACTTTCCTATGTGGTTGAGATATTTGCAGAGAAAAGATAAATAACAGAAAACACAAATTCATTTATTAGAAGGAAAAGTGACAAATTTTTTGAAACATCAAAAAAAGGAAAGATGACAAAGTTATAAGGAATTGATGGAGTACAATGCAATTGTTATAGCAACATGCATCAACAAACAAGACTTTAAAAATCATATTTATGAATCAAACCGAAAAAGGTTATTGAAAATCAAATTATTAAATCGAACCATAAATCATAAGATGTTACAAAACATATATATTAATAATTACAAAAGAAATAATTAAATAGTACAACAAAGCTACAAGTTAATAGTACGTACTAAGTCACCTCACTATAAAAATTAAAACGTTAACACAAAGATAGTCAACTATACAAGTATTCATTACTTTCACTGAAAGCATTACTGATCTTGATACTATTCGAATTATATATCAAAATATAATAGTGAATTTTAATAATTTTGAACCACTTTCAATAAAAACTCATCACTATGATTCTATTACAATTTTACACGCTTTTGTATAATTCCGTTACGAGTTTGTATGTTTTAGTGTGCGATTCAGATCAATTTAATAGTGAAAAATCGTAGAATTGTAAGTTTTTCTGGTTTAGATTGAGATTTTAACAACCTAAGTAATCATTTACTCCTTTTAACAAGTATGATGACATGGAATGAGGTACATACTACAAATTTTGAAAATTGGGTTCTAAAGAACAATGTCATACAATATAATAACACCAATAGCACAATCAATCCATTACCACAATAACAACAATTTGGTAGCTAAGCTAACGTTAGTCATGATCATAATCGTGGGATGTGGGGGTTAATATTTGAATGCATTCAAATCAATATATGGAGTACATGATAAGAAAACAAATTCAACTTTTGCTATATAGCTAGATGTAGAAAATTCTATCGGGACTGTAAAAGGGCACACTTTATTTGATGCTATGTAGATGTAATATTATCCAATGAGAACTTGAATTTAATAAAATAACTGAAAAGATTTTTGGTTAAAACTCTAGTATAAAATAAACAACTAGTGTAACACCCGGGGCATGCCCCGGTTGTGACACTTTGATAAGTATTATATCTGTCACTTGTCTTACTTTGGTTTTAGCGGGGTTATGTATTTTTTGTTTGGATTTGAGGAATGACCTCCAAATTTAAAGAAATTATATTGCTTTAGGGGCTTTATCTATTTTTTATTTATTTATGGTGTAACTCTCTTGAAAATACTTCAAATGATCAATTTTTAAGATCTCTCAAATTGAAAGGGTCTGAAGGATAACAAATTTAATGATAAATTTAGTTGAACTCAAAATGAATATAGTAAGTTTAACTATTATACATTTTAAACAATTGTAATTATACTTTCTATGTAACCTCTCGCCTCAACTCTCAAACACACCCCTAAAATGTCTTTCACGTAAAAAATCAAGTAGAAACAAAATAAAATGTTCAAAATAGTTATTATCTAAACAAAATACAATGTTCAAAATAGTTATTATCTAAAAAAATACGGAGTATATGAAATTGGCAATTATATCATGAAAATATAATTCAAGTATATATTGTTTTATATAATAAAACTAAGTTATAGCAGAATAATGAAATTAACTGAATTGACTGAACTGAAGTGATTCCAAAAGGAATGTTTGGTAATTTTGAAATTAGCCGAGTTGCCTGAATATTCTGAAACCGATGAAATTCAAATTAAATTGGCTGAATAATTTGAATTGTGAAAAAATTAAATTTAAAATGTATTTTATTAATGAAAAAAGATCAAATTATGAAATAATTATGAATTTATGACTAAAATAAAGAGTACACAAAAATGTGACATCTTAAGTGTAGTGACTATAGTAGTTATTTTAGTCATAGAAATTTAAGTTCAAGTTTTACATTTAATGTGCCCATGACATTCTATTAAAAAGTAATTGTGACATTATACTTAGGTCATCTGACTCATCTCCAACATTTTACACCAATTTTTGCACTAAAATGGTGTAAACATCACATCATACAGTATTTTATCTCCAACAGTTTACACCATTTGCATCACTAAAAAGGAATATTCCTTTTTTTATTCTTTTTTTACTAACTTTTTACCATTATTAATATATTTAATTATCTAATTATCATATATTTATACATTAGCCCCTCATTTAAGATGTATTTTGGCATTCACACATTATTTCACAAATACAAACTAAAATACTACTATAATCAATATTTCACGCATGAAACATGTATGGGTTGAATGACTACTAATTTCTAAATTAGTGTGTATTATGTATGATTTTAATAATTTTTTTTTTAAATTTTAATGGTGTTATTAATTGTAATTTTAAGAGAAATTACCCTAAATAGGACTAAAAGCACTTCTATATTCCAAAAATAGGACTGCCATGTTTTTATTCCCAAAATAGGACTAATTACTGGCTTACTGCCATGTTTTGGCAGTACCAGGCTTTAAAGATAACAGTATTTTCCAAACTTGACAGTAATTACTCCTATTTTGGGGGGGGGGGAACATGACAGTCTTATTTTGGAATTTTTCAAACTTATTTAGTCCTCTTTCGGGAACTTTCACTAATTTTAATTGTGTTATTTTCTTAAGTATCATTTGTATGCTGTTATTATGTTGTTTCGATTTGAAACTTAAATTTTATTATATATATTTTTTATTTTCTATCAAATTAATAATTTAAATTTGATTTTCTATAATTTGTTGTTCTAAAAATGGGTCAAAACTATAAATATCAAATTTTTGGGTCACATTTGAAATAAAAAAATTAAAAATATAAGATGGTGCAAGGGATGGTGATGCGCCATATATGGTGTAAACCCAAACCCACTCCCCCATTTTGGTGAAATGGTGAAAAGGAAGGTGTAGCTGTTGGAAATTATTTGACAGAAATTGTCATGTTTAAAGCCTGATAATCCCAAACTTGGCAGAAATTACTTCTATTTAGAGAATTAAAATATGACGGTTCTATTTTGAAATTTCAAAACATTTTTACACATGTTGAGGGAATTTTCATTTCATCATATTACTGTAAATAGGTTTTATTTTATTAATATTTTCAAAAAAAAATCTGAAATTGTACGAAAATATAGCTAAAATAGTTATCTTCATCAATTTCAGCCAAAATCAGCTAGAAAAGTAACTCTAGAGCCCATTTGGCAATAACAAAATTGGCTGAATCGGCTGATTCTGCTGAAATTTATGAAGTTCTAAATGAAGTGGCCAGATTAGCTGATTTCACTGATTTATGTAAAAAAAAGACATATTTAAAAATAGCTAAAATTATCATATACACTAACTTCAACCAATACAGCCAGAAAAGTAACTACGACCTCACTTTTTCTTATTATTTCATACAAAAAAAATACATAAATAAAAAGCTCATTCGTAACCTCTATATTCGGCTTATCAACCTTATCTGTCACCAAACAATAATTTTTAGAACCAAGCAAAATCAAAAGTTGCGTATTTGATGAAAAAGTTGATTCATAAGCCGATTAGCCGAGAAATTAATAAGTGGGTGAAGTTTTAGAACCACGTGGGTAGTCTTATATAAAATGGATGCATTCCTTGTCTTTTTTTTTTCATCCTTGTCTTCTTTTTTTGAAAGCTCTTTTTTTTGTTAAAGAATTAAATGTATTTTATGAATTGATATTAGGAGTACTCGGTGATTGGAAGAATCCAAAAATTAAAGCTATTAATTAGCCGAACAAAAGATAGTTGCTATGGAAGACTTGAAGAGTCCCAAAACTGAATCATGTCGTATTAACTGGATATGTTATTTCAACTTAAACTGCAGCACTCGTTAAGGTGATTACATTAGTTTAAAGTGGAATTCTATTACAACTTAAAGTGATGCACTCGTTATTTTTAATTAATTGTTCTAATAGAGGAGTTTTAATATAATTTGTGTCAACCAATAAGCTTAATTAGTCTTAATTTGTTCTAGTGTAACACCCGGGGCATGCCCCGGGAGTACTATAATGTTAAAATGAATTAAAATGAAAAATATTTATAGAGACTATTAGTTATTTACAGAACTTGTAATAACTATATTTATGTACAAAAAATTGTGTACTAATATTTTATTTAGAAATGAAAAAGGGGATTTTAAAAGATTGATGTGTTTATACTTTATTAATATTATTTTGGTTTTGGATTTATTATTATTATTTTGTTAATGAGCACATTACTTCTAAAGGTTCATATATGCAAATAAAAATAGTGTACTAAATATCATTCATATAACATCTGGGGCATGCCTCGGTAGGTCACGTTGATATGAATTAAAATTGTAAATATCAATAGAGGTTGTAAATTATTTAATGCATTTGTTAATGATATCTTTATTTAAAAAATATTTGCTGATATTTTTTAAGAAATTAGAAACATGATTTTAAATAATCTAAGTGTAAATTGGGAAATTCAAGTGGCTCCAGTCAATTAAATATAAGACCATAAATAAATTATTTACATAAATTGGTTAATTTCAGTACAATTAGGAGCTAATAATTTGTATAGTAGTTGATCGTGTGCCAGCTTTCGATGTGTTTACCATTTATCTTTCACTATACTCCTATCATTTTTTAAGATGCTAATCGCTAAATTTTCATTATAAACCAAATTTTCACAAAAATTTGCTTTAGAGAGATGAGATAATCTATTTTTGTTTTGATTTTAGGAAAAGGGGTTAACTGTATTCATTCCCTCCCTCCCTCTTTAGTAAATAAAGCTTCTAATCACTTTTTAATGAATATTTATTATTTAATTCATAAATCACTTTTTTAAAATTAAAAAGCTTCTAATCACACAAATACACTGGTGAAATTTGCTTAAGAGAGATCAGATAATCTATTTTTGTTTTGATTTTAGGAAAAGGGGTTAACTATATTCATTCCCTCCCTCCCTCTTTAGTAAATAAAGCTTCTAATCACTTTTTAATGAATATTTATGATTTAATTCATAAATATTCATAAATATTTAGTAAATCATGAATATTTAGTAAATCAAAAATATTCATTAAAAAGTGATTAGAAGCTTTATTTACTAAAGAGGGAGGGAGGGAATGAATATAGTTAACCACTTTTCCTAAAATCAAAACAAAAATAGATTATCTGATCTCTCTAAATAAATTTTCTGGTTTGTCTTGTTTGGTCTGATCTATCTAATAATTGTCTGGTCTTTGTGTATTTATAACTATCCAAGTCTGGTCTGATCTGGTCTGGGACTGAAGTTAATCCAAGTAAAAAAACATCCATAAAACAACATATGTATACATATTATATATATATATATATATATATATATATATATATATATATATATATATATATATATATATATATCCAAATTAGAGCAAGTTTCATCATTTTGTAACGTGATATTAGGACTTTAGAGTCCTACATGAAAGAAAGTGATGTAAATTATACTTTTGTATAGGGAAAACTGTCAAATAGGTACTCGAATTTTCATAAAAAAGTCAATTAAGTCCTTCTATAAGAGACTCTGTCCGGTGGTCGCGATTTGGGGTGGTTCCCGGTGGAAGTTTTTGATGAAATTTTTTGAGCATCTTATTCATCAAGTCTAGTTTACGCATGCCAAATTTCAGCTAAAAATTTAATCGGAAGGGCATTCAAATTAATTCAAGAACGCAAAAATGCGCAGTTATCTTCAAGAATTAATTTGAATGTGTTCCCGAGTGAATTTTTAGCTGAAATTTGGTATGAGTAAACTAGACTTGGTGAATAAGATGCTCAAAAAGTTTCATCAAAAAATTCCACCGGGAACTGCCCCAAATCGCGACGGCTGGGCAGAACCTCCTATAGAAGGACTTAATTGACATTTTTATGAAAGTTCGAGAACCTATTTGACAGTTTTCCCTTTTGTATATCTAGATTAAAGTAGTTAATTTATTAGTTCCCTATTAATGATACATGTAAATTAACCGTGATGTAAAGTGATAATAGGATTCATATCCGACTATAAGTGGTGTCATTATTATTTTTGTATATCCAAATGAGAAATTGTCCTAAATAGAAGTAAAAACGTTTTGAAATTCCAAAATAGGACTTTCATGTTTTTATTCCATTAATAGAAGTAATTATGCCAAGTGTGAAAACAATGCCATGTTTATAGCTTAGTAATGCCAAACTTGGCAGAAATTTACTCATATTTAAAGAATAAAAACATGATAGTCATATTTTGGAATTTTAAAACTTTTTTACTCATATTTAGAGAATTCTCTCTATCCAAATTAGGGTCAGCACAGTTAAAATGTTTGTTCCTATTAAATAGCCATGAAATTTGAAATTGTTTAATGATGCCTATTAATTAGCACACGTAAATTTATCACGTTATAAGTCCAGATGAAAGTGATTTTATTTATTTTTTTGTTTGCCAATGAGGGAATGACAAATAAGCTATTCATAACTCAGTTTTACTATAATATATATACACACACACACAACATATTGTTTTAATTTTTTTCATTTTAAATCCTTTTTTTGAATGATTTTAATCCATTTTTTTAATAAATTATAGCATTTGTTTTTTAATTTTTCACAATCTTTAATATGTTACCAATATTGGATAAGAAAAAAACCAACTAAAAATAGATATTTAGGGAAAAAAAATTTACCAATACTCTTACTTAATCATATAATCTTCTAAAACGTTCATTAACTTTAGAAATTAAATCTTAATATGACTTTACTTTTTGGATCGTACTATTTCCGAATTTTTTTCCCATATCAACCAAATAATGTAAATTAAATAAATGTCTAAATTGTAGTGATAATAGAATTTTCGTTGTCAATAAGAGAGTGACACATATTGATTTACTCGGTTCAATTTTGATATATAAAACAATAGATAATTATGTAATTTACTTATAGTGTTTTAGGGTAAAGTTTTACTCAGTAATTTTTTTCTCATTTATCATTTTGGAATGTCACAAAAAATCTATTTCTCTTTTGGAAAGTTTTCTATGACCAACATCATTTACTTTTTCGTTCTCAACCATAATCATACATTTTCACTTTATTTCTACTTTCTTAAACATCGATCTAAGTCAAACTGGGGAAAAGTTTTACTACACAGAGGGTCAGAGGTATGACATTTTTATGAATAGCGTGGTAAAAGTGTAATTAATATTGAGGTTAAGTAATAATCATATACTGTATCGATTTAAATTGACATAGACAATATTCAGTGGCGGAGCCAAACATTTAGGGTTAAAGGGACCGGTCCTTAACAATTTTACATTGCAGGGGTCAAAGTTTAAAATATCAACATACTTTTTACAGATTAAAAGTATTTATACATAATATATACTTAAGATTTTTTTTTCTTGCAGGGGCCATGGCCACCGCCAGCCCCTCCCTATCTCCACCCCTGACAATATTCATCCTCGGCTTTATCCATTAGCAAAAATAATGTATTTATGCATCATGTAGATTTAGATATAATAATTGAATATGGATATGGGTTAGATTAAAAAAAATAGCCGTTCAAGTCTTTAGACCTAGTCACCCAGATTCCGAAAATTCTGCCGCAACCATAGTGCAAATTAATTAGACGTGTTCTTATACGTATTAATAGCAATTAAATAGTTACAAAATAGAGTTTTTGTTAACCAATAAGAAAGTGTCACATCATTGTTTTATAACTCAGCTTTACTATATAAAACAATAGATTGTCCAAGAAGATGAAAAACAATCTAAACATGAGAAGCCGAAACCTTTCTTTTTAGGCAGATGAGAATTTTACAGGTTTCAAAGTTAACGGTACGTTGAGGTAGTTACTTACGGAGTTACAGTATGCCAGAGCTGGACAAGTTACGTGTACAATAATTTTAGTGCAAGGTACAAATTGATATTACATGCGATTATAACAGCACATTTTCCATACCTAATAAAATAACCTTAGCCTCACTCTCTCTTATAAATCCCGACATGAAGCCTATTTAGTAGGCTTTTTGGCTAGCAATTTGTTCATTAAAGAAATTGATCTTGTGATCCCTAGCAGAAAATGTTTGATTCTCGGATCATTCCTTCCTTTATGTATAAATATAGACTCATATCCTTTCTTGATGACACAAAAGAAACCGGCAAAAATAGCATAAAAAACAATGAGAAGGGATTTGTTCAATTGTACTCAATCTTAGTGTAAGACCAATTATCAGCTAAAAGCTTGACAATGGAATTCTTTAGCCAGATTACCTTCTCAATCAAGATCAATCAACGAGGAAAATTTTCCTCAATTCAAACGTGCGAATCAAATTGCTATCAAGAATATTGCAAATAAAGCATTGACTTTCAATGTAGATCTCTCAGTAGTTAAATTGTTAGAATCTTCGTTGAGACCAAGCATAGGAAGCTTTCACTACTAGAAAACTGTCTTATAGTGACACTTTGTTAGTGACACTTTGTATAAAATGTCACTAATAAACGACATATTGTCTTGAAAATGCATAAATACCATAATTTTGTGACACAATGGTATCAGCGTCATATAGTGACACTAGCATAAGTAGAAACGGGGCATATTTATAATTCTCATAAAAAATCTATCTTTCTCGGGGTCATTATTTTAAATAAGAGAAATTGGTTTTCATGTCTCATCTAAGTTTAACCCTTACCTTGAAATTTTTTGAATCCTCACATCTACAGCTACGGAGCTACCCGCCGCTCACTCCTCCACCTCCAACCTCTAGCGCAGCGTCGCGACTGGCAAGTTATCAGCCACTCTCCTCACCGCTCGAGCGCAACGACTAAGGTGACAAACCAACTGCCCTAACCGCTCGCTCCATCACCGGCGCAGCATCCCAGGACCCAGGTCACCACCAACCGCCCGACTGTGGTCATGATTCCGACCGTTCGAGCCCATCCAACAGCTAATTAGCTCCGTGGCTCTAGCCCTCTACTCTTGCCTCCTGGTTAGTGGTCGTCGCGCCTCTTCATTTGGAAATTAGAAGTTTAGAAGTAAGAAATAAGAAATACTCTGCCTCAATTTTACTAGTGTTTTTGTGATTGAAAATCAATTTTAATTCGGAGGTAGTAGTGAAGTACAATACCAAGTAGCACTACACTCCCTCATTGAATCTGACTTCCAAACTTTCATCACTATTAATCTACTCTTGCCTTCGTAGGGAGTAAAGGACTAGAGTCTAGAGGTAACATTTTCAAGTTCCAGGATTACTTGCATATGGTTTGTTTAAAAACCTTGTGAAAGTTGTCTAAGTATAATTTATTAATTTATTTCTTTTAACATTTTTAGGATGCAGTTCAGTTTTGATGCAAATGGGTGTTTCATCCAGCCATCCAGGCACACATATATGAAGGGGAAAAGGTAAAACAAACAAATTACCTGCACACATTGATTGTGTTTGATACTATGCCTATGAAGGAACTTTAGTTTCTGTGAATTAGTTAATGTAGATTAGAAAGGTAAATTCAAGGACGGTCCTTTTTTAAAATGCAAGGAAGAGGAGAAAGATACTCTTAAGATACTTGCAGCCACAGATTGTCCCTTGGGTTATTTGGAGAAGGATGAAATATGCAGGCACGGTTTATTTATGTCATTCGATGAGATATCTTCAATTGCAAAGAAAATTAAGTCAAGATGTTTCAATTCTTTGCTATGTTGCTATGTATTAAAAATAGATAGTTTGTGGGTGGGTTTAATTTCCCTGGCATGCACCTTGCTACCTCGGTTTGTATTAGGTCAATGTTCAAGCAATTAGATTTTCCCACTTTGAATAGCTTTTTTTATGTTATAAGTTGTGCCATACACTGACATCAATAGTTACAGGATATTAGGTGGACTTTTTGCTTCTTGGTGGCGATCTTTTTCACGAGAACAAACCATCTAGGACTACATTAGTTAAGGCCATTGAGATTCTGTGTCAGTATTGTCTCAATGATTAACCGGTGCAGTTTGAAGTTGTCAGTGATCAAACGATGAACTTTGTGAATAAGTACTGGGAGATCTTACTATTAATATTTGACTGCATTAAATTCACAGACCAATATAATTGATCCTTGTTCACCGGGATTGACTATTTTTTCGAACAATTGTCATTGTACTCGAATCATTCTTGCTTTGGACTTATGCATTTCAATTGGGACTATCCAATTTTTTTCTCATGGCATGTGTTTGCTCTTTTTTGTTTTTTAAAATAAATTGTAAAACCATTTCTTTGTTTCTCAATCTTAAGCAGTTAAAAATATATTTATGTATTGCACTTGATTTTTGTTTGTAACTTTGGTCGGTGATGGAATTTCAGATTTGGTCATGTAAACTATGAAGATCATCACTTCAATGTTGGATTGCCTGTTTTCAGTATTCATGGGAACAACCGACACTTCACTAGTATTTGTTCAATCCAATACATATCTTTCTCTTATTTTTGTTTTTGTTTATTTTGTTCAAGTTTTTTCCTTGACTGCCATGGGAGTTCAGACTGGGATTGAATATTTTAGTATCTTTCTCCTTCTTCCTGTTACCGTAATTAATTGTGTTTTTTATAAATAAGTTGTAAACTTTACAGTTGTTGTATGGGAAAGTTTGATCTTATGCTAAGACACATAAGCTCAGGAACTAATATGTGATTTAGCTCATATATTTCCCACTTTAGAATAGTTCTCACAATATGCCATCACAAGTTTTTCATAGTCTCATGTTTTTCACTATTTCTACCCTAAACTTTTACTTTTAGTTGTGTAAATGCAGACATGAGTTCATATATGCCTAGGTGGTTGTGTCTATAACACACTCTCAAGCTGATGCTATACATGCATACGTGAGTGGATATATCTCTAGGTGGTTGGGTTTATATCACACTTTCTGGCTGATGCTTCAACTTTGCGGCAGGACTTGGGGCGATTTTGTCCTATTGTGCATGTTAGGGCAGTAAGGACTCGACTCTAAGCCAACAGTCAATTGGACCCTCTTCCCTCGTGTTTTTCCTACCAACATTCAGTTGTCAATTCCTCTTCTTTTCTCGCTGCCATTGTTTTTTTCATGTTCAGCATAGCTGCACATATTACTTGTAGATGCTCACAAGGATAGCATTCCAACTCTCGGCTATTGATCTTCAAGCTGCTCCACCTCTCTTTCCATCTCAAATGATAAACCCATCTTTTCTCTAATCAATTGCTTATTGTTATTGTTATTAATATTTTATAAATCAGTGCTAACCCAATTTATCTACATTTCTACTATTATGGTTATGTTATTGTTGTGGTTGTTAAAGTTTAATTTGCTTTTAGTGTGCAGTGAGTATCATCCCCTCTTGAACTCACCATTTTTACTTTTGGATGGATATTGAAATTGTCTAAAGCAAATGCAGGTGACTACGACTCTTGATGGATGGAATTCTACCCTATTTGTAGATCACAAACATAGTGAAAATTGAAGAAAACATATTTCTGCTTGCATAATACTTCGTATAACTTAAAGAAGAATAAAAGTTTAAGCATTTTGTAATTCTCCCTTTGGTACACCTTTTCTTCTGTACATGTTCATTTTAATATGTGGACCATTGAACTCTAGTTTTGTATGTGCAGGTCGGGGGAACAAGAATTAGAGTTAAGGAGATGAATGCAACGTTCTTGATCTTTTGGTCATTTTGTCTGTCCTGTAGCATTTGTGTATCAGCACTTTCTTTTAATTCTTTTGGTCGTCGTTTGACTTCTCCTTTATACTTATTTAGTTTTAGGGTATACCATTGTGAATTATGTACATTTACAATTGTAAGGAATGGTGATTTAAATTTAATGAAAATATTTGTTTTTTGTTTTGATTATTTATTGGTAGTAAGATATGTATTGATTATTTATTGCTAATAAAACATTTAGTATGATATAATCATACTTTTAATTATATATATATATATATATATGTACACACACTTATGATACTAGTGTATCATATATCTTTATGATACCAGAGTGTCAAAAAAAAGTTATGATATTATAACGTCATAATTTTATGTGATGTTTTATTGTCATAATTTTGTGACGCTAATATGTTTAGCAATCAGTGACACTAAATTTAGTGTCACTTGCCCCACTTTTCTGTGACACTTTCAGAGTGTCATTAAATCGTTTAGTGACACTTTTTTAGTGTCACTATAAGCCGTTTTTTTACTAGTGTTTCGGACTAAGGGGTGTGAAACTATACTTCCTGCAACCCTCATTTTGTCCCTGCGGTATATGATCGTCTTTGCACGGCGTTACCGTCGTTTGCCAAAACTGGCTCTACAATTGAAATCTTCGGCCATCGAGAGCTTGGGTTCTGTTGCCACCATACAAATATAAGTTTGTGTTTTATTTAACTTACTAGCTAGCATTTGCTCACACAATGTGTGAGAACGTTTGTCAAATATAAAGTGTTATGTACGTTGTATTATTTTTTGTAAATAACTATTAAATGCGAGATTGTTAGGATGTTCTTAAAATAATTAATGAGACATCATATATTTTCATAAATCACACTACATAATTGCACTACTTTGTGGCAGATGCATTTTCCCGCTCGCACGATCATCACATTTCAGCCGCACGATCAAAATTAGATCTATCGCTTATCATTCTTTCCCTCTCTCACCTTCTCCCTCAGGAGCCAGGAGCCTCACCGCAGAGGCCCAGTGCCGCATACCATCATATTCTTTCTATTTCCCTTGAATGGAGAGAGCCCAGCTGGCAACGTCATCCATATTCTCTATCGTCTTCATCATCTTCGCTCAGCCACGATTGTTCTTCTTCTTTGCTCATACGAATTCATACGAGTTGAAAAGATCGGAAGCGGTTCTTCTTCTAATTTGCTCATCGGATTCCATTGGAGTTGAAAAGTTCGGAAATAAATTCTATTTTTAATTCAGGTATGATTCCATATTAGATTCAAGAAAATCTTGGTACAATTTCAGATTAGATTTTAGGCTTTAGGCTTTTCTTCTGAACTATTCGTTTTATTTTCGCTCAGTTCTCAAGGATGTTATTTTTTTCCTTCTGAACCGTTCTTTTTCTTTTTGCTCAACACTCAAGAATGGTAATTATACTCTTTCTATTTCAGTTCTAAAATCTATGATTTGATTCGCGTTTTAGTCTTCCTTCTTAAAAGCCTATCACTTTTCTTTGAATGTATTCATCTCATTCTTAATCTTCATTTATGTATTTCAAATGAATTATATTTAATTTGTGATAACATCACCTTCCACACTGAATTTAATTGATTATCATCATATTTCTTATTTTTGGGGTTTAACTCATAGCAGCATTTTTGGGTGTCAATTCCACACCGAATTGAATTGTCAACATATTTAATTTTGTAATATACGTGTAGGCATCGGATAAGGTTTAGTTATTTTGGCTTGCTTACACATGTGAGTGTAGAAACTCAAGCTGCATTTGGATATATATTTTGTTTATCATGAATTTCAATTGCAAGAACTTAGCTGAATTGGATATATTTTGCTCCATAAGAGTCATGAATGGTCAAGAATAGGCATACATCAATTGATTCTAAATTTGGATAGTGGGCTTGGAGAATATTATTATGCTCCTTGCTCATGTTTAGGTCAAGAAAAAAAATACGGAGTACAAACCAGCTTTAGATTCCCATTTATATACGTGGAGGTCATTTTAGCATCCTCACAGTATCAGCAGCTCAGTTCTTTCTCATCAGAATAAAAATAAAATATAGGGTTTATCTCAAATTAAAAGGCTAGAGTCTTGCTCTATATTATACTCATCGAGAGAAATTTATAAGAGCTGCCACACACCTACTCTACAGTCTATATAATACAAGTAGTATAATCCTTCCCTATGCCCATTATCATCATTTAGAGGTTGGTATTCAAATGCAGCAAGTTCTTACGGAATAGAAAAATGATAACAAATATTTGGTCAGATATATTCAAGTCAAAAGAGCCGAGGATGGTATGCATGTGTCTTCCTCAGTTTCTCCTGATCTTAAAGTTGAATTAAGTTTAGTTACTTTGACTTTCTTACATCTGTGAGTGTGTAGAAACTCTAGCTGCTGGATTTGGATATGCATTTTGTTTATAAAAACTTTCACTCTGTTTTAAGTACCATTTTTATCAAAATTTTAAAATAGTGTCTGTATTGACACTGTAAAACAGTATTTAAATTTTTCGTTTGTTGTTTAATATTCATTTTAGCTAATCTTTTTATATTTCGTATCTTTCTTTTACTTTTTACTCTTTTCCACATTTCCCGAGAATAATATTGTACTCTCATACTCCTTAAAATTTTAGTGTCATTATTGAATAAAAACGTTTTCACTACAACACCCATTATATAGTGGTCTATACATCTGCAGAAATCCCCTACTTCATTAAACTATCGCATAAGTCCTAGCGTCGGTAGAGATTGAAACCAGTTTATATAAATATTCGTTAAGTTTAATGTTTGGTTTACATTCACAGCGTATGTTTGACTATCTGGCAGTGTGTTTAAATAGCCAGAATTCAATTCAGCTAGATATGTTTTGCGCCATAAGGGTTATGGATGGTCAAGTTAATAATCACAAATATCCTTAAACTTATTTTTGAAAAAATTATATATCAACATACTTGGTTGAGAGAGAAAGTGATTTTCATTTCCATTTTTCTGAAACTTATGGAGTACATCATTTTTCTGCTTTGCAGGGCTGAGGTAGCACCAAGTTTCTGTTCTGGTACTTAATTTATTCTTCTTTTGCTCTCATTTTCTTTTGTTCATGTGTCCTAGCACAGAGGGGTAGGGGACCCTGAGGCAGATAATTCAAGTCATCATATTTGAAATCTACATATGTAGTTCACCACAATAAAACTAAATCAAAGGATTTTTACTCAAAGTTAAAAACTTTCATTATGTAGTTCTCCGCATTACTAACAAAATGCCGTCTCATTCAACTTCACTTCATTTTCTGATTTTCCAAATAACTTTTGAGGATAACTCATTCAATTCTTTGGCTGGGAGGAATGAAATCCTTGGAAGAACGGCTTAGAGAAAAATCTATCACATGTACTTAGCTTTCTCTCTTTCATTGCTTAAATCTCTATCTGTATGGGGTACTTTTGTCAGTCGGAATATGGCAGGGCGAAAGTAGGGGGGATTAATTATAGATGAACTTAGAAGGAAAGGCAATGTCGAGGAGTATAAAAGATTTGTTCAGATTCATTAAATGAATTATCTTACTCTTGCACTATCAAATCGTTGATAAAGTTGTTCAGATAGGTAAGTGATTCAAAACAATTAGACTTCAGCCTTTTACCTAACTCAACTTTAAGTATGTGAATAGGTTGGGTTCATGGCTGAACTTAGTCTTTCAAATTTCTACCTATTAATATATTTTATATGCTAGACTTGGGCCCTATTTTCAATGCGTATAGAATAAGTGTTGGATCCCAGTGACCCAGACTCAAGATGCTTAATTTGAAGGAGAGTTTAATGTCATTCTTAATAGAAACAATGAGACTTCAAGTAGATTGGTACAATTGAATAGTATATATGGTTATGCAGAAGGTAGATCATCCTGCCATTCATTTAAATGTCACATCATATTCCATTCTTACTTCTTTAGTCTGATAGTGCTTATTTTTTGAAAAGGATTGAATTATTTGTGTTCTAATTTCAAAGTAGTAGCTATGACTGCTTAGCCACAAAGACAAATGCCCAAAGACAAATGCCCAGTGCTCTACTAACTTATTTGAGTGTTATTTTTGGAGCAGGTAGTGAAGGCAATGAATCAAGAATACAACCAGTAGAAGGTAGCTACAATGGTGAAAAGCTTCATCAGTCTTCAACCTTTAATTCCGTGGTATACATGGAAGAAGGCAACTACAGGTCATGTTAAACTTTTTTTCCCTTCTTATTAACTATCACCTTCTTTACTCTCAAACATATATTTCCTTCTAATGAACTGTATGAAGCATCACTGATTGAGAAAACATTTTTAGTTTGAACTTTGAACATATACATAGTTGAATACTGGGATAAGAAATGTGTGCTACCCTGAGCTCTGAAACCATCTCATCTTCGTTCTATTGGTTAACATTTTTCATAGGCTTTTCTGTTGAAGCTGTTATGTACTTCCTAGGATTGAGTAACCCAGGCTCATTAAGCAAATAGTTTTCCACATTGCATTGATGGAAAGTTTGGATTAGACCGTCACTAAAGAGAAAAAATTAAGCTCATAAAATTTTGGATCAAGACTCACTAACTCAATTGGGTTCAATTATTTAAAATGAATTTCTGTATTTGCATTAAGACATTATTATTATTCGGTTATTAGTTAGATAATTATTTCGAACCAATGATATTTTTTCTTGAAAGGAACCAACGGAGGCTGAAATGGAAGGTGTAGATTGTTCTAATTATGTGTTATAAAATTATTGGTATGAATTTCATAGTCATTAATTTTGGACCGGGGTGACTTGTGAGACTTCAAGAGTCTGAGATGTTCGCAGTTTACTAAATTACATAATGTATATTTTGCTCTAACTTACACGCCATATGTGCCTTAAATTAAGTAATATTCTGCCTGTTTTAAAGTTTCTCAATAGCACATTAAATTTAGATGAAGTACTGCTTTATTTGAAAATTTATAATAGTGGGAAATATTTTTCAGGTTATTACTTTTTAAACTTCGAATTATTATTCAGATTATCCCTCCAAACCAATTCATGGTAATTTCTTAACTTATTTAGGTAATTCATAATAGTAGGAAATATTTTTATAT
The DNA here is from genome assembly GCA_945859915.1 of Cuscuta epithymum. Taxonomy (NCBI): domain Eukaryota; kingdom Viridiplantae; phylum Streptophyta; class Magnoliopsida; order Solanales; family Convolvulaceae; genus Cuscuta; species Cuscuta epithymum. The sequence goes on along the minus strand of CAMAPF010000109.1, from coordinate 2,256,381 downwards.
CCCAAAAATTAACATTACGATTATTAAAGGTTAAACTTCATTTGAGCTTAAATTAGTTTCCAATATATCATCATTAATGCCCTCTTATATCTATGTAATTTAATGCCTTTAGTTTCTAATATGTTATTATTTTATTATTATTACATAATACGTACACATGAATATAACTTCTTTTTTGCAGTTCTTCCTACCGTTTTTGCAGCAAACAAGGTGCCTGTCAAGGAAGTGAGTTGTGATGGTTCAAAGAAAAACACTTGATTTATGAATTGTTGAATTAGTAAACAAAGCTGAAAAGGTAATAATCACAGACCCATAGGTGCATAAATAATGGGAATGAACATATACAGGTAATAAATATGCAGTGTGTTCTCTTGAACATAACTAAATAAACAAGACTGTTTGATATTTTTTTATTAAACCCGGAGTTAATCCAAAACCCCATCAATGTCTGTTTGATACAAAAATAACAGAGGCTCACAAAACTAGGAACATACATGTACATGCCTCTCCTCTAAAATGAAAAAGGTGGTAAGTTAGTTGCGGTTTGTGACATCTCTGGTGCAAGAGAAAAAATATTAGCATTCATGATCTAAATAATAACGTCAATGCTGAATCTTAGGTTAAAGGTTTACAAGTGAATATGCAATGTTTTTGGGTTTAGCGGTCTATTCAAATATATGAATTTGGAAAGAGCACAGGCTAAAGAGTGGGCTGAGTGGATGAAGGATATTCATATGAAGAATTGATGTCATTTCATATTTTTGATCTTTGTATCTTTCTTATATTCTTTATTTTTCTATCTTAACAGTCATGTTAATTGACACAAAACTATTTTGGGATTAAGGTTTGGTTGTTATTATTGTAATTGTCTATTCAAACCATCCAACTAATCCAAGTGCCCGTAGCTTTTGAATAGGTCCTATTGGGCATTGGCTGGATGAAATGTAAAAGTACTTATGTTCATATTGGTTTGATTAAATTAATTTATGTTGCTCTCCATTAATTGATTTTGAGTGTGAAACCCTCTACTATTCCTTTACTTTACGAATTCGTGGCAATGAATTACATTGGGCGACAATTTTATGTGCATAGGCGTTCAGTTTTTAAATTGTTCATGATATGTTTTAATGATGATACCTCTCCACTTTTTATATGGTTAACCAATGGTTACTATTGATAAGATGGACATTTTTTGAAATTGTGAGTGATTAATTGTGCAGTCCTAATTTTACACATGAATAACTGTGACTTGCGAGGGTGAGAAGTGCGTTCGATTTAAATTTTGTGATGTGCAATGATGGAAGTTGGTGAAATAATTCAAAAGTGTTTTCTAAAATGAGGTCTTCAACAATTTATAATGTGTGTTGTTATTAAACTTCTAATATTTGTTTTTTTTAATTTCTCTCATTTGTGTAAACAATAATGTTGCAAATTTATGTACATGTCTATATATACTTTAATTATTAACATTTACGATAGTATAATATTTGCATATTACATTGTGCAGTACACTGGTGAAATACTAAACTATTCCAAATAAATGGTAAAAAATGTAAACTATTCCAAATAAATGGTAAAAACTCTGACATAATCTTATTCCAAATTTCATAAATGTACTTATCTTACTTAGAAATTATACGGGATTAAATCATTGGTCAAAGAGAAGATTTTTTTGAAGTCTAATGACCTTAATCTTATATTGAAACTCACATATCTTTTGAAATAATTTAATGCCTACGAATTGCAGCCCGTGCAACGCACGAGTGAAAATTCTAGTTGTCATATCAATTATATTTCATGCCCGCCAAGTATTGTGCGGAAACAATGTCAATAATTAAAAGTATATGGTTATATTTATGACCTGTTTTGTTTTTATATATGAAATAGTTGTAAATATAAGAAAAAGGACACAAATATTACTTGTAGTCTTTTAAAATACGAAATGCGATTATTTTTTTCCCAAAAATATGACTAACTTTTTTGTTTAATTAATTCATTTTTTTGTCATTGTAATTTATATTCAATTTCTCCCCCAGCCCACACTTGCCTAGCAGCCTTCGCCACCGGAAACTTCCATCGAAATCACTGTTAGAAACCGCAGTAAAAAATGGTAATATTTGTTTGGTTTTCTATTTTTTTATTCACCAAAAGGCATTAGATGAAATTTTAGATTTGATAATTATAATGTTTTTAGATTTGATGAAATTTTGGATGAATTGACCGAAATGAGTGAATCTGTTGAATTGTTGAAACAATTAAGAGCCCGTTTGGTGAATCTGTTTTCGCCTTATCATCGAACTTTTTAATCAAATATTTAACTTTTGATTTTGCACGCAATATTGTGTAATAATAAGAAAACATAAGGTTGATGTTACTTTTTTGGCTATATTTGCTGAAATAACTATGGATGACCATTTTAACTATTTTTTCACGAAGTATAATTTTATTCATAAATCAACATAATCAGTCAATACAACCATTTCAGCCAGAATTCCATAAATATCAGCAGAACCAGCCGATTTAAATGTTACCAAACGAGCTCTAAGTTCAAAATATTTTTTGTAAATAAAATAAAAAGTATATGAACATATCGTTAAAGAAGGCATATTAAGCAAATTGAGCTAATTTAGATTGGTTGTACACTGATTAGGTGTATATTTGACACAACTAGATAAAAAGATGTTTTATGATGTTTTTAGTAACGGTTAAATTTTAATGGCTGAAAAATCCTAGAAGAAAGAAGTGGTAACTGCTTAATAAAGATGTTTCTACTTGGATCGTTTTGAGTCCCAGACCAGACCAGACTTAAACAGACCAAATCAGATCAGACCATACGTGACTTCCGTAGTTATAAAATACACAGAGATCAGACGTTTATCAGACCGAATCAGATCAATAAATTACAGTCCAAGTAAAAAAATCCTAAAAGCCGACTGTTTGATTTGATTTTGTTTAATTTACAAATTGTTCTGATTAATTGATCCTAAAAGCTACATACTTTTTTGAGATGCCACTCTGCGTAACTTCTCAAAAAAGGAAAATGGGTCAAATAAGACCTTCTATTCTTACAGATCATCATACAAGGTTATTTACTCAATAAAGTGCCATATAGATACGTCTACTTTTAAAAAGCAATCAGATGAGTCCTAAACTCCTAATGACCTCTTGAAAATCTCCTAATTGCAATTTTAGCTTACATGTTACGGAGTATTAATTTTGTCTTGTATTTAAGCAAATCTTGGCTAAATATTTCACGTCAATCTTATAATCTGCTCTGTATGTTGATGACATAGCAGGATGCATGCTAGATTCAGGATTACAGGGTTGTCAAAGAGTCGTTCGGACTCATCTAATTGTTTTTTATTAAGTAAATGACCTTATGTGAGTATGTGATGAATTCATAATAGTGAAAGATCTTAGACCTTTTTCTAAAAAATGTTTTTTAATAGATTTTATTTACGGAGTACTACAGGAGTACGTAGTACTCCTTCCGTCCCAAAAACAACTTCTCACTTTCCTTAAATGGATGTCTCAAAATTAACTCCACACTTCAATACTTTCCTTATTTGGCAAATTATGTACATCAAAACAGTGCCAAACAGTGTCAAACAGTGTCCAAATAGTGTCTGACAGTGTTTAAAGTCTTTAAACAGTGCAAAACAATACATTTGAAAGTAAAATCAAATTTGTTTTGTTAATATGCGTGAATATCAAAAAGTTTAATACCGGTGGGCGTAGCTCAACTGGTAGTAAGGGAGTGCCACAAGGGTTAGGTCTCGGGTTCGAATCCCGGCAACTGCGATGAGGGGTTACTATGCTGAAAAATGCATAGGACCTCTGCAAGTACCGGGGACAGAGCCCCACTCTCTATCTGTCAGATTGTGATTATAGTCCAATTTACATCCTCCCATCGTGCCGTCCGGTCGGTGGTGGGGGCCCTCAGGGATGATGTGTCATCTTTTTTTTTTTTTTTATCAAAAAGTTTAGTGGATCATCTCCTCCGTATACATCTCCTGATGAAATCAATCAATGCTATGAACTGACAAAAACAACAGCGGAAACTTCGCGGAAACTGCTCATCTTTGGCTCTGACGCATATCAACTACGGAGTATAAATGAGCTCACCTTCGTGCGCTCCTCTCAAACCCCACGCGCCCGACTCCTCCCAATCTCCAGAGCCGTACCCGCTCCTTTCACAAACTCTCATTCTGATTTTATCCTCCTCCCCCTTTTTTCTTTTCAACACTAAATTAATTATATATATAAAAAATTGGAATTAATAATAATTAGGAATGGCGAGTGCGGCGGCGCAGGACCAGCAGACGGCGTGGCTGCTGGAGAACGGGAACATCAAGCTGCTGAGCAAGGAAATGAGGCACGGTCACGGGCAGAGCTACGGCGGCCGGACGGCGCACAACATGTCGTCGTCGTCGCTCCGGAAGAAGTCCGATCTGACGCTTGTGAAAAAAGTGCGGTGCGGGTTTCTGCGGGACCTACTCATTTCTCTTCAGGAAGTGTTTCTCGGGACTAAGCTTTCAATTCTGTTCGTCGCCATCCCTTTTGCCATTCTCGCCCAGTATCTCCACTACCAAAGGGTACTCAACTCACTTTTCTAGACATAATAATAATAATATTAATACAGAGTAATAATAGTATTAATATAGACTTATGGAGTAATAATCATCATATACGTAGTAATAATCATAATAATAATACTCTGTAATAATAATAAAAATATTACTCGTATTAAATATTAACAAAAATATGACTAATAAGTAATAATACATACTATGTGATATAATAGCATAGTCGTTTAAATGTAAAAACCGAACACTTGTATATAACCATTTTATAATTAAACAAATTTTATAATAGCTTGATAATTTACGTACTCCATATATGAATATTTCTAGCAACAATAACAATAGTTTTTTCACTGCTTTATAATATACTCCGTATTAGACAAATTTTACCGTTTCTTCAACGTACCTGTCTACTTCAAGGAACTAATGAAATCTGTTATAGGTGTGTACCTCTTACGGAGTATTCGTTGAGTGTAGTTGCATTAACGTGCTCTTTATTAGTTACTTTAATAAAGTACCTATTTGACTTCATATATACGAACGTAGTATTAAATAAATAAATTTACTGCACATTAAATTTTACACCATTTAATATACGTTAAATTTTACCTATTTGACTTCATATATACGTACAATATTTTGCACCATTTAATATAAATTTATTTACCAAATACAAATACAAATGTGACTACACATCATTTATATACTCCCCACCACTTCATTAAGTTGTAAGTCATGCATGGTGCTCTGTAATACTCCGTATTTAAGTTATTATTAGGCTTTAAAATTAGATCCTAGATATATAGAAATGTAAATAATAAAGTTTTGTTGAATCTTACAACTAAGTAGGTTTGTCAACCTACTTTTTGACTAAACTTGTAATTTTTGATTTCATGTACTGAATTGTGTAGTAATAATAAGAAAACGTAAGGTTAAAGTTACTTTTCTGGCTGTATTGACTGAAGTTACGATATATATTTGTAGTGATTTTAACTATTTTACCTATTCTTTCATAATTTATTTTAAATATAAATTTTCATAAATCAGCAAAATTTGCTAATGCGACGAATTCAATCAGAATAAACTATTCAACTTCATTGTTACCAAACAAGTTCTAAAATTTGTATATAATTAAAACAATTGGTATCTTATCTATATTTTGAAAATGTAAGTGCTAGCTTTAATATTGCTAATATATACTCTGTATACTAGGTCCCTCCCATTTCTATATATGTTCTTGTGACTTTAATTTGAATTGATAAATTAATTAATAAAATGAAATTGTACACTTGTAACCTGATGTAATAAAGGAGGGAAATGTTAAACATACACATCAAATATTTCATTAATAGTCATGTCGCACTTGTTAAATGTAAAATCAAACAGTTTGAAAACAAAAAAAGGAGGTTAGTAGAAAGTTTGTTACAATAATCAACACAACCGGAAATTATTACTCCGTATACTCTAATATAATAATCTAATGCATCTGACACTGTGGTTTAATTATTGGTTTTAATGGGTTTTCTCTTTTGATATGTAAACAATACAGCCATGGGTTTTTGCTTTGAGCTTACTTGGACTCATTCCACTGGCGGAACGCATCAGCTTTCTCACAGAGTAAGCATAAATTCATTAAAAGTAATTAGCGGCTACTGATTATAAGCCTACTAATAGTTAGGTGGAATTTGAAACTAATAGACTAATAGTCACTTCACTCACTTGAGAATTGAGATTAAACGGTGTTAATATAGAAAAAAAACAAAAACACGAAAGTTAGTGTGATACGTAACTTATGAATTAAAATCCACAAAGAAGTGAATACTACAGAATATATTTTGATATTTAGTGAGGGAGACTGATAAATCGTACTCCGTACTAGATGACATGAGTTTGAAAAGTCACATTTCCAATATATTTTAATAATATTTCGTATATAAGCTTAAGATACATGTGATACATAACATAATTTCACCTTATAATGTGTCATTGTCGTGTCTATCTCTAAAGTTGCTGAAACTGTAAATAGGTAATTTTTCTTCATACTTGCTTTATATGGATATCAGACAGAGCTAGAAAATAACAGGCTGCCCGTATTTTATTTCAACTGTGTAGATTTTAAAATTTACCAAATCACATAATTATAATTATTTTTCATCTTCTCTTTCTATTTTTTGTAACCTTTCTTAGAGAAGATTTGCAATTTTAATTAAGCAACTCTCGGGCTCTGCTCATTATTAGTCCAATAACTAATAAATCTTGACAATTTAATGACTTTTCTTTGTAAGTACATTTTCTGTCTAAAAGGATGCTGCCAACATCGAAATTTCTCCTAGAAAGGTGTACTTTTCGGTGAAAAAGTTCTCAACTTGCAAATATTTATTAGTTACCGGACTAAATCTACGAGCAAGTAAATATAAGAGAGAATTCCCTAAATAGGAGTAAAAACGTTTTGGAATTCCAAAATATGAGTATTATGTTTTTTATTCCCTGAATAGGAGTAAATTTCTGCCAATTTTGGCATTACAAGGCTTTAAACATGTCATTTTTTCCAAACTTGGCAGATTACTCCTATTCATAGAATAAAAAACATGATACTCCTATTTCAGAATTTCAAAACGTTTTTACTCTTATTTAGGGCAATTTCTGTAAATATAATTGTGGGTACAACCTAAAGTTACGAGACTAAAATTGCAAATTCCTTTCTTTAGATATTATATAGAGTTTTTCACTTTAAATTTCCTACCAACATTGCTCAAAACTGATTTGATTTTACTTGTTTGTTTGTGCTGGATATGTAAAGACAAATAGCCTTCTACACGGGTCCAACAGGTATCTCTAAAATTTGAGCATTCCTTAATATACACCATTCCCTATCTAAATTGCCAAATGTTGAACACTCGTGATGAATTCTTTAGATATGCTGATATCTCCTAAAATCACTGCACATTTACTTATGTTATGACTGGAGAGAAAATTGATTTGGAAGGGAGCGACTATAATATTCTATTTGGTAAGACAAGTATGTATATAGTGTTGCTTTAGACAAGAGAATCTATAGTAATCAACTATTTAAGAAATCCTATAAAAATCAACAAAGAACTGTCTATGTATACAAGCAAAATTAGTGCGCACAAGTAGTGTACAAAAGGCGTATTTTTGTTTCACATTTAAAGGAATGCACATGGTCCCCAACAGGGAAAACCCGGAATGTTAAAGAAGGAATTTTAACTTGAGGAGACCTAAAATTCTCAAGAAATTAACCCCGTATTTCTGAGATTGTAAATGTCACCTCTCAATTGTCCAAATTGTTGTGACTGTTTCAGAACTAAAAGTGCTATTTTTCCCTTAAAAATTTATGAAATTTCATAACGACAACATAAATGTTTCATTTAAACAAGTTAAGTTGGGCTCCAATGATTGGGAAGAAGAATTGGTGAAAATTCTACTCCGTAGTTGATAAAACAAAATAGTGTGGAAGTAAAAACAACGTGTAAATGAGTCGACCACGTACGATGTTAATGTAGCAGTACATACGTACGTACGTCAAGAATAAATGTGCATATTGACTAAATTGTTTGAATGATGGATTTAATTTGTTTATTTTAATATTATTGGGGATAAAAATTTGTTGATTGAATTGACAGTTGGAGGGCTTCTAAATGCGACATGTGGCAATGCTACGGAGCTGATAATTGCAATATTCGCTCTGGTACAAAACAAAGTGGATGTGGTCAAGTACTCTCTTCTCGGCTCCATCCTCTCTAACCTTCTTCTCGTCCTTGGCACTTCCCTCCTCTGTGGTGGCATTGCCAACATCTCTCACCCACAAAATTTCGATAGAGTATGTGATATTTAGTTGTTATTATTATTATTATCAAGCCACACTCATTATTTATTTTTATTATTTAAAGATGAAAATTAATGATATAAATAGTAAACTAGTCCCCAAACTTATACATATGTCTATTATTTAATAGTTCTATCAAAAGTCATTTGCCAAATCTGATTTGCAAGTAAGAATGTTTTTAAATGAGTTGATTTCAGTTCTTGACCATACCATATCAGACTTAAACACACCAAACTTAGACAATAGTAAAATACATATACATCTTACGTTTATGAGACGTCATTCAGACCAGACCAACAAAGTCTGGTTAAAAACATCCTATGTAGGGCTGCATGACTAATAACGGATATGGAAGTAAATGATAAATATGCGAAAACCACACAAATCTTACCAATTATTTTGTCATTAGATAAAATGCTATACGTAGTATTAGTATTTAATCAAATGACAAAAATGTTACTAGCACATTTCAACTACAAAGACGCAATTACCAGCATGTAACTTACTATTAGGATTGGTGACTGTTGATGACATTTTTGTCAAAGAACTACAGACTGCGGGTTAATACTTTTGTGCAATGAATACTTATTAGTTAGTAATATTCGAGGGAAAATCCGTATGTATAACAGATATACTAATGTTGATTGATTAATTGAACAGAAACAAGCGGATGTGAACTTTTTCCTCTTGCTGTTGGGGCTATTGTGCCATGTTCTTCCTATGATGTTTCTACATTTAAGTGGTGGAGAGAACCCTGCTTCGACTGCTCAAGCAACTCTTGCTCTGTCAAGAACTAGCTGCATTGTCATGATCCTCGCTTACATTGGTTATCTCGTCTTTCAACTCTGGACTCATCGACAACTCTTTGATGCCCAAGATGTAAGTATTAAGATTTTGCTCCATCCTAAGTGATAGTAAGAGTAGTTGCCGTGCTGGAAATGACGTATTTGGGAGTAGAAACTTGAAAATTTTACTTGGGGACCACAACTTCATGGAGAAAATTTGCGGAGGCATGACCCCTATTTTATATGAGTTGACATTGTAATTTGTTTTTGGACATGATTCCTTAATAAGCTCATAAAATAGTGGCTCATCTAAACACATTAGTCTTTGGAACTTTATGTGCTATTTTGAGCCATTTTGTGATCAATTTGCTCATTCGAATAATCGAATCTAATGAGTTTTCATATCATATTAAAACTTATTGTATCATGAAAGTATGGCATTAGACAAAAAGTATTGTCATATTCAAACATTCATGTCATTAAAGGTATATCATATAAGGTTATAAAGAAGTTTAGCTCAATAAGAAACATTAAACATTGATGATAACACTTGGTAAATATTATTTATATTAACACAAATGCCTATGTAAATGAACTAAACAGGAAGATGGAGAGAATGGAAGCGGAGAATCAGAGGAAGAGCCGTTGATGGGATTTTGGAGTTCATTTATTTCGTTGGTTTTGATGACCGCCGTGGTAGCTCTCTTGTCTGAATTTGCTGTTGACACAATTGAGGTGAGGATTAAAGGCATTATTTATTAGTTAATTCACATTTTATTTTCTACCATTTGTGAGATTTTATGTAATCGCCCACAAGCATAACACAAACGGAATTAATAATAAATTATAATTGTGTCCTTGGAGGTTTACAAGTTACAAGATATGACAAGGATCAAAAGACTAAACCAAGTGTGAGAAATATAAGTGAAAATGAAATAGAACAATACTAAGTATAATATAACAAGACAATGTAAATTCTAACATCATTAAAATCATTATCATCATATTATTATTATTATTATTATTATTATTATTATTATTATTATTATTATTATTATTATTATTATTATTATTATTATTATTATTATTATTATTATTATTATTATTATTATTATTATTATTATTATTATTATTATTATTATTATTATTATTATTATTATTATTATTATTATTATTATTATTATTATTATTATTATTATTATTATTATTATTATTATTATTATTATTATTATTATTATTATTATTATTATTATTATTATTATTATTATTATTATTATTATTATTATTATTATTATTATTATTATTATTATTATTATTATTATTATTATTATTATTATTATTATTATTATTATTATTATTATTATTATTATTATTATTATTATTATTATTATTATTATTATTATTATTATTATTATTATTATTATTATTATTATTATTATTATTATTATTATTATTATTATTATTATTATTATTATTATTATTATTATTATTATTATTATTATTATTATTATTATTATTATTATTATTATTATTATTATTATTATTATTATTATTATTATTATTATTATTATTATTATTATTATTATTATTATTATTATTATTATTATTATTATTATTATTATTATTATTATTATTATTATTATTATTATTATTATTATTATTATTATTATTATTATTATTATTATTATTATTATTATTATTATTATTATTATTATTATTATTATTATTATTATTATTATTATTATTATTATTATTATTATTATTATTATTATTATTATTATTATTATTATTATTATTATTATTATTATTATTATTATTATTATTATTATTATTATTATTATTATTATTATTATTATTATTATTATTATTATTATTATTATTATTATTATTATTATTATTATTATTATTATTATTATTATTATTATTATTATTATTATTATTATTATTATTATTATTATTATTATTATTATTATTATTATTATTATTATTATTATTATTATTATTATTATTATTATTATTATTATTATTATTATTATTATTATTATTATTATTATTATTATTATTATTATTATTATTATTATTATTATTATTATTATTATTATTATTATTATTATTATTATTATTATTATTATTATTATTATTATTATTATTATTATTATTATTATTATTATTATTATTATTATTATTATTATTATTATTATTATTATTATTATTATTATTATTATTATTATTATTTATTTGGTCAACAAAACACTTCCATCATAATAATACTCCCTCCGGTTCTTTTTAAACTTCAGTGTTTGACTTCACAGTTATTAAGGAAATAAAGTTGACTTTACTGTAGAGTACACTGTTGAGACACTGTTTGACACTGTTGAGACACTGTTTGGCACTGTTGAGACATTGTTTGGCACTGTTTAGCACTGTTTAACACTGTTTTGATATATATTTCTTTGCCAAATAAGGAAATAAGGAAGTATGAAGTTTATTTTGGACCGTCCCAAAAAGGAAAGTGTGAAGTTTATTTAGAACCGGAGGGAGTCATCAGGGTCTTGGGGGATATCCGTGAGCTTCATTGGTGTAATTTTGTTGCCAATTGTTGGGAATGCAGCAGAGCATGCTGGTGCTATCATTTTTGCGTTCAAGAATAAATTGGTAATTAGAACTACCAATTAGCAAAAAAATCTTGAATAATTAATAATAATAAAGTGCCTAAACAGAATTTTTATTTTATTTACTTTATTTTGTAATATAGGATATCTCTCTCGGAGTGGCACTTGGTTCAGCAACACAAATTGGTATATTTGTGGTAAGTCTTGTATTGATTATTATTAAATTACTATGATATGCGTCTTTTATTTATATTTAGATGTAATACGGAGTAAAATATTTTTTAAAATGATAATAACAATAGTAATGAATTATATATATCCAGATTCCTTTGACTGTGATTGTGGCATGGATCGTTGGAATTAAGATGGACCTTGCTTTCAGTCCCATAGAAACAGGCGCTCTTGCTTTGTCTATAATTATCACAGCCTTCACTTTACAGGTTTTTTTCTTTTAATTATCTGTATTGAGTTATTTCCTTAAAAAATCTCCAAAACTGCCATTAAAAAGAGGATTATAGTTATTTAAACCAATTCTTTAAAAAAAAAGTTATTTAAACCAATTAAACGTTATGGTTTTTTATGCAGGATGGAACGTCTCACTACATCAAAGGGCTTGTGCTTCTATTGTGTTACATTGTGATTGGGGCATCTTTCTTTGTTACTCAAGGGCCACCAGGTAAATCAAAACACCATGAAGATTACATTGTGATTGAGTTTCAGACTAAATATGCTGTCAAATTGTAAACCTGAAGTATTATATTTTTTTCTATTAAATTTTAAAATATACCGCCGAGAACGGATCCAAAAGCACAATAAGAACTATGATTGCCATGTTTGAAGTTTGAAAAAATAGTACTCCGTATCAATGACTCAATTGTAATTTTAATGTCTGGTAATGTTAAAATATGAGAAGATGAATTCAGTTCAAATGGCGGGAGTTTACACTTCACGCCTTCTGCAGGAAAAGGGAAGTTGTTTAATTTATTTTAATTTTTTTTGTCTAAGTTTGTATTTTTATATGTGACCGTAATAGAATGTCTGAGCTTACATTTATTTCCGTGATGGTCAGGGGCATCACAACCTCTCCATTTGAGACCAAACCACGGAATCTTGGGAGCTTGATGGAGTTTTGTGATAGATGGATGATAAGTGAGACATTCTTTTGTTTGGATTGATGATCAGCTTTTAGAGTCTTTTGTGTGGAAGAAAAATGTAAAGCTTTAATAAAACAGGTGGTTAGTATGGTTGATGTGTGGATCAAGTCACCTAATTTTTTTGCTTGTGAGAGGAGACTGATGAGCGAAATATGTTTACATAATTACATATATAGAATATGTTGAGTTTGTTTGTGTAAATTAAAGCTAACTAATACATTAGCCAAATATTTAAGTTACTCCATTCTCATTTCACTTCATCAGCACATTCATGTTAAATCCAGGAATTATCTACATCAATTATGAATAGCATAAAAATCAAATGCAAATAAATATTTAGGTGAAAAAAGGACAACTTGAATCAGTAGAATAGTAGAATACCATTCCATAAGAGATAAGTTAAGGAGAATGAGTAATGACATCCATTATATGAGAAGGCTGTCAAAGCAAAAACAGTTTCTCATATAGGTTTGCCACTCCCCTTTCCTCTTCATTCTCCCTCTTTCTAGTCATGGACTCGGGTCCGGATTGGGTCTAGGCCAGGCCTAATTTTTTTGATGTGGACCAGAGACCAGCCCGGTGGTTAGCCGGTTACGGGTCGGGCGATTACAATTTTTTTTAATTAATTAACTTATAAAGTGCAACATATAAAAAAATTAACATATATTTATCTTGAAATATGGTCTATAGACTATAAAGACTACAAGTCCACAATTGAGAATTGTGGAAAAAATTCAAACATGAAATACATTTTATAATAAATTGGAAGTACAATTGAGAATTCCGGAGCTCATTTTATAATATACATTTGAAATACATGAGAATTGAGAAGTTCTAATCAATCGGAATCTCCGCCATAGTTAGAGCCACCCTCGGTTGTTGATTCATCCATAAAGTGTTTGGAGGGGTGATGCTAAGTTCTTGAGTTCTAGGTTGGGCCTTCAACCAATCGTGGTAGCATACAAGCGTCTCGAGAGAGTTTGCACTCAATCTCGTTCTAGAATCCGTTAGGACGTTGCCGGCCGAACTAAATCCTTGTTCCACGACGACTGTTGAAACCAGCATTGATAGCACTTGCTTAGCCATCCGTGCTAAAATCGGGAACATTCTTTCTTTTCCCTTCCACCACTGTAGAACGTCAAATTCTTCATCTTCTTCATAATCAACAAGATATGTTAAATACAAAATAAGCTCGTTAACTGAGCTTTGTTCACTAGCGGGAATTGTTTTTTTTCTTCAAAAGATTGCCAAAGACAGATTTTAAAATTGATTTTCCTTTAGATAATGAAGATGTTCGTGTCGGGGAGGAGATACGTTGCCATATTGTACATGAAACTCATTAAATAATTCATAAAATAAATTACTAACCTAGTTGTATTCTTTTTTAGGATCTATGTGGTTATCTTCATACATTGGAAATTCACCCAAAAAAAGCAAGATAATAGAAGTTCAAACATTCTTTCAAAGAACCAAGTCTATAACGAGGATCAAGAATAAATGCAATACCATAAATATACAGAATATGTGCATAATATTTTAAAAACTTTTCTTGCATAAATTCACAAAAATAAATCACGTAAGGGGCATTCGAAAATTCATTAAAAGCACCGGCGAGATTAACAGATTCACGAATAAATTATTTTGACGTTGGTTTATAAACATGACTAAAAGTTTCAGTTGTATGTGAACAAAACTTGTACAAAGCTTCATTTTTAGCACGGATCAATGGAAAATTTTGTTTTTGCTAAGAAATTGAATCTTGAAAATTCTGCGAGAAACATTTTTAAGTAATGTTTTTTATGTGATACTTGTGTTGTTACTTTTCACCAAATATGTTTTTTTGTTTACTCCAGGGGGGGCTGGGGGAGGGGGCTGGGAGGAGCCTGGAGTAATCAGGGCTGAAACTCACTCCATTGAGTTTTCAACCCTTGTGTGCCTAGCGGGATTCGAACTCAAGACCTCCCACTAGGCACGGTAATTAACCTCACAACTAATTGGGCTGGAATGCTTGATTTACTTTCCACCAAATATGTAATTTAAATAATAATAACAAAATGAGTATCGTTTTTATTTAATGACCTTTATCAGACGATTTTATTATAATTATTATTTTAAATAAATATTGTTTTTTTTACTTGAATATAAGCCCAAAATATTATCCCGCTCATAGGCCCAAAAATAGACAGGACCGGCCCTGCCTATGACGACGAAGACTCTGGAAAGTCCTGGGGTTCGGACGACGCTCTGTTGGTTGTATGCTGTAGACAACTGGGTTTTCTTTTGTGCTTTGGACCGGACTCATATTCCTGATGGGCCATCTTGTATATCCCACTCTCATTTTGTATCATTACGAGTATTTTATTTTACTTAACGGGTCATGCTTTGTATGTAGAGCTGTTAAACGGTTCAACCCGATCCGTGACGGGTTATGCTTTATGTGAGTTGGGTCGAGCCAACCCGTTTAGTGAATGGCTAAAATTTCTACAATCCTAACCCGACCCACCTAACTCGTGAGTTAAACGGTTTGGCCCGCGGGTCAATGTAAAAAATATACTTTGTATAACAAAATATTTTTCAAAAATAATTATCATGGAGTATATTTTATATTAGTATGTAGTAATAAGGGATATATAAGAAATCAAAATACTAAGAACTCAATACTTGTTGAGTTTAATTAAAAAAATACATTAAATACTAGTTATACGAGAATTTGAAAACTATGTGAAGGTATGTAACAAAAATGCTCATTGTATAAAAGTAAAGATCTATTTAAACATTTTGATTTATTATTTGTAAATCATAACTAGTAATTTCAAAATATTGTATCAAAATTCACATAAAATATATGTGCCAACATTTTATTTGAACATTTATTATAGAAATAATAATTATTTTGCAATTGTTGTATTTTTTAATTGTAATTATATCATAATATTTTTGGTAGTAAAAGAACAATATTGAAGATAATAAAAGTCAAAACTACATGTTTGTATATTGGCCCATGGGCCAACCCGCAAACTGTTGGGCCAACCCACTTAAACCCGCAACTTGTTGGGCCGACCCACTTAAACCCGCGAACTAAATGGGTCAGAACTTCACAACCCTAACCCACCAATAATTGGGTTTAAACGGGTCGGCCCGCGTGTTTCGGCCCATTTTGACGGCTCTATTTGTATGGTGCATTGTATGGAGCAGGAACAAAATTCTTGTGATTTTAATTTTTAATTCTGTTAATAAGCTAGTAGAAGTGTAGAACACTTGTGCGATGCACGATCGGTGAATTTTGACGTGTGTAATTAATTATAGACAAATTTGAATTAAAAAGTAAACTTTTTATTTTATGTGAATCGTATAGAATTATACTCCGTACAATAATAATGTTTGACGAAAATGAAATGTATTCAATACGATCTATCAATGATTAAGGAGTAGTATACAAATGTTTATAGCCCCACAACATCCTCGGTTTCATTGTTTATTCCACTGTTATTTTTGCAATGTGAATTTTTAACGCTTGACATATTGATTACTCATGACACAATCACATAAAATTAAACATGACTACAAACATGTGTTTCCAACAACAAACCATACAACACATGACACCAACTAACTTTGACTTTTATTTGCAATCATGCCACAATAAGCCATAATTGGGAATCGTCGAATCCACGATTGGAATGGCAAGCTAACGTTTAAAGATATTAAAAATGCCTTGAAATTAACACATTTTGTCCTCCACTCACTCGCGCTAAAAATATTCTTCATTCTAGTAAAATCCAGAGATACTGTTACAAAAGGAAAATATTGAAAGAATCTTTATTATTTTGCATGGTGATGAATATGTCGAACCATGCCAAATATATACACTTGGAGCATGTGCCGTATACAAACAAGAAACGTACGTACAGGCTAACAACTAGGAGAATAAAAGGCAAGCTATTAAAGGCCTAAGATTCTAAGCATAAATAACTACGTACGTACAAGAATGAAACGCTACAAATAAAATGTTACAATAATTATAATACGTGTAGTAATAACGAAATAATAAATTAATAACCAACACCCCCCCTCAAGATGGAGCATGGGGGTCACAAATGCCCATCTTGGCAAGTAGATGAGAGAACTGTTGAGCGCCAAGTGCTTTAGTGAAGAGATCTGCGGGCTGTTCAGTAGATGGTGTATATGAGGGAGAAATTGTGCCGGCCTGAATATGATCCCGTACAAAGTGACAATCAAGTTCTATGTGTTTGGTGCGTTCATGGTACACAGGATTGGAGGCAATGTGAAGAGCCGCTTGATTGTCACAGTAGAGTCGCACCGGTTTGGAGTGCGTTATACCCAACGACTGAAGTAGGTTGCGCAGCCAGATAAGTTCACAGGTCACCGTGGCCATGGCGCGATATTCCGCCTCTGCGGAAGAGCGTGAGACCGTCGCCTGTTTTTTCGTACGCCAAGATATGGGAGAATCCCCAAGAGAAACAAAATATCCACTTACAGAACGACGTGTGACCGGACATGTTGCCCAATCAGCATCACAATAACCTGTGAGAGAGAGAGTAGAAGTTGAGCGTAACAAAATCCCTTGACCCGGGTGACCTTTCAAGTATTTCAACACACGTAGTACTGCTTCCCAGTGAGCCACCCTTGGACGTTGCATGAATTGAGAAAGGATATGAACGGAGTAGCTAATGTCGGGTCTAGTTAATGTGAGATAAATAAGTTTCCCGACTAGTCTTCTATAGCGCTCCGGATCCGAATAATAGGGTCCATCAACGGACTGTAATCGGTGGTTTTGCACCATCGGAAAAGAAACCGGCTTTGTACCGGTCAACCCTGTTTCAGCCAAAATGTCAAGCACATATTTACGTTGGCATAAAAAAATTCCACTGGAGTTTCGGGCAACTTCAATTCCAAGAAAATATTTCATAACCCCCAAGTCTTTCACTGGGAATGAGGTGGAAAGGTATTTTTTAAATTCCTGGATCAAGTGCTTATCGTTTCCGGTAATAAGTAAGTCATCCACGTAGACTAAGACACACAATATCCGATTTTCTCGCCGCAAGGTAAAGAGTGAATAATCGGCATGTGATTGGGAAAACCCATATGCTCGCAAAGAGGTACTAAGTTTGGAAAACCAGCATCGTGGTGCCTGCCGAAGCCCATAAAGAGAGCAAAGCAAGCGACACACCTTGCTTGAAGAGGAGGCTGAATATCCCGGAGGCAAGTGCATATAAACTTCTTCACGAAGATCCCCATGCAAAAATGCATTGTCGACGTCCATCTGATGTAGTTCCCAATGACAAGTGGCGGCGACCGCTAAAATGGTACGAACCGTCACCATTTTAGCAACGGGGGCAAAAGTCTCGCTATAGTCAATCCCTTGTACCTGTCTGTTACCGCAAACTACAAGTCTTGCCTTGTAACGTTCCACCGAGCCATCGCTTTTATACTTTATTTTATATACCCATTTGCAATATATGGCCTTCTTGCCTCGAGGCAAGTCTTGAATTTTCCACGTACCAGTTTGCTCCAAGGCTTGGATTTCACGTTGCATTGCATCCCGCCATAACGGGTCTCGAACAGCTTCTCCAAAATTAGTTGGCTCTTTATGCAAAGAAATGGCTGCAAGAAAAGCTCGGTGCGGAACCGAAAAGTGATTATATTTTACGTAATGAGATATGGAATAAGGAGTACCTAATTCAGCCGATGAAGCGGAGTGAACAACGGGGGGAGAGTTTACTGTGACGGTGTTCATTTGTACTTCATAATCCCGATGCCATGCTGGAGCTCTACGCTGCCGCTGCCCTCTCTCGTACCGTTCATTATTTGTCAACTGGGAAGTTCCCGAAATTGCGCCAGAATTATCCACTCCAGCCGACGTGGAAGTCAACTCTGCATGTGAGTCCCCTTGTTCGCAATTTCCGTCGTGGTCCTCACCAGTGCTTGGTGTAATTTCCAGTTGACGCGTGCTTGCCTCATGTGGAGCGTCGTGTGCATGGTCATCCACACATGCATGCATGTGTGACTCCAATAATTGCCCCCCCTGCAGGTTATCCTTATCCGCAATTGGCTTCTCCAATTTGTAAGGAAAAGAGTTTTCAACAAATCGTACGTCTCGTGATACCAAATGTTTATGATTTTCCAAATCATAAACCTTCCACCCCTTTTGGGAATAAGCATATCCCAGAAAAACGCACCTCACCCCTCGTGGTGCAAATTTATCACCTGTTCTGTCTTTAGCATGAATATAACATAGACATCCAAACACTCTAAGTTGGCTATATGCCGGTGGCTTATTATACAGAAGTTCGTAAGGGCTTTTGTTGTCAAGAATAGGAGAAGGCAATCTGTTGATCAAGTACCCCGCGGCTAACACACATTCACCCCAAAATTCAATTGGTAAATTAGCGTGAAAGCGTAGTGTTCTAGCCATGTCCAAAATGTGCCTATGCTTTCGTTCTACCCTTCCATTTTGCTGTGGAGTATAAACACATGATGTTTGAAATATAATGCCATGGGTCAAAAAATATTCTTGTAAGCACATAAATTCTTTGCCATTATCACTTCTAATAACCTTCACGTTTTTATCAAATTGACGACT
The DNA here is from genome assembly GCA_945859915.1 of Cuscuta epithymum. Lineage (NCBI taxonomy): Eukaryota > Viridiplantae > Streptophyta > Magnoliopsida > Solanales > Convolvulaceae > Cuscuta > Cuscuta epithymum. The sequence continues at coordinate 2,236,796 of CAMAPF010000109.1, read as the reverse complement.
AGTCATAGCAATGAACTGTTTAAGAATATTTTTCACCTCACTCTTATCTTGCATCAAATGTACCCAAACAGCTCTAGAAAAATCATCAACTATGGTCAAAAAATATCGAGCTCCACAAGTAGATGAAAAACGATACGGACCCCAAACATCACAATGTATTAGCTCAAACGGTTCGACAGCACGAGCACTACTAATAGAAAAAATATCACGGGTTTGTTTGCCTCGTAAACATGCATCACAGGCTTTATTTTGAACAGATTGCAATACTATCTTATTTAAACAAGTAACTAAACGGAGAACTTTCAATGACGGATGCCCCAAACGTGAGTGCCACAAATCACCTGAATCATTCCCGGCCACAGCATGAACTTGTGCCCGTTCTAGACTCCGAAAGTAATAAACTCCCCCACGTCGATCCCCCACTCCAATCGGCATCCTCGTAAGTAGGTCCTGTATTACACATAAATCATTAGTAAAAAAAATATCACATTTCCGTTTATCAATCAACTGTGCGAGTGAAATAAGATTGCACTGTAGCCCATGTACTAGCAGTACATCTTTCAAGGTCAGCCGTGTATTCATCCACACATCTCCAACATGTGTAGCATGTGTTATAACCCCATTAGGTAAAGTCACGGCCACTGGTTCAATTTCCGTCATCCTCCTTAGTTTACTTCCATCCCCGGTCATATGATACGACGCACCGGAGTCTAAAATCCATTCATTACAAATTTTCATACCTGACAGTTTTTCCTCGCTAGGAGTGTTCTTACAATTTTCCATCATTTTGAGAAGGGTTTGCCACTGCTCATCCGTAAAGCCTGGTTTCTGCAAAGTTGTGTTGCTGCTTCCTTGTGATCCGGTTGTCTCCTCGTTCCGATCTCGTACATGCAGTGCATGACCGCCCGCCATGTGCCCTCGTCCTTGCTCGTGAATGAATGGTCCCAGGCTATGGCTGCTCTGATACCATGTTACAAAAGGAAAATATTGAAAGAATCTTTATTATTTTGCATGGTGATGAATATGTCGAACCATGCCAAATATATACACTTGGAGCATGTGCCGTATACAAACAAGAAACGTACGTACAGGCTAACAACTAGGAGAATAAAAGGCAAGCTATTAAAGGCCTAAGATTCTAAGCATAAATAACTACGTACGTACAAGAATGAAACGCTACAAATAAAATGTTACAATAATTATAATATGTGTAGTAATAACGAAATAATAAATTAATAACCAACAGATACACAATTGACTTTGTCAAAAAAATCATTTTCAAAAGTTTATTCATATTAATTGAAGGTAAATTATTTATAATGACCAAGTAAGTGACTATACACTTATATCAATTGCTTTTCTTAAATGAATTGCCTTGGTGGACACTATACATGATAGATGAACCCTAAGAGGTGGAGGCGCAGTGCTTTAATTCTCCTTTCACTTCCAATTAATCACCATTGAAGAGGATAGGAATCGCCAAACGGCTTGCGGTAGCAGCACTACAACACAATCACTCTATTTCGGATATTTGGTAGGGTTCTAATGACATCTCCTGGGTTTGTATGAAAGGGCTCAATGCTATATTGATATACGGCAATTAGTTTACGCAAAGTGGTTTTCCCTAGATTTCATGTAGTGTTTGTCCTTCTGACAGACGGCTTGCGTCGTTTCTTGTAAGGCGAATGATTTGGAGCGACAGTGGAATGGGGTTGTTACCATGCTCTGCCTTGCCATGGTCTGCTCCTCTATGATTGATGTTTCTGGATGTGCTGCTATGGATAAAATATGGAGGTATGTAATTGATACTTTCGATTGGGAAATTGCCTTACAATTCTGGATCGAGTTCTGAGTAAGGGAGGAGACAGATCGGCGATACGCCCCCACCTGAATCGCCGCCCTGGAGCAACCGAGGTGCTAGGGTTTGAAAGATGATACTTCAAGAATATTGGCAAAAGGGAGCTTGAAGTATTTGTCAATTATTTTATTATTTATGGACTCACTTTTTGCTTTAAATTTGTTTATGTTGCTCTATTATTGTCGATGTCTTTTGTTTCAGGTTTACAATAAGGATTGACGATTTTGCTAGTTATTATGTCCTAAATCGCACAAGACCACCTTCCTCTTCCTATGTCCCTGATAAACATCAAAGCCGAAGCCGAGTCAACTTCCACCGTTGATATTATGTAGTTATATATTATATACATTTAATACATAGTATAATAATATACGTAGTATAATATAGTTTGTATAGTATATTAGTAACTAGTAATTAATATAATACTAAACCATTAATAAGTCAAAGGCAATTAGGCATTAGGCATGTTAATTATATGCTAAACCATTATATTAGTAACTAGTTTGTATAGTATAGTTTGTATAGTATATTAGTAACTAGTAATTAATATAAAATATTCCTTTTATATACGCCATTAGGCATGTTAATTATATGCTAAACCATTAATAAGTCAAAGGCAATGAAGTTACACTTTCATAGGACGATGAACCCTAATCGCTCGGAGGGGCAGAGCCGTCGCCGTCGTTATGCTCACATACATGGATCTCGGTTGTAATTCGGATGTAAGTCAGCAGCTTCATCTCTCTGGCTTTGAATTTCTCTTTTCTTTGTGGTCCCGAGTTTGTCTCAGAGGTTTGTCTCCCTCGTTTTGTGGGGAAGGATTTCGTCCTCACCGGTTGGTTGACAGCCTGATCGGGTGTTCTATAGTTACTGTGTTATCAATGGGGTGTGTAAGTTGGAATTGCAGGGGACCGGGGAACCTGCCTACTGTCCAAGTCCTAGCGGATATTGTTTCGACTTATCGCCCTTCTATCGTCTTCCTCATGGAGACGCTCACCGGGCTGTCGAAGATGGAGAGTATTAGAAGAACATTAGGCTTTCAACATGTGTTTTCGGTGGACTGTGTAGGCCGAAGTGGTGGTTTGGCGTTGCTGTGGAAAGATGATCATGATATAACTGTTGAAAGTTCGTCGCGGAACCATATTGATGTGCGGGTCACATGCGGTGTGTCTCAATTAACATGGCGGCTCACTGGGTTTTATGGCTGCCCGGAGAGTAATAGACGCAGGGACTCGTGGGATCTTCTGAAAGAGCTGGCAGATTATAGTGACCTCCCGTGGCTGGTTGTGGGTGACTTTAATGATAATATGCATGAACATGAAAAGAGAGGGCGTTGCCCTAGACAACCGTGGATGATGGCGGGATTTCGTGAGGCGGTGTGGGGTAGTGGATTGATAAATTTTCCTTTTGATGGCTACCAGTTTACATGGGAGAATGGAAGAGACACGCATGATCGGGTGGAAGAAAAACTGGATCGTGTGTTGGCCTCGGTGGTAAGTAGTAACAGTGACCACTTGCCACTTTTTGTGAAATTCTCTAAACGAGATGTGAACCGAAGGAGGAGGAGTTTCAAATTTGAAAATTTATGGCTAAGGGAGAAAGATTGTCGAAGTATTGTCGAGAGGGCCTGGGGGTGCTGCGAGGTGCAGCCGCTGCATGATAGACTCCGCTTTTATGGAGAAGAGCTAGACAAATGCGGTAGAAGTTTACACCGGGGCTTTCAGAGACGTATTGAGGGCTGCAAAAGGAAGACGGCGGAGTTGCGTGGCAGGTCAGATGTGGGTAGTCTGGCTAATTTAAAAAAAACAAAGGAGCATTACTTAATGTTGCTAGAGAAGCAGAATGATTTTTGGAGACAGAGGGCTAAGGAATTTTGGTTTCAACAGGGGGATATTAATACTAATTTTTTTCACAATTCCGTTAAGCAACACAGGAGGAGGAACTTGATGAAGGGCCTTCGGTCACCCTCGGGCGAGTGGATGTCGGAGCAGAGGGCCTTGCGGGAGCTGGTGATTGATTATTTTGAGACTATATTTACACATGGCGAGGTGGTTCCTGTAAAAGAGATGGGGGGATTTAGAGGTATTATCTCAGATGAGCAGAATTATATGTTGATAAAGGAGTTGATAGCGGAAGAGGTTAAGAATGCTGCTTTTAGTATGCATCCTGATAAAGCTCCAGGGCCGGATGGTTTAAATCCAGGTTTTTTCCAATCTTTCTGGGATGTGGTGGGGCCGGCGGTAGCGGAGTTTTGTTTTAGTGTCTTTTGGTCGGGTCAGTTACCGGAGGGTTGTAATGATACCACTATTGTCCTTGTCCCGAAAACACAGGGCAGGGATGGTTATGTTGCGCTGAAGCTTGATATGAGCAAAGCATATGACAGAGTAGAGTGGATGTTCCTGGAGACTATTTTGCTTCGGTTGGGTTTTAATGTGAGATGGGTCAACCTGATAATGCAGTGTGTTGGTACGGTTCGGTATAACATACATGTAACTGATGAAGTTGTGGGCCCTATTATTCCTTCACGGGGAATTAGACAGGGGGATCCTCTGTCCCCCTATTTGTTTATTTTGGTTGCCGAAGGGTTGAGCTCTCTCATTCGCAGGGGGGAAGCTGACCGGCAGTTACAGGGGGTACGTATAGCTCGGGGTGCGCCGGCACTAACTCATTTACTTTTTGCAGATGATAGTTTTCTTTTTTTCAGGGCAAATGAGGTTGACTATATGTTTGTTAAAGAGATGCTTGCAAACTATTTTAGGGTATCAGGCCAGGTTGTTAATTATGATAAGTTCAGTGTCAGATTCAGTTTGAATGTTGCATGGGATGACATGGATTACTTGAGTGGTCTCTTGGGGGTACAAGAGGATAGAGGAGGTGGCAAGTATCTTGGATTGCCATCTATGGTGGGCCGAAATAAAAAGGAGATTTTTGGTTATATAAAAGAAAAGGTCCTTAAGAGAATTCAAGGGTGGAATAACATATTCTTATCCAGAGCAGGAAGGGAAGTTCTCCTCAAAACAGTCATTCAGGCAATGCCGCAATACGCAATGAATGTATTTCTATTGCCTAATGAACTTTGTGAGGAGGTGGAGCGGGCCATGAATGGTTTCTCGTGGCGGGGTCATGCTTTTAAAGGAAAAGGAATTAGATGGCGGAGGTGGACCGACTTGTGTGCTCCGAAGAGCGCTGGGGGGATGGGCTTTCATAAACTGCGGGATTTTAATATTGCTATGTTGGGAAAGCAGGTGTGACGCCTCTTTAAACAGCCGGGGTCACTTGTTAGTAGAGTTCTTCGTGCTCGATACTCCCCCAAGGGTAACATTCTGGATGCGGGGGTAGGGAGTAATCCCTCTCTTATTTGGAGGAGTATAATTGCGGCCATGCCTACGGTCCGGGAGGGGCTGATATATCGGATAGGGGACGGTTCCAATATTCGGGTTTGGAAGGATAAATGGATACCTATTAATAATGGAGGGCGAGCGGCGAATGGTGTTATTAGTGAGCTGGAAGATATAAAGGTGGGCTCATTAATAAATGAGAATGGAAACGACTGGGATTGGGATATCTTACATGATATTTTTCTGCAGGAAGACTACGATGCTATTTCGGCCATACCTTTGAAGGGTCTTCGAGAGAGGGTTGAATTGATTTGGGCGGCTGAGAAAAATGGTAAGTATTCAGTCCGGAGTTGTTATAGGAAGCTTGTGCCATACGTGGAGGATAGGCCGGATTGGACTCGAGTTTGGAGACTAAACTTACCACCCAAATTGAAAACTTTTTTCTGGCAGGTTTGTACGGATTGCTTGCCGTCAAAGGAGCGGTTGATTCAGTGGCGTGTACCAGTGTGGCCGATATGTAACGTGTGTGGACTTGTAACGTGGGGGGGGGGGATTTAAGGTTGATTTGATTTAATTGACACTAAGATGAACGACATATATGAGTTTAATTGATAGAGATGAGGACTTGGTTTTGATTTTACCCACTTAATGAAATGTTTGTTGATCTCGGTTATATCATTAACTATCTTCCTCTCGAACACTCTATCGAGGAGTATATCCAGTTCATCGAGGGTAATTATTAATAACGAGACACGTTCATTAATAAAACTTACTACCGAGTTAATATAGAGCACGCGCCGTATATTAACCTGATAGTAGCAATAAACTTAAGATGAAAACGATTGAGATTGATAACATCAACACAAGCGGTTTACTGGTTTAATCAATATAATTAATTCCCCTTAGATTATTAACCATGAGACGCATGCATTAATAATCCAAGTTTACTACTGTGAAAAGATCGAACGATTAACAAGCGTATACGTCGATCGATTCTAGTAATAATTAATATATGAAACAAAACTAGTTGATCCTTTAAGTAATGCTCAGAATATTAATATCAAATATGAATATAAATTAATTAATATTTAAGGAAGAATATTAAAGAAGATAAATCCTACTATAACTAATGTCAAGATGTTAACTAATTGTCATCTTAGCAACACTCCCCAACATTAATATAGAGGAAGAAAATAAATGCTACTTTAACTAATGTTGAGATGTTAAATAATTGTCATCTTAGCAACACTCCCCAAGATTAATATAGAGATAGTATTAAGGGAAAAATTAATATTCAAGGAAGAAGATTAAAGAAAATAACTCACAACTTACAATTTATTAAGCTCTAAAGTAGAAAAACCAAGATGGAAGAGTTTAGCTCCTCATTTGGAGACTAAACATACTAGAAAATATAAAGGAAATACTTGTCTAAACTAAGCTTAGAAGTATATGAGAATTGATCATTTTAATGTGATAAAAAGGGGGTGTATTTATAGCAAAATGGAGGTGGCAGGGTGCTGTACTCGATCCAGTATATGAGATACTCGACCGAGTATGTACTAGAGGTAGTTTCCAGGAAATTGTGAAAAATAGGCATACTCGACCGAGTATTGCCAATACTGGATCGAGTATGAGACATGATCTTCATCAAATATTCAACCACGTTCTTTTGCTCCCAAATTTTATTTTGACCAACGTATCCGGTCAATACTCGACCGAGTATTGGCAATACTCGACCGAGTACTGAACAAATTTCAAAATCTTCATTTGATCTTCTCCCTTTTGCACATTCTTTGGTCTTTAGGATCCATCCTTTGATTCTTGGAATAATTTTGACCTGTTCTAAACTCAGAATAATCCTAATCTAAATAAATTACAAATAATTTCACAAACTAAAGTATTACACCAAAAGTGTGTAATTTCCACAACTAGAACTAATAAAACTAGGTAAAAATACAAACATACATAATAGGAAATTCACACCATCAAACTCCCTCACACTTAGTTTCTTTACTCGTCCTTGAGTAAAGCCAAATATTCACAAGCTTTCCAAGTTCTCAATAGTTCAATAGTCAACAAGAAAGAGCAAAAGATCACCAAGAATAACACATGAGTTTTACATTGAGTTTTTAGCTCAAAGAATAACATTTTCTTGGGTTTTATGGCCTTCTATTCTTATCTCTTTTCCTCTCTTCTTCTTTTTTTATTCAAGAGAATAAATGATGTCCTGCAAAAAACAAATATACATATCTCATATCTCTCATTTTGCTATGAGCCTTTTCAGGTTTTCATCCTAACATCTCTTTTTGTTTTTTCATCCTTTCCAAACTCACTCGTTTTTGTAAGTCCTTTTTGCTTAGATTGCCCGTTTTTGGGTTTTCAACCGAACTAACATTTCTGTTTTTTGCTTTTATCATCATCATCATTAGCCTGCCACCGAAACCCTAGGAATATCTTAGCCTCACTAGAACTCCGCTCAGGCTCGAGGTCTGCTGTGCAGCCCGACCTGATTGTGGGTTCTTATCACATGCTTGATTCCTAATTAGGCCCAATGACTAATTATCGTAATCCCGTTTAGGGCTTGATCCCGTTCATGGGCTAATCCTGTTAATTAGGCTAATTCCATTAAGCATTGATCCCGTTTATGGACTAATCCTGCTAATTAGGCTAATCCCGTTAAAGAATGATCCCGTTTATAGACTGAATTACGTAATTGGATCATGGTCCGAGTCGATGGTACCATCACAAATGACGTACTTTAAAAACTATTCCGTATTAAATACTTTATTATTGTATATGTACTAACGAATTGCAAAGTTTGTACAAGAATCGAAATTGTGCGATCTTATTATGTGACCTGATATTGTATGGTCTATTTATTCAGGACCATTCTTGGTGTACACAAGATGTACACAAAATGTGTACATTGTCTGTGTACACAGGCAATTTGGCATCAACTTCTGCCTCAGTTTTAATGAATTGCCTGTGTACACAGGCAACTAAGGGGTTTTGTGTACAACTAATGTACACTAAGCATTTTCCTTTATTCTAATTTATTTGCTTCTGATTTTATTTGATGGTCCGATTGACATGTGGAAGAATGTAGTAGGGGTATAAGTGTAAAAGAACAAACCGTCGGTACTGCAATCTTCTTCTACCTGAATCTAACCGAAAAGCTTAGTACTCAGCATAACAACAAAAAGGCGAAGAGGCGTGCAGCCCAAGCCAGAGCCGCCTGAACCCACCCACCCGGCCACCTCCACCCTGCCTACCAACAGAAAGAGAGAGATCATTTTCTCTCTCTAACCACAAAAATCACCATTAAAATCAATTCTATGAAATTCCTACACTTAGGCCCCTCTTTTTGACCCACCGACTGCCGGCTGTATAGGATTTCGGGAAGACGATCGCCTTTTTCGGGTAGGGGTAGGGTTTAAATTATTAATTTCTTCAGAAGCTTCGCGTAGTTTTAAGCGTGAGTTCGAAGGCTGGTTGAGTGAATGGAACGTGATGAGGAAGTCTTTTAAGGATTCGCTCAAAGCTCTGGAAGCTGATATTCAGCACGCTAATACTCTGTATGCATCTTATCTTCTTCTCCTTTGCGTTTCTTCTGATTCTGTTTTTGAGCTCACTGTAATTTAATTGCTTAGTTTGAGGGAAAATGATTTTACTGATTATAAATCATTCGAATTGATTGGTACCGTTTTAGAAATTTTCTGTGTATCGTTAGTTTTCACTGGAAGGTCAGGGAATTAAAATTTTCAAACGCGATGAAATTTTTATGCGTTATTTCATGTGTGGACTGTGGACTGATCGATTAATTTCTTTCCAGATATGATTTCTGTGAATTTCCCTACTTCCATAGTAAAATATGTGCATTTCGTCCTACTTTGGATTGACGTTTTATGAGTAATAACACTGGTTTTTGTTGAGATACACACAGGGCTTCAGATTACCCAAGAGCATATGGGGGTGCTTGCCTTCAAATGAGGCTCTCATACAGTCCCTGTGCTCATATGTTTATGTTTCTTGTTCAATGGGCTGATTGTAAACTTGCTGGTGCTCTTGGTTTGATTAGGATCCTTGTATTCAAGGTAGTAACTAATAGAGTAATATTCAATAGCTTATGAATTTGGAGCTGAAATCACCAAATGACAATTATGATTCATTAATCCTTGATTGTTGCAGGCTTATGAGAATGGTAAGACAAGTATGTGTGTCCATGAAAGAAAAGCTACCATAAGAGAGTTTTATGGTAAGCTAATGATTCTGTGTTAAATGGGGGGGGGGGGGGGGGCTGTAATTTATTTCTCATTCACTCTGAGTATATTTTTTTCATTTATTGTGATTTGAGTATATTGATGATCTTGAACAGGTGTGATATTCCCTTCACTCTTGCAACTTCAAAGGGGAATCACTGATGTGGAAGAGAGGAAGCAGAGGGAGATATTTGAGAATAAGTACAGAAAAGGGGATGAGGGCAAAAAGGGAAAGTTATCAGAAATTGAAGTGGAGAGGGAGGAGGAATGTGGGATTTGTTTGGAGTTGGAACCCAAAGTTGTGCTGCCCGGATGCAACCATGCTTTGTGTATGAAATGCTATAGAAACTGGTAAGCATGGAGTTTTCTAGCTTTTATATCTCCATTGATTTTATTGATCTTTGTTTTATGCCATATAATTATTTCATGCCATAACTTACAACTTAAATTCCCTTACCTGATCTTAACAAAGACCCGCATTAATGGTGATTTATTATCGTTAAATTGTCCTTCGAACTGCAGAGTTATTGGTTGGTTTTTGCTGGTGGGTGTTTATGGCTAGAAACTGCACTTTCATATTCTTTTCAAGCCTAGCTAGCTAATAATTGACTCATTATTTTGTTGGCTGAAACTCACTTGGCCCTGTTTGGATGTGCTTTTGCCTTTTGGGTAGGTCGGTCTTTGGGTGATATTTTTGACAAGTGTTCACTAAAAGTCAAAAGGCACTCATAAGATGACTCTTTTGAGACCAAGCTCTTTACAGGTGTCTCTCTCTGAATTGATTTTCATATAAACATTTCTTTTTCTGGAATTCCACTGAAAATACATTCTGTACGGAGTAATTGTAGTGCCGAACTGTCTTGTACTCCCCCTTCGTTTTCTTGAAGTGCCGCTCTAGTGTTTCTTCACTACGGAGTATTAAATACTAGTAGTACGGAGTACGTATTTTGGAATATTATTGGTTTAAAGTTACTGTTCTCCATCCATTAATAACATTCATACACCTAATACTTTTGACAGAGTAATTTTGGATTCTCTCTATCCTTGTATGACTTTTTCAAAGAAGAATTCCCTACCAAGTCCTAGGCTCCCAGCTTTGATTATTTCATTCCTGAACATCACATTGGTTTTTCTGTTTTCAGATTATTGCTCAATTAGCTCGCTATTTTTATTTGCACTATGGAGTTTGGATTGGTAGTTTTCCCCACCCTCTTTTCTTAAATAACCCAAGCTTCAATTCCATTACAGACATCTAGTCCTCTCAAGTCCTCTGTACCTCTCTTTGGATCTTCCATAGTGTGTTAAGGTTGTGACTATCATATCATCAAGTAGTGTGTGTGGACCTTATTTAATTTGAACTGTTTTGGTCAAAAGTTTAAGAATAACCAAATAAGGAAAACTAACAGTGGGGACAAAGCTTGCAAAATTGAACTCATCCACTAACAATTGATGGGCAAGGGCAGGTGCCCTCTGGCTTGGGGTGCATTTTTTTTTTTTACTTTTCTTTGGTTTACAGTAATATAAATCAGCTAATTGATGGTGGTGGATTGGGTGTATTGTAGGCGTGCTCGGTCCCAGTCATGCCCTTTCTGCCGAGATAGTCTGAAAAGAGTGAATTCTGGAGACCTTTGGATATGCACCAACTCTCAGGAAGTCATTGATTTGGCAGCCATTTCAAAGGAGAATTTGAAGCGGCTTCTGTTATACATCCAAAGCTTGCCTCTCCTTCCGGCAGATTCAACACTCGTTTCATATGATCCCGCCTGTAGATGACATCCAACTTTTATATCAATATATATACACAAATATACGTAGTATATTATTATTACAATATAAATTATAGGTTTACAGATCGTGGTCCTCCCTTTGCACATAAACCTTCTTAGCCTACAAGGCTACAATTGCGGATTTTTTAGTTTTCTTTTAATATTATACTCCGTATATTTAGTGTTGGTCATAGAGACTCATAGTCTCCAAATATTTGGAAGAAGTCATCTACTTGTATTTATTTTACATACTCCATTAGTCCGTTATAGTAAGAAATTAACTGGGAAAGTTCTCAGATCTTCTGAGGAAATTTTTGTTACTTTTGTGTAATCTAACTTCCCAAGCAAACTTTGAAAGTTCTGAAATATAGATACTAGTAGGGGTGGGAAAAAAACCTAAAAACCAAAACCGCCCGAAACGCTCGAAACCGAACGGACTAAATTTAACCGAAATGAAAACCAACATAAGTTTAAACGGGTCGGTCGTCGGTCGTCGGTTTTACATACACCGACGGACCGAGGAAGTAATATCCGTAGCTATTCTTCCCTTGTTGCTCTTCGCTTGCTGTTCTTTGCGCAATTGTTCCTAGCACGAAACGGTACTGCCCAAGCTATTCATGGACAACTCAAGAAAAGATATTTTTGTTCTCAGTGATTCCCTGTTTCGACCGGCTCTTTCCATATGTTTGAATGTGTTTCAAACATTCAAGAATGTTAAGTGAAAGTATTTGACCTTCTTGCCTCCAAGTGTTCGTCAAAATTCCAATAAGAAATCAAAGAACTTGGTTTCATAGCTGATTAATTTAATTTTACATTTTTTTATTCTCATAATTCTTCAACCTTGTTGTTGCTCTTTTTTAATGAAAGAATATATGCAGCCCTTTTGACCATTCAGAACGTAGTATTACTACATGAATCTACTAAAGAATTTGTTTTGGGGGATTAGTATAGCTTTTTGAAACTTTTAAAATCTATAATGATTTGGTGCCAGGTATTTTAAGTTATCAACATTGAAGTATTGTTATTTTACTGGTGTTAGTATACATGTGTATATTGAATGAGCATATCAGGTGGGGAAAAATCCTTTCTGCCAGGCATCTCTGTATTTTGTCAAGCATAGGAGGGTAAACCGAAAACCGACTGAAAAAACCGACTATGAAAACCGGCCGACCGAATTCCATTCGGTTCGGTTACTGGTTCTCACTTTTGAAAACCGAAAAAAAAACCCGACCGAAATCGACAGAACCGAACCGACGAACACCCCTAGATACTAGTATAACATAGATCAAAAGACTATTATTGAATATTGATAAAGAATAGTCAAGAATAAGATAAAAGAATAGAGGTTTCTTATTAATGAGAAAAAGTTATCCTATGAATGATTAAAAACTTCATCAGTTTTTCAATCTTTAGCCTAATTATTTCCCCCCAAAACAATACAGAGTACTTCAATTCGTAATTCAACAACGACATTCAAGTCTTATTTAAAAAAAAATTGGGGCCAATTAATAAGAATTGCTCGACAAATTCATATAAAATTTAAATAATATGTATAATCAATAAATAATTATACTTAGTATATATATGGACTATGTGAGTGTCCTAATTTTGTACTGATCATATTCTTTGTGAATCACATTTCCAGACGATCTTGATTTAAGTCTTGGGGTGGGTATATTGAGGGGATTGCACATTATTTTGAGCCTGTTTGGTAGCACGAAAATCGGTCGTTTTGGCCGATTCTACTGATATTTATGGATTGACTGATTATTCGGGAGCCAACATTCACACTGATCGTACCCTTAACACACTTTGATCACATCTTGACCAAATTTGATAATAAACTTGCGGGCTGGAAGCATAGGATCCTCTCGACTGGGGGAGGATAATCATGATCAATCATGTTCTTAACTCCCTTCCCCTTATTTTCAAAATTATACGGAGGTTGTCTTCTTCCCTAGGGCTCTAGGGTTTTCATCTTTCGTCATTTTGCCGATAATCTACGTACGATTGCTACGTTGTCTTCTCAGGTCTGGTCGCATGGGGAGTGAGATAGAGGAAAGGTGGTCTCGATTGAACATAGAGGACGATGATCAAGACGAGTTGGAGGTGGATGACAGTGTTCTACAGGTTGGAGTGGCGAATTCAAGGTTCTGTATTGTTGGTCGAATTCTTTCACAAAAGGCAATAAAATTCAACGTTTTTAAGGAGGTTATGGCTGAGGCATGGAGACCAAGCAGAGGGGTCAACATACGGGAGGTGGGAGACGGGAGGATTTTATTCCAATTCTTTCATGAATCGGATGTTCTAAGGGTTATCTCGGACGGGCCCTGGTCGTACGATAACAGTCTCTTGATTCTACATAGACTGGGCGAGGATGAAGATCCTACCATTGTTCCCCTGTTACACGAAGTTTTCTGGGTTCAGATTTACAGACTTCCTATGAGGTATTTTACAGAGAAGACGGCTCAGTTAATCGGGAATAGGATGGGGAATTTTGTGCAGGCCGATGCGAACAACTTCACAGGGGGTTGGAAGGAATTTATGCGCATCCAAGTCAAACTGGAAGTGGAGAAACCTCTGAGAAGCCGGTTGATATTAAAGCGTGAGACTGAATCAGTGACAGTAGACATAAAATATGAGAGATTGCCATATTTTTGCTTCATTTGTGGCTTGTTGAACCACACGGAGAGGTTATGTCCTAGACGATTTGATGCTGGAGAGGAGGTGTAGCAAAGGCAGTACGGTATTTGGATGAGGGCGGGTGGTAGAAGAAGTGGAGGGGGGCGAGGAAGCAGATGGTTAGTGGACGGGGAGGGCAGGCCGCTGACTGGAAGGGGTCCCAGTAGTTGGGACCGTGTTGGAGGGGAGGTTGGCGAAGGCTTTTCGGGGGGCACGGGGGAAGATGTTGTGGTCAATATTTCTCAAGATTCTGGTGGTTTCTTGAAGAAGAGGAAGGCAGGGAGTTCAGGCTGTGATTCCTTCCGTTCAGATATTAGTGCCATGGAGATCACCGAGACAAAAAACGGAGAAGCGGCGGGACCTGGTTGCCAGGCCCGCCGAGAATTATGAGTTGTTTGAGCTGGAACTGTCGTGGGCTCGGCAATCCTGCGGCAGTTCAAGTACTGGTGAACTTGGTTCACCTGAAGAAGCCGAGCCTTGTTTTCTTAATGGAGACGTTCTCAAATTTTTCTAGAGTAGAGGTAGTGATGCGCAAAGTGGGGCTTCATTCCTGCTTTGTTGTGGATTGTGTGGGGCACAGAGGCGGTTTGGCGTTGCTTTGGAGAGAAGATATCGATGTACAAATACGGGGGTCATCCCCGAATTTCATTGATGCTACTATCAGGTTAGGGGCTGATGATCCGGAGTGGCGATTCACAGGTTTTTATGGCTACCCGGAGAGGGTTAGAAGAAGAGAGTCTTGGGATATGCTGAAATCCCTTCGTACAACACCTCATCTTCCATGGATTGTTATGGGAGATTTCAATGATCTAATGGTGGCTTCAGATAAACGCGGGCGGGTTCCTCATCCGCCTTGGCTGCTGAGAGGCTTTCGAGAGACGGTGTGGGCTTGTGGATTGCAAAATTTTCCTTTTCGGGGTTACCAGTACACCTGGGAGCGGTGGCGGGGATCCCCAAATTGGGTTGAAGAGAAGCTGGACAGAATCCTTGTGTCCGAGGACTGGTTAGATATTTTTGGTGAAGCTGTAGCGGAGTCTTTAGAAGGGGCTCCTAGTGATCATTTAGCTCTTCTCATTAAGCTTATCCCGTCTAGAAGCTTTCATCGGAGGAGCAAATTTAAGTTCGAAAATTTATGGCTCAGAGATGAAGATTGTCGCACTATTGTTGCTCGAAGTTGGGGCATAGGAGCTAGTTCAGGCATTATGGGCCAGATTGATTACTGTTGCAAATCTGTTGGGGAGTGGGGCCGGTCAGTAGTTGGGTCTTTGGGCAAGAGAATACAATTTTGCAGGAGGCGCTTAGAGTATCTTCGCAAATTTTCGGATGGATGGCATCTGGCGGTCTTTGAGCGGGTTAAGCGGGAGTATCTGGATCTACTAGAACAAGAAAATTTATTTTGGAGACAGAGGGCGAAAGAGTTCTGGTTGAAAGGAGGAGATCTTAATACTAGGTTCTTTCATAATTCAGTGAAGCAGCGAAGGAGAATAAATAGAGTGGAGGGCTTTCGGCTGGAAGGTGGAGCCTGGGAGTCGGACAGGATGGAAGTAGGTCGCCTAATTGGCGATTATTTTACTAATATTTTCTCTTCTGTGAATTATACAGGTGAATTTGCTTTTCATTGTATTCCGAGGAGATTAGATGATTCTCACAATCTCGCTCTCTTGAGACCTATCAGGAGTGAGGAGGTCAAAGAGGCTGTTTTTGATATGTATCCAGACAAATCCCCAGGTCCGGATGGTTTGAGCCCGGGTTTCTTCCAGCACTACTGGGACGTGGTGGGTCCCGACGTAGTTAAGTTTTGTTCTGAGGCATTCCAGTCAGGTATCCTTCCGGATAAAATTAATCACACGAATATTGTTTTGATTCCTAAGAAGGAGAATCCTGAAATTATTGGTGACTGGAGGCCTATTGCTCTCTGTAATGTTGTTTATAAAATATTTTCCAAAGTACTGGCGAATAGATTGAAAGGGGTCTTAAATCTGTGTATATCTGAGTATCAAAGTGCTTTTATTCCGGGTAGATCAATTATTGATAATGTTATGATTGCATTTGAGTCTCAGCATTTTTTGAAACGCAAAACGCAAGGTAATTCTGGGTTTGTCAGTCTTAAACTGGACATGAGTAAGGCCTATGACAGAGTTGAATGGCCTTTTTTGGAGGGTATGTTAAAACATCTGGGTTTTGCTGAGAGGTGGATCAGATTAATAATGGAATGTGTTTCCTCGGTTTCATATTCTATTCCATTTGATGATGCCGAGTTAGGGCCAATTATCCCAACACGGGGTTTGAGGCAGGGTGATCCGCTATCACCATACTTGTTCATTTTAGTTGCAGAAGGTTTGAGTGCTCTGCTGGAGAATCATGAACGGGCTGGGAGGTTGCACGGTATTGCGGTTGCACGAGGGGCTCCTAAAGTCTCTCATTTGTTTTTTGCAGATGACAGTATTTTATTTTTTAAGGCGAATCATGGTGAAGCATCAGTTGTGAAGGAAACGTTGTATGATTATGCTGCAGCTTCGGGACAGGTAATTAATTTGGGCAAATCAAAAATTTTTTCCAGCCCAAATGTCTCGTTAGACTGTAGAGTTGGTTTAATAGAACTTTTGGGGGTAAGTTTGGCGGGGAGCGATGAGCGCTACTTGGGTTTGCCGGCCATTGTTGGGAGGAATAAAAAAGCTATTCTAGATTATCTCCGTTTAAGAATGGTTAATCGAATTCATAGCTGGAATAATCGTTTCTTATCTAAGGCAGGTAAAGAAGTGTTACTTAAATCTGTTATTCAGGCTATGCCTAGTTATGCTATGAATGTGTTCCTTCTTCCAAAGGAGTTATGTAAGGAGGTTGAGACTCTTATGAATGGGTTCTGGTGGCAGGGGAAGTCTGGTAAAGGGATACGATGGAGAGCTTGGGATTTTATGTGTCGTCCAAAAAAAGTAGGTGGTTTGGGGTTTAAACGACTTAGAGAATTTAATGTGGCAATGTTAGCTAAACAAGCGTGGAAAATTTTTTCAGAACCAAATTCTTTGGTCGGGAAGGTGTATAAAGCCCGATATTTTAGGGACGGGAATTTTTTGACAGCTAGGTTGGGTAATAATCCTTCTTTTATCTGGCAGAGTATTTTTCAGGCACAAGATATAGTCAAAAAAGGATATTATTGGAGGCTGGGGAATGGGAATGATATAAATATTTGGACAGAACCTTGGCTCCCGAATAGTGAGCATTCTATGGTATCCACAGAGCCGGTCTTGGGCTTGGAACATGCTAAAGTCGCAGGGCTGATTTGTAACGATGGGAGGAGCTGGGACATGGATTTGCTTCAAGATATCTTTGGTGAACGTGATGTGCAGCTAATCAGGGGTATTCCTATCAGTATCAGGTCGGTGCCGGACAGATTGTGTTGGCGGTGGGAGACTTCCGGGCATTTTTCAGTTCGAAGTTGTTATAGAGCTTTAATTGGGGAGGTTGAAGGAGATGGGTGGACCGGATGGACGAGGATGTGGAAGTGGAAGTTGCCTCCGAAGATCAAGTATTTTTTTTGGCAGGCGTGCTGCGATTTGCTTCCAACGAAGATTAATTTGAGAGCCCGTAAGGTTGATTGCTCGAGTGCTTGCGGTTTGTGTGGGACTGAAGAGGAAACGTTGCATCATCTTTTCATCTCGTGTCCGGTCGCAAAAGAAGCATGGGCCGCGGTTGATTGGAGTTGGGTGCCGCCGTCCGATGGGTCTTTCTTAGAACAGGTGAAACGTGAATTTTTGGTGAAGAAGGAGGATGGGTTAACTAAAATGATTTGGGGGTGTTGGGGTGTATGGTGCGAGAGAAATAAAAGGGTCTGGGATGGTTTGGAAACCGATAGTAAATCAGTCTTGATGAAGGCCAAAGTCTTTGTTGACAGCTGGGTCTTTGCGCAGAAGACTGCTCCTGGGCAGAGCATTTCTGGAAGCAGAGTTGCTGCGGGTTGGAGAAGGCCTCCTCCAGGGAGGCTCAAACTGAATATTGATGCAGCGGTCAGGGGCAACCGGAGTGGTTTGGGGTGGCTTGTCAGGGATGATGCCGGGGTGTTCTTAGCAGGGGTTGCTAAAGTCTGGCGGGGATGTTTATCCCCTTTGGAAGCTGAATTGGTGGGTATTCGAGAAGCTGTGAGTTGGATCAAAGATAAAGGATGGGATGTTGTGGATGTGGAGTCGGACTCTTCGGGAGCTATCACAGAGATTCTTCATGGTTCGAGTGTTTCTTTAGCGGGAGTCATTGCCAGTGATATACGAGAGATTAAATTATCTTTTTCTGATATATCTTTTTCTCATATTAGGCGGTCAGCGAATGCGGCGGCTCATGGGTTGGCCCAGGCGGCGTGTTCTATGTCTGATTGTATTTGTTGGAATGGTTCTCCTCCTAGTATTATTTCCCATGTACTGAGTGCTGATTCTATTAATGAAAGTTGAGTTGCCTTTCTTCAAAAAAAAAACTCCCTTCCCCTTTATCATATGGCTGTTTCCCCTTTCCCTTCTACTATTATGCACAATATGGAACGTAAACTAGCTAATTTTCATTGATCATAAGAAGCACATTTGACGAATGTGGGCCAGAATTTGTTACCCTATTTCTGAACACGGGCTTGGTTTTAGGAGCCTCATGCATATTCAGAGAACTTTTTTATGAAACTTTTATGGAAGCTTAATAACGGTAAATGGATTTGGGCTGATTGTTTCAACTCTCATAAAGATACTACTCGCTCTATCATGCATAATCCTTCTGCTTCTGTCCAACAAACTTTTGATAATAATTGTTGTATACAGGTTAGCATTTAGCAATGGTATTAGTTCATTTTGGTACTATAATTGAAGCAATCTTGGCCCGCTTTATCACTACTGGGGGGATATACCCCCATTGCTCCTAATTTGGCCATTAAGGAGGCTAGGCCTAGTACTGTTTTTATCCTTTCTGTTCAAAGCAATCTGCCTCGTTACATTGTTGACATTATTCATGCGATAAAAATTCAGTACGGTGCTAACAATGATACCATTATTTGGCAACCCAACCCAAATGACATATTCAGTTTTGATAGTGCCTATGATGTCCTTGGACTCAAAAATAATTTGATTGATGATGCCAAGTTCTTATGGAATAACCGGACCCAAACAAAAAATCTCTTTCTTCTTATGGAGACTAAATATAGGGTCTTTTGCCCTTTGCTGCCACTCTTAACCTTTTTGGCATTAATAGATCCTTCAAATGCCCCTTTTGCAACAATGATGATACTAATGACCATTTTTTTCTAAACTGCTGGTTTGCAAAAAGTATTTGGCAACACTTTGAAAATATTCTGGATTTCCGGCCCACAAATTTTGGAACCTTAAATAGTTACATCAATACTTGGTACATTGACTATTGTGGCCCTATTTATTATT
Source organism: Cuscuta epithymum (assembly GCA_945859915.1). NCBI lineage: Eukaryota > Viridiplantae > Streptophyta > Magnoliopsida > Solanales > Convolvulaceae > Cuscuta > Cuscuta epithymum. Next base: position 2,217,488 of record CAMAPF010000109.1, on the reverse strand, counting down.
TCAATAATGTTATTCCAAACATAATAACTTGGCATATTTGGAAAGTCAGAAACAAGCTCCTCTATGAGAATAAAATGGGTCATACACCTGAAGCTATAAGTGCGCGCTATTAATTAAACATGATATATTTGCCATTTCGGTTGTCAAACCCCTCATTGCTAGGACTCACAATACCCCGCTTAACATCCACACCATCCCTCACAAAAAATTACCCAGATACCCTCCTTGAGTAATTGGATCAAACCTCTGTCCAACACCTATAAAGTAAATTTAGCTAGCCGTGCACTCACTCCAAACGTCACTCGCTCAGCTGCCATCATTCGAAATAACTATGGGAGCTATATAGGCCATTCAACCCACCTTGCTACTCACAACCAAACAACCTTAGCGGCCTATGAGGCCCTTGACTACATCATCCCCTTCTAAACAAATTGGTGCCTACTAATATTATCTTTGAGGTGGATGACAAGGACATTTATGCAGGTATTGCTGGTCTCTCGATCCGACATTGGAAATATTGGTCAAAGATTCACAAAATCAGGAAAAAATTCAGGGTCAACACTTGGTCGGTAAGTCTCACTCATCCTAAAGTTAATAGAGCAGCAGAGTTCTTTTCTTATCACTAGTGCAAAATATGGATTTGATAACTAACCTTTAATATGGGTTCATAGTTAACCGTTATTGAAACCACCGCGGGGTAAAATTTATAAATAACAAAAGTTTTGCATAACTAACTGGGTAGAATTTGTAAATACTTAATTTGTATCAATAACGGCTAAGTTTATAAACGATATAGAAACTAAAAACGGGGTAACTTTTGCAATTTTCATAAATTAATGACCTGACGCGGGGTCAATTTTTTTATTTTTAGAAATTATTTCAATGTCAGTTCTCACAAACCCCTTACGAAATACGCCTTAGATTTTAACACACAAAATATAAGTCATGCGTCTCAACCCTTCTTCTATACCAGTACATTGCCGCCAGGCTATGGATATCGCACATCGCAGCTCCTTCTACCCAACATAGCCGCTGGACTACACACATCACACCTACTCAACCTTTCTTCTACGCTAGCAAAACTTCTAATGATTTTATTTGATTCACTCGACTATGGGCACTCCTACGCTATATCGCAGCTCCTCTCGGTCCCTCCTCTCGCTCCACTGTTTCGCTCAACTGCTCTTTTCTCCTTCTAAGGCTCTTCCTTAATTTTTGTTCAGGTATGATGATTTTAAGTATTGTTTGGTTTCCTTGTGAGATTTTACAGTTACTGAAATTTCTTCTTTCTATCAATTTCTCTGTATGTATAACTACAACTATTTATGTTTGTTCCCAATTCTTTCCTATCTAAGCTCCCCGTGTTGGATGTGAAACTTTTCATTTCAATAACTCGGTTGTGTAGAGCAAAACTTCTCATGATTTTATTTGATTCACAAAGACCAGATTTAAAAAAATAATTACTAATTTATACTCATATATATACTCATAGTTATAGAATAAAATGGAATTTTGTTGACAAAAGAGGTCAAATTGAATTTTTGTTTAGGCAGATCAAGTGTAGTGTATATATAAATTTGTATATATAAATTTGATTTGTGGTTTCATTCTAAGGTTTCATACTGGAAGATATACAATTTTGTAGTTTTAAGTTTAAAATAAAAATGACTTACTATACTTAATGTGTTCTTCTAATGTTGTTGGTGTAGTGATTGAACTTAGGGGAAAAGTGGAGAGAAAAGTTGTGAAAAAGGAAATGTTTATTTTAAGATTTCTTGATTGAATATTTTTTCTTGTATTTATTGCAGTAATCCGAGCAGCCTATTTATAGGCTTGTGAAACATCAAAGGATTCAAACCCCGTATCCATTAGACCATGAATTCTAGATGTCATCAATATATTTTTCTACCAAAGTCTGCTTCAATTGAAAAGGCACTTGCCGATCTGATAACTTTTTTTCTATCTATTACTATTTTTAAAGTGATGATTAATTAATTCAATTTTTTCTTTTTTCACAGAAGGATCTTAAGAAAGGTTGTATTATTCAATTTGAAGAGTATATAATTGGGTTTATAATCCTGTTCAACTTCCATCCCGTGTATTCCCAGGCCAGGTAGCTCAAGTATGAAAATTGCATAGCTTTATCTTTGATTTTGAGAACTTCCATTGTTCCTGTTCCACTATTTTGAAACTAATGCTACTCCACTGAAAGAAAAAAGACCACAGAGGGGTTTGCACCTAATGTGTGCTTTTTTTAAAGCAAGCACCAATTATAAGAAGTTTTCAACCTCTCAAAATGTTTTTCTAACTTCTTGATTTTTTTTACTTTCTCTTTAATTTTCTTGTGGCATTGAAAGCACTAAAAATGTTGCTGGTTGTGCTAGACCTGCAGTGTGCATTGGTATGTGTAGTAGGTGGAAACTATTAGGAAAGTGTATGGCTTTTGAGGATGCTTTTTTGTTGATTAAAATATTTTTGCATTGTTGATCTATTGCTTTCCGTGTAGCTGTTTTTTCTGCAGATTACATATCTAGAGTCTCATTTATTTGTGACTATGTTTTAAGATAGTACTAATTAGTCTGGAGTTAATATAGTAACCTAAACTAGTCAATAGGCCATTTTATTTTCAAAACAAGTTATCAGGATATTACATTGGGTAGTCCAGATTTTAAACTTTGCTATTCCTCACTTCATTTGTGCATTTGAATTTTAAACTTTGCTATTCCTCACTTCATTTGCGCATTTGATTGCATCTATTTGCATATTTAAATTCAAGTCAAACAATATGGGTTTGAGCTGAAAAGGACTATTTTGCTACATTTGGGTTTGGTATTTCTTCCCCAAGTAAAATGGTGTAAAGTTAAGCATAATCATCAACTCATCATAGTAGTATGAATGTATGATATTGATCATGATAATAATAGTAGTAATAATACTCCGTAGTAATTGTTACGGAGTATTATATAACAAAATAATACTTTGTAGTAATTTTTCTGTTTTTTTAGTGTATAATAATTCAGGTGATGAATCTTTCAATGCGTGGATGTAGATCAACTTGGAAACAAGGTACCTAAGTGAGTTGAACTCGATTGTTTCCAAAAAGCTGCTGCAATCTTGAAGATATGTTTGGGCATTTGGTGATTATTAAGAAGAAAACTAGGATCGACCACTAATAATGCAGCCAGAAGACATGGACTTCTCCTGACATGGGTTGCTTTCTGTAGTCCTTAGATATTGATTTTATGAAATATGTTAGTAATATTGTTATTAGTATTCTAGTCATATGAAACATAATATTGTTTGAGAATCTGGAATAAAATGTGTATTACAGGAAAACTTTGTACTTTTGCAATGCATGATTAATAATATATGGTTAATGTGATCGTGTATGTTATTAATTTTGTTTATACTCACGCGTAGTATTTTAAAATAGCGATGAAAGAATATATGATGATGATTCAATGCCTTTTAATAAAATAAAAAAACATTTGACATGGGTCAGTTCTTACCTGACATGAAATACTTTTAATAAAGGCTCAAAATTAACCCGTATTAATAACATATAATAACGGTTCTGTCGACCGACACTAAAAGTGCCCCACTTTTAATATGTGCTGGAACGAAGTCGGTTCACAACCGTTATTAAAAGCCCATTTTAACCCATATTAAAAGCATATTTTCCAGTAGTGTATCATAGTATATCAATGAAATCCAATAGTCTTCATTTTAACCAATTTTTTGGTATTCTTAAGTTCGATGCTGTTAGTTCCCTTATGTTTTGTAACATTTTTTCTCCTGAGTAGGCTTTGGTTCGGCCCTCCTACTCGTGTAACTTTTTACTACTATATTAAATAAATAGGTGAGGTGTTTCCTGGCCCTCACTCCAAAAACTTGGGTTTTTGGTTCAAACCGGGCTTTAAAAAAACTCATGAGAGAAAACACTTACTTGTTCTATTTTCATTATATTTTATTTATTTTAAAAAATATGTTAAATTTGTCTCATTGTATGTTTTCAAAATCTAATTTTTAATTTAAAAAAATATTAAAGGTCAAAATTGTGTATCGGCAATAGTGAAAAGTGTACCGTTGCACTCATTTAAAATCGAATGTAATATACATTAAGGAAAACTCATAATAATAGAAAATGAATTTTAGATCATTTTCTCAGTTTTGTTAAATTCAAATGAGAGAAGTAAAGTAAAAATAAGGAGGGGGGGGGAGTGGACTACGCTGGGTCCGAAAAACCGAAAACCGAATCAAATTATACCGAACCGCAACCAAATCAAATTATACCGAACCGCAACCAAATAAAATCGAACCACTAACAAATCAAAACCGAATGTAAAAAACCGAATCAAATCGTAGTTGTTTGGTTCGGTTGTGGTTTTCACCCTTCAAAACCGAACCGAACCGAACTAATTAAAATATAAATTTATTTGTTAATTGTTAAGCAGTAATCCTAACTAATTCTAATATCAGTAATAGTCTTTTCTTGTGCTAGAGAAACAATGTTTGTGTTATGTTATGTTATGTTTAGTTTAGTTTAGTTTATAAATTCATTTACACATTCATTGCTTGTAATAATGTAGCTATATTAAATGATGATAGTATGTTTTTACTAGTTATTAATATTAAGTAACTTTTATTTTTATGTAACTTAAAAATTTTATATTGATAATACAATAAATATCCATCTCAACTATATCACATAGAACGTATATACTCATGAACTTTTTTCGAACTAATCACAAACAATGTAAACTAATAATATATACACATTTATCTCTCTCACATACTTATATAATTGAAGACATATTTATTTCTTTTAATTTTTGTTTTATTTGTTGTAGTGTGCGTGCATTCTTTATGTAATATGTTTGATCCCTCTAAGTATTATACCAATTTTAAATGAAATGACAATTTTTTTGGTAAAAAACAGAGAAAACCGAAACCGAACCGACGCAAATCGAACCAATCAAATCGTGGATCCAAATTTTGGACTGTAAAACCGAACCGAAACCGAACAGAGCTTTTACTTTGATTCTAATTTGGTTTTAGGTCAAAATCGAACCGCAAGAATCGAACCCACCCGGTGGAGTTTGTACATTCTATTCTAGTAGAGGACAAAAGGAAGTAAAAAGAATTAAAATAAAGGCAAAAAGGTAAAAGAAAGGAAGATGGAAACTCGTCAGGGGTTCGGAACTATGTAATACGTACTCCATAGTATTTTGAACGTAGTAGAAGAAAAATGCAAAAACGTAAATAAGAAATGGGAAAACATGTATTGCCAACAAATGATTTGCAGTCGCATGTTGGGAGTTGTGATCCGGTGACCAGACCAAATTGATGGGTTTTATGTAGTAGAAGTATTTATTTTTTATAGTAGAAAGGTTGAAGTGATTTATTTGAAAAAGTAGGGGAGGGTATTCGACCATTTTCCCAATCTACTTCCTTACTAATAAAGTAGAACCTTCTAATTGAAATTGAACTTTCAATTAATTGCTATTGAGTCCAATTAGTGAATATTCATTAATTGCAATTAAGTCCTAAATTCATAGTATTTACTCAATTGATTACTATTGAATCCAAATAGTGAATATTCATTATATTAATTGCAATTGATTCCTAAATTCATAGTTTTTATTTATATTACGGAGGAGAAAAGTTCACCCCCGAAATTCCGGAGTAGAACCGCCATCTAGCCGCCGCGATTTGAGGATGTTCTTGGTGGTTTTTTGATGAATTTTTTTGAGCATGTTCTTCATGAGGTTTAGATTATGTCCACAAAATTTCATCTAAAAATTCGATTGAGAAGTCAGTTAAGTACATTATTTAAAAGTGCTGCATTTTATATATAAATATTTCGACGTAGTGTTTTTCAATATTTTTTTTAATTACCTTCCCGATCGAATTAGTTTTCCTTATAGGATATCACCCAATTAAAACAATAGTTTCCATTGAAAAATATGTGTGATGAAAATGTCCTTGTATTTTAAATATAAGATATAACGATGAAAAACTAATTGATATAAATTTCTCATTTATTTTAGAATTTTACATTTTTATTTACTAACAAAACTACCTTTCAAATCACACTTAATATAGGAGAAGAATTAAAAAAAAAACGAATTGAGATTTTCAAATTAAAAAATTCAAATAGTACTGATAAAGTATAATATAATACTACCTCTGTCCCGAAAAGGTTCAGCATAATGATTAATTTTGGTCAATTATGGCAAACTTGAGACAATAATTTTAATTAATATATTGTATATAATTTATTAATTTTATACTTTTATGAAAATATTTTGAATAAGGGACATTTTGATATAACTTTCGCATTAAAAATATCATTAATCAAAGTTGATTGTTATTGACCAAGAAAAGTCAATTTGACAAATCTTTTCAGAACGGAGGGAGTAATTAAGTAAATACTGAGTACATACACATTGTGTTATTCTCCTAAATAAATATAAATCATATTTATCTATATTTTTATATTCTTCATAAAATTATGGGATTAGTATTTTCTATTACATCTTAAAAAATTAATTGGCTGAATTAGAAGTATATAATAATGACATTGCCAACTGTATGCTTCCGAAAAGTTTCTCTTTTATACATTTTCTCCGTTCTTTTTTAGTTACAACACTTCCGTTTTCACATTTGCCAACACACCACTTTGATTATATATATATATATAATTCGTTGTAAGTAAAAAATGAGCTTTTTAGAAATTTAATTTGGGACGAATTGAACAATTTTTTTCAAAAATGTCTAATACATTAATGAATAAAATATAACCAAAGTAGGATGTGCGATTTGTGTAAAAATCAACATGTTTAGTATATATATTGAGTTTGTATCATTTTATTCCAACAAATGGAATCACAAGAGCACGTTGATGTCTTAAAATTTGTAGAAAATGCACAGTGCAAGTAATTATTATTAGTCATATACTTCGTATATTGTTAAATAAACTTCATCTACGTCTTCTACTAGCTACTAAAGCTAATTCCAGCTCATCATTTAATTTCATATTCCCATAAATATTGTCATACTACCTACAATATTCATCAAGGAATTGCGAAGACAAAATTGTTGGATGCCGCGTCTTTGATTATATGGGATGAAGCTATGCTGATACGCGATGCATGTTCTAAGATTTTAGACGTTACACCAACAAATTAAACATCATGAATAACTAACTACTTGATATCGTTGATCGATGGTCTAGGAGTTACATATCTTAGTTCAATTAATATTATTCCTTCACACACCGGCACTACTTTCCATGTTGATATGTACAATGTCAAATATCTTACTAGCGCTTCAATGGTTGGATTGTCCAACCATGTCCTTCATTTGAAAATTGGAGCCCCGATAATGTTATTGGAGAATATTAATCATGCATAAGTTTTATTCAATAGAACGTAATTGGTCATAACCAGATTGAAAAAACAAGTATGAAAAATCATAATTTGAAAAGTTATGAAAGATAAAATTTACATATTAAAAATCTCATTGTGACCGTATGACAACTTTATTCAATTTCGAATAATGCAAGTTCTTGTGATGGTAAGTTTTTGCAATGATAATCAATAAAAGTCAAGGCTATATTTTGCCAAAAAAAAGGTCTCACATAAATATGATTTATACCTTGAAAGAGAAGTTTCATTAATGATCAATTGTACATTGCAATACCAAGAGTCACACGAAAAGATATCTTAAGATATTCATATGTTCAAAAGAAACAAATTTCTTCACCAAGACGATGAATGTCGTTTATAAAGAGGTTTCCCAATTTAAACCTAACAATGCGATGTATGGTTACAATGTAATGTGCGGTGTTACATTGCAATGTCACTTTTTAATATATTCTGTTTAGTTAAATTACTATTCAGATTCAACAAAAATTTATTTGAAGTAAAATGATTAATTATTTTTATATTCTATAAAATATATATTTTATAAAGATTCAAACATTCACAACTTTCGCACGGGGCAACGCCCGGGTAAAACACTAGTTATAATATATAATCATAAAATCTTATAATAGTCAATGATTGTTAGGATATTTAAGGGATTGAAAAAATGTTGGTGTAATCATTAACATCATCAGGTAGCACCATGTGCTTCACTATTTTTACTTTGGTAAAGTAACTTAATTTTGAGTTTAATTCTGTCTCACCCCTCACATACCAAATTTAGTAAAATTTGTGTGATTTCTAAAACATTATGACTCCATTCTTATTTTATCAACTCAATAAATGAGATGGAGGTAGTATTGAGATACAACAAGTTAAGTGTAATGATTTAAAACCATTTCATCACTACCTCCTAATGCAAAAGTCTTACAGTACCAAATGAAATAAAAACCAAAAACAACAAAGTCTGCGTGGAAATTTAAAAAAACATCAATAAAGTAAAAACTAGGGGTGGGCAAAATTACTGAACCGGCATGGTACCGAACTGGGCCGATATGGTACCGGACCGAATTACGGGGTTCGAAATGGTTTTCAAAATATTTGTCCCGAACCAGACCGTACCGTACCGGTTCCAAACCATTCCATGGCCGGTTCTCGTAAAATGAGAACCGATACTGGACCGAACCGGACCGAATTATGATTTATATAATTAATACTCCGTAATTTATAATTATTGTACATGTATACCATTTGATGACTCCTTCCATTTGATGACTCCTTATAATTATTGTACATGTATACGTTTATAATAATTGTGTACTACTACAGTGTAAGGGAGAAACAAATTGAAGATCATTTGCCATACAGTAATCAAGTATGAAGGCACTTTAATTGTTAAATAGTTAACACCTCTAATTTATTTTATGTGTTCTTTTTTAAAACATTGTAGTGCATGTATTTCCAAGGAAGTGAAGCTTTGGATATCATCAGTTGCAGTCTGGAGAACCCAATGGTGCTTGAAGAGTTGTGGTCGTGAACGTTTTGTGATACGGAGTATATGTTTTGTATTACTGTAGTTTATTTGAAATTTATTAATTATGTAATTTTAAAATTGATAAATTGTGCGGATTTTTGGATTATGACTAAACTTTATTTTGTGTGCACTCGAGTGCACAATCGGCTTCCTCGAGGGTAAGGCCTGCAATACACAAAAATCTCGGAAAAATTTGAGTGCACAATTATGCTCACTAGTGAGACGGCTCACAGATAATAAATTACACCAAAAAGATGGGATATACAAAACCCGTGAGAGTGTTAATCCATTGGATAAACAAACACTACCTACAGCGTGCACACGAACGACATCACCGTGAGGTATGCAAACAGGGGGTTCAGATGGAGTTGCCATGACATCGGTTAAGAGTGTTTCATCACACGTGATATGGTCTGTGGCACCGGAGTCTATTATCCATGTCGGTTGAAAAGCCATTTTACCTGCCATGTTGTGGGAATATCAATTATCGGTATGAAAAATACCAGGGTTTGGCTCTGATACCATGATAAAAGGATGAAATAAGAAGGCTAAAGAATTTGTATTTTTGAGATGTATGAATGATGTCTTACAATTTGAGCTATTCGAAGGAATATATAACATGCACGTATAGTGCTGCAAGTAAAAATATAAAAGGAATAAATAATTACAAAGGGAAGAAATAATAAAAGGAATGAATAAGACGTGGGTGCAAAATCTCTTCTTGATTGTAACGTTGCATGTAGTCCGGAGAATCATTGAGGGAATTCTTTCCTTGTAAAATATATATGATCCGTAATAATTTGACTACTCTCCCAGTCAAAAGAAGTGCTGTGTCATCTTCAGGATCTTCCCCTGGAGATGGAGATGAACAAAATCCATCTGGAAGGCGCAATGGTGATGGAGGATCCGGTGGGGAAGCAGGCCCCGAGGAGGGACCTAAAGATGAAGATGTTGTTTCTCCCATATATGTTGTTCGTGAGAATGAGATACCGATGGGTTCCATATGCAAGCAATCGCTTGAAAGTAGGGTCAATTTAGACTCAAAGGTCCAAGCTATTCTCAGATCTGATCTGGAAAGAAGGCGCTCGTGGGATCTGGTCTATATGACTACTGGCGACCTAATCATTGATATTAATGCGATGTATTTTCCTGTGTTGAAAGAAAGGCTTCAAAAAGTCAAAGCTTTTGAAGCTTCATTGAAGTCTTTTTTCCATAAAACTGAGATTACTGTGTTTTAGTACTTTAAGAAAAAAAGCTTTTTCCTTCCGCTAGTTCTTCTAGAATCTTCATTTTAATGCATTGACAGCCGATCTTTTGAGTCAATGTGGCCGAAAGTATAATGCATTGACAGCCGATCTTTTGAGTCAACGTGGCCGAAAGTAGGGATGTATTGGGCCCGGGTCGGAACCGGGTCCCGTTGGGCCTTGTGTGGGACTGGGTTTGCGAAGTGGAGGCCCAATACCGGCCCGGGTGGGTTCCGGGCCGGGGTCGGGTCTTGTATCTTTTTTTTTGTTTTTCTTATTTATTCCTACCCCCAACCCCCCCCCCCCCCAAACCACCCAGCTAGCACCCAATTGACCCAAATGACCCAATTTATTCGGGGAAAAAACCAAAAAGAAAAACATTTTGGGCCCGGATCGGCCTCGGACTGGCCGGTCCACCTAAACCCCCGGTCCTGGTCCTAGTTGGCGGGCCGGGCCGGGCCGGGCACCAGGTCGATCGAATAGGTCCTGATCCATCCCTTGCCAAAAGTAATAGATGCGTGGAATGAATTAGATGATACCGCTGCTTCAATGTTGCAAAAGTTCTGTGTTAAAGGAGCAGCCTTGGTGGGCTTTTTTTATATTAACATCTGAATGAATGAATGAATTATCTATGTTGTTATGTAGTGTCTGATTATAAATGACAATAATATATCAAGATTTAGTATTTATTATGTGAAGAGTAATTATTTGGAAATAACTAGATACTACACCCATGTGTTGCACGAGATTGAAGTGCTTACATAACCATATAGATGCAGTTATAATAAAATTAAAAAAATTAATAGTGATCTGATTAACTGAAAACATCAAAAATTAAAATAAGACTTTATAATAAGAAAAATTTACATGTATATGACTAAAACAAAGGTTGTTTACAAAAGTGTGAACTCCTAATTGTAGTGACTATAGTGGTAATACTAGTAATTCCACCCGTGCTATGCACGGGAGTGAAGATGTTTGCATAAATCATACATAAACTCAAAGAATTTCATGGTCAATTAACCTAACTCAAAACATAAAATTAAACACTAAAACAATGTAATCAAATTATAGCATAAAATAAAATAAGTTTCATATTTAATACGAAATCATGATGTGATATACGTAGCAATGAGTAAAGCAAGGTAACTATAAATTAGTATAAACTTCTTTGTATACTACATTCAAGGCTGACTTCGTTGGTTTCCCTTCTTCGTCACATATAACAAACATTAATCCAGACGGACTTGTTACTCTCGAGACCGCCACATACAACTGTCCATGCGTAAAAACAGGCCGACGGAGGAAGATGCCAACCTTTTCCAATGCCTGTCCCAAGATCTTATTAATGGTCATTGCATAGCTGACCATTAACGGGAATTGCCTACGCTGAAAAGTGAACGGGAGACTAATGTTCGATGGTGTCAAAGTAAGGCGGGGAATAAGAAACTTTTCACCAGCATTTTCTCCGTGCATCATCTAAGCCTCAATAATAAGAGCTCCAAGTTTAGTGACCAGAAGTTGTGTGTCATTGCACAATCGAGATGAATGATCTATATTCCTCATAAGCATCACAGGAACTCCAACTTTCAGCTTCAGCTCATAACTTGGCAAGCCAGAACATTTGATGCTATTAAGAAATTCAGGAGAATGTATCTCGTGCAAGAGATCATTACTATCTGAGTCAGATGAAGAAGCTGAATCTCAGCTTAGGTATGCCTTTGTAAAAATGTACAGTCAGTTGTAGATAAATTAGAATATTTAGTGTAATCTGATGTAATTAGCTCTCTCGTATTAGATAAGTATTGGTAGTTAGTCAGATCCTAATATTTAGGATCTTATCACAGAAGCTGTTAGACTTGTATCCTATATATACTGTACCCGGATGATTGAATATAACAATTCATTCTATTCTCTCAAACTTACATGGTATCAGAGCGGGCTGTTTAAACACCACAATGGTGGAAACCGAGCACTCCGATTCTTCCTCTCATAGTGGTGGAAAGCAAGTTGGGAATGTATGATATATATTCACCAACTTGAGGGGGAGTGTAAAAATGTACAATCAGTTGTAGATAAATTAGAATATTTAGTGTAATTTGATGTAATTAGCTCTCTCGTATTAGATAAGTATTGGTAGTTAGTCAGATCCTAATATTTAGGATCTAATCACAGAAGCTGTTAGACTTGTATCCTATATATACTGTACCCGGATGATTGAATAAAACAATTCATTCTATTCTCTCAAACTTACAGTCTTTAACTCTGAATCTATCTGGCTCAACATGTAATCGTTGACCTGATTAGCCTCATCTAAAATTGATGAAAAATGCTCATAAAATTTCATAAAGATTCAACTTGGAAAAAGATTAGTTGATATGATAATTTAATTAGTTTATTAATTGTTCTCATTCATATATACATTTGATTGTTTGATTTCTTAATTGATGTTGAGGTTTAATCCCGAAGATCCGAAAGCCCAACACAAGCTTTGGTTATTGTAAGGATGTTGGGTTGATTTGGAAAGTGTATAAAATATAAAACAGTGAAAGATTACTCAACTCAGGAGCTAGCTTGTATTCAGTAATGCTGCGATTACACTGGACTACCCGAACGGTAGGTGAGTACAAGAATACAAGAATAAGAGATACAATTCTGTTTGCTAAGCTCTGAGTATCGAAATGCTAACCCTTTACAATGTTCTTAATGCAGGTATTTATACTAAAATGGGATGGGTAAGCTGGACACGTGACGGAATTCGGTAGGTTGTGACCTCTGCCACGTATGCACTCATGCTTCCACTTGCTGCTGCCATGCTCTAGCATTAAATGCGGCCTCCACTTGCTGACTACCCGTTCGGGTAGGCCGTTCGGTGTGTGGGACCCTGCCAGGGGTGTTTGGGTGTAATTGTTTCCTGAAATACTCCAAGTAGAAGAATTGTGCCGAATGCCGATCGGGTCTGTACTGCTTTGGGCCTTATGTTTCCTCCCGGCTTCCTCATACTTTAGGCCGGGGGTATTGGGCCTTGACCCAATATCCCAACAATTGAGATTGTTATCAATTGAGGGTTGGTGTTATAATTTATTGATTTTGTCAAGCGAAAAATATCAGTTATAATTAAATTGATAAATTTTATTAATTTCAAGGTGTACTAAAAAACATTAAATTTGGATAGATAAAAAAAGAGGGAAAAAATTAGGGAAAGCGGAGATAAGTAAAAACGATTCAATGGAAAAGTTTATTTGTGTAAGGAAGTCAAATTCTAAATATACTCAACATGAGAATTCAAAGAAGAAGAGTGATTTAGCTATCGAAAATGAAATAATTTAGAATGATCACATCATTGGAGGTTAGAATTTAGGAGTGGACAATAATAGTCTTAATTCCTTAAATAAGACTAAAAAATTGACAAATTGCACAAATATGACCATCATGTTTCCTTCCTAAATAAGTATCACTAATGCTATAATATTATTGATGTAGATAGGTGAGGGTTTAATAATTTGTTTAAATGTTTTGAGGATACTTTTGAACGTTTATTATTATTACGCATGTTAGTTTAGACAAAAAAAGTTTTATAATTTTTCTAAAAGCAGACTTATTTTATTTCTCCGCCCCTAGGCCCTCAAACATACAAGGTCGGTCATGCGGATCTTTGTTAGTGCTCAAAATATTTGTAATGTATAAAATTTACATATTTAGAAACTAAAATAAAACATTATTAATGATTTATATTGACCAAGTGAGAGTGTTTTTACTTGGATTGAAATTTTCTGGTCTAATCCTGTCTGATCTGATTTGATCTAAAATAGTATGAATTGGTCTAGTCTAAGACTGAAAACAGTTCAAGTAAAGAAGTCATGAATATTATTAGAATCTTTTTTCTTAACCACTGTACAAAGTACACGCTTGATGAAATATTTTTCAACAAAGACAGACGTCTATGCTTTTGACCACTTTTATTAAAATATACTCCCTCCGTCCCGTTATGATTGTCCCATTTTACCATTTCGGTCCGTCCCACTAAGATTGTCTCATACCTTTATTTGGTAAAGTTTGTGTGGTTGTAAACCATTCCTACTTTATTTTTAGGGAAAAGTGTCAAATAAGCCCCCTTACCATTACAAAAAAGTCAATTAAGACCCCCAACTCAATTATCACCCAATTGAGCACCCCAACTTCAAAAAAAAATCAATTCAGCCTTCTACCTGGCGACAAACATGTTAGCCGGTAATATGTAGTGACGTGGCTATTTCATCTTGGTGACAACTCCGGTACCTTTTTAAAAAATGGGGTACCGTACCTACCATTCATTTGATTGGACCACATCACTTTATCATTTTTAATTTTGATTTAAATAATTCAACTGCTACATTTTCATTGGTCCATGTGGACAAAGATAGAATCTACCTTTCATCTTTTCCATTTTTCCCCTTCTTCTCCACGCCTTTCTTCTTCCACCACTCCCGTTCCAAGCTTCCTGCAAAGTCCACTCTCCTCTTCCATCTTCTTCCACTCACCATTTCTTCTCTCATTTCTTCTTTGTTCTCCACCCATCCTTTGTTGGCTGACAATCCAGTTCATAGAGTTCAACAGGAACCTAGGTCGCCGGAGATGCTCGACCGGACATCCCCTTCTCGTAGGTCAGTCATCCCCTTTCTGCTAGTGGATGGCTTGGAAGTCGACAAAGTGCTTCGTTGAAACTGCTGGGTCAGCAACACAAGTCGGAGACCGTGCTCTCTGAGACCTCCCGACCGACGATGAAAGCCGGCGATGATGCTTACGTCAGAGTCAACGACCTCTTCCAGATCCGCAACTTCAAACCGGCCGAACACTCTAGTCGGCGGCGAAAGGTGGTGGGAGATATCTCAGACGGTGGGTCGGAGTCACCGTCGGACGAAGAGTCTTTAGGCCGTCCAGCATCACACTTGAGCCAAACGCAACTCGTGGTACTCGGCCGCAATTCATAAGAATAATCCCACCTATTAGAGGTCTTCTATTATTAATCCCAAGTATAAGTAATTCTAAAATAATCTCAATTTTGTGAGTAGCCTTCTCAAATTGATCCATTTTACCTTTAACTTGTTCAATCAGTAAACAAATTAAAAGAAAAACAAAAACGAAAGCTGAACAACCAGTTTCTTCGTCTTCAGTGAAGCATTCCTCATTTCCTCCTTCCTTCGTCTTCAACAAAAAAAACTGAACAACCACTTTCTACTTCTATTTTTAATTTTCTGTTTTTTAATTTTCTCTCTTCGGTTTTCTCCCCCTTTACCACATAAGTAAATTTCCTTCCCTCATCTTCCATTTAGTTTTGTTCTGAAATTTGCACCTCAAATTTGCACTTCATTCTTTCAATTTATGATCTGAAAAGTTTAATTTCTTCAATCTAACTCAAATAGACGATGGAGACTGGACTGGTTGGGATGAAGGTAAGAAGGAGATAGCAACAAAGAACAATTGGCATGGTGGAGGGCTGACATCGAAGAACAACTCCGACGGATGATAATGAAGGCAATAGTCATTGTCATCGAAGTAGTTGAAAATTTCGAAGGTTGGAAGTAGTCATTGTCAGAGAAGGAGGTGTTTACGTAGGCGGTGGAATAATCTGAATCGAAGGGGTTTCCTAATTATCTTGCTGAGTTTTCCTCTTTGAAGCTTCTTGAGTTGGGCAGGCCTTCTTTGGGCCGCAAGTGGGTGGGCCTTCATTTTATTCCAGCTCAAGCAAACAAAGAGGCAGAAATAGTGGCGGATTTGGGCCATTATCGGGACTTCTGTAAGAGGAGGGGATATTTTACTCCAAACAAGCTGAGGGGAGCTCTTAAGCTAGATGAAGAGTCAATACCTTATACTCCCTATTTACTAATTTTGGTCGGTTTTCTGCTACCAAGATTGTTTTTCTGTCCCCTCTCATATTTCCGGCAAACATTCGCCGGAGTTTGCCGTACCTGATTTTGGTGATTTAATTACCGGGTTAAAAAATATATATCGGTCCTTAATTTCATGGTGTGTAGTTGGTGCCCAAAATATTCGCCAACGTATTAGTTATTTTGAATTAAATAAAAATTATTGGTTTAGTATTATGCGTATTGATTGCGTAGTAGTTAGGAATTAGGATATGGGCTTGAGAGTTTATTTTTGATCGAAGATATGAGCTTGAGATCAGTTGAGAGTACCGATATAATATATACTCCACAAATTGGTGAGAATTATATTAATTTTGTGTGCATGATATACCATATTTTATATTATAATGCACTTTTATAGTTACCACGTTAAGACACGGGTTCGATCTTTAAAGGTCAAACTGATAGGAGGAACTCAAAGTCTTATATAATATTTTATTATTTTATAACTTCCCGAGACATATACTTTAACATCCCATCATAAATCTGTGAATGATTATCACGCTTGATCCAACAAATTTATACATATTTATAGTTTAATAATGAATAAAGTACTTTCACATATTTGCACCCCTGTTTTCCCATTTAGAAAAGGCAATTCGTATAAATTATAGTCATCATATTACTTAGTCATTATAAATAATCTACCTTCAACAAATATAAATAGACTTTTGGGTATGAAAAAATTCTTTGTCAAAATCTTTTGTGCGTAGTACGAGTGAATTACTAGCAAAGCATTTTAATAGAACAAAGAATTTTCACAGGAGTTTGTGTCAGAACAGAAGGTGTTAATTCTCAGGTTTTCTTTAACACATTTCGACGTTAGCTTGCCACTCCAGTTCCAGACGCGGTAATACTTAAACATGTATTGGTTGAAGTAGTTGACATTTATAAGTCGAAGGTGAGAGAATTAGGGACTATTTGCGATTGCGTTTACTTTAAAAACGTGATTTGTTAAATTGATTTTGGAGAAATTACTTAATAGCAAATGTTGGTGGTGGTTGAGAAAACAATGCTTTTGAAAAAGTAGAAGTAAGCAGTGTTTGATGAATAATTGTGTTTTGTGAAATTCAAAACGTTAATACCAGTCTATAGCACATCTCTACTTGCTTTTAGGTTTGAACTTGGAAATGCTTTTTTTAGTAGAAGTAGGTACTAACAAACATTTTTTCAGCTTTTTTAAAAATAGTGTATGTAGCACATATTGAAAATTAGTGGGTATTGAGGATGGTGAGGTATAAAATTACTTCTTTTGTTCTTTTTTTTTTCGGGGAATGTTTGCCAAGTTTTATTAAAAAAGATTTTGAAAAATACAGCAGAAGAGGGGGACTATACCAAAATCTCTTCAGAAAGGGCATACCCTTCCAAGATACAGAGCAAAACCATACTAAAAAAATAAATTAAAGAGAATTGGGGGGAGTAGACCTTACCCAATTAAAATACATCAAAAAAACCTAAAAGAAGGAAGACCAAATGAATCCATCAAGAAAGCCCGTTTGGACAAAATAGGTAGATCTGCTAGGCTGTAATAAACCCTAACTTGGGCCAAGCACTCCTCCGCCAAGTAATGCATTGTCGAGTTCCCTTCTACTTATTCCGTGAATCAGAAGCGGGGATTACCCCTCTTTTTGGAACCAAGGACCGCTTACTTCTTTTGTTCCATAGAGTTCTTCCCGATTTGATTTGAATTGGAGTTTAAAAGTGAGAATGAAGTAAAAATGTATGGTAGTCATCGATAAGAGATAGCTAAATGAATGTTAGTCACACCAAACTTTTCAAAAATAAAATTGGATATTTTTTTTTGGGATATCCACCCAATAATGATAATTGGGCTAAATTATCAGTTCCTAAGGATAAATGTGGAAGAATTTCTAGAATTCTCTGCATGTGAATTCCTAATCTTCAGTGACTAAGGATGTTTTCTTTTGAACTGTTTTCAGTTCCAGACTAGGCCAAACTTCCATAGTTATAAAATACACAGAGATCAAACATTTACCACACCAAACCAGACCAACAAATTTCAGTCCAAAAGAAAACATCCTAAGGTTAACTGCAACCCAGTTCTGTCGATAAATAAAAATTTCCACCAACTAATACAAATGCACCCAACTAAATTTTCTTAGTTAAGGCCTTTTTTTTAAAAATAATTACACATCATTTTTGCCAAATTTTGTGTGTGAACAATTATGATTGTAAAAGTCAAACATTCTAATGAAAAATAAATAATTTAGGAGTTTAATTTTGATTGTGTTAATTTAGATCTATTTTTGGAAAAAATTGAAAGATGTAAAAAAGTGTTTTGGCCTTAGTAACTATACTCTTGATCACGTTTTCATAAACAACCTTTACTCGACTATTGTGTGTCATAAATAACTTTTATTTTAATCATATTTATGTAATTATTTCAAAAAATTATATGCATAAATACTTAACAAATTATATGTATAAGTAACTATTTGAACATTTTCCCATAAATTTTTATTTAAGTATAGTTTAGGAATGACATAACACACTTTCACATATGTGCACACCAACTGCTTTGCCAAGTTACAAAAGCAATTCGTTTAAATAATGCAATTCGTATAGATGTGAAGTCACCATTACTAAAAATTAAAACACAGGATTGACACGGAATTTGGCACGGATTACTGACTTTTCGTGCCAAATAGCTCGATCCAAAGTGTTTTTGGCACGGATTTGCATAATCCCTGCCAAAATCCCTGCCAATCCCGTGTTTTTTGGTAGTGCATATTAATTAGTAATTATATACGGTAGTTTTTTTACCTTCAGTTAACATATATAGCCTTTGAAATTGAAAATATTCTTTATCATAAAATTACTGAAACGGAAGAATTTGATAAGGGAAAATTCTCGAAATACGAAAAGACGTGGAATACTTTCTTTGTCAGTTAATATTCTTTGCCATAAAATATTCTTTGTCATAAACTTAATTTTGAGCATCCGAAAAGAGGTTGAATACTCAAATCCAAGTGTGTTCAACCACAATAGGGGTGGGCATAACGGTTTGGTTTAACTGAACCGAACCGTACCAAACCGAACTAAATCGGACCGAAACCGAACCGTATGTAATTTGGTTTGAGTTTGGTACTATTTCTTTCAAACCGTATTAAACCGAACCGAACCGAACCGAAACCGATAAAACTCAAAACCGAACCGAACTAAAGAAACTCAAAAAAACTTTCATATATTATTAAAATTGGTGGTTTGGTTTTGTTTGGTTGGAGTATACTTGAATAAACTGTTTGGTAAACATTTTCTCAAACCGAATGATTTGGCACTTTGGTTTGGTTTGGTTTAAAACGGAAAAACCGTAAACTGAACCGAACACCGAACAACACACACACATGTGTGTGCAGTATGGAGATTGTAAGTTTGGTTGTACCAGTGAAATACGACAATGTATTTGTCCATTATTGTATACATTAAGGAGGTTGTAGGTTTAGTGACTTGATGATTTGGAGTGAAACATAACTGCCCAAACTGCTAATCCCTCATCCACTTTTATTAACCATTTAAATCATTGCTATTTTGCTCATTGCACCACATGTAAATCAGTACTTATATTTTATTTATGTTGGCAGATTGCTTGTAAACCATTGCTATTTTACACACAACACCAAAAAACTCTATTTTGATTTTATTGCTTTGTTTTAGTTTATTTGGTTTGGATTTAACCTAAAATAAACCATTTCAAATTAGTAAATGTTGACTTAAAAATATGAAATTATACATTATTTTTTTTAACTTCATAAACTGAACATCAAACCGAACCGAATCGAAAATTTCTCGAACCGAACTGAAACCAAACCGAAATACATTTTTCGCCAAACCGAACAATTTGAAACCGAACCGAACCCGATAAAACCGAACCGTAAACTGATTTTCCCAACCCTAAACCACAAGATAATCCATTAATCCTGTACTCACCATAAGATAAGAAGTAGATAAGGCTTAACCACTCACAGTCGTCAGATGGATTCACTTTTTGAATCCAACGGCTTTCGTTCTTCTACATGGACCACAACCTCTAAAAGATAAGCTGACAAAATCATAGTAAACCATTCCAAGAGCTAAAATTTTTCAATCACAGAACCGTTTGCCATGGCCACCGCCGCCGCTACGTCTTCAATTCTCGGAACCCGCCTCCCAGATATCTACTCCGGAGCAGCTCGAGTTCAGGCCCGATTCGGATTCGGACTTGGTCGCAAGATATCTCCTCCCAAGAAGGCAGCACCAAAGCCGGGCTCGAATAGGCCCTTATGGTACCCCGGAGCAAAGGCGCCGGAATATCTCGACGGCACCCTTGTCGGAGACTATGGGTTCGACCCGTTCGGGCTCGGGAAGCCCGCTGAGTACTTGCAATTCGAGCTGGACTCGTTGGACCAGAACTTGGCTAAGAACCTCGCCGGAGAAGTCATCGGAACAAGGACGGAGTTCACGGACCCGAAATCGACTCCGTTGCAGCCTTACAGCGAGGTCTTCGGGCTGCAGAGGTTCAGGGAGTGTGAGCTGATCCATGGGCGGTGGGCCATGCTGGGTACTCTCGGCGCGTTGACTGTGGAGTGGCTCACCGGAGTTACATGGCAAGACGCCGGAAAGGTACGTGAAATCCCAATTCCGATCGGATATTTGAATTTCAGCCCGGATAGCTAAAATCTGTTCAAATTCGATACTATAGGTTGAGCTTATCGAGGGATCTTCATATCTTGGGCAACCGCTTCCATTCTCGATGACCGCATTGATTTGGATCGAGGTTATCGCCATCGGGTTCGTTGAGTTCCAAAGAAATGCAGAGCTTGACCCGGAGGCGAGGCTGTACCCGGGTGGGAAATTCTTCGACCCGTTGGGTTTGGCTGCTGACCCGGAGAAGAAGTCCAAGCTCCAGCTTGCAGAGATCAAGCATGCCAGGCTTGCAATGGTGGCCTTCTTGGGCTTTGCTGTTCAAGCTGCTGCCACAGGTAAAGGCCCACTCAACAACTGGGCTACCCACTTGAGTGACCCGCTCCACACCACTATTTTTGACACCTTTGGGTTCTTCTCTTAAGCTCCTTCTTCCACTTCTAATATTGTATTATCCACTTAATTATGGTTATTTATTGTTGAGAATATTTATAATGCCTACATGAATGTACCTCTATTTGGTGTCATCGTTGTAAAATGCTGTCCAAAGTCAGAGTTAACGTATGCCTATCAGAGATAGGCTGGTTCTGAATAATAATAAGAACCTAAAAGCACATATCCATATCCATTCGGGATAACGGGATGGCTCTTGTGAGATACATGAGTCCTGCTTGGTGTACACTTGCCGTGTTCACTCCTCCATGTACACATAATTTGTCCAGAAAATGAATAAATTGTTTGTGTACCAGTATGCTAACCTGTATCACATACTAGTCCAGACAGTTTCTTTCAAAAAGGTTACAACTTCAAGTACTTTCAAAATAGGGCAAAGATTCATAACTAGTCTTAAACCAAAACCGTGCAAGCCCGTGACGTTCTGGTATTGTTGCTTGAATTGTATCCTAGACTCGGAACTGACAATTCGGTTTCTATCAAAACTGAAACACATGCATAGTGGGAAAGGCTGATCAATGTAGTCGGGTACGCCCTCAAATCCAACAATACAGTCTGCTCTTCAAATCTTTAATCATCTTATAATTTCCATACTCTCGACTCTTGAGCATGTGTAACATGACCATGATACTCACAGTCATAGCAGAGGTCAATTAGCGCATGAATGCATGATAATAAGACTTCTTATTCTTGGATACCAAGTCCAATCTACACTACTTGACTACCATAGTAAAGGATCATGATCAGCAGATCTATAGTTGCTTGTGTAGGTGAAGGAAAAGCTTGGTGAAAAGAGCTTCATGACTTCACATTTCATGTATATGGCATGTTGGTACTTCGGAATTCTATTAACATTCCAGCAAGCAAACAATGAAATAATATGTCAGCTATAGTGGAAAACAAAGAAATCTAATTAGTGCAGGACTTGAAAAATTAAAAAGCAGGATCACTCTGGTTGTATTATGTTTTTGTATCCTCATATATAGAAAATGTGGTTACTGGTTATACAAAACTGATGCCGTCTTATTGACTATTATTCTATCCATTGAGGTTTATTCCTGGAGGTCCAAAAGCCCTACACTGCTACACAGTCTTTTGGCTTTGGTAGGAGTTACTTCGTTAGAGGCGGGGACGGAGCCAGGATGGAGTGTGGACGTGTGGTGGTGGTGGTGGGGGGCAAAGGGTAATATACCACTTCTTTCTAAATTTATTATCATCCCAATTTTTTCATACTTCTTTTATATTGGACACTTTAAGTCAAAGATTTCCAGTACTACTCCATAATAGATAGTATATTGCTACGTAAGGAGTATTTATTATGATGGAATGACTACTCCTTCAAAATATAACATTGTTATAGATTTAATATTTCCAAATAACTACTCCTAGAAACATAGTGCATTTATAGATATGATATTCAGTCTAATGTGGTATTGAAAAATGATAAGAGAATTACAAAGCATATTTTTTTGCAATACTATTCTACTAAGACAATAATTGAAAAAATTAAAACGTTGGGAGATGGCAAGGCTCCCCTAAACGTAGTATACTAGTATGCATAGCACCGTTCCTGGTTAGAGGTAAAGGGAATCCAATTTTATTGAAGCTAGAGAGATGTCTATATATGCTAAGAATACAAAGTTGTCAATCCCTTACCATGAAATAAAAGGTTATTTATACTACAAGGTAGCAGGTGCCAAGTGGAGGGGGTGATGTGTCCAACCATGAGTGGATGAACTCAAACCATAAAATATTTCATATCTAATTCATTAAATGCGCTTCCGCCAATTTCTAGATTTCCCGCTAGGGGTGGACCGGTTCCGGTTCGGGCCCGGTTCGGGCCTGGGCCCGGCCGGGCCTCGGTTCAGAAAAAGGAGGCCCGGGCCCGAACCGGTGGTGGGCGGTTCCGGTTCCGGTTCCGGGCCAGAACCGGGCCGGGCCGGGCCGGGCCACCCGGAATGTTTTTTTTTTTTTTTTTCTTCTTCTCTTATTTAACCCCCTACCCCTCCCCCTCCACCCCAAACCACCTCAAATGGCCCAAAATACCTAATCCAACCCAAAAATTAAAAAAATTTCAAAAAAAAAAAAAAAAAATTAAATTCCGGCCCGAACCGGGCCCGGCCCGGCCGGGCCGGTTCACTAAACTGGAGGCCCGGGCCCGGACCGGTATACCACCGGGCCTGGAGGCCCGAACCGGAACCGAACCGGTTGACCGGGCCGGTCCGGTTCCGGGCCGGTTGGCCCGGCCCGAGTCCATCCCTATTTCCCGCCAACTGTTTGGAGGAGTTTTGTGTGGGATGACTGATGTCTTAAGCAGAGAAGCCGGAGTGAAAGGAATGGGTCGAGATAGCTGCCCCCGCATGTCATTCCTTACTTGGCCAGATTACAAATGTACTTGTGCGGATTGAGCCATATGGGGTATTTGGGCTATTATTCGGCCTTGATCCAATAACCCAACACTATCTATTAGTAATTTAAAAAAGTCAATTAATACGATATCATCATCAATTAATTTTAATCATATATGGTTGGAATTTTTATATTCACGCTTTTCAGTTAAAACCTCACAAAAGCATGAACAAATACGGAGTATATAAGTATATTATTGTTCATTTGTTATAGTTACTTTTTATTTTAATCCGCTTTCATGACAACTAATGCATTAGTCATGCCATAGGTTAGGATTGATACAATTTCTATTATTCTAAGTACAAAACAAATCGTTACAAAACTAGAAGTTCAGATAGCATTCGAATTTGAAACATTTAGTGAAACATTTATAATTAAGGAACTGAACTACCATTAAATTATTGAGGGCATTTATATATTCGAAATACCGCCATATATACACTGCGGTTATATGGGTTAAAATACAATTTGTAGCAGGTCTGGTTTCATACAAGTAAATATAACAGTTTAATTAGGTGCACAATCGAACCTCAACTTCAACAATGTAATTTCATGCACAATCGAACCTCAACTTCAAATTCATAGCATATGTGAAAGTAATAATTAAGCTTATCAAACTGATAACTTTAACTGTTTAATTACATTATCACACTCTCAAGCTTTACAGGAGGAAATACGTGCCGATTGTCCAGGAGAAAAGAAAAATGCTTGAAGTCTTGAAGATAAATTCTTGATAGAAATGTCTGCAAGCTGAAGCTGAATAGAAACATAATGAATCACAAGAAAACCTTGAGCCGGAACAAAATGATTACTAATGTATTTGTAACTAATGTATTTGTTACTAATGAGATTAAACGAAATAAAGGAAGTAATGACACAATATTCAACTTCAACCATAGGAGCCATCAACACATTGATTGAAGTTGATGCAACAATGGTGACATAAAATATTGGAGGAAGCTATGACACAGATGAAAAAAATAACCTAGGCTTGCAATATACTCCCTCAGTCCCAAATGGTAAGATACATTTACTATTCACTTGGTCAACATAAATCACTTCTAAACTTTTATTTTATATATCAAAAGTTTATGAAGTTTGAATTATTTTTTGCAGGTTTTGTAGCGGATTTAATGTAGTTTTTGAATATGTAAATTTTATTTTCTAGAACTAATTTGGGTGTTGACAGGGATCAATTTGCTTTATCGTCAGTCAAACATCGTAAACCGAAATGTATCTTACAAATTGGGACGGAGGGAGTAATAATTAGGCTTACCATACTGAGAGCAATAATGATCAAATATATATACTACCTCCTTCCCATATTGGTTGTCCACTTTCAATTTGACACGATAATTAATAAAATAGTTGAAAAGTAAAAGTTGTGGTTGAAATTTGAAAAGGATAAAGTAAAATTATAAGGACCACATATTTCTTGCCAAAAAAAGGAAACAAGACATTCATTTTGGGACAACTCAAAAAGAAAAGTAGGAAAACCAAAATGGGACGGAGGGAGTATATATTAAAGAGTTTAAATTACATAAGGCCCAAAAGTCTTAATCTTATTCTTAAATAATTGTGAATGAATAAAATATTATTAAAAAAGTTCATATGTGTGTGTTTTTAATAATAGTGTTACACAAAATGGTTGTGAACGACCCTTGCATTTTATCGTCTTCTGTAATATTGACTGAAGAATGACGTTTGATCTTTCATTTTTTTGCGAGGACTTTCAAATTTGACCATAAAATGAATAATCATTTCTCTCAGATGTTATACATCATGATTTTCATAAAAAACATTTTTTTTGGAAAAATTCGGTTTATATTAATAACCAATAAAATTCAGAGTATGAGTCAAATGACAAAAAGAAATCTGACAACCGTTATCCCGCGAATCAAACTCGGAATTAATCGTCGTAGCAATATAATTCGCTGATCCATAAATGGGAAACCAAAAACAAAAAACGGTCACCATATTCCTCTCATTCCCCATATCCAAAATCAACGTCTTACAAATAGGAACAATAAAGAAAAAGAAGATAACAAGACAGACATAAAAATCACTAGAAAAACTAACAAAAGAAATAAGATAAGTCTTCCAAACCCTAGATTTGCCTGCACTCCATGGCAGCGGCTCAGGAGGGGGACGCGTCCGCCGCTCATCCGCCACCACCTCACCATCAGCTTCATCTAGATCCAGTTCTTCTTCCTCTGCCCCATTCACCATCTTCTTGTATTTGTCCACGGAGCTATCCTTGCAAAATTGTTGCACTAACCTTTTGCCGGAAACTTCGAACCTGTTCATTGTCGAGACCGAACACCTCAGGCACAATTAAAACAACCACCGAATGTCTTGCTCGAATCAACCAAGAAAGATCCCAAAACGATTAGGTCGATGACTCCAATCCCAAAAAAGAAACAAGAAAAACGATCTGCTATGCCGAGATCAACAACTAATAGACGCAAAATCCAAACTCACACCACGATCGAACGACCGTGGCCGGACAAACGCCCCTAGGAAAACCCTAGGAGGCGGCACTGCTCCAGAGCTCTCTAGAGAGAGAAACTGTCGATCTTAACAAGCTAACTTCATTAAAAACATTGAAAAACAAAGGAAATAATTTTGAATTTAAACATAAGTACCATTATTGGTAAACATCAATGATACATTTATGTAAATAAATTGTAAAAAATGCTGAATAAATTAATCTTTTTGCAAAAAAAAAAGCATTGTTCATACATAAAAATCAAACTTGATTTCTCCCGTTTTTATTCAACTTGCTCCAAATCCTATGCACAACATTTTATTTTTTCAGATTCGAATGTCCGTATGACCGTATCATAGTTCCAGTCTTCAAATCGAGATTATAAATTGGCGATACCTTCACAAATGTCTGATTTGACGATTACTCCTTTTTGTCCCTTCTCTCAACTGTTAGTAAGGTGAGGTGATGATCATCTTCCTTTCGTTTTCTCACTTTTCGTTCTCTAATTCAAGCGATGCTTGTTTTACGATCGATGCTGTCAATGCTATACCTCGTTTTTTTCATTCGGCTATCTGAATCTGAATTTGTATGGTTTTCATTTTTTATCTTCATTTGTGCTTACCTGGTCTAATAAGGATTACTTTGCTTGTTTGTTGATTGTTAGAACAAGAAGGGGAAGAAACGATGGGTAGGCTTTTCCTCACCTACTTGGAAGGCAACTTCTATGGTTGCAAGTACTGTAAGACGCATCTGGCCCTTGAGGATGACATTTTGTCTAAGGTCTCTCTATTAACTCTTTGTAAGCAATGTGTGTGCGCATGAGCATCCTTGTGGGGATATTTCTACTACATTTCTTCTAGAGCATTCATATATATATATATATATATATATTTGTGATCTTCTAATTTGTTTATAATGGCTTTTGAAATTCGTGTGATTATTGTTTCGATAGACATCGGTTGTGAAAGCGAAATGCGTTAAGCAGTTAGCACAAGCACAATTTTCGTGTTTCTGTATATCTATCTTTGAGTTAATGTTTGACACAACAATATAAAACTCTAGATGAAAGAGGATATGGTATATGAATGAGGAGAAATGGGGAAGATGAAATGAGGGCAGATCTAGATGAAGTGTAAGATGAAATGAACAGACATGTCTGACCTATTAAATAAAATGATTGATGAAAACATAGATTGCCATAAAATGGTAACATATATACTAATGATGAAGAAGTAAATTATTGCAATTCGATAAAACTTTGAGAACATGGGATGCAAAATATTAAGTGTAATTGATTAAATGAAAATGTACTTCAAGTATCTCTCATTTTTCTTTTTGAATTTTCATCTACCGAGTAAACGAAGATTTTTTGTTAAATGATAGATGAAGTTGCAACATTGCATCTGTAGTACAGATGAAATGTCCCGCCAAACATACACTTAGAAATAACTGGCTTAAGCTAATGTTGATTTCCAAAATCAAGGAGGTTTTTGAATGCACGGGGTGCAGGGACTAAACAGGTAAAGGAATTTGATTGGCATAGTTTTGAAGGTAATCTTCCAGGCTTATTAGTTCTTATATTTGTTGTTGTCCAACAGACCACACTTCAGTTTGTCAAGTGGATCTTTCTTCCATTAGCCACTGATCAGGACAGCCTAATAACCTATTAAGAACTTAAACTGACAATGAATCCTAGTAATCTAGCATGCCTTGATGCCTGTTTTTCTTTGGAGTCACAATGTGCTGTATGGTTCTGTTTTTTTATATTTGGTTTCTAGTGTTAACAACAACAACAACAACATTCAAGCCTTAATCCCAAAAGTTTTGGTTTCTAGTGTTAACATATCAAATAAATAGTCATTCTTCCATTTGATTCATATACTTTAACCATACTTGTTAACTACTGTCTTCACCCCCCAAAAGTGGCTCATTTGTCTACGCACAACTTTTTAACTCGGACAAGTACAACTGCAATTTTTTTCATATCTCATGAATCACACTTTCATTTTCAAAATTCATTTGATGGTTTAACCAAATTTATCATATGTAACTTCTTTATATCTCTTGCCATTTTTGGAAATTTACATGATAGATTAGCTTAATTTGATCAAATTGGACCTTTTTTTATGCAAAAAAAGTCTTTGAAACCCGGCTTTCATTTTTTAGAATGAGGGAGATTTATCCATCTTTTTTATCTCTGCATATAGTTGTCGCATTTCCTCTTATCCTCTGCTATATGCTCACCCAAATGTTATGTTTTCTTTCCAGTCATTCCACTGCAGTCATGGGAAGGCCTATCTGTTTGATAAAGTGTAAGAATTTTCTTTTGCTTCTTCAGTGCTTACATTTTATGTGATTTTGTTTGTTTACGTGTAAATGGTACGAAGTTTTGAGTAATGCTGAGTATCCTATTATGCTGCATAGTGTCAATGTTACATATGGTGAGAAAGAAGAGAGAATGATGCTGACCGGAGTGCACACTGTTGTTGACATATTCTGTGTGGGTTGTGGCTCTCTTCTTGGTTGGAAATACGTAAGCTTGATCTTCTTCTCACATTTACATTTGCCAAACACCATTTTCTGTTATGTATTTACCTAATAATGCTTTATATTCTGTTGATTTCAGGAGCTTGCACATGAAAAGCCTCAGAAGTACAAGGAAGGAAGATTCATTCTGGAGAGGTATTAAAACGATGCTTCCCTTTTGGAGTTCTTCTCACGCCAAGTCCCTATGGTATTTGGTATTTCAGCTAAATAAGTGAGTCAAAAGCTCTGGTTATTCTGCTTGTTCTTAGCAGAATGAGCCAGGTGAGACTACCAACCAAACGGAACCTGATTTTCAAAAGAGTATGAAAACTTCTTTTTTTTTTTCTAAATCTTTGCACTGGAACAAATTAGGTATATGATATTACGCCCGGAGGGAAACAACGATGCAGTGAATCAAGATGCTGAGATTGATGGCAGTGATGCTGATGAAGAATGAGTAACTGTGCTTTACTTTAGGATAAAAAATGTAAAAATCATTCTCCCATTGCACATTTACCTCTTTCTAAGCCTTCTTACATCAATTGATGCATGTAGTGTAGCAGCATGAAGGCAAGCATAGTCTGAGGATATTTGTAGTGTTATATAATGGCAATTGTTTTTCAAGTAGAATTTATGAACAAGATGAGCCGTGATGCACTGGTTGGCGCTGTTGTGTGACCGAGAGGTCATAAGTTCAAATCTATGAGCGGTCTCTTGTAAAAGAGAAAAATAAGGCTTGCTCTCTGTCTGGATTATTTACTCGGCGAGTACTCAGCGAGTACTCAGTGAGTACTCCCTACTCGGCCTATGACCTTGCAGAGTAGCACATTACTCGGCCCGAGTTATTATTCCGAGTTACTCGCCGAGTACTCGGCGAGTTAGCAACTCGGTCAGTGGGTCAAAAAGGCGATTTACTCGGGAGTACTCGGTATGTAAAAAAAACATTACCTCCGCTTGGAAAAAAATTAAATTGAGATTATCCTCTGTGTTGTTTCTTATTCTCCCTCATGTCGCCTATTATATTCTTCTCTGTATACTGTAATAAACTCTGAGAATTTTGGATTGTTCTTCGTTTGCTTGTGCTTCTTAAACCGGTGTTTTCATTGTACATTTTCAAGTCTTTGGCCAACTAAAGTGAATGTATTGAATGTACCCCTGAGAACTGAGTTGCTGAATGCTTAAATAAAATCTCTTAATTGAAAAGGTGAAAAATATAGCTTAGCAAAAAAGCATCATGTTTGGTTTTGGGTGAGCTGCAATTTTCATTTAGGGAACTACCTTTGAGGACTAGTTGTTCGGTAGGTGCCACTTTGAAGTTACTTTGAAGTTCTTCAATTGGAATAAGAATAGGTGCCAAAAAACAGCAGAAAATATTTGCCTTTTCTTCCAATGCTCGTGCTTCTTGAAGTTGTATTCTGGTATTGTATACGTATTATATGCATTTTAAGATAATTTCTATCCTTTTATTCACTTCTAAACATTTTAAGACAATTTAAAGACAATTTTATTACTATATTTTAAGACTACTATATTTAAATATATTTTTTATATTTAATTAATACTAGGCCGAGTAATCACCGAGTAATCCCGAGTAATCGGTCATACTCGTTACTCGGCCCTTGACCGAGTAGCTACCGAGTAGCGAGTAAACTACCTAGCTCTCTGTACATCCTTGGCACACTCACCTTGCGGGGTGTCAATGTGTGCCACTGTGCCGTGCTGCAACTTACTAATATTATTTTTAATTTACGAATTGGGAACTATATGTGAGAATAATGGAAAAGCCGTACTCCAATAGGAGCCCTGGCAGGTATATTTATAATAAAAGGAAGTTTCCAAAATACATAATTATTCCTAATTAATATAAACTATTACACTCCCTCAAGCTGTGCGGGAGATACAACGCGCAGGTTGTCTTTTAAAAAATGAAATTGCTGACTGGCTAAACTCTTAGTAAAAATATCCGCGAGTTGGAGATGTGTAGGAACGTATTGAACAACCAAATCACCATGAGCAACTCTTTCCCGAACAAAATGATAGTCAATCTGAATATGTTTACTTCGAGCATGTTGCACCGGATTAGCTGTCAGATATGAAGCTGATATATTATCACAGAATAGCTGAACAGGAATACGAATCGGTAGACCCAACTCAAAAAGTATGGAACGAATGTGAAGGGTATCCTGTACTGTGTATGCAATTGCTCGATATTCGGCCTCAGTAGATGACTTGGACACAGTAGGCTGCTTCTTGGACTTCCATGATATAAGATTCGGTCCTAAGAAAATGGCAAAACCAGAAGTAGAGCGAGAACTATCAGGACATCCTGCCCAATCAGCATCAGAATAGGCCAAAAGACGAATGGGATGAGTAGAAGCCTGAAGCCATAATCCATGATCAATAGTACCCTGTAAATACCGAAATATGCGCTTGACAGCAAGCATGTGAGTAGTGCGTGGAGCATGCATGAACTGAGACACTAAATGAACTGCATAAGTAATATCAGGCCTAGTCAAAGTTAAATACTGTAATGCACCTACCATACTTCGATACTCAGTGGCATCTGCAAGAAGTTCACCATCAGTGAGGGAGAGAGTTGTGCGAGTGGCAAGAGGTGTACGAACAGACTTGAGAGTGTGTAGATGAAAACGGAGAAGAAGATCAGACACATATTTTTGTTGAGATAAAAATACTCCTTTAGAGTTTCGAACAGCCTGAACCCCCAAAAAATAGTGGAGGTCGCCAAGATCTTTCATAGCAAAATGAGACGCAATACGACGAATAAAGGCAGACACAAGAGATGGAGAATTACCAGTCACAATAATATCATCAACATATAATAATAAATAAATAACTGACTGACCATGGTGAAAGATAAATAAGGAATTATCAGATTTACTGCATACAAAATTATGAGTAAGCAGAAAACTACTGAAACGATGAAACCAAGCCCGCGGGGCCTGCTTAAGACCATAAATAGCCTTACGCAGACGACACACATGATGAGGGAACTGGGGATGAATAAAACCCCGCGGTTGTCGCATATAGACTTCTTCAGTAAGATAGCCATGAAGGAACGCATTTTTGACATCTAACTGACGCATAACCCATCCAAAAGATATAGCAAGAGAAAGAACAATACGAACAGTGGTGGGTTTAACGACAGGACTAAAAGTTTCAGAAAAATCTATCCCAGCCTGCTGATTAAAGCCCTGTGCAACCAAGCGAGCTTTATGACGCTCAATTGACCCATCCGAATGGAATTTAGTTTTATAAATCCACTTAGACCCAACCACATTTTTAGTGCCATCAAATGGAACTAAATCCCAAGTATTATTAGAAATAAGTGCATTAAATTCTTCAGCCATTGCCTCACGCCAAACCAAACTCTTATGAGCCTCAGAAAAACAAGTTGGATCCGCTGAGTTAACAACTGTGTTTAACGTAAAAATTGATTTAGGTTTAAAAATTCCGGACTTAGCCCGGGTTTGCATAGGATGAATATTCAACGGGGAGGATGATGCAACGGAACAAGGAGAAGAGGACTGGCTGGACGTGTTGGAGGAAATATGCGGTCTGGGCGATGGAGGTGTGGCGGTGTGACTGTGGGTTTGCTGTTGGGCGTTCGGGCAGTGTGGAGAGGCGGGTGGGGTTTGGTCCGAAGGAGTGAAAGAGGAATAGGTGGGGCTGGTTGTAGCAGCTGACCGGGGTAGCGTGAAGAGGCGGGCAATGTGAAGTGGGAAGAAGTGCCGAGCTGGTAGCAGCCGGCCGGTTTGCGGCTGGAGCCGAGGTCGAAGCTGGACCAGCTTGGTGTGGAGGAGAGGAATGGATGGGTTGTGACAGTGATGGTCTAAGGGTGTTGGTCAAGTGAAACTCAGTATTATCGGGGGAAGAGGTCGAGACAGGTATGGAGGACAACAATGATTTATATGGAAAAATATTTTCAAGAAAACGAACATGACGGCTGACAATAACTTTACCGGACTTAGGCTCAAGACAACGATACCCTTTATAGCCAGATGCATATCCAATAAATACACAATGAATAGATCGAGCAGAGAGTTTATTGGCAGAAGTAGCCGAAATATTTGGAAAACAGGAGCAACCAAACACACGCATAAAGGAATAATCAGGTGATGTTTGAAAAAGTTTTTCATATGGAGACCGATTGCTAAGTAAAGGAGAGGGTAAACGATTAATAATATATGTAGCCGTAAAAATAGCATCTACCCAAAACTGACTAGGAAGTGATGCTTCGAGAAGCATAGTTCTAGTGAGTTCTAATAAATGTCTATGTTTGCGTTCAGCAACCCCATTTTGTTGAGGCGTTTCAGGACAGGATTTTCGAAAATATATGCCATGAAGATCAAAAAATTGCTGCATATTAAAATTAACAAATTCACCCCCTCCATCACTTTGAAAAATTTTAATGCGTGTGTTAAAAAGATTTTCAACTAAGGATTTAAAATTTTGAAAGTGATGAAAAACTTCAGCCTTAGTTCGCATAGGAAAGAGCCAAGTATAGCGAGAAAAATCATCAATAAAACACACATAATACTTAAACCCCAAATTAGATAAAATGGGAGACTGCCAAACATCAGAATGAATTAATTGCAAAGGCATAGTAGAGTTATGACTAGCATCCGTAAAGGGTAAGCGTTGTGATTTGCCTAGGCGACAAGAAATACAATCGTGAGAAAAACTAGAGCTACTGCTAATATGATGCTGACTATGTAAACTACGTAAAATAGATGTGCCACAATGGCCTAGTCTACGATGCCACACAGGGCCAGATGAAGTGATGGAAGACAATGCAAGTGGAAGCTTGGGGCTGACGCTGACTGGATAGAGATGACCATGACTAGGTGCTTGAAGAAGGACCTTCCCCGAAGTTTTGTCCTTAACAAAAAAGGAATTTTTATCAAAAATTACAACACAGTTGTTATCAGCACAAAGTTTTTGAATGGATAATAAATTAAATTTAATATGAGGCACATGAAAAACAGATTTTAACGTGAGAGAACGGCTACAAGAATTCAAATGCACATCCCCAATATTAGCTATCGGAAGTTTAGAGCCATTAGCGACACTAACAGAAAGTGGACCGGTATAAGGAATTTTATTAACTAAAATACCTTCCGAAGGAGTCATGTGAGCCGAAGCCCCAGAGTCAGGGTACCATAAAGCAGAATTGGTTTCACCAGTATTGGAGGTCAGAAGAGCTGGAGCAGATGACTGATTAAAGCGAGATGGACACTGAAGAGCAGAATGACCTGCAGAAAAACACAATTGACAGACAATGGGAGGTGGAACAGAACCCAGGATGCCCTCACCCGATGGAAAACCTGCAGTGCTTTTATGAGTATCATAAATAAAATAGGGATTAGTATTTAAAGATGACAAAGCTGAATTATATGCAGAACCTGAAGTGTGTGGACGAGGAGAAGCCACCCCCTGAAATGAAACATGCTGACCGTGTTGACCGAAGCTATACCCCAACTGGCTCGACCCTGCTCCCTGTGGAGGCAACCCCTGTTGGCCGCTGAGGTGTTGCTGTGAGCCGACTTGTTGCTGGCCGAAGGAGGGAACACCAGAATGCTGCTGCGGGCCGTATTGATACGGCGGACCCCTACCTCGACCGCGTCCTCCTCTGCCACGGCCACCACCCCGTCCGCGGCCTCCTCTGCCGCGAGTTGGATAACCAGCCGGTTGCTGTCCACCGGCGGCAGCAACCACAAAGGCCTGATGCCCGGCCGAAACTTGTTGTTGACGCTCAGACAGAACTCGTTGTTCTTCTTCCAGAAGACGGGGTTGTAGGATGTCAAACGGAAATTGATGAGGAAATAGAGACACAGTAGTGACCAAGGATCGATACTCTGGACCCAAGCCGGCCAAAATTGATTCAAGAAGTTCTTTATCCGAGACAGGGGAATTAATTGCAGCAAGGGGATCTACTATATTCTTGATTTCTCGTAAATAAAGTTCCATAGATTGATTTTCTTTCTTTTTGATGGTGGATAACAACCGTTTAAGTTCCATGCAACGTGGTAGACTAGCAGACATGAAACGAGTCTGAAGTCTAGACCAAATTGCAGCAGAATGTTTTAAGTCATGAACATCAACTAAAACATCCCGTGTTAAAGTAGCAAACAACCAACAACGAATTGTTTGATCTACTCGTAACCAATAATAATATTCGGAATTTGGAACTTGACGGTTAGCAAAATCAATGGTATGCATAGGAGGTACCTCAATTGAGCCATCAACAATACCAAATAAGCCTTGAGAAACCAAGAAGGATTCGAACTGAGTGCGCCAAGTGAGATAATCTTCCACCGCCTTCAACTTGATTGTAACAATTTGAGAGACCGTGGTAATATGCGACACGGACTGAGCAAGGGCCGACATAGGAGAACCAATACCAGTGTGGTCAGGCGGCCGAATGATGCCTGTGGTTCCGGAGAACGTCGAGCCAAAAAACGGAGAAGATGGCGGCGGTGTTGGAGAAGCCGGTATAGAAGGCCGAAAAAGAGGTGGCTGACCCGGGAAGTGAGGCGGCATCGACTGGAAGAGGCTGTAGGGTTCAGCCATAGAGTAGATCGGCGGCGGTGGAAAATTTGTAAAAAGAGTTGAGGAAGAGGGTATAGATGCCGTCGGTATGGGTGAGGTGGGGAAGTGGACTGCCGGCGCCGTGGTGATGACGGCCGCGACGGACGACTCCACGGTGGTCGAAGCCACTGCTGCGGCCGAAGTCATGGGGGAACTCATGAGGCGGCCGAAAAATTTGAGAGAGAGAAGGGGAGATTAGGTTAGGCTCGTGATACCATGTGAGAATAATGGAAAAGCCGTACTCCAATAGGAGCCCTGGCAGGTATATTTATAATAAAAGGAAGTTTCCAAAATACATAATTATTCCTAATTAATATAAACTATTACTATATTCCATCTGTGACCAAAGCGAGGTAGTCAGGTGTATGGCAGACAACGACGTTTATAGTTACATGAAATCTTTTAGGGAATAAATTTGAACTACTGTTGGAGATTTTAATACTGCCTAATGGTTTAAATTTGTTTAAAAGTGAATTTGGTGGAATGGTTGAAGACTTGAAGTTGTTATACGTTGTGATTAAATTACTCAAGTACTCCAGTACTAGTGCCACCAAGACCATCCTGATTACCCGGGCCGGGCCGGTTCCGGTTCCGGGCCGGGCCCGGGCGGGCTTTTTTTCGGGTTACATGGGCCCGGAACCGGCCCGGGTTGATACCGGGTCCGGGCCTAACCGGGCCGGGCCGGGCCGGGCCCGGTTCAATGTTTTTTTTTTTTTTTTTTTTTTTGACTTTCTTGTTATCTCCCTACCCCCCCCCCCCTCACCCCCACGCCCCAAACCTCCCTAAAACACCCAGCCCTACCCTAGGAAAAGAAAAAAAATTGAAAAAACCAAAAAAAAAAAAAAAAATGAACCGGGCCCGGCCCGAACCGCCCGGGCCGGTTCAACAAAAACAGGGCCCGGAACCGGCCCGCCCGACCCGCCAAAACGGGCTAAAAGCCCGGAACCGGCCAACCGGGCCCGGTCCGGTCCGGGCCCGCACAGTAGCGGGCCGGTCCGGTTCCGGGCCGGTTCGGCCCGGCCCAGTCCATCCCTAAATGTAGGGGTGGACAAGGCCCCAAACCTAGAATTAGATCGAGACTAACCAATTTTTGAAGTGAGAGTAGTAGGGGTGGACTGGGCCCGGGTAGGGCCGCGCTCCGGGTAAAAATTACTCAAGCCCGGCACCGGGCCGGATACGAGTTTTTTTAAAGGCTTTTTTGAATTAGATTCAACCCCCCAACCCCCAAACCACCCCGCCCCACTCCCTCACCGACCTAGCAGCCCAAAACAATTAAAAAAAAAGTATTTGGGCTTGGACCGGTCCATCATTTTGGAAGCCCGTAGCCTGACAGAATAATGCTCCGGTTCGGGCTTCAGTCCCGGTCCCGGCCAACCGGGTCGGGACGATACTGAACAGTAACGGGCCTGGCCGGGTCCCGGGTCGGGCCAAACCAGTTCGGCCCTAAGTGGGACTAGAAAATAATGTTTTT
The DNA here is from genome assembly GCA_945859915.1 of Cuscuta epithymum. Lineage (NCBI taxonomy): Eukaryota > Viridiplantae > Streptophyta > Magnoliopsida > Solanales > Convolvulaceae > Cuscuta > Cuscuta epithymum. The sequence goes on along the minus strand of CAMAPF010000109.1, from coordinate 2,180,780 downwards.
GGCTTGGAACTCTGGAAGGCTTTCTTGATTGTTAGTTTGTCACTAGATGAAGTATCGACTTTGCCCCCATTGTTCCAATATATGCAAAGTCTAGCAAAATACTACGTATATAATAATGTAGTAAAAGAGAAGACTTAATTTAAACATTTTCAAGCACTTTAAATATAAATGTTTAAAAAGAAAAATAATAGAATAAATCAATAAATAGTACTCCGTATAAAATAATACTCCGTATATACTACTACTCGGTATGTATAATATACAGAATAGAAAAAACTAGAGTTTAAAGCCATTGAAGACAAGAAGAATGGCTAAAGATCATCTCTTGCAATCTTGCACGAATGTTTGACAATGTGTCATGATACTCTGTATGTAGTGGTGGACTCGGACAGGGTGGCCCGACCCGAAACCGGCCCGGCCAGGGACCGGTCCCGGTAGGCCCGGCCAGGGACCGGTCCGGGCAGTGGCGGAACCAGAACTTTTTTCGAATGGGTGCTGAAAATAAAATACTCGTACATATTATAGTTCAAAACTAATAAATTGATAATAAATTAGATACTCCGTAATAAATAGATAATAAACAGGTCTGATAGTTTAAATTGAAAGTATTATAAAGTTCAATGCTTCCATCTATCTGAAAACAAATACTCCGTATAATTAGTACGAAAAATAATGCACATAATTAATATCCCCTGCAAATTTGTACTAGTAAAACTCATTGGAGAATTGCTGCAGTGTGAATGGGTTGCTTTATATATAGCCTTAATTTATGTTTAATCACTAATAAATAGATGCATAACAACATTATACTCTGTATGATTTATATAGCAGAATTGCATTTATACAAATTCATACTCTCTCCGTCCTTATATAAAAACCTCATTCAATTTACCCACAGTTTAAGAAAACGGAAATGTTTAGCCTTGTTTGGACATTGTTTATCACCGTTTTATTTACAAAAAAAAAAAGTTTTATTTGGAGATGCTCCAAAAAGGAAAAACATACTTTTATTCAGGGACAACCGGACAAAGTTAGTAAATCATACTCGTATATAAAGCATAAATGCAAAGCTATGCTACTCCATAGGCATAAATAAATTGATTTCAATTTGCACATACATACCAGTCGTATTGGAGTACACTATTATTTAATTATATAAAATAGAATAAAAGTAAAACTTATCTTCACGACCATCGATTATCCTAAAGAGCACTCAACCCGGACTCACGAACTAACTCGGTTATTGAGTTTTGAATTCATTCAATTATCATTACTCCGTACTCTGTATGTACTCGGTACTCCAACTCCATGTCGTTTTATTGTTTTAGATTAGATGTCGTTTATTGTAACTTTGATGTCGTTTCAATTTACTCTAACGTCGTCGTTTGTCTAAATGAACTTTAAAGAAAAACGACGATAGGTTATGTTTTCCACTTTTCCCTTAACAGAAGCAAACCAGATCTGCCGGCAAACGGAAAATCCATGAAAGCTCCAGGGGCGCTGACATAAATAGGATATGTATATACCTCAAGTACTCCAGCGAAGGGGTGGCGCCGGCACCGGTTAGCACCCCCTGGTTCCGCCACTGGGTCCGGGTAGGCCCGGCCCGGGGGGTTTTCCGGTGCGGGCTCGGGTCAGGTAAATAAGGAACCGGCCCGACCGGCCCGGGCCCGTTTAGGGCCATTTTTTTCATTTTTTTTTGAAAACCCGGGTTGGGTATTTTGGGCCATTTGAGGTGGTTTGGGGGATGTGGGTGAGGGGGGTTAATTAGGAAAAGGAGAAAAAAATACAAATTGGCCCGAGGCCCGACCCGGACCCGGCGGAAACCCGGGCCGGTCACGGGTCTTCCCCCAAACACAAAAGGCCCGACCGGGCCCGAACCGGCCCGGCTCCATAAGATAGACTCCGGCCCCATAAGATCTCATATTGGTGGTCTCAATATGTGCAAATATAGAATTTATGTCAAACCAAAGCAGGCTGAAGATAAGAGATCTCCTGAAATGATCATTCAGAAAGTGCGGTCTCACTTCTCTCTTCAATTTGGCGACGGTGGCTTCCGCTTCGGCTCCGGGAGGAGCATCTGCCCGCTCCTACGCTTCCGTCATCAGCTTGGGCAAAGATGGAGCGACTCCATCAGATCTTTCCTTCGCTACTGGTAAGGATGTCGCTCTCCTACCCCCTAAAGCTCCCTCCCGTTTAAAGGCTCCCCGGCCGTTTTCTTCTCGGAGACCGACGTCTCCACCCTCGCTGCTCAACATCCCTTTGCCTTAATAGGCTTCTTTCCTCTGGGCAGACCATCAATGATTTCTCTCAGGAAATCAATTGACGGTCTCGGTTTTTCAGACTCCTTTACTATCAGTTTGATTGATGATAAGCATGTTCCAACGCTTTTGGCCAAGGAAGACTTGGTTTTTTAGCGGTTTTGAAATCAGGGTTTCCAAATGGACTCCAGATTTAATGCCTAACACCGATTCCCCAATTACCCCCGTTTGGATTAGCCTTGACAGTCTTCCCATTCATTTATTTGAAAAATCTGCACTATTTTCAATTGCTAGTTTGATTGGAAAACCTGTCAAAATAGATGTATCCATTTTGAGGCTATCCCGACCTTCCATGGCAAGGATATGTGTTGAGTTGGATGTATCTGGTAATCTACCATCCAAAATCTGGATTGGTAATGGCTCCAATGGATTTTTCCAAAATGTTACCTATGAAGAAGTTCCCTTATTTTGCAATGGGTGCAAAACTTTTGGTCATTCTCTGAAAAATTGCAAAAAAGGGAATCCCGGTACCTCATCTATACCAAATAAGGCAAACTCCAACCAAAAATGGCTTCCTAAAACCTTATCTGCTGCCAAAATTGGCCCGGGGCATCAATTAAATCATGAAAACCAGGCTGTCCTTGAACCCCCATTGACCTCCTATGATGCGGTTGAGGAGGAAAATCCTGAGAGAGTAACACTAATGTTAAAATGGCAACTACGATTGCTAATTCTGTCCCGGTGATTGCTGTCCCTGAACTAACTGTCCCTACCAAAACAACAATCCAAGCTACAATAAATGTTGTGGAGCCTACTGAAACTGAGGTTGTTGTCCCTGAGTTGGCTGTCCATGATCTTGCTGTCCAGGACAAAACTACATTCCAAAGTCAATAAATGGTTTGGAACACAATGAAACTGAGCTTGAAGATCTGGAGCCTCCACCAGTCCATACTCTTCCCTGCACGCAATTTTTAGAGGATACAGTCCCTACCAATACAGTTTCACGTGATAAGGGTTTGGAAACTACAAGAGCTACTGAAATTATCCCTCCCTTGTCCAATGATGCAATCAATAACAGTAAGGCAGAAGGGTCTAAAGAGGCCTCCCCTTACAACATTCTAGCTGAGGACACCCCTCCCAAATCAATCCTTTAAATGAAAACCGAACTATCCAACCCACTGAATATTTGGTTTATCCTGAATCTCAACAGCAAAATAGTCCTGATGACAATGAACCAGATACTTTGTCCCTTATAGACATACCGGTTGAAGAGGAAGGTTTCACTCCGGTGGTCTCGAGGAAAAAAAAAATTAGCCACCAAAATAAACTCACATAAAATCAAGTGCCAATAATATATACAAGGGGATACAGTCAACATATACTAACAAGGAGCAAAGCCAAGGCGGGTCAAACAGAGTTTGAATTCTATGCTTATCCAGAAGAACACAAATAGAATTGCCGCACAAAGGCCGGTCTCCCCAACAATTTTAACTACTCAGTAAACTACTAGACTCTATTCTCTTTTATTTTCCTGCAGCTTATTTCTTTTACTCTTTCTCGAGTAGGCTTTGGTTTGGCCCTCCTACTCTTTGTACCTCTTTTTTATTAATAAATCGGTGAGGAATTCCCTGACAAAAAAAAGATAAGAGATCTCTTCACGTAGATATATTGTTCATATCATGAAATTAAGTACTACGTATTTCCTTATTACCATTTTTTGGTATGCATTCATTTATATTTGTATGATGACTATATTAAAATATAGGATGTTTTTACTTGAACGGTTTTCAATCCCAGGCCAGACCAGATTTGAACAGACCAGACCAGATAACACTGGTTCAGATCAGACCAGATCAAACTTCCGTAGTTATAAAATACACAGAGACCATACGTTTACCAGACCAGATCTGTTCATACCAGACTAAACCAGACTTAAACAGATCAGACCAAACCAGACCAGCAAATTTCAGTCCATGTAAAAACATCCATAATTTTACCCGGCACACGAATCTTCACGGAACCTTTTCCACTCTATCTTGCGACCTTGCTCAACCTCAATCTATGTAGCTCTCTATTTGATAGTTTTATTAACTAGACATAATACCCGTGCGATGCACGGGTACATCTAGAGTAGAATAATAACTTGTTTAAAATTGATTTTTATTATGATGATACGAAACATGAAATTATTTAAAATAAAAAAGTATATAGTACGCTTTATATGTTGTAAATCTAATTATGTAATTGTACTTTGTATAAAATAGAAAAATGCTTATTGATCGTATGAAAAATTGCAAGAAAATTTAAAATAAAAGGTAAGGTGTAACAATATGTCCAACTTAGATAATGAAATATCACAATTCTACGATTCTACTCTGACGGCAATGAAGCTTTACAAAAACGAAAAGTTATATATGTTGGCGCTATACAAAAAGGATCATAGTTTTTGGAAAAAAAATCTTTATATGCCATATTATCAGTAGCGTTGAAAGCATGTCCCTCTTAATCACACAAAAAGATACATTCAACTAACTACTTGAGGTGACCAGTGACATAACAACGTATAACTGGCCCCTCGAGCTGACTCTTGGCATGGTAGCGTATCATTGACTTTGCGTAAAAATAATTTTTGCTAGATATATGCTACTTAATGCAAGGATTGTAATTGGCTTATTTTTGTTATCGTGGCAAATGAGACGATGATTAAAAATTGATTGCATTGAAGTTTGAAAGGAATTATGAAATCCCGTGAGATGAATGATAACCTTGGAATTAAAATCAAACCTTTTAACCAATATTTTTTCTCGATATATAACCTTCATCTCCAAAACATAAATTAGAAGATTTTTCACGGTTTCTCATTAGCATAATAAGAACCCTCAACCTATATTACAAATTTATGGTTCAGTATCTCATATCCCTGATTCCATAATGGTGTTCAAGATTTTTTTTAATATGCATTTCACCGAATCAAGCCTCAATATTGCCTTGAAGTGAGCATGCACTATCAAAATTCAAATATGTCTTCATTTTTCCATGCATCAATGAAATCATACACTTATTGATAAGTTCAACTGTTCTACAACATTATTTATTCGTGTCAAAATAGACATTTGCTGAAAATATAATGGAGTGGACATATTATCCAGAGATGATGGATACGTGCCGACAACAATTGAAGTAATAAGAACATCTCGAGTGACAATAAATATATCATCGGATATACTAATGAAGACATCTCCATTTTTGACATTCTCAATATTTTCATTTCCTATTTTGAGTACTAAAGCTGAGAAACATTTCAATTCATCGCCTTTACATTGTGAAGAACCACATCACAGACTCATTTTCTGTTGAAGTGATAACATGACAATGTCTCCAAAGTTAATAGCAATCATATTGAGAAACTTTCAAAATTGATGTCATATCACAACATCATATGCAACACCTTTATAGCTTTCATTGGGCGGAAAAAAACACTACCTTAATTATAAAAATAATGATTATTGTGAGGAAATATTGAAAATTATAAAAATTTGAATGCATTAAGCAATCAAAGCTAAATGTGTGTCCTATTTTCAATAGCATAAAATAGTGAAATATTTTTCCTATTTAGAGCCCGTATGGTAATATCGAAATTGACCAAATCAACTAATTCTGCTAAAATTGATGAAGTTCTGGCTGAAATAATTGAATCCACTGAATTAGAAAAATTATATTAAAAATATATGTCATTAATTAAATAATGACAAAATTATATGAAAATATAGCTAAAATAGCTTTTAAAGTAATTTCAGTAAATTCAATCAGAAAGATAACTATAACCTTACCTATTTTGATTATTACACATTTAATGTGCAAAATAAAAAATTATGTGTATAATGAAAAAATTGGCTCTTATGATCAATAAGCCGAAAAATGGATTAAGAGGGACATGCTACTTACAAAACAATTTCAATTTTCAAAAAAAAAAAAAACTACTTACGTTGCATGTAGACTACATGCTGAAATAATTGATGTAGTAATAATAGGAGGGTGAATATGGATACAATTTTATATGGAAATTTAATTACGATTTCTTTCTAATTAATTCCTTTTCTTTGAGAGAGAACTAATTCCTTATTATGCTAAAATAAAGATTCACCATGAGACAAATTACTGTAATATATAGAAGTTACCTAAATCTATCAAATTGTTCTTCATACGTACATTATTACTACATTTGATACAATTAATACATACACTTAATATAATTAATTACCTTTTTTTTTTTGAAGAATTTCCTATTTTGCCCTTATTTTAGGTGGGATTTTTCCCTCCATTCGTTGCCCCAACTCTGTTACTCTATATTATATAAAGATAAAGATAAAGATTCATAAATATATTTTAAATATAATTTGTTTGCAAATTAGTAGAATTAGCTAATCCACCACTTCAGCTAGAAGTTCATAAATCCCAGTAAAATCAGCCAATTCAATCAATTTCAGTGTCATCAAACGAGATCTAAATTAAATTAAGTAAGGACATCACACTACTTATTTTTCTAATATTTAGCCAACAATTTAATATGAATGGAAGTTTTTCCTGAAAATTTACTAATAAAAAGTAGTATAAAAATGTGACTTGGTAACTATTAGTGACTATAATTATATTCAATGTTTACAGCATAATGACTGCATCATAGTAACTTCAAACACAATTATGATCACTAAAAATTATCAAGTCACATCTTTGTTCACCATTTTTCTAGCACTAATATTAGTGGGATTTTTTCTTTTAAAAAAGATATCTTTTTTTTTTAAATAAAACGTTTATAAAAAAGGAAAAAATTACAAATTGACTTTTACAGAATTCGTTTCTTGACTTGATCATGATTTCAGACTTCATGTTTTACATTTTTTTTACTGCATAATACGTAGTAATACATACTTTATATATATACATTCCTACAAATTTTTTTCCATTTATGAATGATTCAAAAAAAACGTATGATCCTTCTTTCCATCCAATGATGCAAATTAGTTTCCATTTATGTCTACTTTTTTGGGCGGCAAAGTTGGAGCCAAAAATAGTGACCACTTTGCTACTTTATATAATATAAAGATAAAGATTGTTCTTCGAATATTAATAATTTGTCTTTCCTAACTCTTTTCGGCTTATATTAATTACTCCTCCGTCCCAGGGACAAGTTCTCACTTTCCTTTTTTGGCAGTCCCAACAAAAAGTTCTCATTTCCCTAAATGGAAAGTTATCATACATCAAAACAGTACCACAATGCCAAACAGTATCGAAACAGTGTTAGAAATATATGCTAACGTATTTGCTATGATCAATGATCATGTAAATGATTCATTGATTCTTTCACATTGTTTATATTAACTCTCAACTACGTAGTATTAAGTCATCAATCACCGATCAAGTATGAAAGTATAATAATAAACCTAGAATGCATTGGTGGCCTACACATTCCTCCCATACGTTTTTAAGACCATGCAGTAACTTAATGTGTTTTCTCAATTGTCATTAATTACTCACAGCCCGAATTATTGAAGAAGTATTTTAGTACAACCGATAGTTTTAATTGGAATCTTTATATCTTTATACATATCTTTATCTTTATCTTTATCTTTATCTTTATACATATAAAGAGAACATGGTGGAGATCCAAATAGAAATCTATTTGGAGCCAAAAGAAGTGAAAAATTGTTGTCACTATTAATGAAGCATTACTTAATGAACCCATATAAAATTTCAGCTAAAAATTCAACCGGGAAGGCAATCAAATGATTTTTTGAAGATAACTGCGTAGTTAAACAACGCAGTACATTTCGGAAAATCATTTGACTGCCTTCCCGATTTAATTTTTAGCTGAAATTTTCTATGGGTAAACTAGACTTAATGAAAAACATGCTAAAAAAATTTCATCAAAAAATTCCACTGGGAACCTCTCCAATTGGTGATGGTCGGGCTGAACCTTCTATATAAGGGGCCAATTGAACATTTTAAGATAGTTCAAGAACCTATTTGACCATTTAGCCGCCAAAAATAAATAGTTGCCACATGGTGCGCCACGTGTCATGCCACGCCTATGGCTAACCTGGAAACCTGTTGGTAAGCTGCTAATCCGCCTAATTGAGCGTTTTTTAAGAGTTGAAAGGTTTAATTGGGTGTTTTCAAAGTACGAGGGTTTAATTGACTTTTCCCATATAATACAGGGACCTATTTCAAACACATAGGGCATTTTCGGCACAACTAGCTGAAAAGATACGTTTACAGACTTTTTATTAATTGTTAGCTTTTAGTGACTGAAATGATCTTAAAAGTAAAAGGTGGTAGCTGTTTGGTAAAAAGTACAGTTGTTTGTTTGATTTAGTTTTGTTTGGTGTACAAGCTGTTAGGACGAATTAATACTAAAAGTCACACGCTTTTCTCAGATGCTACTCCCTATAGCATCTCGAAGAACATCTTTTAATTTTTGAAAAACTCTTAAAAATTGTCATGTCAAACATACAACCAGAAGCTTTTAGAGACTTTTTAAATAGTACAAACGCTAGAAGATAGAGACTTATGTCTGCTAAACATGCTCATAATCGTATATGAAAACAGGCCCAGCCACAAGTATTTTTTCCGTATTTTCCCCTTTAAAATATTTTAAATTAATTAATCCTATTTTAGAAAAAAAGTAATTACGTATATTTTAATCTTTAATTGATCCTGCTTTTAGAAACAAGTTACTACGTGTATTTTAATCCTTAATTGATCCTATTTTAAAATATAGGGAAAATATATTCAATTAAGATGATTTTTTTGGACTATTTTCAGTTCAAGACCAAACTTAAAAATGCCAAATTGGATCACACTGGACTTAAACAAAGCTGACCATACTTCCAAAATTATAAAATATACAAAGACCAGACAATTACCAGACTAAATCAGATCAAATTTAAAACAAATTTCAATCTAAAAGAAAAACATACTTATCCTATACTGGTATGTAGTATCTGAATCTCCCAATCTTTTTTTGACAAACCTACGGCCTCTCAAAAAAAAAAGCAGCCCATAACAAATCCTAGTACTAATGCAACTGCAGTTTCATATCCGATGTACTCCGTGTTTAAATATCCATATTACATGCGAAAAGCATAATTTATACTCCGTATAGACTTAGCTTGGAAGAGTGAGAGAAGCGCAACTAGTGTAGCAAAGCCGATGGCGGACGGCCCAGGAAAGGAGAGGAGGAGGGCAATGAACAACGTTTTCTCTAACGATTTGTTGCTGGAGATCCTGCATCGTATTCCGGCCAAATCGGCCGTGCGGTGTAAAGCGGTGTGCAAGCGGTGGCGAAACCTAATTTCGACCCATTTTTTCATGGATCTTTTTTGTTCTCACCACCCTCTTCGCGAGGGCAAAGAGGAGTGCTTGGCCACCGGCTGCTCCACCAAGATTCATATGTTCCTGATTCATCCCCACTTTGAGCCCGATTTTTCTCTGGACTTCCTTCCCTTTTTTGAAGCTGCAAAAGATTCGAAATTCATCCTGGGGTTCAGCAATGGATTACTCTTGTGCAACCCAGACCCGAAAGATCAGATCTTTTACTACATATGCAACCCAATCACGAAGAACTGGGTCAGTCTCCCTGCAGCGCCGGCGGTGCATGAAGATCTAGATATATCGGTGGGTTTCGCCCATTACCCGGATCTTTCCTGCCCTGGCTTCAAGATTGTCCGAGTTCTTCCGCCCCTGAACACCAAACCGGTCTCAGATTTTGAAGTCGACATCTTTTGTTCCTGGACAGGAACTTGGACCAGGCGGACGGTGACATCTCCCAAGCCCATTACCTGGGTGCGCCTAGTAGTGTTGCCTCCTGCCGTTTTTTACAGAGGCTGTCTGCATTGGTTGATCAGGGACTTTCATACGATTGTTTACGATGTGAAGAATGACAAGATCAATTTTATTGTGGATCGGCCAAATGGCCTGGTGGAGTTTTGGGGGATGGATTTATATGGTTTCAGTCTATGCGGCGGCTTGTTTTACGTCGCTCAACTGCATTATACCGTTTTGATAATATGGCAGCTGAATCACAACGAGTGGACTATGAAGCGAAAGGTTAATCTGGAAGAAGAAAGCAGTATCAGATTCGGGCGTGAGTGGCTAATGTGTTTATCAACTCCATGCCAAAATTTGCTTCTCCATCCCTACGATATTGATGTTTTTTATGTAGGTAGTGTTGGGTGTGTATTTCAGCTCAGGTCTCCAACCAAAACAACTCACACACACCACCCAGGATTGTTTAGCCACTCCACTCACCTTGTTTACCACTCCCTCACACTCTAACTCCACACAAAGGAAGGAAGAGGAGCTCACTGTATTGAACTCACCGTATCTCTCAAAAAGGGAAGAGGAGCACTCAATTATAGTAGGCTATTATTTGCTCATGGGTGTCAAAGACAAACAAAGGTGGGGCTCGAGACAGGCTAGCAAAAGTCAGGAGGCCAAGAGACAAATAATACCAAGTCAATAAGAGTTGGCAACGGATAGGAAAAGCCAGGCTAGCTAGATAAGTAACAGTGTAGGAAGTAGGAATAAACATAGGGTGCAGGCCTTAACATAATAAGTGGAAGGGAGGCCTTGGTAGGACCAATACCTCCAACATTCTCCACCTTATTGGTCCTAGGTGGTGTAGAGTAACAAATACACGGTTGTGAGGAGACTCATCATCGCTGAACCATTACAAGTACATCATTGCGATCATACAAGTAATAGATGAGAACCAAAGTTCCCTTTCGGACCAAGCTTACCGTGCAAACCCACTTCACGATGGACTGAACTCTACCAATCGGTCCTCGAGTTCAGAACCAAAACCATCACAATGCTATTAACAAACACAAGATATGTTAATAGACCACGCAGGCAAGCATCCGGGAAAAGTTGGGGATTCCAACTAATCCAACAACCACACAAAGCAAGTACACAGAAAATAAAAGAAATAATATTATTTCTATAACTAGCACAGGTAGAGCTCACATAATCACTTGGTATCACATTTTCAAAACACAAAGAAAATAGCATACCAAATATCACAAAGATTTTAATTAATAGAGAATTAAGCACATTTAAAGCAAATTCAGAGGAAATATAGTCAAACACATTGCACATATTATTTCTCACATGCTTCCTAATGTCTCTATCTCTAATAACATGGCAATCACGCAACTCAAGCATATTGCACACAACATTCATATCATGCTCCACCTTAATAGAAATATTATTTTCTTTATTTTCAACATGAAAAACATTTTCATTCACAAATTTGGGTTTGGTTTCAACAAGTAAATCGGAATGAACTTCAACAGGCAAATGCTCCACCTTATTTGGAGCAACATTAGGAGAAACAAGCAGGCAAGGAAATTCATTTTCAACAAAAATGGCATTTCTACTCATCAACACATTGAAGCAAGTTTCACTCCTACACCAAAGCCTATAACCTTTCATGCAATCATGATATCCTAAGAAAACATATTCCTTAGTCCTAGGTTCAGATTTATCATTCACACGATTCACATAAGCAGCACAACCAAACACTCTCAAATTTGGCAAGTCAAGCGGTTTGCCCATGAACACAGATTCAGGGCATTTTCCTCCTAAGGGAACAGACGGGGACAGATTAACCAAATCAACAGCATAACAAATAGCTTCCCCCCAGAACTTATTAGAGAGCCCAGATGAAGCTAACATAGCCCTCACCCTCTCTAATAAAGTTCTAACCATCCTCTCAGCAACCCCATCCGGTTGGGGTGTGGAGGGAACAGATTTATGCATAGAAATACCCCAAGTATCACATAAATCACCAAGCTGAGTATCACAGAAATCAAAACTGACAGTGGTCCTTAAAACATTAATTTTCTTACCGGTTTGTTTTTCAACAAGGGTTTTCCAGTTTTTAAACTTATCAAAAACTTCAGATTTATTCTCAATCAACAAAACCCACACTTTCTTTGAAAAATCATCAATCAACGTCAGAAAATAATTTTTCCCACCATGAGTGGAAACACTATAAGGACCCCACAAGTCAGCATGAATACAATCAAGCAGATTAGTACACTTAGGCAGATCAGGAAAACCAACTCTAGACTGTTTTCCTAGCACACAGGGTTGCACACAATTCACAGAATCAAGTACGGGTTCAGCATGACAAACATACAAGTTGTTTTTCATCTCAGCTTTGAAAACAACTAAACAACCCTTCACAACTTTCATGATTCCCTTTCCCCATTTTCCCTTCAAACCCTCATTTTCAAGAGAAGCACAAGATAGCAAATTACAACACAGCTCAGGAACATGCCTAACATTCTTCAAAGTAAGCACATAACCAGAAGAAAACCTAAGGCATACATCTCCTATTCCTAGCACATTGCATTTCTTCTCATTTGCTAAAAACACAAAGCCATGCTCAATCTCTCTATAGTTTGAAAAAACATTTTTCATAGGGGACATGTGAAAACTACAACCAGAATCTACCACCCAATCTGATTTACCCAAGGAATCAGATATCACAGAACTCAAATAGTCATAATCACATAGATTTTTCATCATAAGCACATCACCTAAATCATCTACGCACGTAGTCAAATTAGCATGCTCACTATGCTCATTTTTCTTAGATTTAGGACAGTCTCTTATGAAATGACCAGATTCGTGACAATAATAGCAACGCCTCGAATTAGACCTAGACTTAGATCTATGTCGTCTACTATTATTTTCTCTACCCCTCACATGCATAACTTCCTCGGATTTTCTACCCTCACCCATCTGTTTTAAATCTAATTCCTTACTCTTAAGACCATTTATCACAATGTCAAGAGTCACATTATCTCTACCATACTTGATAGCAGATTTCACATCACCAAAGGAATCAGGAATAGCATTTAAAAGAGCAATAGGGGAATAATCATCTATATGCTTATCACCACACAACTTAATATCCGAAATAAGTTTGGTAAAAACATCTAGATTTTCTTCAATATCTATAGACATATCTAGTCTAAATTTGAAGAACTTTTCAAGTAAAAATATCCGGTTAGGCAAAGAGGTCTCAGTATACAGTTCATTCAATTTATCCCACAGAATTTTAGCACTCTCTAAAATTCCAACTTTTCTAATCACAGAGTCAGATAAGTTCAAATAAATCACAGAACATGCATTTTCATTCATTTCAGCCCTTTTATCTTCTGTGTCAGAAATTAAATAGGTTTCACCAACTGCTTTAAAACATTTTTGTTGTATTAAAATACATTTAATTTTTTGCTTCCAAATGCTAAAATCAGATTTTCCATTAAATGGAGCCATACCATACTGATTATAAGCAGACATTTTCACAGAGAAAAATAAGCAACAAAAGAAAATGTAAATTTCGCTGAAAAACAATTTAAATATTTATAAGGCTACAACTATACGGAGCAACTAGCACGAACACGTGGGGAGTATTAATGAGCACCAAACTCAACTTCAAACCCCTTGTTCTTCCGTATAAGCACAAATAAATAATAAATTTTCAGCACAAAACAACACAACAGTTCAATCAATTTTAACAGCAGTAATAAACCTAAAATATAATTTCTACACAATAAAAGATTAAATCACTACAAAAGCGATAAAAGGGATAAAAGTCAATATACCGGAGCGAAACCCTAGGAGAGGCGTTTCGACCTTACCCACCCAATTTAAAATTGGGATTTTTCGGACTGTTGACTGCCTTTGACTGGCGTTGACCGAGCTTTGTTCCAGCCCGAAGTCTTCTCTCTGCTTCAAACTTCAGCCTATGCTCCAGTGCTCTAACCAGTCCAAGTGCAGCTCAACTCCAGCCCAAGTTGAGGCCTAGCAGTCCAAATAGCCCAGCAGCCCAAACGCCCAGGTCCAGCCGTGCTCCAGTGAATGCGCGCAGCAATCCAGCAGCTAAGAAACCAGTCCAGCTCTCTTGCTTTAGCTTCACGACTGCGTCTCGCGTGCTGCTACAGGAACACCAGAAGTTCCGTTTCAGGCCTTCACGCTCCAGAGATTGGCGAAGCTTCTAGATCCGGCCCAAGTTCAGCACCTGCTTGTAGTCTTCGGACTCTCATTCAGCGCCTCAGTCCAATAAAGTTTGAAGCCAAGGTCCTCTGTTCTCTGCTTCCTTTGAACACGAGAAAGCTTCTGCGCAAGATTCGAACGGAAATCGGAAGCGAACGAGTTTCACTTTCTCAGCCTCCAGCCACGCCCAGAAACCGTCCCAGACTCTTCACGTCCAGCTACAGTACCTTCTGCGAGGAACGAACTCAGTTCTAAGCTTTCTGCTTCAGGCTCAAGATTTGACCTCCACGGACTTTAAATTGACAGCGACAGGCTGCAACGTAGATCTAGACGGCAAAAGAGGCAGGGCTGAACACCGGCGATGGTTCTCAAGCAGATGGCGGCTCCAGCGGCGAACAAATCGGCGAGCTACGACCTCTATGCGACAGCAACCTCGGACGGCGGCGGACGGCGGCGGACGGCGGCGGACGGCAACACAAGCTCTGATACCACTGTTGGGTGTGTATTTCAGCTCAGGTCTCCAACCAAAACAACTCACACACACCACCCAGGATTGTTTAGCCACTCCACTCACCTTGTTTACCACTCCCTCACACTCTAACTCCACACAAAGGAAGGAAGAGGAGCTCACTGTATTGAACTCACCGTATCTCTCAAAAAGGGAAGAGGAGCACTCAATTATAGTAGGCTATTATTTGCTCATGGGTGTCAAAGACAAACAAAGGTGGGGCTCGAGACAGGCTAGCAAAAGTCAGGAGGCCAAGAGACAAATAATACCAAGTCAATAAGAGTTGGCAACGGATAGGAAAAGCCAGGCTAGCTAGATAAGTAACAGTGTAGGAAGTAGGAATAAACATAGGGTGCAGGCCTTAACATAATAAGTGGAAGGGAGGCCTTGGTAGGACCAATACCTCCAACAGGTAGTAGTGAAGGTCGGGCTTTATCTTGCAATTTGAGAAGCAAAACTTTGAAACCCTTTTGCAACACACATTTCACCATGTTTACATATAGCCTCATGCTTCCGCTCTGGCCAGCTTCCATACCCCAAATTCTCAATTTGTAACTTTGCTGCCTGGCTTTTGTGACTATATACATTGATGGAACTTGTTGTACTAGTATTAATTATATATTTATATGGACTTGAGTATTATACTTTTCTTTATTCTTTATATAAAAATAATATACATTCCTCCATCTTCTATCCTCCCTCCCCTTTGCACCTCATTATGATTTTCCTTAGATCTATCACTGTAATGGGTGTTGTGGTATGAAGCTTGCTCTCAGGCCTCAACTATGAGTTTCCCATAATTGGGTTTTTAGGATGTTTATAATTGTGTTGATTATTAATGTCTACTACATGTGTAGTTTACAATTTCAGAAGATTTATTGAAGATTGACATTGATAGTAAATTAGATAACATATTCATCTCTAAATAAAGAGGCTACACTTAAGACTAGTAGAATAGTTCTCTTGGGGAAGATGCATGCTCTCGTGAAATCCTTAATCAAAACTACTGTTGTTTTTTGCAATGTAAAGGATGAAACATTGCAACTGTTACGCAGGGAGGTCAATTTTTTCAAATGTATAGTCATTTTTCAAATGTATAAAGGGCGAATATATTCATTAGGTCCCCTATCATTATTACCTCTCCCAATACCAAGTTTGTAGCTTAGTTCTCCCTCCGTCTCGAATTATAAGTTACTTTTCGGTTTACGATGTTTGACTGACGATAAAACAAACAGATTTCTGTTTGCACTCAAATTATTTTTGGAAAAAAAATTACATATTTAGAAACCACATCAAAAACTTTACAAAGTCGCAAAAATCAGAATCAAATTTATTAAAAATTTGATATATAAAGTAAGAAGTTAAGAGTGATTTGTGTTCACTAAGTGAATAGTAAAAACATCTTAAAAATGGGATCGAGGGGTATTATTTTTCCTCTCATTTATGCATTAAACACATTGACGAAATATAATATCTTCTTCCGTCATATTCAAACAATTCAACATTCTCACTTTCTTCTATATTTACCTTCTTTATTTATTAAATTCAAGTATCAAGCATGACTCTCTATTTAGGAAATAATAAATTAAAATTGATACTATGTGGATGTCCTAATTTGTACTGATCATATTAAGCACTATATTTTATAACTTGAAGTGTAACTCTGTTTTATTTGACAAGGGATCAAGGAAGAAAATTTTGCAAAAGAGAAAAATGAAAGGAAAAATGTAAACTACAAGAATTATTCACTAATACGAATAATGAATTGTATTGACTGTTGTAAATTGTAAAATGAAATTGTATGCTGTAATCTTTTGTCCTTCCGTTTGTGCTTTGGGTAACACCTAAGTCTTTCAAGACTTATATGTCGACTCATGTTAATCTAAGCTCTTTAATTAATTAATTACCTTAATTGAGAATAACTGAATAAGTATTCAGTATTCCATTACTTGTGAAACCATACCATGTTTTGAATACCCTGCCTAATTTATCACAATAATATTCAGGAAAATACTACAACTATTAATTACAATTATTTAATGCATAGTGTAATTACTATTTGTTGGGATATTAGGTCCGACAAGAGGCCGGCCCAAAGACCACCACGGGCCCAACCAGCCTAAGGATAGGGATGACTGCGCTCAAGGCGTGGGTTGGATCGGCCGAACTACCTATCTCGTCCGGAACTAATGCATTGCTCGAGAGTCGAGACGAAGTATCTCAAATGAGATCAACACTTGCATTAATTTACCAAAGCATTTGGCAAGAAAGCTAGAACTAACGAGAAGCGCTTTAAATGCACCAGATGTGGTGCCACATAAATACTCACATTTATTTCATTGAAAGATGTTGACAAACTTGCATTCAATGACTTGGTCTCTCTTACTCTTTCTATAGCATTCAACATAATTTAGAAGTTAGAGGTTCGAGCTTTGGTAAGGGTGTGTTGTAACTTGTAAGTGTTCTACTCATTAAATACGCACCGTATGCACTTTACCCTCTTCCTTGTTTGCTTTATATCATTTCCACCATCTCACTAGACGATCACCTAAATATATTCATTATCTAACGAAACCTGAGAGATTGTGTTAGGCTCTTGGAGTGCGAAGGCATCAACCCCAACACCGGCGCCATATACATATGGGAAATTTGAACAAAACTTTCCGAGCAAGCACTTCGTGCTAAACAACACCCTTGAAAGCTATATACAACAAACTATCAGAAAATGGCCCGACCATGTTCTCACCACACCGAAGACCTGTCTGACCGCCTCCACGCGAGAAGGTTGTCTTGGATCCACGCATGCAACGAACCTTCAGGTACTTAATGGTCTACCAAGAGCCCTCGCCCACATGACCCCACATGACATTCGCACAAACCCTAAGGTCATGAGAGCTGTTGGCCCTGGTTAATATCATAGAAACAGTCTAGGGGGATGAATAGATTGTTCTTGGTTTCTCGTTTCTTGGTATCACAGAACTTGTACCATTATGGTCAGAATAGGCCTATAGAAGAATAGGTTAATTCTGGTCGAGTAGCCTGCGAAACACACTAAGGCAAGATGCCTTTCTACTTCTCTTAAGGTGAGTTTTGCTGAACACAAAGACCACACTCTTTAAAATAAGATGATTAGAATCCTGTTGCAATAAGTAAAAGCAGTAAGTAATGACACTGAAGATTTTTATAGTGGTTCAACGAACAAAGGTTCCTCTAGTCAACCGTTCCACACACTAAGCTTTTGGTTAATGATTTCAACACTTAGATCCCTAACACTTAAGAACCTCTCAACACGTCTTCTTCAAGTGTAGTGTCCTTGTCACCCAGGATGCAATCCTTTCTTCCTGATGACTGGTTATTTCACCGAGCTTGCTTGAAGTATCCTTATTTCACTGC
This sequence comes from Cuscuta epithymum, assembly GCA_945859915.1. Lineage (NCBI taxonomy): Eukaryota > Viridiplantae > Streptophyta > Magnoliopsida > Solanales > Convolvulaceae > Cuscuta > Cuscuta epithymum. The sequence continues at coordinate 2,162,552 of CAMAPF010000109.1, read as the reverse complement.
GGTTACTTTGGCGCCTTCTTATGTAACAGTAAACCTCTACAAATTGAAAAGCTTTTTATTCCAATCTTTCGTTTGAATTCTTGTAAGAAGAAAGTAGGGTTTACTCTCAAGAATTGTACGCTGGATTTCAAAGTTCGTAGTCGTCCATTTCTTCATTCATACGGAGTATTTTATTTACTAAGTAGCATCTACGTTCCAAACTTCCAATATACTCCGTATATGAGAAAATAAAACGATCCATGCTCTATGATATTATAAAAGACAATATAATTGACATTAAACAAGTGCATCATAATAATCACATACGTTACCGAATATCATAATTGATACATCATATTATGTGAGAGTAGTATTTACTGTATCATATAGTTACAAGTATTCTAACATCGGTAGAGCAGATTAATCTTAATTAACAGCTGTTCTTGAGTGTATTATGATACTAGCGCGGGAACGCGCGTTGCGCGATATCTGTGCCCAATGATAGGAAACAAGCAAAAAATGGAGAAAAAACAGGTTAACCAGAAAGAAGAAACAACCATTCAATCATGCAGGTACACTATTGCATTGTTTAAAAACAAACGAAATGGAAAAGAGTTGTTCAATGATTGTACTAATTGCGGTGACATCAACAATGGGGATGGCAAAATAATTAAGAAAACATAGCAAGAATTTGTTAACATAGCAAGAGTATGGGAACTATATTAAGGATGCCAGAGCAACCCATATTAATAAAAGTATAAATTAAAACTTTAGAAAAGACATAGAATGTAGAAATGTAAAATTGTTGCTGGATAACAAAGTAAAATAAGCTCGTGTGGTCTAAAATGGCTGACTTAATTTAAACAGTTGAAAATATATTCTTTGAAACGAAGTCATCAAGATGAGCAATGGAAGGTCATTGATTTCAGATTAAATAATTGCGAAAGAAATAAATAGTAATGAAAAATAACGATTTCAATTGTAATAAAATACCTATGTAGGTGGAGTGAATCCATAGCAAGGGGCTGAATCATGACTTTGATTTTATGACAGAATTCTCTCTTCCGGAGACTCCAATAAAAGCATAACAGGTTTGATTGCGGTCGGAGTGTTTTATAATCTTTTCCATGAGATTGATTTATGAGCTCCACATGATTAAAAAACCCAGCTAGCACACCACCAACACATGATCGCCCTCCAGGTGCTTCACTACCTTTATCATGCCTTTCTTGAAGCAAAAGATATTAATTCATATCAGCATAGAGAAATAGGCATGACAAATTAATATTATTAACCGAAGTATAAATCATAAACTAATTCTATAAAGAATAATATGATTATAAATAAGCTACTACAAATGTAAAATCAAAAGCTTAACGGAGAAAATAGATTGTTAAACACTTAAACCATTGAAAGAAATGCCTTCTTAATTAACTTTCACGTTTCAACTTTGTCTTAGTTAAGACAGTTAATTCATTTTTTATAATAGTACCAATACAAAGATAACAACTCTTTTAGTCACATGCACTTAAAGCTTAGAAGAATATATTGCATAAAGTTACATCATATAACTACAGCATACACAACATTACATCCAATTATATAGATAAATGGAAATGATGGAACTAAAAGATGATAAAAAACAAGATAAATCCTACTTCATAACCAATTTCACGAGAGGGACTCAGAGAATATTGTAGAATAGACTTTTATAAAAAGTTTTAAAAAAGGTACAAATTTGAGGATGGTAAATGACTTACAACAAAAAGAGATGCATATTTGAGGAATTTACGCTGACACTCCAATGGCAATGAATTTATGACCGCAACACCTAGGTCACAGTCTCACGGCTCCATAAGATTATAACTACCACTACAAAGGACCTGCAAAAATTGAAGGAAGAATAGCCGGTATCAAGGCACTGAGTGAAAGTAAATTTGGAATGAATCAATTCAATTTTTTTGTCATGTCATAAAAAGTAAAAAACCGGTTTAGAGAACACAAAGATGAGACAACTTATTTTGTTAAGAGTGCAGCTGTCACTTGTTAGAGTTGAATGGTGTATCATATTTTTTTATTACACTTTTTGAGTCAAAAAGGTGCATGTTACTTGAGCTGATTGTTGTTGTCAATTTAAATCTTTTGATTACACCCTCTTCCTTGACAACCATCATACTCTCTGCAGAAAGTTCAATTTCAAATTGTACGGTATTCACATCAGGGTACTCCCTCAACCGCTAAAGTAAAAGCATACTTCAAACAATAAGTCACTTTAATTTCTTCATAAAATAAACTTCAAAACGGAAGTAAAGGAATGTACCTTTATGAAAGGATCCTTGACCTTGGCATTTAAAGCCATCATTGATGTCAGAAACTGCTTGTAATCTTCAGCCCACATATATTATTATTATATATGTGGCATGGATTTGGATCCCGTGTAGTAACTTTGTGGTGAAATTACTACCAAGAAGATCAAATGAAGTTCAGAGTATTATCCCACTTATATGCACAAAGTTCCTACTTTAACACATTAAATGAATATCACAGGATCAAACTCACCAGGATCCAATGGCTCAGCAAATATGTCGTATGCATCTCTCTGGTGAAGAAAAAGTGTGCCATAGTGCCAAACATGAAAACATTCATAATTAGCTTATCATAATTAGCTTATCCTAAACATTTAAACTAACATTTAACCTCAAGCTTACCTTATCAAGTGCATTTTATCATCATTGTCAAGAAACACCCATTCTCGTATAGCTGCATCTCTAGGTGCTCCAGCAGCCCAAAACCGTGTCGTTACCACCTGAGAGTACTCTGGAGAAGTCAAGTGTTGTCGGTTCACACGCCCACATATGTATACTTTACTTATGTTTCTCTAAATTCAAAGATCACAAGTAAGCTTCATTCATGCTTCTCTAGAGAAACTTCCATGATCCGTGTTTTTCTCCTTTTATTTGACTTCTTTTCATGTACTTTTTATTATTATGAAATATATATATATATATATAAAAAAAAATGGTTTCTATTTTGAAAAAACACATCAAAACAGAAACCTCACAAACTTACAATAAACACAAGTTGAGGAAAAAATTAGAAGCAAGAGTGAATAAAAAATGGATAAGAAAGGTATGTTAGTTTTATCATAGTTGAAAAACATGAAGGTACAAGACACATAAAACCTCACATGCCCACAAAAACACAAGCAGGGGAACAAATTAGAAGCAGAAATGAATGCAAAATTAATATTAAAAAGAAACATATGTGTTCCATATAACAGAGTAAATTAAAAAAAAACTGGTCACAAAAATTCTAATGAAACTTGATTTTGGTTTAACTTTTTTGGAAAAAATACAAAATTCAGCGTAACTCGATGTCTAGACTGGGTCAGCAGAGAGATGCTGGTCTAGACCTAGGTTCAGCAGACCGGGTTTAATCTGAGTTTTTTCATCCATGAATAAGGAAAGTTAAAGAAAAATGTCACATGATAAACTAACCTCAACCTATAAGCAAGTACTCGTGTGTCTCTCCAAAGCTCTCAGGACCTTCCTTTTCAGCCAAAGAAGATGCCTCAGACCTAAGAGACCACTGCTATTGAAGGAGCATAAGTTAGAATTCAGAACAAGCTTAGAAAAAATAAAAAAACAATGTGCATGAATTGATGAAATTCACTTTTCCCAACAAGGAAAAAATGGATTAGAATATTTTTCATGAAGACCAACAGAAATGTGCCAGATCTCTTTTGCGTGTCTACTTCCAAACAAGCATTCAAAGAGCATTACATCATTATGAACATTTTAGATCCAACCGAAACCAAGGCTAAGTAGCCCATCAGTTGCGAAAAACTGTTCAACAAAATCACAAAAGCATCAGTGAAATAAAACATGCACTGAATCCACTACTACATTCACATAGGAAAATATTAAAAAGTATCATTGGGAACCTCTTCCTTTGAAGACTTGGAAGATCAAGAGAATGAGAACCCTCTTCTTTCAGCTCCTAAAATATCCAGCCAAAATATGCTTTGTGCTATATAAGATCATAAGTAGATAAGCTCAAGAGATCCATAACAAAAACCATTATTCATCCAAGGTTAAAGGGGCACATTAAAAAGAAACAGAGAGAAACAAAACAACTCCTGTGGTGGCCATCTAAACGCATAAGAACCACTAAGTCTGTCTCCAATTCAGAAACAGGGACTACGCCTCAAACCCATCGTTGGAAAGGGGATGGACAAGGTGATCATTAGTGTATGAGCACTCAGGGCCAGTATTCGGGACAGTTTGCAGTTTGGCAACACTTTCATCTTTTGGAGGATCAGAATGCACTTCATCATTTCCGGATATCAAGCTTAAGCTCGTGTAGGCATCATCACTGTGAACCATATTGGTTCCAGTTACTTTGTGGGCTAAAGTTTCAACATTCCTGTTATCATAGTGTTCAAAGGCATCAACAGAGGCACAATCATGGGACTGCTCTTGATCAGCCATAATATGAGATGATTCATAGTTCAATATGGCATCAACGGTATCAACAGGGGGGGATCTGTGTAAGCAACATCAATATGGTGGGGAGGGAGTGTTAAGACTTCCAGAGCGTTAACTGGGGCATAGACCTCAGTAGTATTACCGGGGGGCAACCGTGTCACACTCCATTGTGGCAGTATAATCACAGGGGGAAACTGTATCACACGCCACCATGTCACAAAAGGCCTAACAAGATCATCAAAAGCAGCAGTGGGTGGGGGGGGGGTCAACACAAGTAATAATAGGGACAGGGGCCTGATTGGGGGCATACTCACAAGCCTGAATATAAGATTTTTCCAAGGCAACAACCTGGGGGGGGGGGGGGTGATATCAATACCAGCCGGAACATATCCTTCCAGGCTATTGTCATGTAGAGAATGGGGTATCTCATCATTGGCCTTGACAACCTCTGGAGGTTTTCCCAAGGTCCGGGGGACAGTCTGTGTGGCGTATTCCATGATCATTTAAAGGGGCACCAACTCGAGTAGGAAATCTGGACAGGTTGAGAAATAATTCCCTTACACCCAGAAACCTCAGCAAGATCAAGCATCACTGGTTTTGAACAATTTCTGCCTGTATATTCAAAGCGAGAACAAGTGGTGCAGAAAACAGGCAATTTTCGTATGTCACTATTTAAAAAAACTAAAATAACATATATATATATATATATATATATATATATATATATATATATATATATATATATATGTGTGAGTGTGTGTGTGTGTGTGTGTGACAAACACGTACAGGCCGCCTTATGACCCCAAATAGAAAGAGCTACAATTTGATTATCCTCAGAAAACATTTCATCACTGGACAATTCGGGGGCCAATGTAGCATCTGAAGATTGTGGATCAGAAAGAAACTCATCATTTCCAGTTTGGAACTCACAAATTACCAACAGCTGATCAACTCCCTCAGTTACCTCCTTTTCACAGGTAGCCACCGAGGGTTGATCTAAAGCACAAGCTGCCTCAGGGACTGCAGATTGTGTGCAAATAGAGGAACAACCAAAGGCATCACAATTAGCATTAACACATGTTTGGTTAACCTGGGCTTCAACAGGGGAGTTACCGGGGCATTAGCATAAAAGGAATCAGTTATAACATTCACAACCTTGTGCCAAGCAATATCAGTTTCAACCAGCCCAAGATTAGGGGCTTCAAAATCAATGGGTGAGACTTCCATGGACTATTCTAGCACGAGCATGAACAAGTTTAGGAGTTTCAAAATCACAAGCTTAGCTAACCTGGAAATCAACAGAGACAATTACAGGGCCATCACAAGACTTAAGGGGATAAAAAAGCACTGGACAACCTTCTGGCCAACCAAATCAATATCAAGCTTCCCGAATCTTGGGGTTTCGAAAACCAAGGAAGCACTTCCACGAACAATTATACGAGTATCCAAAGCTATAGGGACATCAAAAATCTTATTTGCATCAACCAGACTACCTTTAGGGACTTCAATAACAATAGGGGCAACCCTGGGTCTCCAAAATACAATTAACCTCAGCACGAAGCATCATAGGTTTAGGAAGTTAAAACGGGAAGAAGGAAATAATCATTCGCTCTCGTTTTGTAACTCTTTCTTTTTCGGCCATTAGGGAAAGTACCTACCAGAGCGAATCGGAAGTTTACAGATGGCACCTGGATGAAGGAGTCGCTAAAATTAACAGATGGAGAACCTTTGAAACGACCCGATTAGGCTTGTGCGAGCTGTAAATCGACATCGAAGAAGGAGATCGGTTGAGTGTGCAGTCGGTGGCCGGGGATAGGATCCCACCACCGCTGCATAGTTGAGCCTCGATTTGCTGGCCACCAGACTACGAGAGGTGGGAAGCGAGAGCGTACACTGGAGAGGAGATAGTTAGATGTACCGTGTACGTATACTGAGGAGAAAGAATGAGAGGTGGGAAACATACCACGCCATCAACGGAGGCAATAGACGGGAAGTCAAATGCCGACATTGTATACACGGTAAAACGACCATCTAACGTCCAGTGGCGCTTTACATTTTTAGTAGATTTCTATAATAATAAGAAGCAGATACATCTTGATCTTGTGTTTCATCTCACATTTCTGTCCTAATCCCGATTTTAGCTACGTGTTGTTATTTTTGCATTGTATTTAAGCCAATCCTGACCAAATATTTCACGTCAGTCTTATAAACTATTTTTTAAAGATAGTCAGACGTACGCTAAAACCGGGATTACGCGGTTGTCAAGAAGTCGTTAGGATTTGTCCGATTTCTTTTTATAAGTAGACGTATTTATATGACACTTATTGAATCCATGACCTTATGTGACGATTTCGTAATAGTAAAAGACCACATTTGAGACTTTTCTCAAATTTAAATAAATCATACCAGAATATATCAGATTTAGACTATGAAGTAGTAAGCTAGTAAAGACGTAAAGTACACATACATATACCTTAATACCTACATGTCTACATTTAACAGAATCAAATCTAAACAAATGGTATAAAAAAAATATTACTCCAAACAAAAATATTTGAAGTTAAGCTTATAACATTAGAATTTAGAAGAAAGCATCCCTGGCTTGTTGGTAATCCGAAGTAAGATAATTTGACGTAAGAAAACAATAATTGAATCAAGTTAAGAAATGAAAGACTTGCGGTGGGAATAAGTAGGTAACGTGTGTCCCCAGCGTTTCCATTCTGGTTAATCACAACAAACACTTGATTTCATGATACTTTCACTACATTTCACTGTTTTCCCTCTTTAAGAAAGACTTGAATTCCTGTTTCTGGGTTGACATAAAATACACTTTACCAAAATTCCTTTCTCCTAGCCCAACAAAGTCAAACCATTTCTCCATTTTTCCTTCTCTGTGCTCTGTTCTCCATTACTCCTTCTGGGAATCATTCCAGTGTTCAACAAAAACATGTTCATCAAAATTTAATGAAGAAAAGGAAAGGCAAAAGAAGAAGAAGAAGATGACGTATCATCCTCATAGCTGCAGATTCAGCCGCACAAAGCTGCACATTTTCTCCACCACCAGCCTCGCCGCCGCCATTGCTTTTGTCATCTTTTTCTCTGACACCTTCATCGACACATCAACCCCAGCTTTTCCCAGCCAGAAGAATCCTAGAAGATCCAAGCCGTTGAATTCGATCAAAGAGGACTACTTTATCCACACCCAAGCTTCAGCCCGCCTGGTTCCGCCTTCTAATCTCACTGCCAGAGAGAGAATGAAATGGTTCAAGAACAGCTTCCCTCAATTTGGGATCTTCAAGTCAAATGAGAAGTCAAGAAAGTTCCATCAAAGGGTCAAAGAGTTTTATAACAGAAACAGAGAGTGTAAAGTTAGGTTCTTTATGACATGGATAGCCTCTACAGATTCTTTTGGAACAAGAGAGTTCTTATCAATGGAGAGTATCTTCAAAGCTCATAAAAAAGATGGGTGCTTGATCATTCTTTCTCAATCTCTGGATTCAGAATATGGGAAAGCACTTCTTGATCCCCTGATTGAATCAGGATTTGCAGTAATTGCGTTAATGCCCGATTTACCCTTCCTGCTCAAGAACACTCCAGTTCAAGATTGGTATACTGATCTGAGAAATGGCAAGAAAGACCCTGGGGAGATACCCTTTGCTCAGAACCTGTCAAACCTGATCAGGCTGGCTGTTCTTTACAAATACGGAGGGGCATTTCTGGACACGGATTTCATAGTGATGAAGAACTTTTCTGGACTGAGGAACGCCATTGGGGCGCAAAGCGTGGATCTTTATGGGAACTGGACGAGATTGAACAATGCAGTGTTGGTTTTTGACAAAGGGCACCCTCTGATATACAAGTTCATGGAGGAATTTGCCTTGACGTTTGATGGGAACAAGTGGGGGCAAAATGGTCCATATTTGGTGTCAAGGGTGGTGGAGAGAGTTCAGAGTCAATACCCTTTCAGATTTAGGGTTTTGCCTCCAATGGCTTTTTATCCTGTGGATTGGCTTCATATTGATGGGTTCTTTAAGAAACCAATGGATGAGAAGCATGAGAAATGGATGGAAGCAAAGATGGCTCGCTTAAGGGAAGAAGAGACTTATGGAGTTCATCTTTGGAATAGGCAAAGTAGGGGAAAAAGGATTGAGAAGGGTAGCATTATAGGTAGGATTTTCTCTCAAAATTGTATCATCTGCAAAGGTATTTATGATTCTTAGCTTGAAGATTATATGTATGTAGTATATCATTTATTTATAAAAGAAGCTTGCAAGAGTGTAATAATGTGAATGTAATTTTGTTTACAAATCCATCATAGTTCATACATATATAGAGTGTTTCCTAGCTGATTTTAAGTGTGCATACAACCATAGATTAAATTAGAATTTGGGACTGGTTTCTGTTTAATCTTTTGTTATATCATTATTCAGTTCTTGATATAAACAAGTTGAGTTAAGCTTGAAGATGTGTAATCCTGAGTTGAGCTTAGAATAATTGTGTGATCTCCAGTTAAGTTTGAACGAGTTTTACTTTGTACCATCTATATAGCAAATCGATCCGAACTCAAGTTCACATTGAAGCCAAAAAATTGTTTATATTTTTAAAGGAAAAATTGTTAGTAATAATCCCAACTATTGGCGGTCCGCTCATAATAATCCCAACTATTGATTATTACAGAATAATCCCAACTTTAGGGACCTTCCGCCAATAATGGTCCCTATGAATAAATTCTTGTAGTTTCTAAAGTGGATGAGATGAGATATAACAAGTAATCCCTATAAATAATCTCAACTTTTAATTTTTACGCTTAATTTCTATTTAAAATTCACTTTTTATAGAGGTAATATATGGTCATGGACCATTATTGGCGGATAGTCTATATAGTTGGGATTATACAAAAATAATCAATAGTTGAGATTATTTTCAGCGGACCAGCAATAGTTGGGATTATTGTTTTCAATTTTTCCTATTTTTAAACTATTAATATTAGACTAACCCTCACTTAAATTTTCTTAGTGCAAATCATAATGTATACGAAGTACATTTTTCAATTTATACACACACATATTTATTGCACGTACATAGTTACACATACTGCTTTATTCTAATTTTGTCTAATTTAGAGAGCGTTGAGTTTGGAGGACTCAAAGTCCACTGATCAGTTTACAAATCTAAAAAACACACCCAAACACTTTAATGGAGCTGCTGTAATTGATTTCTATTTACTGATTTCTATTATCGGCTGAAAAAGTAACATCAGGTATACATTTTCAGCTGATTTATACTTCTTATTTTTTACCATTGAAAGGTTAAAAGACTATTTTATCCTCTACTATATTGGAATTTCCCATCCAAATGTTCTTGATTGCATCCTTTCTTCTGCAGCTCCTGTTCTTGACTTTCAAGAGTTCTCTTCTAGAGGTAAGCTCTCTTTAGTTCTTCTCAGCTGCATAATTTCTTCTTTCCACATACACTTGCACCTTATCATTCTTTTCTAAAGTAGTAATGTAAACCAGCACCTGATGCACAATTATAAAATAAACAAATGTCTTTATATTTGGGAGCTTATAGCAACCAGCTATATGTAATGGAACAAGGAAATAAAACAATAAAACAAAATTTCCACACTTGAAAGCTTAGTTTTTGTATTTTTTATTTGTTTTTAACCTGCCATTTGCAAGAACCCTGATTTTGACTAAAACTTTCAATTTTTTTTTGTAATTGAAGTTTTCTGTGAAGGTAATTCCCGTAGTATCCAAATCTTACTTTGGTTTTCTCTTTTCAATAACACACATATACTTTAAACATGCACAATTGTCAATTCGGATTTTCTGTGAATAAAATAATACGTAGTACTACATTATTGAATCACTCAATTCACCCAATATATCATCAAAATTGAAGAACTCCCTTTAGTCTGTCCCTAAATAAAAGACAATAAAAGACACTGTTTTTTTTGTTGTCCCCATATAAAAGGCACATTTCCCTTTTTGACAAACAAAACCGTGTAAAACAGTGTAAAACAGTGTCTAAACAACATTCCTTCCTTAGGATGTGTGCCTGTCAAAGTATGTATTTTATATAGGGATGGAGGGAGTATATAACTAGTTCAAAGTTCAAACCTATGTTACAAGAACTGGACCGGTGATCGACTAGGACCAATGACCGGGTCAAGGGTCAGCCCGGACCCAACGGGTCAACCCGGTCAACGCCGGAAAAACCCGGTCAACATTTATAAGTCATTATATATATATATATTAATATGAATATTTAATATATAGAATTAAAATAAAAGGCAATTATTTTTCATAATAATCTAATTTTAATACTAGTAATCATTGAAAGCACCCTCATAAAATATCCTAAAGTATAATTAGTCCCACTTATAGCAATAATGTTATTTGATTTGGTTTTTAAAAAACATGTAAATAAATATATTTATTACAAAATCTTAAAAATATCATATAATTTATACTACAATAAACCGAAACTTTGTATACTCCGTATGTACATAATTTATAACCACCAATTGATATAGAAAGATGTAACTTTTGATTTCATGTGTTCAAATGTTTGTAATTAAAATAAGTAAATTGAAATTACTGTTTGGCTGAAGTGACTGACAGCGTATTCCTGAAATACTAGTAAACAACTCGCACACACTCCCTTTCCAAAAAAGATCAATACTCCTAGCACTACACTTAGATTTATTAGATTTGTTGCTAAAATATCGGTATTCCACCCGAAACTCCCAACAGATAACCAGTGACCGAAAGAAAGGAAAGGATTGGTTACACTTTTCATAACTAGTCTTCATTTTATGTTTCTTTATTATTGGTAAATTCTATGGTACCAATAAGGTACTATACATTTGTCCACGTGAACCAATGAGAATGTAGCAGTTGAATTATTTAAATCTAAATTAAAAATGATAAAATGATGTGGTTCAATCAAATGAATGATAGATACAGTACCCCATATTTTAGAAAGATACTGGAATTGTCACCTTATTTATTTACTAAGGAAATACTACACATACTCTAGTTACAAATTTTCTATAATTAAGCATATCAATCAATGAAACTACTTCAATTTTTGTAGCTTTAGTCATTCATCAGTCACTTTCATGTGACTAACCCGGTCCAAACCGATCCAAAACAGCTAAGGACAGATGTAGAAAATGTTTATTCAATATGCATGGATTTAATAACCAGATATAGAAGGGAGAAAAAATTTAAAATTTAAAACTCGTATCCTTCGTAGAATTGAGGGCAATATTTTGTCATTTGTGAGTGGCATGTTTTTTTTATTTTTTTGAGAAATTGTGAGTGGCAAGAATGATAATTAGACTTTGATATCATGAACCCAACAACCGAAAAAGATCATTTACTTCACTGAACACTAAATTATCTATCTTTTCTTCTAAAAACTGCCCCACTAAGTTCCTTTTAAAACAATCAATCGATTATTAATTATTTGAATTAGCTTCTAAAAACAGGGGATTAGGGCCGACAACACTATATTCAATAGCACGGGGACTTTGTACGGAAGTAATTACACGTGTCGACATAACAAAGGAGCGTGGTACACTGTCATCATAAAGAAGTAAAGAACCAAGTCATTCGTGAGCTGCTTCAAGATAGTACGGAAAATATCGACTTGAGTTCGACTATATTCAATTACTAGCAAAACTCGGCTCAAGATTGAGTTCATGCCTGAATTATGTAACTCTTCCAAGTTCGAGATCATGAATTCTTATCAAATTCGAGCTCAAATACACTCATGCAGGCCTGCACTCATGTTCAAGCTGAGTTCGGCGAATTTGCACCCGTACCGGTACTCTTTCTATCCATGTTTCGATTTCATATATTCCCATAATGTATTTTTTTACCCTAGTGGGCGTCGGGGGGGGGGGGAGGGGGGTTTGAGAGTTGGGGTAAACTGGAATCAATCCCACTTAATAACAGAGATCATTTAACTTTATGATCAGTCAAACATCGTAAATCGTGTGGAAACCTTAAAGTGGGACCCGTGGCGGAACCAGCTCGGGGAGCTAGGAGGGGCACTTAATGGGAAACGAACATCTCCGAAAGATATTGTTGCATCCATTATCTAGAATATACTACATATATATGTTATTATAGAAAGGAATATCTTGAAAAGTAAACTGAGAAATCACAATTTTAATTACATACAAGATCAAATGAGATTTTTTATGAAACCAAAAAGCAAGAAATTAAATATGATGTGTCAATTTGATGAGAAAGCTGTTATAGCAAAATTGTGATTCCTACCCATGCACTAGAGAGCTAAATGGTACATCACCAAAATTTGAATACAGATATTTAAAGAAATTTTAAATTAATTTAGAGCTTTAAAAAGACACAAAAGTAAAGCAAAATATAAAAATCACTAAGGCGGGATTCGAGCCCTCAACCTTTATATAATCCTAAGACAGACTCACACACCTCCTCCACTCTACTACAATGACTTCTTGTTAATATAGTGGTTATTTATTTATAACACACATATTTTATAAATATTTACAATTTAAAATTTTATATTTAATATATAATAAAAATAATAATAATAATAATAATAATAATAATAATAATAAAATGCAGGCACCCACGTAGCAGGACGGCCGGGTCAAAGAACAAGCCGAAACCGCCGGTTATCATCACGCGGGACAGCGCGAACGCGCTTAAAGCACACGCGATGGAGGTCATCGGCTCCGGCTGCGACGTCAACGAGAGCCTCCAGAGCTTTGCTTGGAGAAAGCAACGGGGAATATCGGTCCTGAGTGCGACGCGGTCCGTCACAAATGTGACGTTGCGTTAACCGGCGTCCTCTTGATCGATCGTGATCCTCCACGGGAGGTTCGATATTGTATCTTTGCTCGGCCTGATTCGGCCACCTCCGGCCCCGCCGGGGGTGACGGGCTTGACCATATACCTTGCCGGAGCACAGTGGCAGGTGGTGGGCCGTGTGCGGGAGCGCGGTCGGGGCACTTATCGCCTCCGGCCCGGTCGTGATCATGGCCGCAACTTTCTTCAATGCCACTTATGATAGGCTGCCATTGCATGATGATGACCAACAAGTCATTTCCACGGCCAACCACCACCACCAAAACGGCGGCGGCCATCAGAATGTGGAGGTTTCCGACATATATGGGTTGCCACTTAGTCTGATTAGTGGTGGCCTATGTAGCACCGATACGGGTACGGAGAAACGCGGAAACGGGTACGGGATACGAAAAAACCAAAAAAAAAAGTAGAATACAGGGTCATATTTATAGATATTAAAAGTCATGGGGTGTATTTATAAATATTAAAAGTTACAGGGGTGTATTTATAAATATTAAAAACACGATTTTTTTAAAAAAATTATTATCCTACGTCTACTCATTTATGGCATTGAATCATTTTACATTTTCAAGATACTTAGAAATAAGTTCATATTTTATCTCATATACACTAGTGTACCTCGAAATATAAATACAGTCAATAAGTCATTAATTTAAAATGAGAAATAAGTCAAACAACTACAATTTTGAAATTAAAAGTGCAAGTACTCAAAGTTCTAGAAATAATGAAGATAGAAAACAATATTTTATATGTTATAATACATATTTCTATTGGAGCTATTAATTTCTAGGTATATTTAGAATTAGGGATTGGAGGATGGGTGAATTAGGAATAGACCCATTAGTTGTGTACCTCATAAAAGAAAGGTAAAAAATATTTTTAGCTTTTTATTTTTTAAGAATTTTAGTATGTAAACTTTGAGTGTTTTTTTTAAAGGTTTTTTTGAAGTTTTTTTTAAGTTGATATGGGTATCTGTCAGGATACAAGTATCCGAAATTTTAAAAGAATTACCAAAAAATGGAAACTTTTAAAAATTGCAGACACGGCCCGAGAACGTACGGTACGAGTATCCGAGAGTATCAGATACGGGAACGTTTTCGATACGTCGATACGGCACCCTACTGAAGTATTCGTGCTTCATAGGTGGTGGCGGTGCTTTACACCCTGTTGAGGTTTACACTTGGGGCACCGCCTAAGAACTTGTCAAAACCATAGATGCTGCTAAGAAATTGATACTCTCCTAGACTTTCATCAATGTTCTTAATTTATGGGAAAGATCACACTTTTAGTCCCTGAAACAGTCACGAAAATGAAATGTCGGACCCGTATTCCCAAATTTGTAAATGTCGTCCCTCAATTGTCCTAAATGCCGTAAATGCCTTTGAGGGGTCAAATATACAATGTGGGCGAGAGTACATTTCACCCCTTAAAGGACCACATTTACAACAATTTGGACAATTGAGGGGTGACATGTACAATATCAGAAATACGGGTCCGACATTTCATTTTCGTGACTATTTCAGGGACTAAAAGTGCGATTTTCGCTTAGATTTAGGATGTTTTTACTTGGTCTGTAATTTGCTGGTCTGGTTTGATCTGGTCCGGTCTGGTATGGTATCTTTGTATTTTTATAACTATTCAAGTCTGATCTGGTCTGGTCTGATCTGGTATGAGACATATTACAGTCCAAGTAAAAACATCCTTATTTTACTTCTCATAGCTAAATAAGAAATTATGTATCTATATGGTAATCATTCAATGTATCCTAGGCCTGGGACCGGTGCGATTCTTACTCAAAAATAGTGGAACCGTTATTAAAATTTTAACTATTGAAATCGGTTCAGTTCTAACATAAAAATCAAGAACCGTTATGGAACTGAACCAATACTAAACAGTTCGGTTCCTAGAATAATTTTTTTCGTTTAAGAATTAACACATAGTTTAGCTTCTACCACATAAAAGCGTCAAAAATTTAAAACAAGTATTAAAAATTTATTTAGAGTTCTAATCGCTCCAAACATCAAAGCTCAAACTTAAGTAAGTGAACACTTAATAGAATAAAAAGAAAATTTTAATTTTCTTGTAATACATAAAATATAAAAATCTTTGGTTATGCTGTCGAAATGAAGGTTGTTCATCATTATAGTGGAAAATAATAGGACTCACACTTCAAGTCTCTCAAAACCTAGAAAATACATTGAGTTTGGATGTACAGATATAAAATTAAGCATCCTACATTCTACTCGATAGTAGCATAATTATAACATATCTAATAATTTCAATACCATGAAGATATTATGGTAAAATGTATGCACATAAGAATTATTTGAGTATTTTTATATTTATAATTTTTTGTGATGGAACAAAACCTGATTTGTGAAAATAAGCTTAATGTATTTAACCTCGTGTGCAAATACTTATTGTTACTGCTTTCGTTGATTAAATTAAATTAAAATTGTTGGCTAATTAAATATGATTCATTTATTGTTATGGTGTTTTGGTGGCAATTATTGTTTTTTTAATATTATTTTTATATTAGTATTACTACTAATACTACTACTATTATTTTTTCTTTTTTCTTTTTTTTAATATCGGTTCCTTAACGGTTCCGTGCATATATTTTTATAGGAATCAAGAACCGAACCGTTAACAATAGCTAGGAACCGAACCGTTTACAACTAATACCTCATTTGTAGGAACCGAGCCGGGTTATAACGGTTCGGTTCCAACCGGTTCTACGGTTCCATGTTCCAAAATCCCACCCCTTTGTATCCTATTATTATAATGTTCAATCAGAAATGGATGTGGGGTCAAATTTACTTTTCTTCCATACAGGGGGGCGACCGCCCCTTTGGACTTCCAATTTTGTCTACTATATATGTAATATTTTCATAAGATTTTCATACTTTAATTAGATATATATGTTTTCGCCCCGCTTAACTTTTAGTTTTCAAAATTAATATATAGGCTCACATAATGTAATAGTTAATTGGTGATTTAAAAGAAGTAGAATCTAAAATAATTTACATAACTTAAACAAATAAAAAATAGAACTCATTGTTTAAGACTTAGGATACCTAAAAATTCTTAGTTTTGTAATGTTTAATTATCTTTATTAGATAATTAGTACTCGATTTTGTAAGATATCAAACGATATTGAATTTGAGATACAGTAGTTAAATAGTATAAATGTTTGTTGACATTAGATTACACTCTTCGTTTACCTCTTACTTTCTAAAAACAATTGTTCACTACAAAAAAACAGCGTTATAGTCACGGATTTTAGTCACGGATTTGGTCCGTGACTAGTTTAGTCACGGTCTAGTCACGGACTAGTCACGGAAATTTAAAAAAAAATTAGTCACGGTCTGGGCCGTGACTATGACCGTGACTAATGTTAGTCACGGTCTGGGCCCGTGACTTAAGTCCTCCGATAGGCCCGTTTCCGTTTCCGGCGAAGTTTATTTGATTCCGACGACTTAGTCACGGCCAAATCCGTGACTATACCCGTGACTATAATTAAAATTTAATTTTTTCAACTCCCTTAACTTAATACGCAACGGCATTATGTACGGATAATTTTAGTCACGGCCATATCCGTGACTAGTTCCGTGACTACTTCGATTAACACGTCATTTACACGTCATTAACACGTGTTGGACGCGTATTGGACACGGTTTTGCTTAGTGACGGACAAATCCGTGACTAAGTCCGTGACTAAATTTTTTATATATGCAGGAGCAGCTCATTGAACAGAACCACACCAATTCATTCCCAGTATATACAGTATCCGTTTGAAAGATCGAAGGATGTAGTCTATCTTCTATCATTTTCCCTGTTTATGCAGATAAGGTATGTTATTTGAATTATAATTTTTATTTAGAATTAGTTGGTTCAATTTAAATTATTAAAACTATTAAATTAGTGAGGTTGTTAATTAATTAACAACATGTTTTAACTATAAGCGTAGTAATGTCATAAATTAGAATTAGTTAAACTTTTAGGTTTATAAAATAATTTAATTAAAATTAGTTAGCTAAATGTACGTAGTTTAAAACGTAATGATGTTTATGTTTAGTGAAATTAGTTCAAATAACGTACGTTAGTAATGTGTTAATTAAGTGAATTGTGAATTGTTATTGTGAATTGTGTATTGCTTATTAATTCAAATAACTTTATATACATGTTCAAATTATTGGGTTGAATTTGGTCATATTATTTAATTTAGTGAATTGTTAATTGTGTATTACTAATAAGATTAAATGTCATTAACGTAATAATTTAGTGTAGGTTTAAACTAAACGTAGGTTTACAAAAATAATTTAATTAAAATTCGTTTGCTAAACGTAGGTTTGAACGTAGCTATTGATGTGTTAATTAAGTTAAATTAGGTAGCTAAACGTAGGTTTAAACGTAGTGATGCATTAAAAGGGGACGGAATGAACTAGTTAAATTTAGTTAAATTTAACTAAATGAATTAGTTAGATTTAATTAAACGTATGTTTAATTTAGTGAAATTATCTGCATTATTGTGCATTAGGGGACATATATTTTGTGCATTATTGTTGTGAATTCTGTGCATTTCATTTAAAAAAAGTGAAAATTAGTTGATTATATTTAGTGAAATAAATTACTTAAAATTGTGTGCATTGCATTTCATATAATTTTTTATTATAATATTCAGGCATAATGTATAAACAAAATAGAAGTTGGATGTATGATAAAGATGCGGTATTGTACGGAATGCAATCAAATTTTCTCGAGGGAGTCGGGGAATTTATTGAATTTGCACTTGAACATCCGGCTTATATGAGTGGTGATAAAATAAGATGTCCATGTTCAAAGTGTAAAAATCTCAAATTTAAAGACCCACACGAAGTTGGGTATGATTTGTACGCGGTCGGTTTTGTTCCCAATTATTATAATTGGACTTCTCATGGCGAACCTTTGGATCCATCTGTTATACCACAAACGGTAGGTTCGTCTCGTTACGTCCCTCCAGAGATGAGTGCGTGGGGAGACCGTGCTGAAATGAGGTGGGACCAACAAATGGTATATGACGCATACGGTGTACCGTCTCAATTCAACCCCCCACAACCACCTAACGACCCCCCTGAAGCCTCAACCTCGTATCAACCAGATGCGGATGAAAATCCGACATTTTATCAACCTTATGTGGATGAAGGTTTGGCTGAGAGATTTCAGGATGTTCTAAAAGCTGTCGACCAACCTCTGTATGCTGATTGTGAGGGATACTCTCAGCTATCCGCTGTTACTGAGTTCATGAACATAAAAGCCGAATACAGTCTCCCTGAAACTTGCATGAATAGAGTCTTGCAGTCAGTAGGAGGGATGCTACCGCGAGATCATACCCTTCCCGATTCATATTACCACATGAAGCAGTTAATGTCTAAGTTGGGGCTACCTTGTGTTGAAATTGATGCGTGCCCGGAAGGATGTATGTTGTTCTGGAAGGAGGATGAGGCACTTGAGTTCTGCAAGTTCTGTGGTGGAGACAGATACAAACCTGTTCGTCAAGGTAAAAAGAAACCACGACATAGGTCTGCACTGTCTAAACTGTATTACCTCCCAATAGCTCCTCGGCTGCAAAGGATGTACGCTTCGACTGCTACTGCGAAACACATGACATGGCATGTTGAGCACGAAACCAACGAGGGTATGATGGCTCACCCTTCGGACTGTGAAGCCTGGAGACACTTTGACCGCTGTCATCCTCAGTTTGCTATGGAGCCACGAAATGTGCGGCTGGGATTGTGCTCAGATGGATTTGCTCCTTTTGGCAGGTTTGGCAAGAACTATTCATGTTGGCCGGTCATGTTAACACTTTACAATCTCCTTCCCGACATGTGCATGAAAAGTCATTTCATCTTTTTGTCTTTAATTTGTCCGGGTTCCAAGGATCCTGGGCGAAAGATAGACATTTATCTTCAACCCCTTATTGAGGAGATGAAAGAATTGTGGGCCGTTGGGACACCAACTTATGATGTTTCATCAGATAAAATGTTTATCATGAAAGCTGCCATCATTTGGACCATTAGCGACTTCCCTGCCTATGGCATGCTTTCGGGATGGAGCACACACGGTCTGATGGGATGTCCGATATGCATGGAGAAATCAGGTGCCAACTGGCTCAGTTACAGCAAAAAAGGAAGTTACTTTGATTGTCACCGCAAGTTTCTCCCGGAAAGGCACCGATATCGAAAGGACAAGAAGTCTTTCATTAGAGGCAGAGCGGTACGAGAGAGCCCACCCCCGAGATTGACCGGTGAAGAAATTTATAACCGGGTTCGACGTTTTCCTACGGCTATGGAAGAGCCAAACCAAGAGCCATATGGGTATTGTGATACCCATAAGTGGACAAAGAGGAGCATATTCTGGGAGTTGCCTTATTGGAAAGACCTTCTCATCCGTCACAATTTAGATGTCATGCACACCGAGAAGAACGTCTTTGACAATATATTTAACACGGTGATGGATTTGAAAGGCAAAACTAAAGACGGTCTTGCAGCTAGGAAAGATATGACTATTTGGTGTGATAGACCCGAACTTTCTGTTGATCTAGAATATCAGGGCAAGGAAGTTCCAAAAGCAGTCTACCAGGTCACAGAACCACAAAAGGCAGCAATATTAAAATGGCTTGCGTCTCAGAAGTTTTCAGATGGCTACTGCTCCAACTTGTCTAGATGCGTAGACATGAACAAACTTACCACGACGACGAGCATGAAAACTCACGATGCTCATGTAATAATGCAAAGACTTCTACCAATTGCACTAAAAGAGATGCTCCCTGAACACGTATGGTCCTGCATTACTGAAATCAGTTTGTTGTTTCAATCGATATGTTCCAGCGTTTTGGATGCGGCATCCCTCCGGAGACTACAAGAGTCTGTTCCCATTCTGATGTGTAATGTGGAAAAAATAATGCCACCATCGTTTTTCGATACAATGGAACATCTCATAATACATCTTCCGTATGAGGCTTTGACTGCTGGGCCCGTCTTCTATAGGTGGATGTACAGATTTGAAAGGTTAGTCACAATTTCATTTAAAAAAATATATTTATTTCACAATAACTGTTAACATGTGTATTATTGCATTATTGCAGATTTCTAGGAGAGCTGAAAAAGAAAGTGACCAACAAGGCACACGTTGAGGCTTCAATTTATCAAGCGTATCTTCAACAAGAAATCTCAACGTTCTCGTCTTTTTACTTCGAGCGTGAGGTCATCACCAGAAGGAAGAGACCTGCCCGGAACGATGACATTGGCGAGGATTTATATGAAAATGTAGTTTCCATCTTCAATTACCCAGGCAGAGGTAAAGGTGCTGCGACACAACGATACATCCTGGGTGGGGAATTGCAAATTGCGCATACTTATATCCTCATGAATTGTCCAGAAATCTCACCGTTTTATCAGTAAGTTAAATTTGTAGGTATAATTGTAATACTTATAAATTAAATTTGTAGTTAATTTATAGTTTTTTTTTTTATTTTTGACTTCACAGTGAATTCCGAGCTTCTTTATCAGCCTTTCCTGAGAATGAAATTGATGCGTTGGTGGACTCTGATTTTGTAAATTGGTACAAGTATCAGGTATATATACACACACATTAATTATATATATTACCTAATGTTTACCTAATGTTATTATTATGTTTATATTTACAGATCAATAGTCGTGGGATTGTCGACCCTTTGTTAGTATCATTAGCGTGGGGCCCAGGTGCCAGTGCCAAAGTGTGGCGGCAATATGTGATAAACGGTTACACATATCACACAGCCGATTACGGAGAGGGCCGACCAACAACGAACAGCGGGTTATGTGTCCCGACCATCGGTTATGATAACTCGGAAACCAATTTTTTTGGTGTCCTGCAGGAGATTCTGGAACTTGAGATGCCTTCTGGTGCGAAAAAATTGACATGCGTTCTGTTCCGTTGCACATGGGTCGACCCCACACGTGGCGTGCGCAAAAATCCGAAGTATAATATGATTGACGTCAACCTCTCTCGTGTGTACCCGAAAAATGAGCCTTTCATACTTTCCCAACAAGCAGCGCAGATTTATTATGCAGAATATCCTTCAACAAGGCGGACACAGAATCCTTGGGTGTGTGCATGTCCTGTCCGTCCGAACAAAATAAAATCACAAACTCAACACAAGGACGTTGATCTAGATGCTTTTCAGCAACAATTTTTCCAACCTCCGCCTATTGTTGAGACGGTCAACTATAACGTCCAATTAAGTGATCCAAATGGCGGACGTGTTGAAGTCATGCCAGAAACGCACCTTCCGGACCTAACCATTCCATCTGAGCGCGAAATTGAGGAAATGTATGTAGCACAACAAAATGCTCAATATCAGGAAGAACGTGAATGGATAGACGGTTCAGATACAGAAGAAGACACTATATATGTAGAAAATAACGATTCTGACAGCGAGTAATTGTGCTGTTGTAATTTCAATTTTGTGATATAATTTCTCCAAGCATATTTGATAATTTCTTTCATCATTATTGTTTGTAAAATAATTACTCCTTAATCTGTTCTATACCACATAAATTCAAAGCAGTTTATTTAATACTCCACAGTCCACACTACAATTACGATGGTATTATAATATTATAATAGTAATATAAACACAATTAATATAAACACAATTAATATTATTATAACGATATAATAATAATAATAAGAATAATAATTATTATTATTATTAATAATAATAAATCATGTCTGAATTTTTCTGATCTGATCTGATTTGAATAAAATAAGAATAAACAATAAGTAATAACTAACACAAAGACGAACAGAACCACACCTTATTCATTTTTCGGTTCAATAAGTTGTGTACATAGTTTCAGACGACACATTCTTGTACGCATCATATCTCAGTCAATTGGTTCTTTATTAGTCATTTTTTAGCATAAAATGCTTGGGTGACAGGAAAATGAAATTATAAATTAAATAGTCACGGTTGTAGTCACGGTCAGGACCGTGACTACACCCTTCGTAAATGCCGAAGTCAGGGCCAACGGTCAGAGGAGCGCTGACCACAATAGTCACGGTCATTACCGTGATTATGACCGTGACTACTTTCAAATTTTGAAAACAGTCACGGTCATAGTCACGGCTATGACCGTGACTATTCCGATTAAAGGCGGCTCTGACCGCCTCGCTGACATCGTCAATTACGAAGGGTTTAGTCACGGTCCTGACCGTGACTATGACCGTGACTAAACAATTATATAAAACAAACACTTAGCGTTTTTTTAAAAAATCCTACGCATCATATCTCAAACCCTAAACTACCTCTTCCTTCTCTCTTCCTTCTCTTCCAGTTTGCTTAGTGCCGCCGCCGTCGCCGTCGCCGCCTAGCATCTGCCGTCGCCGCCGTCGCCGCCTAGCATCCGCCGTTGCCGTCGTCTACAACCAGTAGTCCGCCGTCGTCCGCCGCCTTCCGTCGCCGCCCCTTCTTTTCTCAGTCAAGGTTATGTGTTCTTTTCATCTTATTTGCTAATATTTGATATAAAATCAAAAATGCATGATACTATACTCAAATGCATGATAAGATACATGATTTTTAGTTTCATATCATCTTGTAATGTTCAAAAGTTGTATGTATGATTTATTATATGCATGATTTGTAGTTTTGCATGGTAATATCGGTTTATATGTTTGGTATGCATGATAATTATGTTTAAATGATTTAGATTATTTTATGTTTAATATATGTTCATATGCATGATTAAAGTACTTATAAACTGTTTTTCAACAAACTTAATTTAAAAAAAAAATTAATTTCCGAATGTAATTTATGAAAATATTTGAACAAACTTATTAAATAAACTGTCTTTATTTTCTTGTTCATATATATTATATTCTTTTTTTATTTAAACCTTGCTCAATATGTATTCGAACTAATGCATGCTTATACAATTAGTACGATGTTTAATATATATGTTTAGTGTTTGATTTGCATGCCTCTCTATACATATGTATTACTTTAAATGTAATTTCCGAAAATATTTAATTTATGAAAATATTTTAAAAAAACTGTTTAAATAAATAGCCCCTCGTGTTAAACTTCCAAAAATAGGTTAACACGTTTAAATATAATTTCCGTAATATCCATTAACAAAATATTAAACATATAAATTTATTCCCGAAAAAAACTGGACGAAACACTGTTTTTTATAATAGTATAAGCATAAAAAATTATTTTTATTTTTTATATTATAAACTGTTAAATTATAATCTGTTTTTAGATAAACTATTTTTCCAAAAACTGTTTTTATACAAACAGTTTTTATATAAACTGTTTTTATAATTTATCTAAAAAAAACTGTTTTTATAAAAACTGTTTTTAAAAAAACTGTTAATTAAAAACTGTTTTATTAAACAGATTATTGTAAAAAATAGTTTTTATAAAAACTGTTTTAATAAAAAGTGTTTTTATAAAAACTGTTTTTATAAAAACTGTTTTTATAAAAACTGTTTTTATACAAACTGTTTTTTATATAAACTGTTTTTATAATTTATCTAAAAAAACTGTTTTTATAAAAACTGTTAATTAAAAAGTGTTTTATTAAACAGATTATTGTAAAAAATAGTTTTAATAAAATTTTTTTTAATAAAAACTGTTTTTATACAAACTGTTTTAATAAAAACTGTTTTTATAATTTATCTAAAAAAACTGTTTTTATAAAAATTGATATAAATAAACTGTTTTATATAAACTGTTTTATTAAACAGATTTTTGTAAAAAACAGTTTTTATAAAAACTGTTTTAAGAAAAAGTGTTTTTATAAAAACTGTTTTTATAAAATCTGTTTTTATAAAAACTGTTTTAATAAAAAGTGTTTTAAAAACTTGATTTAACAAACTGTTTTAAATTTATTTTAAAATGATATATCTAAAACATAAAAAATGATCTCCTCTCATGTAAACTTTGCAAAAAGTTTAACATGTTACCTCCAAGGGCAATTTATTGCCAAATTATAGAAGAACTTATTGTGAAAAAATATGGACCCCTCATATTAAACTAATAGATAGTTTAATATGCTATAGAAGAACTTATTATGAAAAAATATGGACCCCTAATATAGAAGAACTTATTATGAAAAAATATGGACCCCTCATGTTACCTCCAAGGGCATTTTTCACTATAATTTTTTATAGTGAAAAATAATAAATATACCCTAAACTTTGAAAGGGTGTGAGGTAAGCACCCCAAACTTGCATAAGTAATATAAACACCCCAAACTTTATATAAAGTTTGAGATATTTAAATTACATATGAAAGTTTGTGGTGCTCTTGTCACATCCCATCAAAGTTTGGGGTATTTTTATTATTTTTCCCTATAAAAATTTAATAAACTGTGTATAAGTTTAATATGAGTGGTTCAATAATTTCTTATAAACTCATCCTATAATTTATCAATGAGTTGACCCACTCGATCGAAGAATCGATCAGTTGGAGCTTGTCAATGAGTTGACCTAGTCAATTCTTAGATAAGCTCCAATCTGTGGATTCTTCTGGCTACGGCTTGAGTCATCGATGGTGTGGATCGTTGCGCTTACCGCTACACTAAAAGCAATCGCTGATAGTGTAGCACGCCCTTCCCCCTTTTATAGAACAGGCAAAGCGCCACGCGGTCCGATTGCACCGGCAGGCTGGCAGATTGCTGACCGCAGACCCGCGGCAGGCCCAACAATCTCCCCCCCAGCACCTGCCAGCCTACAACTGAGCAGCATGCTGTTGCCGGGGGTCGAACCCGTGACCTTTGGCTCTGATACCAATTGTGGATCGTTGCGCTTACCGCTACACTAAAAGCAATCGCTGATAGTGTAGCACGCCCTTCCCCCTTTTATAGAACAGGCAAAGCGCCACGCGGTCCGATTGCACCGGCAGGCTGGCAGATTGCTGACCGCAGACCCGCGGCAGGCCCAACAGATGGACTCTCCCAAACGCATGTACTGACATTATGTCGCTACATGTGATGTAGCCCATCCATGGTTCAAGGCGTAGCCTGAAGAATCGTCAGGATGGAGTTTATCAATGAATCGACTGGGTCAACTCATTGATGAGCTCCAACCGGTTGATTCTTCGGTCGACTGTGTCAACTCATTAATAATTATAGGATTTGTTTATTAGCAATTATTGGAACCTGATATTAAACTTATACCCAGTTTAATATGTTATATACATTGACAATAGACAATACTTACATAAAAATTTGATCTTCTATTATAAGCGTTCTAACAAAAAACAAAATAAATCAATATATTTTAGATGAGCAACGAACAATCGACCTCAGCTCCCCGCCCTAACCATGCGCCCATGTCCGAAGCGGAGCGCAACAACGAAGGAGCTGTTTGGGTGACCCCTGCAGAAGTTCTTTTGTAAGTAGTTATGAAGAAACCTTATTTTCAATAATTTTATATAATGTTAAATAATCTAACCAAATCTTATATCAATAAATACTATTAATTTTTTTAAGTGACGAACAAGTGTTCAAAGGCATCAAAAGCATAATCGGAGGACACTTTCTTGGCACTTGGGCCACGCTGTCGGATGTTGACCCCAAGGTTCGCGAACTATGGTGGAACCTGTTCAAGGTAAAAATAAATGAATGTTCCCTCCCTGATTGTATTGGCCTAATATATACCTGGTGATTAATTAATCCAATTTGTTTTAATAAAGGCTCGCTATCGTTGGACTCACGCAAACGGTGCCGATATTCTTAAAGCCTACAATGCTAGGATTTCGACCTGGCTTCGCGCCACTTTTAAACGTGCGCGAAAAAGTGGGAAAAAGCCTAGATGGGTTTCGGATGAAGTGTGGTCCAACCTTTGTCGCCACTGGTCTTCTGATCCGAAATTCTTGGCTAGAAGTGAATCCGGTAAGAAAAACCGGATGTCCGAGAAGGCCTTGGAGATGCAGTGGCACGGAGGTCGTAAATCTCAGAATGCCCATAAGGAAACTCTTGTAAGTGCTATTCAAAAAACCTTACAACATCACAATCCTTCATTATAAAAAATTTACTTAAGTCTTTTTCACACCATTTAGGCTGGTCCTGAGAAGAAGAGGGTTGATGTTCTCCGGCTCGTCAAGCATTGCTGGACGAAGCACGGCGAGGAATCTGAAGCCGATTTGCCACCCCGCCTCGCTGACTTCGAAGTATGTAACATCATATTTTGTTATTTAGTAACATTTCAAATCTAAGTATGTAGCATTTAAAAAATATTTTTGAAAATGCAGACGAAGTACAACGAATCCGTTGACAGGCAGCGTGCGGCACGAGGCTTGACCCAGGAGGATGACCTCGATTCCGATGCGGATGATGAGGCGGCCATTGAGGCGGCCGGGGTTTACAAGGGCCGGGTTCCGTGCTTGGGGTCCGAGGGGCAACGGATTTTGTATGATCGAAGCACCGGTGCTTCCTCTTCTCGGTCAAGGCGGGGAGAAGATCCTCGTATTGCTACACTGCAGCGTGAACTAGAGGAGCACGAACGGCGATGGGAGGAGCAGCGGAAAGCAGATGAGGCCACAAAAGCCCGGTTGGAGGAGATGGAACGGTTCATGCGTGCCGGATTCCAGCCTCCGCCACAGCCTTTTCCTCCCCCGTACGTATTCCACCCTGAGCAAACTCCTCAAGTTCAGCACATGGGCGGTATGGGATTTTTTCCCACCTCCGGATACGGTGGCATGCCGATGATCTCCCCGAATTTCGGATCTATGTCCTTTGACTTTGCGAGGTCATCCGGAGGAGGTAGTGGCACCCCGGGTCATGGATCCCGAGGAGCACCCCGAGGAGGACCCCGAGGAGCACCCCGAGGAGGAACCCGACCTGACCCCGAAGACCCCCCCGTGAACCCAGATGAGTTTCTTGTTGATGATGATGATGATGAAGAAGAAGAAGAAAATCCCAATTTTTATCATAATGGAGTCCCACGGGACATGTAATCATCATACATTTATTATTTGTTGTATTTCAAAACATTTAAAAGTTTGTCACAATATTTATTGAATTTGTTGTATGTCTTTACTCTTAAAATGTATTTATTTTAAAAAAAAATAGTATAATATTTTCAATAACTCATTTTTCAAAAAACATTTTTAAATTTAATTTGTAAACATCCGTATTTAAAAAAGTAATTTTTAAAAACATTTTAAAAAAAAAAACGAAAACTGGATTTAAAAAAAAAAAAAAAAAATTAGTCACGGCCTTATCTGTGACTATAATTAATCCGAAATTATTATTTTTTTAAATAAAAATCATAATTTTTTTTTCCAAAAAAACCAATTAGTCAGGGTCGACACCCGTGACTAATTTCAAAAATTTAAATTACCGCCGCGGGCGGTCTTTTAAAATTTTTGAAAATTAGAAAGATTAGTCACGGTCCAAAGCCGTGACTACTAATATTAATTTAAAAAAAACTTAGTCACGGCTTCTGACCGTGACTAATACGCCGGAGTGGGGTTCCGGCTAGTATAATAGTCACGGTCGGCGGCCATGACTATTCCGTGACTAAATTTAGTCACGGTTTGTTGGACGTGACTTCAATTTAGTCACGCCCGTTAAGTCACGGATTTAGTCACGGCCAGCGACCGTGACTACATCTGTTAGTCACGGAAAAATTGAACTGCTGTCCGTGACTAAGTCCGTGACTACACGCGTGTTTTTTTGTAGTGGTTGAGTAGATAATACTTTAACTTATTTTAGCATTAATACAATTATACAAATATGATATGCAGCATATATATGAATTAACATTACTACGTATTATAGTATTCTAAGTATAATAATCTCATACATACTATTGTAATATTAAGAAAGCTCATCGTGACCCACAAATATCCTCCTTGGTAGACAGAAATCTCAATTCAAAAACCAATTCTTTATTCTGTTAAGGTTCATGTGGTTAAACAAGACATAAGTTATTTAAAAAACATTGGTTGATGTGTACCTTTAATTTTAACCTTATTACCTTCAAATAATATCATAAAATGTTATATATCCTTTCTTATTTACAAATAATTTTCCTTTGATTTGTCATTTGTTAAGCTTTAATGTATCAATACGTTTTTCTAGAGCATTTATAGTTATTAAATCAAAATTATCTTTTCATTGCCTTAAATTAGAATTGGGATATAATAATAGATATAAATGTCAATATGTCATTGTGTTTTAGTATGTACGAATGGAACTCTTTGAATAAAAATTAGCTGCAGAGCCCTACACTAGCGAAAAAAATTCACCCCGCTACACTAACGAATTTTTTCCTATCCCGCTTAACAGCGGAATTGTTTTCACTCCCTACACTAATGAAAAAATTCGCCCCCCTTGACTCGAAATCCTGGATCCGTCCCTGCTTCCATAACAAGCTGAAACAAAAGCTTTTGTATAAGGTTTTGTACTAAGTTAATTATTATCTTATTGGAACATAATGTACTTTGAATAGTTAGAAAATTATGTAGAAATGAACATAATTGGAAATGCATATTGAAATCAAACCCAGAGATCGATGATATCTTAATGCTTTATTCATGATGAAGTTTAATCCAACTACGAGAGTTAAATCTACCAAAAGGTATGAGAAACGTATGAAAAGTATGAAAATATATGGCAGCGTAAGACAGTATACTCTTATTCCGAAGGACGAATCGCGGATCCCTTGGTAGGGTGTTTACAAGAAGTATTTAAGGACTTTAAGAGTCATTATTTCAGGAGGAATCTCATATAATAAATGCTAATTAATGAACTATATTCTTGCTCGAAATAGAACTCCTCTCATGCCTTGGATGTCAAGCATTAATTGTCTCCTTCTTGTTTCCAAACTCCGGACGAGTCATGTATGTTGCCAAATAACTATGCCAAATAACTGTTTGCCACGTAACCCGAGGGATATCCCGACCTCACTAGAACTCCGCCCAGGATCGAGGTCTGATGTGCAGCCCGGTCTGGCTGTGGGTTCCTATCGTGGGCCTACTCCCTATTTAGGCCTGGCGGCATATTCGAACATTAATCCCGTTTATGAGCTTGATCCCGTTTATGGACTAATCCTGTTAATTTAGGCTAATCCCGTTAAGGGTTCGATCCCGTTTATGGGCTAATCCTGTGAATTAGGCTAATCCCATTATGGGCTGAATTATGTAATTGGGCCATGGTCCGAATCCATGTCACCATCAATTCCCTTATCATTCTTCGAAATTTTTTGTGTACGAAGAAATATCATATGGTGTGGTTTTTTTTGTCCAAACTTTCATTCCAATAAAACGTATACATAAATATTGAGGCCAATACAAAGTTCACAAATCAAATGCAATTTCTTTCTCTATTAACTTCACGGTGCATTTGATTTTTTTACAATCACTATTTTTTTAATGAACAAAGAACTAGACAAAGTTGTGGTAGAGCTAGAATTAAGCACATAACAAGTGTAGAACTGTACGATATATGTCAAATACCTTGTGATTTGATGATATTAGTGTGATACTCTCAAAAAAGAGATAACGAGTTTGAATTCATCTCAATAAGATGTCAATATTATCATTGAACAAATACTATAAAAATTAGAGGTATATAAAAAAGGACCGTAGGGTATATATAACGCTATTAATAACTACTCTGTATATTATTATTCACGTATACAGACTAAAAATATAGTATGGTGAGAGATATGGTGGCATTAGGACTGGGGTGGGGCGGCGAGTGAAGTGCCACCGGTTTTAAGGGTATGCATTGGTAGCACTTGGCGAAAAGCCCAAAGGTGTCTACCTGTTTGATAAAATTGGAGATGTTAGCCCACCCTTCGAACCCAAACCCAACAATCAAAACCCAGCCCACAACAAAGATGTTCACTGCTTACATGACCGTCCAGCTTGGGAGAAAGAATGGAGGCTTTTCCGCAGCATTTTTTTTAGGCTTTTCCGCAGCATTCAGCACCCAAAAACGCATCACAATTATGAGCATAGTTGTAATTTTGTTTCCAAAACAAAATAAATATGGTTGGTTTGCTTGTTAATGAGCATGCATATAAATTGAGGAGTGTAGCTCAGAAACAAGCTTTTCTGATGGAACTTTATTCACCTGAACTCCAGATTTTCAAGGATTTGGTCGCAGGGAATGAGGCTAGTGTTGCAGATGTCATTTCCTAGCTACATCTACAAAAATCATCAGTCTTACGTCACATGACATCTGTGCTTCAGCCTATACTGGAGAAGGGAATTCTTGATCACTCTATCATACACAAGGCAATTGTGGAGTTTCTAAGCATTGCTAATCAGTCTTCTGCTGCTGATGTAATCCAGCAGTTATCAAGTGTAGATCTTGTATGAATGATGCACACCAGGGATGGATCCAGGATTGCAATTCTTTGTGTCAAGCATGGGAGTGAAAAGGAACTAGTCCATCACATTGATAAGAATCTTTTTAAAACAGAACTTTGCACCTCTGTTGTTGCAGCATCACCCTTGTTTTTCTTGTTTTCTATCTCCATTAATGAATGGCTTCAGTGCAGATCCGTCTTATTTTCTGTCTTAAATTTATTTAACATGCTGAGTTTTTTCATGTTTTCAGCAAGCCAACAGTGCTAACAAGAAATGTCATGTCAGCAAGGAAAAATGTGGAAGCATGCATAGGTGAAGCAAACTGCTTTTGCAGCTGATACTTGGCAGCTAGAAGACTTGTAGTATGAAAAATGAGTTGTTTTTTTTACCATTTAGAAGAGGGTCAGGAAGAAATGTATAGGCAGTATAGTAGTATAGTTGTTCCGTATAAATGGAATGAACACTCCTTTTTAATGAACAAAATATAAGTGCTTTTGTATGGGGGTGTTTCGTTGGTAGCTGATCAATCAATTTTTGACTATTTTGAGTTTTTGACATTGATTTGGCTTTTTCTTGGATCCATCAGCTAATAAGCCTAATAGGTGTGTATAGTAAAATGGCCTTTTCACTTGACTTTTGATCACAAACAGTTAAAATAGGAAAAGCCAAGAAACCTAGCTTTTAGATTTGGCCTTTCTGTTTCTTTTATAATATTCCCAATCTATCCATCTTTCTTTCACTTCTGCTCCCTCCGTAACATTCATATCTTCTCACTTTCCTTTTTTGGACGTAACATTTATATCTTCCCATTTCTAAATCTTCCCATCAGACCCTCAATAATTTAAAAAATAATACACTACTACACCTACTTTTTTTGGATTTATCCTTCATTCTATCACATTATTTCACCATATTCCCATCATACCCTCAATAATTCATACCCCATTTCACTATTCTTAATCTCACCCACTTTGGAAGTGGGAAGATATATGTGATACGGAGGGAGTATAAAATAACGCTCCACATCCCTTCTCTTTTTTATACTTGTAGTCTTGGAGAGTTTAAAATAACTTTTTCATAAAATGCCTACGTTTCATTTTAGAGTAGCTAAGTTTTTTCATTTTTATGAAAAAAGTGAAAAAATAAGAAGTTATTGTAATATAATCAAAAGTTACTATGTTACTTCAATCATGCCATTAATTTCAATAAGTTTAATCATATTTGACATTTTGTGCCTCACCGTATTGAGTTGGGTTCGATTTGCTGAGGTGCTCTAACTCTTTGACTGTCAATTTACACCACCTATTCAGGTTAAAGTGAAATCCAAATTGTAATCATCAACATTTATTAAATCACATATATTCCTTTTGTTCCATAAAATTCTTCTCACTCACTATTTTGGGATGTCTAAAAAAATCATCTCAGTTGTTTTGAGTTGTTTTTTACCCAAAACAACTCCCTTCTCATTTTTCTTTTCAGAACTACATGCTTATTTTCCAAAAATCTGCAGAAAAATTTGAACGAGGACTAACTAAACAGCCTTAAGCTTATTTTTAAACTACCAATTACGCCATATGAAAAATACTTTCCACTACTTTCCATTATTCCATGAGTCCATGACAACTTTGGCCCCATCTTTTCAATGACTTGTTCTGCTTCTTCCTTTGACACTCCTTTTTAAACACTGCAGGTGACTTTTCCACCAAATCCATTGCTTCCTTGAGAGTTGAGGCCTAAATCACTGATGCCTCGGACCTCTTTAATTAGCTTGATCTTTTGAGTAGCATCCTAAGACTCTGGCTTCAGCTCAAAAATTGTCTTTTCAGGCTTCTTTTCTTCCTTAGCTACTGCTATGGACCCTCCTTTGGATCAAATGTTGTGGGGTCATAATCGGAAAGAGTTGTAGTAGAAGGAGGTGAATGTGCAGCATGACCCCACCTCTTTCCTTTTCCGCACTATACAGAATACGTTGCCTTATGAGTTGGAGAGTAGGCAAACGATTATTTAACTTTGAAACCAGACTCATTAGACAATGTAGTAGATGACTGACAAGTTATTTCCATTTGTATTTGCTCTCATGCAGCAAATCACCACTGTTGAACAAAAAGAGCAACAAACAATTTATGCCATCATCATATGCTTGCAGATTTCAATTCTAAAATGAAACACTAATTTTAGACTATAATCAATATTTGACGCATGTTTCACGCATTGCACTCATTAAAATACAATAATCAATATTTCACAAATATTTTTTTTAGTAAATTAGTATCAAAATTAGTATGTATTATGTACGATTTAATAATGTAATTTTTAATTTTAATGGTTTTATGAATTGTAATTTTAATTATGTTATTTTCTTAAGTATTATTTGTATTCTGTTATTATGTGTTTTCCATTTGAAACTTTATTTATAATGTTTTGTTATTTAATTTTTTTTGCTCGGGTATATCAAATTTACAATTTAAATTTGTTATTCTAAAAATGGGTCAAAACTATAATAACCAAAAGTTTGGATCACTTTTGCCAAAAGAAAAAAATAATAAAAAGGGAAGATGGCGCATCCCATCTCTGCGCCAAATATGGCTTTAAAATTCAACCCCTCCACCATTTTAGTGAAATGGTGTAGCCGTGTAGGATTTGGTGTAAGTTTTGGAACAAAAAATGACAATTCCCCTATTTTGATGCAGAATTTGGTGATTGTTGGAGATGGCGTACGATGAAATGTGTCGGTATAGAGATTAGAAGATTGAAACCTAAATTCATAGGTTTGGAATTTTTTTATATTTTTATTAATTTCATTTCTAATTTTTATACTTTTTTAATTGAAATATTTATTTACTTTAAAAGGAAAACTTGTTTTATCTAGAAACACTTTCCTAATTTATTAAAAAAATGAATTCTCCAAGTGTAGAGATGTGGAGAGAGTTCCTCCAAAATTCAAGACAAAAATTAAAGAAATAGTACAAAGAGAAGCAAAATTTAAAATTTTGTTGCTATTCCCGAATGAATGGCAATTGTCCGGAATAATTTGAGATGAAATTTTATTGACCGTTGAAGATATGGAGGAAAGTCCCTTGCTTCCGAATATGATTTCTTAGATCGTGCGGGTATGATAATGTGCTTTTGAAAAAATTCGAAGTTTGACTCTAGTGGGTAGAGTTAGTAGTAGTCTTCGTCATCCTGGGGTGACTTTGCCTGACTCCTCGTGATCATTGGATTTGATCATCATTCAACTTCATAAAAAAAGTTTTTTCTCAAGGTGTTGAGCTACCGGTGGGCGTAACTCAACTGGTAGATAGAGAGTGCTACAAGGATAATTCTCGGGTTCGAATCCCGACAACTGCGATGAGAGGTTACTATATATGCTAAAAATGCTAGGGTCTTTGCAAGTACCAGGGCCAGAGACCCACTCTTTATTTGTCAGCTTGTGATTAAATTTACATTCTCCGATCTAACTGTTCGGTCGGTGTTGGGGTCCTCAGGGATGGAGTGTCATCTTTTTTTTTCCTCGCCTGCTTATTCTATTTGGAGACGACTAGAATGATAATGAAAACTGTTACAGGTTGTTTTTAGTCTGAGCCTGCACAGAGTTATCAAAAGCAATGTCCAGGACACATCATAGAGCTCATTATCAATGGGTGCATGCATTCCCAATAAGGATAGCCAATAATGCTGGAGCATTATTAACAAGGGTAGCAGAACCAAAATGTCATCCTTGCCTTGAGTTAATTTGTTTGCACTATCGATTTTAACTCATTCACCTTCATTAGAAACATCAGCAACACCAAAAATAGCAATACCATAAACATCAGTAGCATTACATAACTCAATAATATCAGGGGTGGCAATATTAGGCAACTCAACAGTAGGTAACTTAGTCATATCAGAAACAGCAGCAGCATTAGGAACCTCATCAATGACAGAGATTGTAATAACTTTAGGTGATTCAACAATACATAACCTCATCAATGTTCAGGTCCGAACATTCCTGGTCCGAGCACCGTCCGAACATCCCCATTTGGGGCCCTTCCCGGTGGAAGTGTTTTATGAAATTTTTTGAGCATGTTCCTCATCAAGTCTAGTTTGTCCATACCAAATTTCAGCTCAAAATTCGATCGGGAAGGCATTCAAATAATTTGTTGAAGTTGACTGCGTCAAAATATACATATAAAAAACGTAGTCAACTTCAAAAAATGATTTGAATGCCTTCCCGGTCGAGTTTTGAGCTGAAATTTGGTATGAACAAACTAGACTTGATGAGGAACATGCTCAAAAAATTGCCCCAAATGGCCATGTTCGGACGGCGTTCGGACAAAAACGTGCTGGACAGGATCATTTCTCACATAACTTATATCAATTTGATCAGGCCCCAAAGCCTAAAGTCATTATGGGCTTAGCCAAGTTGAATGGAGATCCCCAAGGTGTACAAATCATTTTTTTTCGAGCAATAGGAGTATAGGACCAATTTTTAACATCATGCCCAAAACGGGAGCATTTGGAACAAAAAAATGGGGGTTTTCATATCGAGACCGATTGAAAAAAGCTAGACTTATCATTATCAATCCAGATTTTTTGTGGCAACACCTGTACAAAACCGGGCTGGCCCGCCCGGCCCGCCCAACCCGCCCGCACAAATTAGCGGGCTTGGGCATATATATTTACCCACCGGCCCGGCCCGGCCCCGGCCCGCAACAACATATGGGCGGGCTTGGGTTAGGGTGTAGGCCCGTTCGGGCCGATAAGCCCGGCCCGCTACATTTAGTATATATACATATATATTTTTATATATACTAATTTATGTATTTATTTACATGTACACATGTATATTTTTATATTTACTAATTTATCCGTATACATATTTATAGTTTATTATGTTTAAATTTAAGTTTTTAGTTCTTAACAAATAGTCCAACCAATATAATATCTATTTTTGTACTTAACCATAATACTTTGTGCATGAATTTTAAATTTTAGATATAGTTTGTCATTATTATTTTTGTGTAAATATTTTTTGTGTATGTGATGAAAGGCCTATATACATTATAAGTGTATTAGCAATTTTTTAAATGTTGTAATATTATTTATAAAGTATTAAATAAATTAGGTAATTTTGAAAAAATTAAAGTTTTCCCGGGCCCGGCGGCCCGGTGGACTACCCGGCCTGCTCTTACGGGCGGGTATGGACATGGGGTTAGGCCCGTTTTTGCGGGCCGGGCCGGGCCCGCCCACACACGATGGGCAGAAAACTTATGAAAAGCCCGGCCCGAACCCGCTTTTGTGCAGGTCTAAGTAGTCTTTAGAGATATCAATCTTAATACAAACCCGGGCCAAAGATGGCCTATAGATCGATAGTTTTTTTTTAGGAAAAATAAAAACAATAATCTCAACTATTGCCGGTTGCCAATATTGACTATTTTTGTATAATCCCAACTATATGGACCGTTTGCCAATAGTGGCCAATGACCAGATATAACCTGCTTTAACAAGTGTAGTTTAAGCGTAAAAGTTAAAAGTTGAGATTATATGTAGAGATTACTTGTTATATCTCTTCTCTTCCACATTAGAAACTATAGAATTTTATTTATAGTCGTTCACTTCGGACCATTATTGGCGGAAGGTCTCTAAAGTTGGGATTATTCTGATTAAATCGATAGTTGGGATTATTATGAGCGGACCGACAATAGTTGAGATTATTACTATCAATTTTTCCTCTTTTTTTGTTTTTTTATCATTGAGGCCTTACACAAAAATATTTTATCTTCCAAATCTCAGATTGATAGCTCATCATTTTTCAGATCCTAAATCGATAAAATTCGTCATTGTTTCCGTGTAGGGGTGTAAATGAGCCAAGCTGCTCGCGAGCTGCTTGTGGATCGCTCGGAAAAAGCTCGACTCGAGTTCGGTCATATTAAGCTCGACTCGAGTTCGGCTCGACTCGAATAGTTAACAAGCTCTATTCAAGCCTATTTATTTTAGGTTCGTGGCTCGCGAGCCGGTTCGCGAGCTTTTGTGTCATATTTTATATATAATAAATATATATGTAATAATTATATATATACTTTTTTGAAATATATATTCTAATTTAAGACTATTCCATTTTTAATATTTATCATAGAGTATATTATGATAGTAATAATTTCAAAAATAATAACATGTGTGTAGTATTACTATTATGTACTCTTAATATTTATTGATAGTAAAATAAAGAATACAAATGTTAGTAAATTAGAGATAAACTAAAAATGAGAATGAATTAGTACACATATACTCCCTCCGTCCCCTTTTAAACGGGACGGGAGATGGTGACACGGGTTTGAAGAAAAGTGAGTTTCTGTGGTTGATATTAATTGATAAAGTAAGAATGATTTTGAGCCACACAAAGTTTACCAAATAGGGTATGGGACAATTAAATAGAGACGTCTCAATATGGTAAAACGGGAATTTTAAAAGGGGACGGGGGGAGTAATATTTTTAACTTGAGTTCGAGTATCTTATTCGAGTTCAAACCTACAAAAATTAATTAGCAAAACTTGACCTGAGCTCGAATCAAGCTCGAATGAAGCTCGAGCCGAGCTCGGCTCGAGATCGAACTCGAATTATTTAACTCGTCCAAGCTCGAGATCGAGCTCGAGCTCATGAATTCTTATCAAGCTCAAGCTCAAGCATACCCATGCTCGGGCTCGGCTCGGCTCGTTTGCACCCCTAATTCCGTGTAATCACACCTTACTTGTTACTTTAAAAATACTACGAATTACATCGGGAATATATATTTCATTGATTTTTTTTGTTAAACTTAATTATTTTGTTCTGTAGTTTTTTAACCCTTTCTGATTTACTTTTTTGAATTTTCAGGCAACTTTTGGTCAGGTAGACTTCGTATACCACGGCATTCTAGAGTCTAGACTATCATTAAATTTAATATGTTTGATAATATTGAAATATTAAATTAAATTTAGCAATTCTTTTTAATATATTTATCTCCCTCACACCACGCGTACTGTTCACTTTTTTTGAGTAGGACATGCTCTAATCATGTTCAAATTCCACACATCGCAATGTTTTTTTTTCAATAAGCAGAATTTTATTAAAAGTAAATAAAAAGAGTACAAAAAAATGAAGAAAGAAACAAAAGTGCAAAGAGTGATTAACCCAGCAAATCCCTATGATAAATCGCTAAGCTCCCCGTGGAAATGGACTGACTTGCCCAAAGAAGAGATGAAGCCCCCAAATTATCCAAAAGCTAATTGTGTAAGGACTAAGGAGAATGACCCTATTTGTCAGCCAATTTTTTAGCCTTAGGAAGTGGCTGAGTCCCATTCAATGTCAGCAACACGGTCAAGCAGCTTACGATCATAAAGTGTCAATTGAACAGGCGTAACTTCAAGATTGTTACCACCCAAATCATTAGGTTCCAAAACTACAGGCGTAGGAGAAACTAATCCATCCACTAATAGTTCAGAATGAGGCGAATAAGAAACTTGAAGAGGAGCAGTTTCAAGGACTTCCATCTCCTCCTTGGTTTCAAATGTTAAAGTCCCTTGTGAAAATTCCCGAATCACAGCAGCCCCCCTCGAAGTATTATCCGTTTCAAATTTGAGATCGGATTCATGATTTTGCACAGAGCACTGAACATCCTCAACGAGAACCAAATCAAGTGCATGATCTAAAGAATCTAATTGCTCAATATCAGCTTGAATTAAGACACTTGAAATGGAAAATGTAGTCTCACCAGAATGAGGAAAAGCCCGATCCAAGGTCAGAATCTCCAACTCTAAGTTATTACCCGCTTTAGCTGAAAGTTATCCCCAATAGCACGTTCAGTTTCCATTGTTCGTTTAGCAACGATTTCTTCCACCAAAACAATTGATTTTGTCAATCCTGTTAGAAAATTATTGAACCATACTCCTTTCCGCCATTCAGGTATAAACAAATTACCATGTCCATACTCAAATATGTGAATAAAGCCTCCAAAATAGTTTGCATCGTAGAGCATGCTAATAGATTTATTAAATTCCCACCTAGTACTGAAATTCCCTGGTAAAACTTTTAGCAAAGAATTCTTCAACCAAAGAGCTTTAGCCTGTGCACCAAAGAGCTATAGCAGATGTGATATAGTTCTTTATTTTTCAGAAATTCGCATAAGATTGCAATCAATAATAGTAAATTGAAAAAGTTTGCTTTCAATGGTAACCTCAAACCCATTTTGATTGCATCTCGAGAAAGGTTGTGTCCCCAGTTTGTGGAATCCAAAAATGATGACAAGCATTGGCATGTGCACCGGACTGAAAGTTGTACGGAGGCCCTTCAATAACGTCGATGGGTTGCCTTCTGAGGTCGCCGAACTTTAGCCTGTAGCTCTGTCGCGGCTGGAATTTCCGTTCGAATCT
Organism: Cuscuta epithymum; assembly: GCA_945859915.1. Lineage (NCBI taxonomy): Eukaryota > Viridiplantae > Streptophyta > Magnoliopsida > Solanales > Convolvulaceae > Cuscuta > Cuscuta epithymum. Next base: position 2,123,473 of record CAMAPF010000109.1, on the reverse strand, counting down.
CTGAGTCGGCAATCTACAGAGTCAGCAACCAAAACGCGATCTTTGCGAAAATTTCCCTAGCGATGATGTCCCGAAGCCCTCCAACCTTCATAGTAGCCAAAATTGTCCTTAACTCGCCGAGGCCTCCATCGGATGAGGGCCGATTCCTCTCCACGACGCAGAGAAAAACCGTCGATCTCTCCCCTCATCCCTCTTTTCCAAGAATAACATGCCTCTGTTTTATTGCTATCTTGATGCTCTTCAAAACTCATTCCACATCGCAATGCCTGTATATAAAAGTATATTTATAGTCACGAGTTTTATTTCAATGACATCTTAAGGAAATCCTCATATATTAAAGTCACCATATTCTATGGTCATATCTCTAAAAATACTTCAACATACCTGAATCAGTTAGATATTATAGTGATATTAATTTCTTCGAAACAAAGATAAATTACTATGAGTATAATGTCATAATCAATTAAGTATAAAAAATGAACATAAATTACTATGACAAAAATCAATTGGTGGTTCTCTTTTTCGGTTTATCAGTCATTTTTCACTGAATACGTAGCATTCAATTTCACGTGCTAGATTGTATAATTATCAAAAAAGTGAGCTTGATGTTACTTTTTGACTAAATTGATTGAAGTTACTGTATAAAACTGTTTTAACTATTTTCATATAATAATTTTTTCTTAATTCAATCAATTCAGTCGCTTCAACCAAAAACTCATCAATTTCAGGAGAATAGGCAGATTCACCCATTTTCAATGTTACCAAACAGGCACTTTGAAATTTAGAGATTAGTAATAATTATCTCAATGACTACGTGAAATTTAGGCTAATTTGTAGCATCTTATTTACTTGTAGGGAAAGCTTCTGGGCTATGTTTAAAAAACCGTCCTGACTCGACTGGGTTGACCCGGAACCCGGTGACCCAGACTAAAACTCGGTTTGATTAATTAAAAACCCAGAAATGGTAAGAAACCGGAAAATCCTAGCCGAGCCGGTAAAACGCGGTTCGAATATGGACCCGAAAACTGGTCTAGTATGGTTTGATTTGATATGAGCTATTCTCATCATAAACGGAATCAAAATGCCTCATATGGCCCTACGCTCCTACTCCATATTTATGTTGTGTAATGTGTACGTATGTAAAATTGAATCTTTAGAGATGAAAAACACATCTTTTCCCTGTAGCGAGAGTAACATGTACCAAGAACACCGAAGACTACAATCTCATTTTCCCTTTTCCGAGTCTTTCTCTGCTACAGAGAAGAGCAGAGAAGCTTGCTATCTCACTTTGTCTTTATGCAGCTTGCCTTTAAAATGTCTTTTCAATTCCTTAATCCAAAAGGTGGAATCTCCCACCCCAGGAGTCCCACACCGATCCGATAGGATGGTGAAGGAGTAAGTCATAGTGATTTAGTTAGCAAAGTGCCAGTAGGCCATACACTCGTACGCACCCGAGGTCCAGTCTTATTTCAGTTTATGTAAGCCTCACCCGGTCGCTGCGAGATTCGAACCTTAATCTATTGATCCAAATTTCCAACCATTGGACCAATGCCCACCTCAGCTCATTCGACCGGCTAGCAGTGCGGGTATGTCTTTTTCAATTTCTCTTGTTGAATATGTTGTTTTGTTGATGACTAACCATACAGGTGGAACGGCGGACAGAACCGCTCACAGTTCCTTAAGCGACAAAGGACAAAACTAGTTCATGTGCTTACGTGATATAATTTGTGATTTAATTGGTGCACTCTTGGATTAATATGTGTGTACGTAATATAGCTTTTCATGCATGACCAAATTGACACCCACTTAAGTAATTGTGCTTTTAACTTTATAAAAAGTAATTGTGCTTTTTACTTTATGGAAAGTAATCTTGACTTGCTTGTAATATAAAGATAGTTGGCTTGAATTAATATATTTGCACCTACTTAATTATCTTTCGTATTTGGGTGCATGATTTATTTGGTTACTAGCTAATATACTTTCTTTATGTGAGCCCAATTCAAAAAGACCACTTTCTTAATCAAGATTATTATAATAAGGCAAGAATATATTTTTAGTGCATGACTTGTTAGAAATATATGTTCTGGCCGTTGCATCCTTTCTCATATGGAATGATTTCCTACCTTTTTGAAAGTTGACCAAAGCTTGCTCTCTTTGATAATTAATTCAAAATACTTACACGTGATTTGAATGGGCAATTCGTGACTATGTTGCTACCTTGAATATATGAATATTAAATGTTGGATATTTTAATGCCTTATATATTGAGCTCGGATATGGGAAATATTATGAAAGGAAAGCAATTCAAAATATCAAGGCAAGTCCCAAAATTAGAAGATCAACTATTCAAGGAAGGATGCTAAAACGGTCTGCCAAGACAGCCTATATAAACGAAGCAGCCAAAGGCAAATAGGGTGTGCTTGACCGAGAAAATATCAAGAGAAACACTCAAGAGAAATACCAAGTTCAAGGCGCCAGAAACTGCCCACACGGAGTTCTAGATAGAGTTTTCTTTTCCCTTTCATATTGTACTTGGAATATTGAGGCTTAATTGGCTAGAGTAGCTGCCTCGGGTTAAGTGTGTGTGAGAGCTTTGTGATAAAGCTGAGAGGCTCTCTACCCGCAAGGTAGAGATGCATAACTCTTCCTAGAGAGGATAGAGTTGGGGAGGCTCAAGGGTAGATTAGGAGAATCACTCTTGTAACTCTTTCAAAGGCTTGTTTAGTGAAGTTGTTTAAAATTCCTCCGAGGGAGGTCGAGGTTTTTTAATCCCTTTGAGCCAAGGGATTTTTCCTCGTTAAATTCTTGTGCACTTTACTATTTCGCAATTCCCTTTATCCCACACTAGAACTCGGCGAAAAACTGCCACGGTTCCACACACACACAATTCACCCCCCCTCTTGTGTTGCTAACCGTTTTCATCAATTGGTATCAGAGCCGGTCTTCACCACATAGAGGCTAATACCTTGGGAAGAGATCCGGCAAAATGAACACGGTTGACCGATTGGAAGAAGGGTACTCGACTCAACGACCACCATTGTTCAATGGCAAATACTATCAATTTTGGAAGAGTCGGATGGAAAACTTTATCAAGGCCGATAACTACCAGGTTTGGAATGTAATTGAAAGTGGTGATAATGCCATCACAAAGAGAAACGCCGAAGGTAATGTTGTTCCTAAACCTAAAGTTGAATATACTTCTGAAGATTATGAGAAACTCGAGCATAATGCCCAAGCCCTTAAATATCTAATTTGCGGTCTTGGTCCTGCCGAACACAATCGGGTTCTAGGATGCAAGACTGCAAAACAAATGTGGGATTTGCTCGAGGTCACTCATGAGGGAACCTCACGTGTAAAAAAATCTAAGATTGACATATTCATGCGTAATTACGAATTATTCGTAATGAAGCCAAAAGAGTCAATTAAGGATATGATTACACGCTTTACTAACATTATCAATGAGCTTTCAGCCCTTGGAAGAGAAATTACCGTGGAAGATCAAGTGAGAAAGATTTTGAGAAGCCTGCCCCAAGTGTGGAAGCCTAAGACCACGGCTATTGAAGAAGCAAAGGATCTATCCACCATGACGCTTGAAGACTTGACTGGATCACTCTTGACATATGAACTAGGTCTTCAAGAAGAACAAGATGCCGAGAGTGCTAGACGAGAAAGAGGAATAGCTCTAAAGGCTCGAGAAGAAGAAGAGGAATCCGAGAGTGAATCGGATGATGAGATGAGCATGTTTGCAAAACAATTTGGGAGGATGTACCGAAAGTTCAAGAACAACCGTATCAAACAAGGTAAAAAGGACACTCAATCTTTTAATAACCAAGGCTGTTTTGTTTGTAGTTCCTTTGAGCACAGGGCTAAAGACTGCCCACAAAAGAAAAATGACCGGAACTGCGACAAGAACAAGTCCAGTTCCAACCGGAGGTTCAGCAAAGACAAAGGGTTCAAGAGAGATCTAAAAAGGGCCATGATGGCAGCATGGGGAGACTCTTCCGATGACGAAGGAGAAGAGAGTGATAAGAACTCAAACCATGCGGGTCTATGTCTTATGGCACTCTCCGACGAGGAATCCGACCAAGAAAGCTTTGAGGTAAACTTTGAAAATTTTCTATCCAAGTTTGACTCTCTATCCAAAACCAAAACTCGGAAGATTTTTAAAAGATTGACTATTGAGCTTAATGAAAGCCTTTCCGAAAACGATCATCTTAAATCACGTGTCACTGAGCTTGAGTCTAAACTCGAGGAACCCACGAGAGCCAAAATAAGGCTTGAAACAAAAGTGGGAGAGTTAATAGATGAAAGGCTTAAGTACAGTGAAGTGGTTCTAGAACAAGATCAAATTATTTGTTCTCTTAAGCTCGATAGTATGAACAAACAAGTTGATCATGATGAAAAGCTTCTCTCAAAAATACCGAGTGTTGGTTGTTTAATTGATCATCTTCATCGTCTTGTTGCCGAGTGCACTGATTTTAAAAATAGACCGGAATATCAATCATATAGTGCAACGAACAAAACCAGGTCTAGACATCATTCTGGAACTGGTCCCTCTCAGCACAATAAGAAAGTAAACGAGACTGCAGGTCTCGGATATGTTCCAAAGGATATTCGAGCTAATCAAAAATCAAATTTTCAGAACCAACCCTTTAAGGATAATAGAACCCGAGGACAACCCAGTTCTAGACCATATCAACAGCCACCTAGAACTGGACCAAACTGGTTCGATAGACTTGTTCAGAGGCACAAAAACGGTTATGGACAAACGCCTAACCGAACTTTTCATAAAAGAACAAGAGGCTTTTATGGTAAATGGAAACCTAAATACGTTGATACTTATGACAACCGGGTTTGCATGCATTGTGGCAAAATCGGTCATCTACGGTATCAATGTCACTCTCGGCAAAAGACTTTAGAAAGATGTTATGATCATGTTAGATATTCCTCAAACAATTACAAAATGGAACCCAAGCAAGTCTGGGTTCCACGCGCTAACCCTTAATCCTGGAACAGCGCCGAGTGAGGGAGAACAATCACTGGTTCCTTGACAGTGGTTGTTCTAAGCACATGACAGGAGACAAATCTTTATTCCTCTCACTACGGCCATTTAGCGGTGGAAAGGTGACATTTGGAGACAACGGCAAAGGAGAGATCATAGCCGTGGGCAAAGTCGGAAAGTCACCTAGCCATGCTATCGATAATGTATTTTTAGTCAAGGGTTTGAAATTTAATTTACTAAGTATTTCTCAATTTTGCGATCGAGGTAATAGTGTTGTTTTTGATCATAACGTTTGTCGCATTGTTAATAACGAATCACAACAAGTTATACTTGAAGGCAAGAGGCTCGAAAATACATATAAAGTAGATCTTGATTCATTGCCTAATATTAGTATGACCTGTTTGAGCGTTATTGATAACGATCCTTTGCTATGGCATAAAAGGCTTGGACACGCTAGTTTTTCATTAATAAATAAACTTAAAAATAATGATTTAGTTATTGGACTGCCCAATATGAAATTTTCAATTGACCATGTTTGCTCGGCTTGTGCCACCGGAAAACAATCTTGATCATCCTTTAAAACAAAGAATTTGGTGAGCACAAGCAAGCCCATAGAACTAATACACATGGATTTGTGTGGTCCAATGTCAGTCCGTAGCCGAGGAAACAAAGAATATGTTCTGGTTATTGTTGATGACTTTTCAAGATTTACATGGACTATCTTTCTTGCTAGCAAGAAAGATACTTTTAATGAGTTTGCTATTTTTGTAAGGAAAATTGAGCATCAAACAGGTCTACGACTAATCAAGATCCGATCGGATCATGGAACTGAGTTTGACAATTCTCTCTTCGATGCCTTCTGCAAAGAACGAGGGATAGACCACAACTTTTCCGCACCTAGAACTCCACAACAGAACGGAGTGGTAGAACGGAAGAATAGAACTCTGGAGGACATGACTAGAACTATGCTTATTTCCAGCGGTCTAGCTAGGAGTTTTTGGGCAGAGGCTCTAAACACAGCATGCTACATCATTAATCGAGCCATGATACGTCCACTCCTAGGGAAAACACCCTACGAACTGCTCAAGGGGAGGAAGCCCAACATAAGTCATCTAAGAACTTTTGGGTGCAAATGTTTCGTCCACAATAATGGGAAAGACAACATCGGCAAGTTTGATGCTAGAAGTGACGAGGCAATCTTTCTAGGATATTCCCCACATAGCAAGGCCTACAAAGTTCTAAACAAACGCACACAATGTGTGGAGGAAAGCATTCATGTAATCTTTGATGAAACACTTGCCCCAAAATCAATCCAAGCCGATGATGGTGAGCTAGGGATCACTCGCAAGAAATCACAATCTCAAGGAGATGAAGAAACTGACAATCAAACTGGTGAACCACCTCTAACAAATGAAAATGAACAATCTGAAACTGAAGAAGAACCTGGACAGAACACTGACACTGGACCTGTAGAACCGGTAGAACCAGTTTCAGATACTCTCAACAACTTGGTGGACCAACCCAACGCTCCTAGGGGTTGGAAGCTTCATAGATCACATCCGCTGGATAATCTCCTCACCGATCTAAATCAGGGAGTAACAACTAGATCTTAACTTAAAAACTTTTGTGCTTTCTCTGCTTATTTATCTCTTATAGAACCGGAGAACCATGAAGTGGCTCTCTCCGACACTGACTGGGTTCTAGCCATGCAGGAAGAACTAAATCAGTTTGAAAGAAATAAGGTGTGGCATCTAGAACCGAGACCCAAGAACAAGACCGTGATAGGTCTCAAGTGGGTATTCAAGAACAAGCTTGATGAACATGGCCAAATTACAAGAAACAAAGCTAGGCTGGTTGTCAAAGGCTATAACCAACAAGAAGGAATAGATTTCAACGAAACATTTGCACCGGTGGCAAGACTAGAAGCAATCCGAATGCTCATAGCATTTGCGGCTCATATGGGTTTCACCCTCCACCAAATGGATGTCAAGACGGCCTTCTTGAATGGATATCTAAAGGAAGAGGTATATGTAGAACAACCACCGGGCTTTGAAAATCAAGATTTTCCTAATCATGTTTTCAAATTAGATAAAGCACTTTATGGCCTCAAACAAGCACCTCGTGCTTGGTATGAACGCCTATCTAAATTTCTTTTGGAAAATGGTTTTGAAAGAGGAAAAATAGATAAAACTCTTTTTCTAAAAATAAAAGATCAAGCCCTATTGGTTGTTCAAGTTTATGTTGATGATATTATTTTTTGTGCTACTAACGATTCTCTTTGTGATGAATTCTCTAATCTTATGAGTTCCGAATTTGAGATGAGTATGATGGGGGAACTTAATTTCTTCCTTGGCCTACAAATCAAGCAATCAAGCAAAGGAACTCAAATATCTCAACAAAAGTACCTCAAGGAACTCCTAAAGAAGTACGGAATGAGTGAAGGCAAAACCATGACTACACCTATGGGAACAAATGATAGGCTGGATGCGGATGAACAAGGAAAGAGCATAGACCAAAAGATGTATCGAGGAATGATTGGGTCCCTACTGTACCTCACTGCCAGTAGACCTGACATTGTTTTCAGCGTAGGTCTATGTGCGCGGTTCCAGGCCAATCCCAAAGAATCTCACCTCAAGGCTGTGAAAAGGATCCTCAAATATCTCAAAGGAACTGCTGATTTATGCCTATGGTATCCTCGTAATGAGTATTTTGAACTAATTGCATATTCAGATTCTGACTTTGCAGGTGATTTATTACATAGAAAAAGTACGTCTGGAACTGCTCATTTCCTGGGTCCATGTCTAGTTTCATGGAGTTCTAAGAAACAAAACTCAGTAGCACTCTCAACAGCGGAGGCTGAGTACGTAGCTGCTGCATCATGCTGCTCTCAATCACTGTGGATCATGCAACAGTTAAGCGACTACGGAGTTGATCTAAAATGCACACCAATTATGTGTGATAATACAAGTGCTATTAGCATCTCAAAGGATCCAGTCATGCATTCTCGGACAAAACATATTCATATACGACATCACTTTCTGAGAGATTGTGTGGAAAAGGGACTAGTCCGGCTCGAGTATTGCAACACCGACAAGCAAATTGCCGACATCTTTACCAAGCCTCTGGGAAGAGAAAGGTTTGAACTAATTAGACTGGAACTCGGTCTAATTAATTCCTAAATTATTTGTTCTACTTCTTATTTCCTAAATAATGGGAATCACTGGAACTAATCTCTTTTACTAGTTGCGAAGAAAGCATGCGGGACCTTCCGGCCTCATCTGAGGGGGAAAAATTGATATTTGATTTGGGCATTTTTATTATTATTCCTTTTGTTGAATGACAAAAGGGGGAAAAATCAGGTGCAAAAAAAAAAAAAAAAAAAGTCTCTTTTCTGCAGAGACACCATTATGATGGCACCTAATGTTTGTCATCAACAAAAAGGGGGAATTTGTTGAATATGTTGTTTTGTTGATGACTAACCATACAGGTGGAACGGCGGACAGAACCGCTCACAGTTCCTTAAGCGACAAAGGACAAAACTAGTTCATGTGCTTACGTGATATAATTTGTGATTTAATTGGTGCACTCTTGGATTAATATGTGTGTACGTAATATAGCTTTTCATGCATGACCAAATTGACACCCACTTAAGTAATTGTGCTTTTAACTTTATAAAAAGTAATTGTGCTTTTTACTTTATGGAAAGTAATCTTGACTTGCTTGTAATATAAAGATAGTTGGCTTGAATTAATATATTTGCACCTACTTAATTATCTTTCGTATTTGGGTGCATGATTTATTTGGTTACTAGCTAATATACTTTCTTTATGTGAGCCCAATTCAAAAAGACCACTTTCTTAATCAAGATTATTATAATAAGGCAAGAATATATTTTTAGTGCATGACTTGTTAGAAATATATGTTCTGGCCGTTGCATCCTTTCTCATATGGAATGATTTCCTACCTTTTTGAAAGTTGACCAAAGCTTGCTCTCTTTGATAATTAATTCAAAATACTTACACGTGATTTGAATGGGCAATTCGTGACTATGTTGCTACCTTGAATATATGAATATTAAATGTTGGATATTTTAATGCCTTATATATTGAGCTCGGATATGGGAAATATTATGAAAGGAAAGCAATTCAAAATATCAAGGCAAGTCCCAAAATTAGAAGATCAACTATTCAAGGAAGGATGCTAAAACGGTCTGCCAAGACAGCCTATATAAACGAAGCAGCCAAAGGCAAATAGAGTGTGCTTGACCGAGAAAATATCAAGAGAAACACTCAAGAGAAATACCAAGTTCAAGGCGCCAGAAACTGCCCACACGGAGTTCTAGATAGAGTTTTCTTTTCCCTTTCATATTGTACTTGGAATATTGAGGCTTAATTGGCTAGAGTAGCTGCCTCGGGTTAAGTGTGTGTGAGAGCTTTGTGATAAAGCTGAGAGGCTCTCTACCCGCAAGGTAGAGATGCATAACTCTTCCTAGAGAGGATAGAGTTGGGGAGGCTCAAGGGTAGATTAGGAGAATCACTCTTGTAACTCTTTCAAAGGCTTGTTTAGTGAAGTTGTTTAAAATTCCTCCGAGGGAGGTCGAGGTTTTTTAATCCCTTTGAGCCAAGGGATTTTTCCTCGTTAAATTCTTGTGCACTTTATTATTTCGCAATTCCCTTTATCCCACACTAGAACTCGGCGAAAAACTGCCACGGTTCCACACACACAATTCACCCCCCTCTTGTGTTGCTAACCGTTTTCATCATCCGCACATATGGATACTACTCCGTATAAGTTATTGTCAAATTCCGCATCTAAGCTGAGCTGTTCTATTCAAATTACAGTTTCAAAGTCTCCTTTAAGAAAATCCTAGGATGCTTTCTCTTTTACTTTCCCTTAAATCCTGGGAAAAAATCTTTTAATTCTATATACCCAGATATGCGATATATCTTGTCTTCATCACACCCAGATTGATTCTCTACCAAGACAAGAAGACGAAGAGGTCGAAACAGAGTGTTCAATCAGTCACAGATCTCAGGAATGAGCTGAGGTGGGCACTGCTTTATTTAATTCCTTTTCATTTATTATATTATATTTTAATTTTTACCCCCTTCTTTTTTTGCAGGATATTTTAATTCCTGGGCAGTTGTTTTGGATCTGGGGTCATATACTCAGATTACAGAGTATATATTTGGATCAGAAAAAAGCCAAGCTAGCTAGTTGCTTCTTCTTTCTTCTTCTAGAATAATAATATGTGTGCTCAAAAGCAAGCAGAAGAGCCAATAATAGCCGCCCCAAACACCATTGAAGGAGAAGAGAAGTCTGATCATGAAGGTTTCAGTGTGAAGAGCTTTCTCTGGCATGGCGGCTCTGCTTGGGATGCTTGGTTCAGCTGCGCTTCCAATCAAGTACTTGCACCCCCACCATACCACACAACTCCTTCACCTATGTTAGCACGGAAAACGAGAAACGAGAACATCATCTTTTACTCGAAAAAACAATCGTTTTGAGAGTTTCGAAAGAGTTTCTCGAGGCGTAGCTAGGAGCCAACCTAGGCTCCAGTCCACTATCGAATTTTAAAAATGTCTATATATTTATTGTAAAAATTGCGTGTAAATTTTTTCAAGATAACTATTTGTACTGGCCCAATCCGGTCTAGCGTCCTAGCTCCGCGCGTGTACAATTACAAGCATTGATTAAATTGATGGCATGTTTCTTTAATGTCAGGTAGCACAAGTGCTTTTGACACTGCCATATTCGTTTTCCCAGCTGGGAATCGCGTCGGGCGTGGTGTTCCAAATCTTCTACGGCGTGGTGGGCAGCTGGACGGCGTACCTTATCAGCGTCCTCTACGTTGAGTATATAAGCAGGAGGGAGAAAGAAGGTGTCACCTTCAACAACCATGTCATTCAGGTCAGCCATTGATCATTAGTGATGAAGTGTTAGTTGACTTCAATTTTTGAAATGTTTGACTTATAATTGCCTCAAACTATGATGTGGTATTATTAATGACGTACATAACCCCATCAAAGTACAATTTCATTGCAGAATAAATGAAAAAAGATTACTATTTTTATACAATTTAGAGAAGTTGATAAATTTACTTGCATTTCAAAAATTATAATCGTTTGGTGGCACGAAAAATTATACTGCTGAAATTATGAAAGAATTTAATTTCATAATTTACTGCTGAAATTTATGAAGTTCTGACTGAAATGGCTGCATTGGCTGATTCTGCTGATTCAAGAAAAAAATATTTTTGAAATATATTTTATTAATAAAATAAAGAAAAAATTATATGTAAAAATAGCTAAAATGGTCATCTACAGTAATTTCAACCAATACAGTCATAAAAGTAACTATAACCTTACTTTTTCTACTTATTACACAATTCAGCACGCGAAAGCAAAAGTTACGTGTTTGGTGAAATGGCTTCTAAGACACATGATGCTCATGTCTAAATTTGTTTTACAGAGTATCATGTGCATGATTAAATATAAAATAAGAGAGTGTGACACATTTTTGAAATCGCATGGGCTAAATTATTTTTATACTTATAGCATAACAAATTTTGATGGATTAAACTCTAATTGAACATAATTATGGTCGTAATCGTATGTTGAGAATCGTACACGGTAAGTTATTGCCACTGAAAAAGAGTAAAGGTAATATATACAAGTAAAAACATGACAAGAAATAAAAAATAACTTTGTTCAATGAGAAAGATTCAAGAAGTCATCAAGTATTCATTAATATCAACAAATAATCCAAGTTATCTGCTTTCCCATTGGAAAAAATATATGCAATGTCTTTTAGAGTATGTTGTTGCAATTCAGTCAAAGTAATTTTAATTTTATATTTTTGTTATTATGTAATTCATTACGTAAGCTAAAAAATTATATGCCTAATGAAAATGTTTGCTCATAAAATAACAATAACAGTTATCAAATGTGCTCTGAAATTTGTACTTTGAAATTTAGCCCAGTGAAATAACTTCGCTTTTTTCACCATAATATTTCGACAACACTTGTACAATTCAACAAGAAAAATAATTTTAATCTTATATTTTATTATTACGCAAGTCAAAAGTTACCTGTCTGGCTACGGACAATAACTTCACCAGAATATTTCTATTAAAATACGAACAATAATATCCATAAATACCCATATCTTCGTGTCTTGGTCAAGCCTAAACTTGGTGCCATTTACTGTAGTGGTTTGAAGTTCTAGATGGGTTACTTGGACGCTACTGGAAAGCGGTGGGGCTAATCTTCAACTGCACCTTTCTTCTGTTTGGTTCTGTGATTCAACTCATAGCATGCGCTAGGTATGGACTAGCGGACCGCTATCTCTCCGTTTGTCTAATTGTGAAATCGCACAAGTAACCACTCCATCCGTCCCATTTTGGTTGTCCTACTCTCCTTTTTTGGGTGGTCCCAAAATGAATGTCTTGTTTCCTTTTTGGATCAAATATGTGGTTCTTATCAATTCACTTTATTCTACTCAAATCTCAACCACAACTTTTACTTTTCAACCACTTTATTAATAATCGTGCCAAATTGAAAGTGGACAACCATTATGGGACGGAGGTAGTACTTGATCTAATTGGGTGCACTTAAATGCACAAATGATATTTTAGTCAGTGATAATGATGCATTTTTTGTACAACTTTTCTTGGTGAAGCACATTAGTAAAATTGTTTTAAGTTTCTACGCGGCAAAATACCATTCAATTTTTTTGAGTGATAATGTCAAATAACCATTCAAAAGTAATTACCGTGAGCCCGTTCGGTAATCCAAAATGGGATGTATTGATTGATTTTGCTGAAATTTATTAAATGGCTATATTGGCTAATCCTGTTGATTTGTGGAAAAAAATATTTAAAATATATTTTATTAATAAAATAAAGAAAAAAATTACATGAAAAAATAACTAAAATGGTCTTCTACACTAACTTCAGCCAATACAGCCAGAAAAGTAACTTTATTCTTACCATTTCGCTAATTATTAAACATCAAAAGTTACGTGTTTGATGAAAAACTGGCTGATAAACCTGATAATCCTAAAATCATGGTTACCACACAGGCTCTGTATGTAGTTGCTTCATTTCACAAATTTCAAACACCAAAATGTTGAGATACCATTAATGCATAATACTCAATCTTTTAAATTAATAATTGAAACGTTGTAAGTGTGGATAACTATTATTGACAGCAACATTTACTACATAAATGATGCATTGGACAAGAGGACATGGACATACATATTTGGAGCATGCTGCGCAACCACAGTTTTTATTCCTTCTTTCCACAACTTCCGGATTTGGTCCTTTTTTGGCCTCGGAATGACCACCTATACAGCTTGGTATCTCACCATTGCCGCTATTGCTCACGGACAAGTAATATTATTAATTAAATAATAATAATACTATTTCAAAACACTTCATTCTAGCTATTAATTAACTTTGTTACTGTGTTAATTAACAAGGTTGAAGGTGTTAAACACTCTGCTCCAACAAAGCTTATGTTGTATTTTACCGGAGCCACCAACATTCTGTACACCTTTGGGGGTCACGCAGTTACTGTGTACGTTTTTTTACTTGCATCTTCGTAGGGGCGTATTCCGATTCACGGAGTATATATTAAGCCGAATCGGTACATTAAAAATGAAATTTAAGGTGTTCTAAGACTTTGGAAGTATAAAAGTTCATCAAAAGCTTCAATATTGATAGTATAACGAAATGTGGAAGGAAGGGGTGGACGGTTGACCCTGTCCCAGCCCGGTCCCCATCCCGGAGGCGGTCCCGATCGTTGGTAGGGGAAGCTCCGGTCTGACCCGGTTAAATCCGGGTCTTGATCGGTTCTGGGTAGTCGGGCGGTTTGGTCCCGGTCCCGAATCGGACCCGGTTCCATTCAATTTTTCACATTATTGAGAATATTACACTCATCATAATATTATCTCACATCATTTGTACTGTTTCCTACCATTAGACATGTATACGTGGGTACCATGCTTTGCATGGCCCATGCATTATTCTCCCACATTATCATTGTAATGCATTGTGTTATATATAGCATCTTACGGATGCATAATAAAAAGACACGAAGTATTTTCCCTTTTCTCCATGAGTTTATATGCTCTCAAAACCAGTTCATATTTCTATCATTAGTCTTTAATTTTAACATGGTATCAGAGCCAAAACCTGGAAGTCACAATATTGGTTAATTGTTTTTTGAAAGCTCATCTCTCTTTATTTTTGCTCATACCAACGTGAGGGATTGGATATGTCGTCTCACATTCGCACTTGGATAATTGATTCCGGTGCAAGTGAACATATCACTTGTGATAGTGCAAATCTTTTCAACTATTCTACTCACTTATCTGAAACAACAGTAAAAATTCCAAATGGCGAATCAGTTCCGATTTCCGCCATCGGTAGCCTCTATCTGTCCAACGGGTTCTACCTTCGTCGCGTTCTTTACGTCCCACAATTTCAATGCAACTTGCTCTCCGCTAGCCGCCTCACAAATGACTTAAACTGTACACTCACGTTTTTCTCAGATTTCTGTATATTTCAGGATTTATCCTCCCAAAAGCTAATCGGTAAAGGTGAATTTCATAATGGTCTCTACTACCTAGAATTACCTAGAAGTGAAGGGATGGCAATGACAGCTACTCTCGATTCTGCTTTGTGGCACCAGCGTCTCGGACATGCTTCAAATGGAAAGTTACAACATATTCCATTTCTCAAGGACGTGCAACAAAATGATACCTTTTGTGATCCCTGCTTACGAGCTAAACAAACTCGTCTGCCTTTCCCCAAGAGTACAAGTAAGACTACTCGTTGTTTTGAATTAATACACTGTGACATATGGGGAAGTTATAGGTGTGACTCGACTTCGGGGGCACGATATTTCTTGTCCATCGTTGATGATTTTACCAGGGGAGTTTGGGTATATCTTATGAAAAACAAGTCTGAAGTATGTCAAAATTTGATGCATTTTTGCAATATGGTTGAAAATCAATTTGAGAGGAAAGTTAAACGTATACGTTCAGATAATGGAATGGAATTTCAAACCAATATTTTATCTGAATATTATACACGGTGTGGAATCATTTTGGAAACTTCATGCACAGATACCCCCCAACAAAATGGAGTCGTGGAGCGTAAGCATAGACATATCTTGGAGGTTGCTAGGGCTCTACGCTTTCAATCCGGATTACCTATTGATTTTTGGGGAGAGTGCATCCTTACTGCAGTTTACATTATTAACCGGCTGCCGTCACCCATTATTTTAAATAAAAGCCCTTATGAAATGTTATTTGGGAAAGAACCGTACTATAAACATCTACGCGTTTTTGGGTGTTTGGTGTATGCACACGACAACAAACGCAAAGATAAATTTAGTGAGAGGGGGAGCCCTTGTGTATTTCTTGGATACCCTTATGGTCAAAAGGCATACAAAGTGTTTGATTTGCTGAAACAAAAAATCTACACCTCTAGAGATGTGACCTTTATTGAAAAGGAATTCCCTTTTAAAATGATAAATCAAGAAGGGCTTGATTTTGGGGATATAATAAACCGTGTATGCCAAAGAATCATCGGTCATAGCAGTACATATACGTCGGCAGATTACCGCACCAGTCGGTCGGAGATTGAGAACATCCCTCGTCGATCGAGCTACCAGCCAGAAAATTCACCAAATTTGGAGCCAGTCGACAGTCTGGAGGGCATCTGCGGCTATCCTCCCGCAGAGGAGTACACGCATGGCCCCCAGCAACATCCAGGAAATCACCTTTCAAATGGTACTTGTGCTCCAGTCTGCAGGTCGTCACATGGTGAGTTAGGTACGCGAAACAGTAAACGCAGGGATAAGGATGCAGATGACGGGCCAGGTTCTCATCCGTCCGACATCAGGCCCCTCCAAATATGGACAGAACTACGAGTCCTGGTCTTAGAGATAATTCATGCAGAGAAGGCGAGGACGTAGTGGGTGGGCCAGGCTCCCGTCCACTCTTACCCACCAGGCAGCAGCATCGTTCAATTACACATGGAACGGACCTTTTAGAACATGCAGATTGTGAGCACCGGCTGCAAAATCCTTGGCAACCTAACAATTATATACACGAAGAACAAATTCTGGAACCACCTTTGAATAATGACCCACATGACGTCATCGAACAAATTGCAGCCACAGATGAGATAAGGAGAGGCAATAGAGCTCGCCGACTTCCTAAACATCTCACTGAATATGATATTGATCTGCCGCCCTCTTTGGACTATTCACAGATCACAAATCAAGGCAACTCAGCAGTATATCCAATTTCTAATTTTATTGCCTATGACAAGTTTTCTAATAAACATAAAGCATTTTTGACGGCCATCACTTCACGTGATGAGCCAAAACGATTTTCACAGGCCGTCTTAGATCCAAAATGGCGAGAGGCTATGCAAAAGGAGATTCATGCTTTAGAAGAAAATGGTACTTGGACCTTGGTTCAGTTGCCACCGGGGAAGAAATTAGTAGACTCTAAATGGGTTTATAAAATAAAATATAAACCTAACGGCGATGTGGAACGCTACAAAGCAAGATTAGTAGCCAAAGGTTTCACACAAATCGAAGGAATTGATTTTCACGAGACCTTTGCCCCAGTTGCTAAACTCGTCACAGTACGATGTTTGTTAGCTGTTGCAGCCAAACGAAATTGGGAGGTACATCAATTGGATGTCAACAATGCTTTTCTCCATGGAGATCTCTCAGAAGAAGTTTATATGTGTGTCCCTCAAGGGTTTACTAAGAACGGTGACACTCGTGTTTGCAAATTAAAAAAATCCCTTTACGGATTACGCCAAGCATCTCGTAATTGGTACCACAAGTTTACTCAATCACTTCTCAATGTTGGATTTCGTCAGTCACGGGCGGATCATTCCTTGTTCATTTTCCAGCAAGGTGAAAACTACACATTTGCCCTCATATACGTTGATGACGTCATCCTCGCTGGAAATGATGCGTCTCATATTGGCAGAATAAAGGGGTACTTGAATGACCAATTCAGCATTAAAGATTTGGGTACATTGAAGTATTTTCTTGGAATCGAGGTGGCTCGTTCTCCTGAAGGATTTGTTCTCAGTCAACGCAAATATACATTAGACATCCTAGAAGAAAGTGGTCTCCTAGCCGCCCGCCCCAGTCAATTTCCCATGGAACAGAATTTGAAACTTCGCCCTGATGATGATAGTCCGTTTGTAGATGCTTCCTCATATCGCCGCCTGATTGGGCGCCTATTGTACCTGACTGTCACTCGTCCTGACATTGTCTTCTCTGTTAGCCAGCTTAGCCAATTTCTCAGCCAACCACGCCAGTCTCATTTTGATGCTGCTATACGTGTTCTGCGCTACTTAAAACAAACTCCGGGACAAGGAATTTTTTTATCAGCAGATAATGACTTCTCATTGAAAGGTTATTGCGATGCTGATTGGGCGGGGTGCGCTTACACCCGTCGCTCTAGTACCGGGTATTTTCTCACTCTCGGCAGCTCCCCAATTTCTTGGAGAACAAAGAAACAGTCTGTTGTTTCCCGATCTTCCGCCGAAGCAGAGTATCGTGCCATGGCTGTTACAGTTAGTGAAATTTTGTGGCTACGATGGTTACTTAAAGACCTAACGGTTTCTCTAAGTAGCCCTACACCTCTTTTTTGTGATAATCAAGCGGCACGACATATTGCACTTAACCCCGTCTTTCATGAACGCACTAAGCATGTAGAAATGGACTGTTACTTTGTTCGCGAGCGTGTTAATAGCGGTGAAATCCAACCATGTTGCATATCTACAACACACCAGATTGCTGATATTTTCACTAAGGCACTTGGCACCGATCGTTTTCAATTCCTCCGGAGCAAGTTGGGTGTTCGGAACCTTCACACGCCACCTTGAGGGGGAGTATTGAGAATATTACACTCATCATAATATTATCTCACATCATTTGTACTGTTTCCTACCATTAGACATGTATACGTGGGTACCATGCTTTGCATGGCCCATGCATTATTCTCCCACATTATCATTGTAATGCATTGTGTTATATATAGCATCTTACGGATGCATAATAAAAAGACACGAAGTATTTTCCCTTTTCTCCATGAGTTTATATGCTCTCAAAACCAGTTCATATTTCTATCATTAGTCTTTAATTTTAACACACATTTTCCCCAATTTTCAAGCAAAAAAATTGGGACAAGATAACATGTTTGGACGGATTATGGGCGGTCCCAGACTTCAACTGAATTTTTAAACATGGTTTGGTTCCAAAGAGTATTGAAGTATTGAACCTGATTCCGGATCGGGCCGGACTCATTGGGATTTCATATTCAACAAAGTCCGACACAATCATACAATTACGAGGAGAGATCAAAATGTGTTTTTTCTCATTTCGACTTTTTACTAATAACTTTTTAATTTATCAATTTCCAAAAATATGGAGTTTGAGTTCTTGGTATTATACATATATATGTATACACACATAGGTGTTACTCCCTATGTACTTAAAAAAGTTTCAACTTTTCTTTTCGTTCATCCCAAAAAAACATTACTTTCTTTTTTTGGCAAAAAAATTGTGATTCACAACAATTCTTACACATTTTTCTCTCCACTGCATAACTCTCCATCACACAATTTCTACTTTCTTAATCTCTGTGCTATTTATACTATGGAACAACATTTAGAGATGGAGGGAATATAATACAGTGAATAAATATACTCTTCTCCTTTTAATTGAGTCAAGTTTGACTTTTCAGGTATTAAACTTTGATTGATTATACATATCTATACACGATTCTATTTATACTATAAAAATATTACTACGTATTTTAAAAGTTTAAAATTTTTAAATTTAGACAAATAATTCAATAATTCAATTAAAATAAATGATGAAAGTTTATAAAATAATCCTATGAGATAGTAATCTACATTAAAATGCGTAGTACTACGTAAAAGAATTAAAGCGAAACACCTACGTTTCTTAGATTTTAGGAAAAATTTTGTAACACGTGAACTGTGATCTGAAAAATTGAACTATATAATTGACCTATCCAAAAGTTTATTTACTGACCTTCGAACTGACAATGAAATACAAACCGATAATCTTCAAATAATTAAACATCGCATTTATTTATTAAAAATGCCACCATCAACAACCACCCCTTCCTATTGTGGTGGTGGAGAGACAATAAAGACAGTCCAATTACTCTAAAACTTTAAAGGACATGTTTGTTTGGAGGAGAATTGACTAGTTCAATTTGGTTTCAACTAATTTGATTTAATTTGAACGAATTTGGTCTCCTTTTTATGTATGACACAAACAGAATAAGGGTTGGTTTGCAACTGCTTTTAAAAAAGCACTTCTCAGCTTTTGGCTTTAAAAAAGCACTTATTTTCCCAAACACTACAACTTTTATTTTTCTCGGCTTCCGCGTCAAAAGTGCTTTTACTTTTTCTATTACACAAAAAGCACTTATTTTACCAAACACTACCCACTTTTACTTTTCAAAATCACTTTTTTCTCAAACACTATCAACTTTTATTTAATCACTTCTCCCCATTTCATTAAAAAAAAAAGCACTTTTTTAAAAGCAGAAGCTGTTGCAAACAGACCCTAATTCAATGTAATCCGTTCCGGTCTAGTCTGTTCCGGCTGGTTCTAAGATGTTCCAAGTCTTGTTTGATTTCGTCAGCCATTTTATCTCTAATGCGAAAATCCACACTATAAGATGGTGTATGTCTTTGTGGCACTAGACCCACAAAAAATTTAACAAATTTTAGGCCTAGCTAATACCTCTTCATATAGTAATTATTGTCTTTATCATGCCTTGCTATATGCATTTGTATCATAATTCATACTACGTACAAATATTATCGTCTTGAAACTATAGTCATTTTAGAGTACGACCACCAGCACAATACTGACATTGTGGATATGGACTAATAGTCCAGGACTATGGTTTCAAGATGATATGGTTTGTGTTACACACATAAATGTGCACACACAAAAATGTGCACTATAGCAATAGTCTTATACACTAATACTATGATGGCAATATATAATACGATATCTCCTAATTTACACTGCTCAAATGCAAAATCAGGGAAATAATGCATGCAATGTGGAAGCCAAAGAAGTTCAAACACATATACTTCTATGCCACACTATATGTCTTCACACTCACCATTCCCTCAGCCACCTCTGTCTATTGGGCATTCGGCGACCAACTCCTCGACCACGCTAACGCATTTTCCCTCCTCCCTAAATCTGGATGGCGCGACACTGCCGTTATCCTAATGCTCATTCACCAGGTCTCTCGTTTACTCTATTATCTTAGTCTATTAGCATGATGTAGATAATTTCCTAAGGCACATTCCCACAAATAGAAATACGTAGTACTATTATTTTCTTATCGAAATATGACTTATTCAATTGCACTTGAAGGAGAAGTTTTTATTGCTCTAAAAAGACTAAACAAGTCTTATTTTGAGAGAGAAAACATACATATTTAGTCTTATTTTTGAACTTTATCATCGATTAATATGTTTGGAAATGGAAATGTGCAGTTCATAACATTCGGGTTCGCATCAATGCCATTGTACTTCGTTTGGGAGAAGACGATTGGGATGCACGGGACAGGAAGTATTTTCTTAAGGGCGGTAGCAAGGTTGCCTGTGGTGATACCAATATGGTTTTTGGCTATTATTTTCCCCTTCTTCGGCCCAATCAACTCCGCGGTTGGCGCCCTTCTTGTTAGTTTCACGGTCTACATCATCCCCTCACTGGCTCATATGCTCACATTTCATACCTCCTCGGCTCGACAGGTAATTACTCTTCACTCAATAATTTGATTTATGTATAGATTGAGACAAAAGAGATTGTCACGATTATTAGGAAGAATGAAGTTGTGATTGGTATTAAAATAATAAAGTTTGAATAGAGTAAAAATTTAATGTGACAGACAGCACAAGAAAACATGAGATAATGATAATACGATGAAAAAGATTATTTTTTAACCTCGGGCCATAAGAGGCTTTAATATTGCAAGTTTTTCTTAGCATTGATTTTCACATCTAGTGGATGTTAGATTTTTGTTTGGGACATTTTCATCTCGTGAAATAGTCCCTCGCTCAGCTCTATTATTCTTGCGATATTATTTATATGTGAGGTTTTATTACTTTATAATGGGTTAAACCATGCGTAGTTAACAATAGACGAAGTATATACCAATAGCTAAATTGGCAATTCAATTACCATTGTAATTGAGAGATTGATCATTGATGATATGAATTTTAAATAAGATCTCATGTTTTTATAATAAAGTAAGGTAACATTTAGCTATGGCATCAATGATCGTAGATATGATCATATGAATATGTTGGTAGCTAGACAAGAGGATATGTGCGAAACGTCTTGGTATAGTTCCAGGAATTCTAACTTCTAAGGAATCAAGAATAGAGTTCGAACAGTCATCTTTATTGAGAACTGAATCAAGACAGATTACAGGGAAATTCATCAATAAGCGGCCAATTCGTATTTGCTAGGCTTTCTATATATACAACCTCTAGAAACGAATACAAGTATTAACCGTATCTATTAACTACTAACAGACTAACGATTATAACTAGAAGCTTATTATTTTGCTGATTTGGCAATCCTCCATGCTGAGTATTTATCTAACGTGCCTTCCTTTCCGTAACAACCCATCCTCTTCTCTTAAGCTTGTCCTCAAGCTTGTGATTGAACTGCTGGAAAGTCAGGATATCTTTTAATAAAATCCACATGTAGCTCCCACGTGGCATCTTCTTTATTCCCATTAGACCACTGAATCAACCAGTACACAACAGTTTCATTACCGTGGTGTTTTTTCAATTGAGAGATGTGAAATACGGGATGCATTTTAGCATGATCCAGTAATAGCAGTTTATAAGCCACCTTCCCAATCCTGCTAACTAGGGCTGAGACCGGTTCGGTTCTTACTCAAAATGAGTGGAACCGTTACAAAAAAATTAACTAATGATATCGGTTCGGTTCCTATTTAAAAAATCAAGAACCATTATGGAACCGAATCATTACTAAGCGGTTCGATTCCTTGTTTTTACCGGTTCCTAGGATAATTTTTTCTCATCGAAGAATTAAGTCAATTAACACATAATTTACTTCATACAACATAAACACGTCAAAAATTCAAAACACGAGTATTGAAATTTTATTTGAACTCAAACATCAAAACTCAAACTTAACTAGTTAATAGAACAAACGATGATTTAATTTTTCATGTAATAAATAAAACATAAAAGTCATCATCATAGTAGCAAGTAAAGGACGTCTACTTTAAGTCTTTCAAAGCATAAAAATATATTGAGTTCACATGTATAGATATAAAAACACTATTACATTCTACTTGCTAGTACCATGATTTATAATAAATCTAATAATTAGAACTATTACGAAAATAGTAAAGTAAAATATGTCCGATCAACTACAACTTATTTGGGTTATTATATTTATAAAATTTATGTGATGGAACAAAACTTGATTTGTATAAAGGAGCTTAATGTATTATATAAACTTTCTCTTTGCGCTTTTTCTTGTATTTCCTTGTTGAACTGTGTTTTGTAATTTCATTATTTTAATAAATTTGGAAAGTGTTCCCCGGCGCTTTCCCCACTTCCGTGGGTTCTCCAGGTAAAAAAAATCAACTCATGTGCAATATTTCATTGATTAAATTAGAATTGTTAGTTTTTTTGAAGGAAAATTGGAATTGTTAGTTAAATAGGTATTGTATTATTATTGTTGTGGTGGTTATGATTGTTATTATATTATTATTATTACTACTAATAATACTATTATTTTTAATAACAGTTCTTTAATGGTTTCATGCACATATTTTTTATAGGAACCAGGAACAGAACCATTAACAACATCTAGGAACCGAACCGTTAACAACTAATACCTTATTTGTAGGAACCAAACTGAACCGGTTATAACGGTTCGGTTCCAATCGGTTCTATGGTTCCCGGTTCCAAAATCTCACCCCTACTGCTAACCACTTCAAAAGGTCCAAAGAACTTGGGGCTGAGGTTCATATTAGTACGATAGGGCACATACCATTTTCTATAAGGTTGCAACTTGATATATACCCAATCCCCAACCAAGAACTCCTTATCAGTTCTGTGTTTATCACCTTGGTTCTTCATTCGATCTTGAGATCTCTTCATGTGAAACTTCAACATTTTAATGCATTCTTCCCTGGCCTTCAAGCTTCTGTCCGCTTCCTCTACCGAACTATCTCCAGTGACATAAGGTAGATGAATGCTACATGGTTGTCCATACACTACTTCATAAGGAGTTTTTCCAATAGCTTAATGAAAATTGGTGTTGCACCACCATTCGGCTAGAAGAATCCAATTAGCCTAGTCTTTAGGATTTTCCCGAGTCATGCATCTCAAGTAGGTCTCAATGCATTTGTTCACTATCTCCATCTGTCCATCAGTTTGGGGATGATATGATGTTGATAGAAAGAGATCAACTTGTTATCTTTTGAACAATTCTTGCCAAAAATTGCTGAGGAAGATTTTGGCAAACAGTGCAATCTGTACACCTGGTCCATGTATACCTTTGCCACTGTGCAGACATTATAGGGATGAGACAACAATAGAAAAAGAGCATACTTACTCAATCTATCAACTACCACTAAAATGGTACCCTTTCCCTGTGATTTAGGAAGCCCTTCCACAAAGTCCATTGAAATGTTAACCCAAGTAGCATCTGGAATAGGAAGGGGTTGAAGTAATCCAGCAGGAGCCTGAAGAAGGGATTTGTTTTTCTGGCATATTACACACTTTTGGACTATTCTTTTGATATCCTTTTTCTTTCCCTTCCAAAAGAATAGAGCTCATGTTCTTTTGTAAGTAGCTTGTACTCTGGAGTGTCCACCAATTGCTAAATCATGTAATAGATGAATAAGTTATCGTCTCAAATTATCATCATGGCCCACTACCAATTTACCCTTCTTGAGTAATTTTCCTTGTTGTAAGGAAAACTTACTATTGGGCACCAGTCCTTCTTCTAATTCTTTGATTAAGGACTGGCTATCTTCCTCTTGCCAAATGTTTTTTATCCTTTCCGAGAGATTAGAACTAACTTCTGTTAGTATCATATTCATAATTTCTGCGCCATGAACTCTAGATAAAGCATCCACTGCCACATTCTCTTTCCCTTTCCAATATAGAATTTCATAATCCATTCCTGCTAGTTTAGGAACACATTTACTTTGGAAAGGGGTAGTAATCTTCTGCTCCAGCAGGTCTTTAAGACTGAAATGATCTGTCTTGATGATAAAATTTTGACCCATAAGGTATGATCTCCATTTTTCTACACCTAGGATGACAGCCAATAACTCTTTCTCTGGACAAGCTTCCATTCTTTTCAGACAAGGCCTTGCTAATAAAAGCAATAGGATGATAATTCTTAGATAAGACTGTCTGATTCCCACATTTGATGCATCCGTTTCAATCACAAAAGATTTGGTGAATTTCGGTAAAGCTAGGACTAGAGCCTGAGTCATAACTTGCTTCAGTTTCATAAACGCTTCTTCTGCCTCCTCACTCCAAGAAAATGCATTTTTCTTCAGTAGATTAGTGAGGGGTTTACTGATAATACCATAATGCCTTATAAACTTCCAGTAATATCTTGTGTCCTAAAAAACCCCTTAATTCTTTGATATTTTTTTGGACTAGGCCAATCAACCATAGCTTGTATCTTGGTTAGATCAGTGGACACCCCTCTTCCAGAAATTATGTGTCCCAAATACTCAATGCTTGTAACCCCAAAAGTGCATTTGCTTCTTTTGGCAAAAAGTACATTGTACTGCAGAACCTTTAGAGTTTGTTCCAGGTGTACAACGTGTGACTCCAAATCAGGACTATATACCATAATGTCGTCAAAGAAGACTAAATTGAATTTCCTCATAAAGGGTTTAAAAATGAAATTCATAAGACTTTGAAAGGTGGAGGGAGCATTGGTCAAGCCAAAAGACATCATGGGTTCTAAATGTTGTCTTTTCAATATCTTCCTCCCTCATTCTGATTTGCCAGTATCTAGATCTCAAGTCTATCTTGGAAAAGTATTTGGATCCATGTAATTCATCCAGCAACTCATTTATAATAGGTATGGGGAATTTGTCTTTGATAGTTTGTTTGTTCATCTCACGGTAATCCGCACAGAATCTCCAGTTGTTATCTTTCCTTTTAATCACCACAATGGGCGAAGAATAGGGACTCTGGTTGTATCTTATGATTCCATGTTCCGGCATTTCTTTTGTGATTTCTTCAATAGCAGATTTCTGGATTACTGGATATCTATAAGGGCGAACATTGACTGGCGTAGAGCCCGGTTTGAGGTGAATTTGATGATCATGACTCCTGTGGGGAGGTAGTGTTTTTGGCTCCTCAAATACTGCAGAATATCTTGACTACACCTCCTTAATAGGTGCATGAATATTCTTCATGTTGTTCATTTCTTCTCGTAATTTAGAACCTTCATCCACTACTGGTTGTATCTTGATCATAAAGAATTGTCCTACATTCATTCTTCCTTCTTTTTGCATCTCTCGGTTAGCTTCTTTCCCAGTGAGCTAGTACAAAATTCCCTTCTTACTTCCTCTTAGCACCACTCTTCTTCCATTTTACTGGAATTCCATAACCAATTTGTCAAAATCCCATTTGATAGGCCCCAAAGAAGCTAACCATTGGACGCCCAATACCATATCACACCCTCCTAAGGGTACCAGCACGGTATTCACAACAAATTCGTTCCCATAGAGTTCCCATTTGAATTGCTGGCATGTTTTTGTAGTGACAATTTTCTCTCCATTTGCTACTGAAACCTCTAGAGGGTAAGATTGCCTGATTCCACACCCCAATCTCTTTGCTGTGTTTTCGTTAAGAGATTTGTGGGTGCTGCAGGAGTCAATGAGTATGTGCAACTCATTATTCTTCACCTTTCCTGTGACCTTCATAGTTTGATAGTTGTGAAATCCTGAGAGAGCATTTAAAGATATAATGGGTTGACTTTCTGGAATGCAAGCACCTACATTATTATCTCCATTGTCTTCATTATTGTTTCCCGAATCACTTACTTCATGATCTTCTTCCTCATAAATCTCTTCTTCTAGCAGAAGAATCTGTATCTTGTATATTTGAGCTTTACATTTATGTCCCTGATCATCACAATGAAAGCACAAATTCTGTTTTCTTCTCTCCTCAATGTCAGGTGGTTGCAGATCTTGTCTTCTATTACCATTGGTTCCTTTGTATTGTGAGAATGCTGAGTTAGGTTTAGGAAGCAATCCAATTGTCTTAGAAGGAGCTTGAGAGAAGGAGGGCCTGTAAGTTGAGCTAGTACTTGGTACATAACTCTTGAAGGCAGATCTGTCCATTTGAGATTTGTTGGCATTTTTCAGGGCATTTAAGCTACTCTCCTGTAATCTAGCATATTCCACGGCTCTCAATAGGTTTCTAGGCTTGAAGGCCTTAACAAAATGCTTGATAGTAGGATTCAAACCTCCACTAAAGCTGTCTAAGAAAAATTCATCAGACAACTATTCATTCCTCTGCAACATGAGACTCTTCAGATTCTCAGATTTGTCCAAATATTCATCTAAACTATTCACTTGGTGCAGCTTATTAAATTCTTCCACCACACTACTCCTCAGTTCTTCATTAAATCTAGCACATACATCGATTACAAACTGCTCCCAGCTCACAATTTTTCGGATAGAAATGTAACTGTTAAACCAAGCTTCAACACGATTAATCATGTATAATGAAGCTAAATCCACCTTTTGATTATGCTCAACTTAGCACAGTTCAAAATATTTAGCACATTTCTGAATCCATGTTCTAGGGTTACTACCAGAGAAGGTTGGAAATTCTATTTTGGGAATGAATCCCAAATTTTTGAATTGATTGCCTCCATAATTGTGTGGCGTGTAACCATCTGGGTGAGACTGAGCATGAATCTAGTGATTAGAGGGTGCTCCTTTTTCCTCATCAAGTTTTTATAACATGAGAAGAAGAGCGTCTAATTTTTGGTGTGTCTCTCATAACTTTTGCTCGTTGCTCAATTTTTGCTCCTCCAATTGGCGTTCAAGTGTTGCAACCTTGTCTTCCATGATTAACGATAAAGCTGCAACTGTAAGTTTCTTCGCCAGGTTGAAGATGGCGGAAGCTTGGAATATCACTAATGGCATATTGGCATCTTTCTGGATTAGAAGCTCTGATACCAATTGGTATAATTCCAAGAATTAATCGAGGAATTATATCAAATAACTGCAGGAATTCTAAGGAATAAAAAATAGAGTTCGAACAGTCATCTTTATTAAGAATTGAGATCAAGACAGATTATAGGGAAATTCATCAACAAGCTGCCAATTTGTATTTGCTAGGCTTTCTATATATACAACCTCTAGAAACGAATACAAGTATTAACCGTATCTATTAACTACTAACAGACTAACGGTTGTAACTAGAAGCTTCTTATTTTGCTGATTTGGCAAACCTCCATGCTGAGTATTTATCTAACGTGCCTTCCTTTCCGTAACACGTCGTCATCATGTAGGTCATCCGTACATATCTGCTACAGTGCCAGTGTCACATTACCTGCCAACCTGGGTTTAATGCACCAAACCTCCTCGTGATATAGAAATTCGGCGCATTAATCCATGCGGTTTAAAAAATGCGTCAAACTCCCTTGTGTTTTAATTAATCATGCACAAAACCCCCTTTATGAATAATTTTAATGATTTGAAAATCACTTTTTGTAATATTCTGATTGAATATGCAAGCAAATATGTCTAATTCACTCTTTTTTTTTCTTTCTTTTTTCTTCTACTCCGGGGGGTTTGGGGGAGGGGCGCTGGGGGGAGTCTAGAGTAATCAGGGCTGAAACTCACTCAATTGAGTTTCAAACCCTTATGTGCCTGGCGGGTTTCGAACTCGAGACCTCTCGCTAGGCACGATAACCTCACAAAAATGTTAATCATTTTTCTTTTATTTGACAATTAAATTTGTTAATAGAAGGGATTTTGCGCACGATTAATCAAAACACAAGGAGATTTGACTTATTTTTTAAATCACAGAGGGGCTAATGCGCCGAATTTCTGTATTACAGAGGTGTTTAGTGCATTAAACCCCACATTGCCTTTAGGAAGAGCTGGCCTTCCATTTATGCTCCTTATCATGAAATGAGTACATCTCCTCCGGTCCCATAGAAAGGTTTTCTTCAATATTTCACCTTTATGGAGAATTATTTAGAGCTAAAATTTCCCCAAAATGGTTGGATTGGTTGATTCCGCTGATTTATGAAAAAAATTATTAAAATATATTTTATTAATAAAAAAACTAAAATGATTATCTCCAGTAATTTTAGTCAATACAGACAACAAAATAATTTCAACCTTTCTGTATCCCTATTATTATACAATTCAGTGCGCGAAATCAAAATTACGTGTTTGATGAAAAATATTGCTTATTTGTTTGATAAGACGAAGCATAGGGTCACCAAACAGGTTCTTAGTTTACATGCTATGAAAATATTTCCCCAATTCTTCTCTCTAAAGTAAGATGAATAGAGAATATTTAAAAGAAATAGATCCTTATCTCGAACCAAATTGTCTTCCCCAAATTAAAATTTTCTATAATGATATGAAAACGAAAGAGACCCATTTCTAAGATTGTATAGAGTGAAGGAGTATGGAAATGTGAGAATGGCTCGCATTTTTTTGAAAGAAAAAGAATTAACTTCCATTAATCAAATCATTGTCAAGGATACATGAAAGGAAACATGGGGGAGCAAAAAACCACGAATGTGAATCAGACATGGATCAAGCAGTTTTAGCAATGATATGAACTAACTTGTTCGCTGACCGCCTAATAAAAGAGAATGATATACTAGAAAAATTCCTCGCGAGATCTCTAAATTCTTCAGCCGCAAAACCAAAAGAAGAACGTCTTGAACCCTTCAGAATTTTTGAGATGGCTCGAGAAGCATTTGACTCCACCTCAATATCCTTCCAACTAGTTCCCTGGATTCACCTAAGGGCCTCTCTGATTCCTATTACCTCTGCTTCCAAAGAAGAAACCATCACAGTCCAAGGTTTTGCCATCCACGCTACGAAGTTTCCGTCCCCATCTCGTAAGCACCATCCAAGACCGCAGCTCTCCGGCCGAACTGCATCGTTGACATTCGATTTAAATCTGCCCGGCGATGGCCGACACTAGGAGGATCCAGTCTGCTGTCTAGCTGATGCCCTTGCTCGTGGCTCATTCTGCGGTTGAGACCAATCCAAAACAAAGATTTTTTTTCTATGCATAAAATTAAAACATAGTGAAAGTATCAAAACAGGACAATAGTGTTTCTGTGTCATCGGCCAAATTATCATCATCAAATAATAATGTTACCTCTCAATATAAATGCCATCGGCATTTTGTCTGCATATTGGATGTGTTTTTAATGGGATGATTTCAATCTTAGATCAGATTAGATCATATCGTAAAATTTCATTTCAATTAAAACCGTTTTGAGTGGTAAGAGAATATTGGTCAAAAAAGTATATTCTTGCGGGAACATGCCATATTGACTAGCATTAAAAATTTCATTGCGACTGCATTCGATCAATTAACGTGTACGGTACCAGTGGCGGACACAAAGGGGGACAAGTGAGGACCAGTCCCCAATTTTTTCTTCTAAATATAATTACTGCATCATTTTAATATATCTATATATAGTACTCCCTCCGTATCTAATTAATTGACCCATTTTCTTTTTTATGCAGTTCAAGATAATTACTGTAGATTTTATGAAAAGTAAAAGTTTTTGGTAACATACCGGTACTATAGCAGTACTGTAACTGTTTTTTGAGTGAGTTTATTTCCAAAAAGGGAAATGAGACAATTAATATGATACGTCCCAAAAAGAAAATTGGGACAACTAAATAGATACGAAGGGTGTAGTATGTATTTTTTACATTACCGCCTCTCCTATCAGAAATGCCTGCATTGATCTGCCACCCGTGGCGGATTTAGAATTTAAAGCTTGGGTGTTCAATGTTTATTTTACAACTAGAAATTTAAAGAGTAATCAATAATTATAATAAATTTACACTTACATGTTTTTCAAAAATTTGAGTGTTCATGTGAACCCCTTAGAATAATACTGGCTCTTTTCCGCCAAAGTGCATAAGGGAATTAAGAGATGTGATGTGATTATGTGAAAGTTTCTTATTAAGAGCATGTGAGTCCTATAATGAGAATAAAGATGTGGGAATTTCTTTATTGAATATGTGGAAATTTAACTAAGAAAATTAAAGACAGATCTATTACTTGCTGAAATTTTTCCAAAAATAGTGTCTTGTAATAATAGACTAATAGCATTCCAAAAGGTCATATTTTTGTTCAATGGAGTTGTATTGATAATAATTCGTGAAGTATTATCAAGTCATGGATGATAATAAGCTGAATTATGACAATTGTGATGCATTTTGGGTGCAGAATGCTGCGGAAAAGCCTCCATTCTTTCTGCCTAGCTGGACGGCCATGTACGCAGTGAACATCTTTGTTGTGGGCTGGGTTTTGATTGTTGGATTTGGGTTCGGAGGGTGGGCTAGCATCTCCAATTTTATCAAACAGGTAGACACCTTTGGGCTTTTCGCCAAGTGCTACCAATGCAAGCCCTTAAACCCGGTGGCACTTCACTCACCGCCGCACCCCAGTCCTAATGCCACCATCATCCACTGAGATACCTCGGACTCCATATCTCTCACCATAGTATATTTTTAGTCTGTATACGTGAATAATAATATACATAGTAGTTAATAGTGTTATATACCCTACAGTCCTTTTTATATACCTCTAATCTATTACACGGAGTAGTATTTGTTCAATGATAATATCAACATTTTATTGAGATAAAATCAAACTCGTTACCTCCTTTTGAGAGTATCACACTAATATCATCAAACCACAAGGTATTTGACATATATTGTACAGTTCTACACTTGTTATGTGCTTAATTCTAGCTCTGCCAAAACTTTGTCCAGCTCTTTGTTTATTAAAAAAATGGTGATTGTAAAAAAAAATCAAATGCACGGGTAAGTTAATAGAGAAAGAAATTGCATTTGATTTGTGAACTTTGTTTTGGCATCAATATTTATGTATTCGTTTTATTGGAATGAAAGTTTGGACAAAAAAAAATCACACCATATGATATTTCTTCGTACACCAAAAATTTCGAAGAATAATAAGCGAATGAAACATTAAGATCGAAAATATCATCTCTGGGTTTGATTTCAATGTGCATTTCCAATTATGTTCATTTCTACATAATTTTTAACTATTTAAAGTACATTATGTTCCAATAAGACAATTAACTTAGTACAAAACCTTATACAAAAGCATGGCCGGTCCTAGGGGTGCAACAGGGGCGACTGTCCTAGGCCCGAAAAAATAGAGGGGAAAAATAGGCCCAAAAAATTGTGTTTATATATAGTGTGAGTAAGTTTCTTTTTTAATTTAAGCTCAAGTTAAAAGGCGTGTGGCATGCCTCTTTGAGTAGTTAAGTATCTTCACATCTCTAAGCTTTATAATTCTTTTAATTACAAAATTACCAAAATATTTATTGGCTCTAACTCTTTGTACAACCCGTGTGTCTCCCAAACTCCCGATTCATAAACCACCCCATCCCACTAACCTAATTAATTTCCTGGACGGTGGCTTTCAAGTTCCAATTAAACTCAATTATCTAATGAACTAAAGGACTAATGTTTAATAAGGTCTTGGTCGTCTTGCACAAGAGTAGACATTAGAGAGCACCGCAAGCCTGCAAATCACCATTAGCCAAAGCGGTCAGCGGTGAGGAGCCCAAACAGCGGCCGGCGATTAGAACACCTTCTTCTGTCAAGGCTTCAAACAATCTGACAAAGGCCAGTAAATTATTCCCAATCTATATTACCTATGAATAATAAATCCACTAAATGTTCTTTTGATTTATGAATTATGATTAATGATTTCTATATGATGCATTTTTGGTGTCTTGGTAAATTCATATTTGTTTGGTATTGTGCAATTTTGAATTGAATTCCTTTATTTCGTTTTACTATTGTGAAGGTGTTTGATAAAATGGGTGAATCTGGTTAGGAAAAAGAGAAAAAGAGACAAAGATTAGAAAATGCAGCCTTAAGTAAGACAGGGGCAATGGAAAATTTTGTTTTTGTTAAGAAATTGAATCCTGGAAATTCTTCTCAAGTTGAATTGCCGCTAAATTGTTTTGTGAGTGAAAACCATAACATGCTTGGAAATAGTGATATAGGTGCAGAAGCCGCAATAGTGAAATTGAGCCAGATAATTGTGATTTAAGTGAAAAGAATAACTTTTGGTGGGTCCTGTTTCGTTGATCGATTTTTAGAGATCAGTTTTTGTCTTGAACATAGGCCCAAATAATATCTCGCCCAGCCCAAAAATCGATAGGACCGGCCGTGTACAAAAGCTTTTGTTTCAGCTTGATATTGAAGAAAAGTACATTGGATGATTTGGATCCCACATCCATTTCTAATTGAACATCATAATTAATCTGTTAAACATAGGATAAGTAGGTATAATAACAGGATACATTGAATGATTACCATATAGATACATTTTTTCTTATTTAGCTATGAGAAGTAAAATAAATCTAAATAAATTAAGAACATTAATGAAAGTCTAGGAGAGTATCAATTCTCTTAGCAGCAGCTATGGTTTTGACAAGTTCTTAGCAGCATCTATGGTTTTGACAAGTTCTTAGGCGGTGCCCAAGTGTAAACCTGGTGTAAAGCACCGCCACCACTAATCAGACTCTGTGGCAACCCATATATGTCGGAAACCTCCACATTCTGATGCCCGCCGCCGTTTTGGTGGTGGTGGTTGCCTGGTTGGCCGTGGAAATGACTTGTTGGTCATCATCAAGCAATGGCAGCCTATCATAAGTGGCATTCAAGAAAGTTGCGGCCATGATCACGACCGGACCGGAGGCGATAAGTGCACCAACCACGCTCCCACCCACCACCTGCCCCTGCACTCCGGCAAGGTATATGGTCAGCCTTGTCACCCCCGGCGGAGCCGGAGGCGGGAGAATCAAGCCGACCAAAGATACGATTTTGAACCTCCCGTGGAGGGTCACGATTGACCCGGAGGATGCCGGTTGACGCAATGTCACGTTTGTGACGGACCCCGTGGCGCTCAGGACGGATATTCCCCGTTGCTTTCTCTGGGCAAAGCTCAGGAGGCTCTCGTTGACGTCGCAGCCCGAGCTGACCTCCATCGCGTGTGCTTTAAGCGCGTTCGCGCTGTCGCGCGTGATGATAACTGGCGGTTTCGGCTTGTTCTTTGACCCAGCCGGCCTGCCACGTGGACGCCTCATTGCTTCTAGTACTGGCATTATTTTACCTAATTTTCCAGTTGGTACTAGATCTTGATTCTGTTGATTCACTTTATCAGTTCCAGCCATTTTTCTTCTTCTTGAATTGATTTTGTCTTTCTTAATGGGATCTCTTTCTTAATTTGTTGAAAGCAGTAGAGGCAGTTCTGATTTTGTCTGCAAATCTGCGGTTAAGTAGGAAACTTTTTTAGATATATAATAATCGTTAATGAAAAAATACAGAGGAAAGGTTGTAGATTAGGAGATTGTTAAGTAACACCAACTTCAAGTATTAATTGTTGTAATTGTTTTTTTTTAAGTATAGCTTACCAATATTGCTCATCCTAACTTTTAACAAATATTGCTTTCATGTTAAATGCCTTCATCTATAGATAATCATCATTCTTTGGTTTTATATAATTGTACCTTAATTATACAGTTATACTTTAACAAATACTGCTAATCATCATTAGCAGTGCAGCATGCAAGTTGGAGAAAAAATGAACCAAGTTGTGTGAATTAGCTCTAGATTATTTGTCATCACAAAAGTTTAGGTTATACTTTCAGATTGGATTTTTTTGAGTTTTGAAACTTCCACTTATAATGCATATAAATGATACTCCGTAGAAAGTTGCATAAATTTGAGAGAGAAAACAAACACAATTTATATTTACAGTGCACTAAGAGGTGGACAGAGGAGGGCATTTAGAGCAATAGAGCTGTCCTTTGCAATTTGCAAAATTGAGTTAGATGCAAAATTGGAGTAAAAGGTCAGTTTGGTACTCGAAGTTGCATAAAAAAGGCCCAATAAGTCCTTACTGTCCGGCTGTCACCATTTGGGGCGGTTTTCGGTGGGATTTTTTGATGATTTTTTTTAGCATCTTATTCATTAACTCTAGTTTACTCATACCAAATTTCAGCTATAACTTCAATCGGGAAGGCAATCAAATGAATTCTTGAAGATAACTGCGCTTTTAATTGTGCAATTATCTTTAAGAATTCATTTGAATGCCTTCCCGATTGAAGTTTTAGCTGAAATTTGGTATGAGTAAACTAGACTTAATGTATAAGATGCTCAAAACATTTCGTCAAAAAATACTACCAGGAACCGCCCCATATGACGACGGCCAGTCAGAGCCTCCTATATAAGGACTTATTTGACTCTTTTTATGTAACTTGGAGTACCAAACTGACCTTTTACTCTGCAAAATTGGTTGTTTTATAACGGGTTTTTTTTTATGGGTCATTCTTGGTGTACACAAAGTGTACACAAAATTTGTACATTGCCTGTGTACACAGACAATTAGGGTGGGTTTGGTATAAAATCTTGTCCATTGTTTAAACGAATTGTCTATGTACACAGACAATTAGGGAGATTTTGTGTACATACACTTTGTGTACAACTCATGTACATTAAGCATTATTCTTTTTCCATATGATGAAATTTCTTGTATTCATACTTTACATTTATACAAGATAGTTTAGCATTATAACCTCATAGTATATATTATGATTTCTTTTACTATGTCTAATAATAGGAATTAAATATGGTATGAGAATATATGAAATCAAAATATGGACGGAAAGCATACCGGGTAGCGGTGGAAAATGCCAAACTGAGCCCGAACATGAGTGTATTGGAGCTCGAACTTGATAAGAATTCACGAACTCGAGTTTGAAAGAGGTAAATAATTCGATCTTGAACTCAGTTGAGCTTCGCTCAAGCTTGATTCGATCTCGAACGGGACTGAGCTCAATGCAAATAAGATGCTCCATATATATAATAGCTCGAGCTTGATTTGATCTCGAGCCAGTTTATGAGCTAAAAATAAAATTTCTATCTTCCAAATTATTAATATTACATTTTATCTTTCTTATATATATGTTATTTTATCTTACATTCATTTTTATCTTATTCTTTTATCATATCTTATGTTGTTGTATGGCTATAATAATAATACTCCTTAATAAATATTGTTGTTGTATAGTTATGAGTCCGTTTGGTAATAGCCGAATCGGCTGTATTGGCTGATTCTGGTGATTCATGAAAAATAATAAATTAAAATACATTTTATTAATAAAATAAAGTAAAAAATATACTCCGTATGAAAAATAGCTAAAATGGCCATCTACAGTAACTTCAGCCAATACAACCCGAAAAGTAACTCCAACATTACTTTTCTTATTATTACACAATTGAGCCCGTAAAACCAAAAGTTACGTGTTTGGTGAAAAAGTTGGCTTATAAACCTGAAAAGCCAAAAATCATGGCTATCAAACGGGCACTATATAAATAATTATATACCACATGTCTAATTATTACCTATTACTCTGTATAATATACATAATAATAAGTATTGAAAATAGAATAACCACAAATTAAATGTTTCAAGTTTATTATATATAAAATTGAATATAAATATTATACCCGAAGTATATAATATGTGTATATACCTTCACATCAGGGCTCGCGAATCGGCTTATGGGTCCCGAACCTAAAATAAAGAGACTTTAATTGAGCTCCTTAAATTTTCGAATCCAACCAAACTCAAGTCAAGTTTAAAATTCTAGATATGATTAACTCGAGTAGTGTTTTCTGAGCGATCTACGAACAACTCGGGGATGTGTATTTACACCCATAGTGCTGGTATCGGGCAAGCCAAGTTCCTGACACAATGGCACTATGGCGATATGGCACTATTTCTTTTAAAATTTATTGGTCTGGTCTGTTTAAGTCTAATCTGGTCTGGCAAATATCGGGTATTTGTGTATTTATAGCTGTCAAAGTCTAGTCTGGTCTGTTTAAGTCTAGTCTATTATGGTCTAATTTATTTAAATCTGATACGATCTGATCTGATTTGGTTTGGTTTGGTTTTGTCTATGACCGCAAACAGTTTAAAAGTAAACATCCTTTTTATGTCGATACGTTTAATTACTTCCATAATCCATACTCTTTTGTCTAGGGGCGGACTCGGGTCGGGCCGCCCGGCCCGGAACCGGACCGGCCCGGTACCCGGTCTTGGGGCCAGTTTGGGCCAACCGGAACCGCTCTAATCCCGGTGCGGGCTCGGGCCCCCTAAAATGCGAACCGGCCCGGCCGGTTCGGTCCCGGTGCGGGCTCGGGCCCCCTAAAATGCGAACCGGCCCGGCCGGTTCGGGCCTAAGTTTTTTTTTTTTTTCAATTTTTTTTGTTTCTACCGGGTTGGGCTGAGTGTTTTGGGGGGTGAAGGGGGGGAGGTATTTAGAAAATCAAAAGAAAATAAAAAAATAACATTGAACCGGAACCGGCCCGAACCGGCTCGGCCCGACCTGGAACCGTTGGCTACCCGGGCTTGAACCGCCGGCTACCCGGGCCGGTTCCACCATTCCCAAATAAAAGCCCGGCTGGGTCCAGGCCCAAACCGGAACCGGCCTGGCCCGGATCCATCCATATCATTGGGTTCATGATATCAAAATGTAAGTATCATTCTTGCCACTCACAAGTCACAAATGAAAAAATGTTGTCCTCAATTCTACATTTCCACACAGGATACGTATTTTAATTTTTAATTTTTTATTCTTTAATCTGGTTATTGAATCCATGCACATTGAATAACATTTTCTAAAAAAATTGATAAAATTGTGGATGCAGCAGACCAGCGGTTCCATTGACTGATTATGCTGAATTATAGACAATTTATAACTAAAGTAGGTGTAGTATTTCATTGGGAAAACTATCAAATAAGTTTTCGTACTATACCGAAAGGGCTTAATTAACCGTTTTTTAATAGTTCGAGGGCTTAATTGAGTGTTTGTAAAGTACGATGGCCTAATCGACTTTTTCGGCATAGTACGGGGCTTATTTGATAGTTTTCTCGTATTTCATTAGTTAACAAAGAAAAATAAAATGAAAAACTAGCTAAAATGAGATCAACCACAAATTAATTTCAACTTTATGTTGATTACATAATTTGCACACATGAAATCAAAAGTTACCTCTTTGTAAAAAAATGACTGAATAATACCTATTCGTTATCAACTATCAATTTATTCATTTTAATTAAAAGATCATTAATGAAACCCTTGTTTGATAAAGAGCTTTTATGGTGAACTTTAAAAGTTTTATAATTTTATGGAGTTTTTCCCGAAATAATACTGCATAAAAATCATTTACAAAATTAGGATCAGAATAAAAGTATTTAGTGTCGTGTCTAATTGTGGTTAAAGAAAACTGTTAAACGGCTTTCTCATCAAAATTCAATTGACTAATTTTGATATAGGCAGATTTAATTGGCTTTTTTCACATAACAAAAAGTTTTATTTCAAATAAAATAACAAAAATGATGTTTGTACCCACTCTTATACCCACCTTTGTACCCACCTATGTTTGTGAAGTGTTTTTTTTGTCCGTGAACCCCGGTTCACAGACAATATTTCGCACAAACAAAATATTGTCTGTAAGCCGGGTTCACAGACAAGAAAAAACACTTCACAAACATGGTGGGTATAAGATGGGTATAAGAGTGGGTACATCAAGCATTGTGCGGCTGCGTAAAAAGACACCTTACATGTTAGACTAGTTAACGTACTCAATTAAAGCCACATATTAATTATTTTATTAGAGTGATCAAAATTCAAATCCTAATTGAATTTGGGTCGGCTGGTGATCCGAATTGGTCAGTTGAATGCATATGCACGGGAAAAACAGTTGGTCCATAAATATCTTTGTTCACGATTTGATAAAATATGAAAATAGTTTTTTTCAATTTTACATCATTTTAAAAATGGATTAAAATAAGTGAATATCAAAAAGTATAAACTCGTAGAACAAATATTTAAAGTAAAACAAAATTAAAGTCCCCCAACATTTACCCCACTGATTTTGGTGATTTACCTTCCGGGGTAAAAAAAAAGTAAAACAAAATTAAAGTAAAAAAAAATCGACAGAATCCATTAAAATTTGCTACCTAATAATATTGGTATTGTTTGTAACGGATCGGATAATGAAATATATTGAACTTAATTGTTAGAGTTTTGAAAAACTACTTTAGAGAGAACTTTAAGTGATAACATCTAATGATTTTCTTTCCTAATCATGTATTAAAATAATCAATTCATGTTTTCACCCTTGATACATGTGACAATGATAGGAAAATATCTTACCATAAGTTCAAAAGGATATGACATACAAAATATCAGAAAGAAAATTCTCCTGATGAATTATTAGTTTGCTTATCTTATACCTAAAAGCACTAATATGAAAGAAGTTCTCCCGCTTATTTTATTTTATTATATCTAAAAGTACTACACATGAGAGAAAAAAATCTCGCTTAGTTATTACTACATTTATCTTCTTATACCTAAAATCACTACATATGAGAGAGAAAATTATTCCGCTCAATTAGTAGCCCGCTTATCTTATACTTAAAGCACTACATATGAGAGTGGAATTCTTCCGCTCAATTATTAGTTCGCTTATCTTATACTATGTACATAAAACAACTACAAGTGAGAAAGAAAATTCTTCCGCTCAATTATTAGTCCGCTTATTGTATACCTAAAAAGTATTACATATGAGACAGAAAATTCTCCCGCTCAATTATTAGTCCGCTTGACTTATGCTAAAATCTACATATAAGAGCGAAAATGGTCTCGTTCAATTATTAGTCCGCTTATATTATACATAAAAGCATATTATATATATGAGATATGGAATTCGTCGGTTCAATTATTAGTCCGTTTATCTGACACCTAAAAATGCTCCTTCTCAATAATTAGTTTGTTTATCTACTTCCTCTAAAAGTACTACATGTTAGAGAGAAAGTTATCACTCGATTATTACTCGGTTTATTTTCTTATACCTATATGCATTACGTATGAGTGTATGACAAAGAAAATTCTCCTTCTTGTTTATTAGTCTGCTTATCTTATACGGGGTACAAAGAAACACTACATATGAGAGAGAAAATTTTGCAGCTAAATTGTGTCTTGTTACTAACCATATTGAATTGAAACCTACCCATTTGAAATGTCACATACTAATGAATTTTCACATTTCTTAAATGATGTAATTTTTTTAGCAAAACATTTATCCCCCCATTTGAAATGTACTTCGATTATTAAAAAAATATCAAAATGATACATTTTGTATTATCTTTCATATGATACCAGTATATCATATATAAATCAAAATAAATTACTCCTCTATTGCTTTTTATATATCTTTCATATATTTCAAATATATGAAAGATAATGAAAATAAATTATCTTTCATATTGCCTTTTTATATATATCACAATTCACAATTTTTTATTATCATTCATACACCAATATTGCATACACCAATATTATTAGTACGTTTATCTTCCTATAACTAAAAGCACTACATATGAGAAGAAAATTTTTCCACTCAATTATTAATCTACTTATCTTCTTATAACTAAAAGCACTACATATGAGACAGAAAATGTTCCCGTTCAATTATTAGTTCGATTACCTTATGCTAAAAAAAGAACTACATATAAGAGTTAAAATTTTCTCGTAACGGATAATGAAATATATTGAACTTAATTGTTAGAGTTTTGAAAAAATACTTTAAAGAGAACTTTAAGTGATAACATCTAATGATTTTCTTTCCTACTCATGTATTAAAATAATCAATTCATGTTTTCACGCTTGATAACACCACATATATAAAGCTTTACATGACTATTACGAGCCCGTTTGGAGAACTCGGTTTTCGGCTTATCAGGCTTATCAGCCAGCTTTTTCACCAAACACGTAACTTTTACTTTCGCGCGCTGAATTGTGTAATAAGCCGAAAAAGTAAGGTTGGAGTTACTTTTCTGGCTGTATTGGCTGAATTTACTGTAGAGGACCATTTTAGCTATTTTTACATATAATTTTTTCTTTAATTTATTAATAAAATATATTTTTAAAATATTTTTTTCTTAAATCAGCAGAATCAGCCAAAACAGCCACTCCAGCCAGAATATCATAAATTTCAGCAGAATCAGCCAAAACAGCCGATTTTGGTGCTACCAAACGGGCTCTACGTCTAGATAGGAAAATTTCATTTTTCTGCAGTAATAGAGATAGATATTACGTTTAGATAGTTATGTGACAATGGTAGGAAAATATCTTACCATAGGTTCAAAAGGACATGACATAGAAAATATCAGAAAGGAAATTCTCCTGATCAATTATTAGTTTGCTTATCCTATACCTAAAAGCACTAATATGAAAGAAGTTCTCCCACTTATTTTATTTTATACCTAAAAGTACTACACATGAGAGAAAAAAATCCGGCTTAGTTATTACTACATTTATCTTCTTATACCTAAAATCACTACATATGAGAGAGAAAATTATTCCGCTCAATTAGTAGTCTGCTTATCTTATACTTAAAGCACTACATATGAGAAAATTCTTTCGCTCAATTATTAGTTCGTTTATCTTATACACAAAAGAACTACATGTGAGAAAGAAAATTCTCTCTCTCAATTATTAGTCCGCTTATTGTATACCTAAATAGTACTACATATAAGACA
This sequence comes from Cuscuta epithymum, assembly GCA_945859915.1. Taxonomy (NCBI): domain Eukaryota; kingdom Viridiplantae; phylum Streptophyta; class Magnoliopsida; order Solanales; family Convolvulaceae; genus Cuscuta; species Cuscuta epithymum. Next base: position 2,082,455 of record CAMAPF010000109.1, on the reverse strand, counting down.
GAGAATTCTCTCGCTCAATTATTAGTCCGCTTACCTTATGCTAAAATGGACTACATATAAGAGAGAAAATTCTCTCGTTCAATTATTAGTCCACTTATATTATACATAAAAGCATATTATATATATATGAGAGATAGAATTCACCGGTTCAATTATTAGTCCGTTTATCTTACACCTAAAAATGCTCCTACTCAGTTATTAGTTCTTTATCTACTTACTTTAATAGTACTACATGTTAGAGAGAAAATTATCACACTCAATTATTACTCGGTTTATTTTCTTATACCTATATGCATTACGTATGACAGAGAAAATTCTCCTTCTTGTTTATTAGTCTGCTTATCTTATACGGGGTACAAAGAAACACTACACATATGAGAGAGAAAATTTTGCAGGTAAATGATGTTACTTTTTTAGCAAAACATTTAACCCCCCCATTTGAAATGTACTTCGATTATTAAAAAATATCAAAATGATACATTTTGTACTATCTTTCATATGATACCAATATATCATATATAAATCAAAATAAATTACTCCTCTATTTCTTTTTATATATCTTTCATATATTTCAAATATATGAAAGATAATGAAAATAAATTATCTTTCATATTGCCTTTTTATATATATCACAATTCACAATTTTTTATTATCATTCATACACAAATATTGCATACACCAATATTATTATTCCGTTTATCTTCCTATAACTAAAAGCACTATATATGAGAAGAAAATTGTTCCACTCAATTATTAATCTGCTTATCTTCTTATAACTAAAAGCACTACATATGAGATAGAAAATTTTTCTGCTCAATTATTAGTCCGCTTATCTTATACAAAAAAAATTACATATGATAGAAAAAATTCTTTCGCTCAATTATTAATCCGTTTATCATATAACTAAAAATAACTACATATGAGACAGAAAAATTTTCCCACTCAATTATTAGTTCGATACCTTGTGCTAAAAAAAGAACAAGAAAATTTTCTCGTTCATATCCTTTACATATCTTCCCGAAAAATTTAGCCACGTTTAATATGGTGCTATATCCTACCAGATGTCCATTGTGCAAGAACCATGAAGAAACAATCGAACACATCTTTTACAGCCATACAGGTGTACTAAGGTCTGGCCAGTTTGGCAGTACTCTATGCAAATCATGGGCATCAATTTTCAAATATAAGTTTAGACTTTATCACAGATGTTTAGAAAATGGTGGTTTAAAGCAGGGTCGAGAGATTTGGCAGATTTATTTAAACATAAGCTTTCGGGACTTATTTGTTGGCATGTCTGGAAAGTCTATTTCAATCAAGTTTGGGGTGAAGGAGGTGTTGTTCCTACTACGGAAAACTGATTTCTCAGATTAAATGCTATACGAACAACTGGGTACTTAGCTTCTCAAAATTGAAGGTCCGGACTATCAGTAGAATTCTGTATGACTGATTCCAGAAGGATTTAAGGTAGCTAATACACGCATTCAGATAATCAAATGTAAAAAACCTAGAGGCTGTTTGAAATTAAATACGGTAACTACTTACTCTTCTGACATCTCAATTGGTGGTGCGATTCTCAGGGATTCTTCGGGTGCGCTGATAGTAGCGATAAGCTTTCCTCTTGCGGCCTCGTCACCATTGGAGGCGAAACTGAGGGATATCAGTATAGCTTCAGTAGGGATTTAAAGTGGAATCTGATTCAACGATGGCACTCACATTTCTTGAAGATATTCAGGTGAGGAGATGGGGAGATTTGATCCAGGAAACCAGGCTGTTGGCAAATAGGAAAGGCATTTTGTTCAGACATACTTTGAGGCAGTGGTGGACTCGGGCCGGGTGGCCCGACCTGGAACCGGCCCGGGACCAGCACTGTTCTGGCCCGGACCGAACCGGTGGCCCGGCCCATGACCAGTCCGGGTAGGCCTGATCCGAGGGTTTCCGGTCCAGGCTCAGGTCACCCAAAACATGAATCGGCCCGGCCGGCCCGGGCTCGGGCCCGGTTCCGTTTTTTTTTTTCCAACTTTTTTTTAAATCCCCGGGTTGGGCTGGGGATTTTGGGCCATTTGGGGTGGTTTGGGGGGTTGGGGGTTTGGGGGGGGGGGGGGTCGGGGGTAATTAGAAAAAGGGAAAAAAAATGTAAGAGGCCCGAGGCCCGGCCCGGCCCGAACCCGGACCGGACCCGGTGGCTACCCGGGCCCAACATTTCCTAACCGGCGGCCCGGCCCGGGCCTGAACCGGCCCGAGTCCACCACTACTTTGAGGGAAGGGAATTTGACAGCCCATTATCTGACAGGAACTCATTCAAGTAATTATAGAAATTTTTAAAAGCCCAAAGTTTCTTCCGAGACTAGCTAGAAGGTCTTATTATATTGATTACTTTGACATCCCTTCTATTCGTTTTTTATTTTTTATCAGTCTGTATTCGTTTCAGGTCAGGTATAGCCCCCTTGAAACTCAGTAATTTATTTATTTTTATTATTTGGTGTTCAATTTGTAGGTATGAGAGGTTTTGGTATAGTCCCCCTCTCAGTTTGTATCGAATTTCTTTTTTTTTTCTCAATAAAATTTGGTGAATGTTCCCCCGGAGTTTACCTCACTGATTTTAGTGGTTTGCCTATTGGTTTAAAAGGAAAAGAAATAGACCAGATTAAGTACGAGATGCATGATTACCAAGAAAGAAGTGTAACTCTCTCAGATCCTTCATGACAAAACACTTAGCCAAAAGAGATAGAAAATGATTAACCAAGGGAGAAGAATTACCTATAACAATTATATCATCAACATATAGCAACAGATAAATAACATGAAGTTACGGCAGAAAATAAATAAAGATTTCTCGGACCGAATGCAAACAAAACCATGAGAGAGAAGAAAGGTACTGAATCTATGAAACCAAGCATGAGAGGCTTGTTTGAGACCATAAATGGCCTTACGAAGCCGACACAAATGCTGAGAAAACTGATGATGAACAAATCCAGGAGGCTGACACATATAAACTTACTCAGTAAGGTTGACGTGAAGAAAGACATTTTTAACATCAAGTTGCGATTGGACAACCAAACAAGATAGCTAAGGTGAAAACACGACGAACGGTGATGGGTCTGACAACAGGACTAAAGGTTTTAGTGAAATCAATAATTGTCTGCTGATTAAACCCCTGAGCAATTAAACGCATTGTATAGCGTTCCATAGACCCATCAAACAAATATTTAGTCTTATAAATCCATTTAGATCCAACCACATTCTTTCTAGCATCAAACAATACTAAGTGCCAAGTATGATTAGAGATAAGGGCATTAAATTCCTTAGCCATTGCGACTCTCCACTTAAAATGTTTATTTGCAATAGAAAAACCACTGGGATCAGGTCTGCTAACAACTTTATTTAAATTAAAAATAGTTTTGGGCTTAAAAATCCCGGATTTGGACTAAGTTTACATCATATGTTCATTAGCAATCGGGGCAGAGCATCCTGGAGGCGGCATGACTGGAATTGTGGCCGACCCACTGTCAGCAGGGGTGTGGGACATGGATGTGGTTGTCGGACAGTTGATGCAGAAGACAAAAAATTACTGGCAACACAGCTAGTGGGTGTGGCAGCAGAAGAGAGCAGGTCGTAGGTAGGAGGACTGGTTTCAGTCTGCGTGCAAGAGGGCTGGTCGGCTACCGGGGAAAGTTGCAGGATGGATGGCGGGGGGTGGGGGGGACGGCGTGGCAGCATGCGTGGACAGCAGATCACGAGTGGGTGTAGAAATAAGCGGGGCAGATATAGTAGGCACGCCAGATATGGACACCGTGGTACTGATTAAATGATGATAAGGAAAAATATTTTCTAAAAATCTGATCGACATTCCTACTAATATACACTCAACCAGAAATAGGATCAAAACAATGGTAGCCCTTATATTCAGACGCATAGCCTAAAAATACACACTGAATTGAACGCAACAAAAGCTTATTTGCAAAAGAAGCGTTAAAATTAGAAAAACACGCACACCCTAAAACACACAGGATAGAAAAATTTGGTTTGGCATGAAATAATTTTTTATACGGAGATAAACCTGTAGAGTAGGAGACGGTAACCTATTAATAATTAATAATAAAAGTGGCAGTAAGAACGACATCAACCCAAAAAGTAGCCGGCAAGCGGGTAGTAATGTGCATAGGGCTAATTCACGAAAATGCATGTACTTACGCCCAGACACACCATTTTGCTGCGGGGTCTCAGGACAAGATTTTTGAAAAATAATTCTAGGATCATTAAAAAAATCTCATATGAAAATTATCAAATTACGTCACGCCTCGGACCTACCCTGACACATCAACAACCCTCTGTATAGTATGAATAGTCAACCGCAGTCAAACACATCCATACTATACAAGGCGTCTTGAATATCATTCACACATAGTACATCTGTAAACAAACATAATGTAAAAATTCATTGAAGTAGTGGAAACATTAATACAAGTGTTTAAGCCACACTTGGGAACTTAGGCATACAAGCCCCCAATTAATTATTCAAGAAAATAATATCCATGAGCATTAATCTAATTGTTTTAAAAACAAAATGGAGGAAGAACGAACCACGTCTTTTCTCCTTGAACAATGGGCGATGGTAGCAAGCTTTAACCACTACCTGAAACTGTGAGGTGGCCTCCCCCGTGAAGGGGATGTCAATACTTTGAAGCATTTGAAAAGTACAATGACAACTACACTGTATATAATCAATGTTTCACTTTCTAAGACCCTCAATCTAGAGTGATATTATATTATAGGCCATAACCCCTGGTTACCCTATTTGAAAATATATTTACTTTATATAAAGTCAAGTAGTCGGCCCATAGGCCCTTGTTTACTTTGAAACGTCCATCCCTTTGCCCCATGACTACTAGTCACGACGATCATATACTTTAAGTAAATTACTATGCCATCATAGGGCTTTACCCTAGTGCATAATTACACTATTATAGAGCATCGCTCTATTACATTACTACACTGTATTGAAGCCTCGCTCTTAGTCACTCTACATTGTGCTAGAGCCTTGCTCTTAGTCATTCTACATTGGGCTAGCTACAGTCTCGCTCTTAATTACCACTACGACGTATTAGAGACTCGCTCTTAATCACCAATACGACGTGCTAGAACCTCGCTCTAGTCACGTTATTCAATCTCTAAGCAAATTCTATGCCTAGACTCAATTCATTTTGAATAGCCTTTTAAGCCTACTCCTAATATAACTTAGAGCTCATATAATTTTCACCTTAAAGTATCTCTTAAGACTACTTAAGGCATAATTACACACAATCCAATCCCTTAGGATTTATTCTATCATTTATTCGAATAATTATAGAACAACCAAGTTGTTAGTTCATAGCCAATAGTTCATTTCAACTGATTTTTCCAGTCCAAATATAATTTAATCCCAACATCAAAAATATCACTTTTATCCATTCATGAATTCTTCTCCTGAAGTAAAAGTAAATTTTATCACAACATTTCATAGTTAATCCAACTATCATATCTTCATGACATTCATATCACATAATCATACTCATAAGCAATAGTATGCTTATTTAGGCATTATTAGTTATTAATAATCCATGAAAATCACATTTAATTAACTTAGGTAATCTTATGAAATATTCTCACTAATTATAAGCAATATAGTCAGTCATTCTCACCTTAAGATATGCTACAATAATTGTCTTTGTTAAGCCCCTCATGAAATCCCCGTTCTAGGCCGATCGAAGTGGAAAAATGTGGACAGCGGACAAAAGTCGGGCGGCTTTTGTGAATGCCGGGCGGCGTTCGTGGACTGTAGTTCGGGCAGCTCCTTTTGAGTGGCGGTTTCCGGCGGTTTCGACTCCTATCGATTCCACGACTCTTCTAAGTTAAATACCAACACTTGAACACAATATTCTTCACTTTTAAATGTGTAGAACTTCATATATAATCCAACATATGATTTCACAAAAATCATACTGTGTATCAAATAATACTAGCTAGGGAGAACTAGTCAAGTTCGTACCTTTCTTCAAGCTACTTTTCTCTTGGGCTTTAATTTCTTCCTCCAAGCTTCCTCCAACAATGGCTTTGAGAGCTTTGGTTTTTGCTTGAGCTCTTCTCCCTTGGTTTGGCTTGTGCGGATGATGGTAGAGTGGTAGAAGGAAGATTCCTTTTCAATTACTCCCCATATAATTGTGAAGAACATGACATGAAGGTATGACTTTTTGTCTCAATGAGACTCCCCCCTCCAATCCCTTCTTGTCCCAATTGATTAATTGGAGTCTCAAATCATGTAGAAAAATTCCCAAGTGGGTGTAGGGAACCTCTCCCAATTATTATTGTTATTTGTGACAGGTTTGATCAAAATTGCACTTGAATTGTCCAAACATTTCCCTCAACCTTAGTTGGCATTACATTGGACTTCTATAATTATTATTATGACCCAACTAAATATTTGGTACCACATTCTCAATTATTTATGGGCTCGATTGAGGGAAATGTTTGGACAATTCAAGTGCTATTTTGACCAAACCTGCCAGAAATAACAATAATAATTGGGAGAGATTCCCTACACCCACTTGGGGACAAGGATGGGGGGAGTCTCATTGAGACAAAAAAACTCATACCTTCATGTCATTTTCTTCACAATTATATGGGGAGTGATTGAGAAGGAATAATCTTCCTTCTACCACTCTAGCATCATTCGCACAAGCCAAACAAAGGGAGAAGAGCTCAAGTAAAAACCAAAGCTCTCAAAGCCATTGTTGGAGGAAGCTTGGAGGAAGAAAGCCCAATAGAAAAGTAGCTTGAAGAAAGGTAAGAACTTGACTAGTTCTCCCTAGCTAGTATTATTTGATACGTAGTATGATTTTTGTGAAGTCATATGTTGGATTATATATGAAGTTCTACACATTTAAAAGTGAAGAATATTGTTTTAAAGTGTTGGTATTTAACTTAGAAGAGTCGTGGAATTGATAGGAGTCGAAACCGCCGGAAACCGCCACTCAAAAGGAGCTGCCCGAACTACAGTCCACGAACGCCGCCCGGCATTCACAAAAGCCGCCCGACTTTTGTCCGCTGTCCACATTTTTCCACTTCAATCGGCCTAGAACAGGGATTTCATGAGGAACTTAACAAAGACAATTATTGTAGCATATCTTAAGGTGAGAATGACTGACTATATTGCTTATAATTAGTGAGAATATTTCATAAGATTACCTAAGTTAATTAAATGTGATTTTCATGGATTATTAATAACTAATAATGCCTAAATAAGCATACTATTGCTTATGAGTAAATGAAGGATGATATACAAATTTAGAAGAAATTGCGTATGATTATGTGATATGAATGTCATGAAGATATGATAGTTGGATTAACTATGAAATGTTGTGATAAAATTTACTTTTACTTCAGGAGAAGAATTCATGAATGGATAAAAGTGGTATTTTTGATGTTGGAATTAAATTATATTTGGACTGGAAAAATCAGTTGAAATGAACTATTGGCTATGAACTAAGAACTTGGTTGTTCTATAATTATTCGACTAGTATTAAAATACTAATCGGGGCATTAATACGAATAAATGATAGAATAAATCCTAAGGGATTGGATTGTGTGTAATTATGCCTTAAGTAGTCTTAAGAGATACTTTAAGGTGAAAATTATATGAGCTCTAAGTTATATTAGGAGTAGGCTTAAAAGGCCGCTATTCAAAATGAATTGAGTCTAGGCATAGAATTTGCTTAGAGATTGAATAACGTGACTAGAGCGAGGTTCTAGCACGTCGTATTGGTGATTAAGAGCGAGTCTCTAATACGTCGTAGTGGTAATTAAGAGCGAGACTCTAGCTAGCCCAATGTAGAATGACTAAGAGCAAGGCTCTAGCACAATGTAGAGTGACTAAGAGTGAGGCTTCAATACAGTGTAGTAATGTAATAGAGCGATGCTCTATGATAGTGTACTAATGCACTAGGGTAAAGCCCTATGATGGCGTAGTAATTTAACAAAAGTATATGATCGTCGTGACTAGTAGTCACGAGGCAAAGCGATGGACGTTTTAAAGTAAACATGGGCCTACTGGATGACTACTTGACTTTATATAAAGTAAATATATTTTCAAATAGGGTAACCGGGTGTTATGGCCTATAATATAATATCACTCTAGATTGAAGGTCTTAGAAATTGAAACATTGAATATATATAGTGCAATTGTCATTGTACTTTTCAAATGTTTCAAAGTACTGACATCCCCTTCACGGGGGAGGGTCATTGCTACCATCGCCCGTTGCTTTGGGAAGCTCAAGGAGAGAAGACGTGGTTCGTGCTTCCTCCATTTTGTTTTAAAAACAATTACATTAATGCTCATGAATATTATTTTCCTGAATAATTAATTGGGGGCTTGTATGCCTAAGTTCTCAAGTGTGGCTTGAACACTTGTATTAATGTTTCTGCTGCTTCAATGATTTTTTACATTATGTTTGTTTACGGATGTACTATGTGTGAATGATATTCAAGACGCCTAATATGGTATGGATGTGTTGGACTGTGGTTGACTATTCATACTGTATGGCGGGTTGTTGACGTGTCCGGGTAGGTCCGAGGCATGACATAATTTGATAATTTTCATATGAGATTATTTTAATGATCCTAGAATTATTTTTCAAAAATCTTGTCCTGAGACTCTGCAGCAGAATGGTGTTTCTGAGCGTAAGCACATGCATTTACTTGAATTAGCTCTATGCTCATTACTGCCTGGTTGCCGGCTATTTTTTATAGTTGATGTTGTTCTTACTGCCACTTTTATTATTAATTATTAATAGGTTACCCTCTCCTACTCTGCATGATTTATCTCCGTATAAAATTTATTTCATGCCAAACCGGATTTTTCTATCATATGTGTTTTAGGGTGTGCGTGTTATTCTAATTTTAAAGCTTTGTTTGCAAATAAGCTTTTGTTGCGTTCAATTCAGTGTGTATTTTTAGGCTATGCGTCTGAATATAAGGGCTACCATTGTTTTGATCCTATTTCTGGTTGAGTGTATATTAGTAAGAATGTCGATAAGATTTTTAGAAAATATTTTTCCTTGTCATGATTTAATCATTACCACAGTGTCTATATCTGGTGTGCCTACTATATCTTCTCCCCTTATTTCTGCACCCACCCGTGATCTGCTACCCACGCATGCTGCCACACCGTCCCCCCCACTCCCCTCCGTCCATCCTACAATTTTCCCCAGTAGCCGACCAGCCCTCTTGCCCGTAGATTGAAACCTGCCTATAACCTGCTCTCTTCGTACGCCACACCCACTAGTTGTGTTGCCAGTAATTTTTTGCCTTCTGCAGCCAACAGTCCGACGACCACATCCCTATCCCACACCCCTGCTGATAGTGGGTCGGCCACAATTCCAGTCATGCCGCCTCCAAGAAGCTCTGCCCCGGTTGCTAATGTACATCCGATGTGAACTTAGTCCAAATCCGGGATTTTTAAGCCCAAAACTATTTTTAATTTAGCACACCTGATCCCACTTGTTTTCATATTGCAAATAAATATTTTAGGTGGAGAGACGCAATGGCTGAGGAATTTAATGTCCTTATCTCTAATCATACTTGGGACTTAGTATCGTTTGATGTTAGGAAGGATGTAGTTGGATCTAAATGGATTTATAAGACTAAATATTTGTTTGATGGGTCTGTGGAACGTTATAAAGTGCGATTAATTGCTCAGGGGTTTAATCAGCAAACAGTTATTAATTTCAATAAAACCTTTAGTCATGTTGTCAGACCTGTCACTGTTCGTCTTGTTTTCACCTTAGCTATCTCGTTTGGTTGTCCAATCGCAACTTGATGTTAAAAATGTATTTCTTCACGTCAACCTTACTGAGGAAGTTTATATGCGTCAGCCTCCTGAATTTGCTAGAAATGTATTACTCCGTAAGTTTTATGTTTAATTATGTACTAATATGAAATAGTATCTAAATTCGAACATGTAGAGTGATTTTATTATTTGGTTACTAAACAAATTATATGAAAAAAACATGTGCATATGGAAAAACTTGTGTACATATATTACAAAAGATTTATAAATGTATGCTTATATTTTATAATATTTATGCATTTCTCCCACGTTACGTATCCTATATTTTTTAGAAATTACATTTCTCGCGTTTCCCGTTTCTCGTTTTGCGTTTCCGTTCTACTTAGGTCATCACTATCACACATAATGATGGTTAATTGGTCATCACTGCCACTATAAATTTTAACTTAGGCTAGAGTGGCATGGGCTGATATTTGCCTCCCTAAAGAGGAAGGTGGACTTGGTATTCATGATACATATGTTTGGAACTCTGCCCTCCTTGCTAAAACTCTCTGGGATATCCATACTAAAAAGGATAATCTCTGGGTTAGGTGGATTCATGGTGTCTACCTTAACGGTAGAGGTGTTTGGGAGTTTACACCTCATAAAAGAGACTCCCAATTGATCAAAAAGATTGCCCTGATTAGAGATCAAATTGTCTCTCACTTTGACAATACCCACGATGCCATTAGCTTTCTCAATACTTGCCAAACAAATGGCAAGCTATCCTCAGGTTTGGTATACAACCTTCATAGAGTTAAGGGGGGAACCCAAATGTGGATGCCTTTCATTTGGAAGAATTATATTCCCCCCAAATTCTCCTTCACGGTTTGGCTTGCCTTTCGTAACCGCCTTGCCACTCTTGATAACTTGCATAGATTATATGTTGTTAATGTTTGCCCCTTTGTAAGGGTGGTCCGGAAACGGTACCACACCTGTTTTTTACTTGTGCTTTTTCAGGTAAAGTTTGGCATAGAGTCAGGACGTAGCTGGACATTCCTAGGGAGATGGGGACCATGCTAAGCTCGTTGAAATGGATCAAGAGGAAGAGACAAGGCTCGGGGATCAAAGCTAAGGCGGCTAGGATTGCTTTTTGCTACTCCATCTACTGGATCTGGAGGACCCGGAATGCTACATGCTTTGACGGCCTTGTTCCCAAAGAAGAAGATGTTTTTGCGAGGATTCAATACATTGTTTACAAGATTTTGTATAGTCTTTATCCACATGAACTTGTAAAGCTGTGACGTGTTCTCCCTAACCTTCTCTTTGTTTTGGTTGGGCGTTTCTTGTGGCTGTTTTTTTGGGCTTGTTTGTGCTCCACCACCGCTACGTTTTGGTGTGGGGCGTTGCTTGTTTTGAGTTCTTTTGCTGGGTTTTGGTTATCCATGTTGTATAACCTGCAGTTTTGTTTTTCCTTTTTTTGCTTGTACATTCTGAACCTCCATTTTCTTGGATGGCTCCTTAATATACTTACAGTTCATCCAAAAAAAATAACTTAGGCGTAGAAGTTTTATGTGTACAATTATCCGGTTCAGTTTTTTAATTCGAATCTCTACCATATACATGATTTTTATATAAAAATTGCCCTAAATAAAAGTACAACTGCTAAAACTTGATCTGATTGTATCTGATTGTACCTGATTTGATCTGTTTAAGTCTCGTATGTTTTAGGTCAGAAATCAATCTAATTAAATTAAAATCATACGAGTATTAAACCTTAAAGAGCATCTACTTAATGAGAAAATTAGATGCTACGTATATAAGGGGTGTTTGGAACTGATTCTGCTTTTGCTTCTTTTTTAAATCAGAAGCAGAATCACAATCAAGTTTCAGAAGCTGGTCTCCCCCATCTTCTAAGAAAACTGATTCTAGAAATAAATTAGAACACCAGAATCACTTCTCCACTTTCACCCAAACACTCCAACTTCTGCTTCTGCTCCCTAAAGGAGCAGAAGTTGCTTCTGCTCCCTAAAGGAGCAGTTTAAATGGGATCCAAATATCCCATTTAAGAATCAGATCCAAATATCCCTAAATGGGATGGACGGTCTATAGTCTATACAGAATGTGGATTATACTGTACGCAAAACACAACATAGACTATAAGACGTAGAAGTAGAAGTAGAAGTATGCGAAGATCTAAAATGTAGGCTAATTGAATGTTTACAACCATCTGCTATAGACCTTCAACTACTTCGTCCCAACTGCAATAATTTATGAATCAGCACAAAAAGACATAATAATATATGTGCCTACTATATCAACCACCCCTTTCTCTTTTCTTCAACCTCCCGTTGAAATGATGGTCAAAAACGTAAAAGCAAAAATAGTTTAACTTGTAGGCTCCTTCAATTTTAATCAGAGAAAATTCTACTCTAAAATAGCTTACTTTAACCACTGAGCAATTGGGAAATTACAGATAATTAGATAATTTAAATATTAAAAAAGATGAAATAGTGAAATGTACAAGTCATAAGTACTGTAGATCGATATAATCGGCCTTTTTCTTATAACAAGAACATCGTAAATTGTTGAATATATACAATTCTAATTAATAATTATTGAATTTATACAAGACTTAATACCAGGGGAGGATCTATGTACGGGCTATGGTAGGCTGAAGCCCAGAGCAACTTGGAATTTTTTTCAATTTTTTAGTGTAAATTTTTTCATTTTTCACATTTAGCTCACTCTTCCTTTATTTAAGTCTAGTATAATTCCTATTCAGCCCAGGGCAAGTCGAATTCCTGGATCCGCCCCTGCTTAATACACATTTAAATCAACAACATCACAGCCTTTTATGTCACCTTTTATCTATCTAATTATAAGATCGAGTAAGGTAAATACTACTGATAAGTGTATCACTGTATCATCTTCTTTTATCACTGATTAAGTTGCTCAATTTGTCGTGCATGATTTAATTACCTTTTTCCGAACTAAAAAAGAAGTCCTTTTATCTAGCGAGTTATATGAATGCCAGTATTTGTTTGTATTAATACGGAGTAATAGTTAGCGGATTTGATTAAATTTCAGCTAGAACATGGTTTCCCCCATCAAATCAACTTATAATTATGTCTATGGTTGGATTCATAAAGATGCATAAAGCCACACACTTCCCATGGTATAGAATTATAAGAGGCTGAGCTTCACATTCTATTAGGGGATGTGAGGATCTACGTTAGGATTATGGTGGGCTGAGTCCTAAACCAACAAAACAAATTCAATTATTTTAATGTAAAATTTTCATATTTCATATTTAGTTCATCCCTCAAATTATACCTAGTATAATTATTCTTCGGCCTAATCTAAGTATCTAACCCCATATTCCCGCATTTGGATTGTACACAAGATTTTTAAAAAAATCCCTCAGCTCCCGTCCCAAGCTGAGTTTATTTTTACAGTTGTAGTGTCCTAACAACAAATAATACATGTCACATTATGTGCCAACTTTTGTTCAATTCAGAACAGTTCTGCAAAATATTATTAACACATAAATAATGTCTAACTCATCACACGACGCAAACTATTTTAAAATTAGGGTATATTCTGCTCTTAGTACTATACATGAAAATTTCCCATTTGTAGTGAGTTAGGTTGTATATGAGTATGGACTGTGGACTCAAAATTCCTTTAATAAATTAAACAATTGCAACCCAATCTAATTAACATTTAAAAGTAATTAAAAATTTATGAATAGAATAAAAGTTGTTTAAAAATGTGATCACTTATTTGTAATGAATATAGTAATTTTAGATATAATAACTTATGTTCATTTCTTATACTGAAGTGACTCTTATAGTAACTTTGGTCATATTTTTATAAATAGAGAGTTTTATTATTGTTGAGTAAAATACATTTAATATTTACTCCATATTTGTCAATAAGTAAAAGACTCGAAATAAAGTATATGTACGTACATTATAAAAGTCATACCATTGCAACTAGTATGAATAGAAGTAATATATTCATGAAAAGACCATAGTTATATCATCACTCAAGTAGACTAAAAGAAAACCACAACATAAAACTTTCATTTTCCACAACCGTTAGTAAACCACAACCATAATTGCATTACTTCATAGGTATGATTCTCATTTCTTTTTAAACCCCCCCCCCCACCCACCCACCCACCCCCACCCCTCCTCACTCCAACCATATATACACGAAGTATAACATAACAACTCACACAAAACATACACCTACAACTAAGAATCAAACATGGGTGCATATAATAATGATCACCATCCTCATCATCATCCCCATTTTGAACCAATATCAAAATGCAAGGTTGATGAGAGTAGATCAGATCAAACTGTGGCTGCTGATCTAGATGGCACCCTCTTGCTCTCCACAAGCGCTTTTCCTTACTTCTTCTTAGTCGCCCTCGAAGCCGGTAGCCTTCTAAGATCTCTCCTCCTCTTAGCCTCAGTTCCATTTGTATACTTGTTTTACATATTCATTTCTGAGCCTCTAGCCATTGAAACCTTCATCTTCATCGCCTTCGCGGGGCTCAAGGTCAAGGACATCGAGGCCGTGTCGAGGGCCGTGTTGCCCAAGTTCTACTCTGAGGATGTCAATCCCCAGACGTGGAAGGTCTTCAATTCTTGCAAGAAAAGGTACATCGTCACCGCTAACCCTAGGATCATGGTGGAGCCTTTCGCCAAGAACTTTCTCGGCGCGGACAAGGTTCTCGGGACGGAGTTGGACGTGACGAAATCGGGTCGGGCCACCGGGTTTGTGAAGAGCCCCGGCGGCGTTCTTGTCGGGGATCGGAAGAGAGCCGCCTTAGTGAAGGAGTTGGGGAATAATAATGTGCCGGATTTGGGTCTCGGAGATAGACTCACGGACTGCGACTTCATGTCACTTTGTAAGGTAATACTGGCCGGTTTAATTAAACGTCGTCTTTGCGTTGACCTACATCCCCACTTGTTATCAAACCTTATTAAAGAAGGAAAAGACAAAAAATGTCAATATAGCGGCGGTTTCATATAGAGAGTTGACCAGTTTATGATATTAGAACTAATTCGTGATAGTAGGAGTAATATGTAATCTTAATTTATTGCGTTATACTTCGTATCAATTTGGTGTGCAATAATGCAAACTTTAAGACTCAAGATAATATGAGAAAACATATAGATGATAAATGGTCAAATTAATTCATTCATGTTAAGTATTTAGAGATTCGTCACCATTTATCTTGTAACCTAAAGTGCTCCTTAGTGAGCACACTGCCATGCTCCCTATGGGGAGTATTATAGTAGTGGCAAAAGTATGTGGTGAAATAAGATGAAAAGCCTAAATTTGTGAGGTAAATAATGAATTATCCAGGATTATTTTTGAAAGAATGAAACAATTTCACAAACATGACGACGCATCGAAAACCAAATATTAAATACTATCGTAAGTGCTAATGTGCAGTCTTATCTCCATTAAAAAATTTCACAAAAGTAACTAAAAAACCAGCCTCATTCATAAAAACAAAAACCCATAAATAAATACCTATAATCTCATCTTCCTCATAAAAAACCTATTAAATGCATCTATCTGTCTGTCTAGTTTAATTAGGGTCATGTAGTACTCGTGGCATTAAAAATTGCATAAATCTAAGTACATCAAGACACACAATATTCATGTGCACTGCTAACTGTTTCACCGATCCACGTACACAACAGAAAGTATAGAGTGGACTCCGCTACACCAATCACGTCATTTATAATATACGGAGTTTTGGAGTTTATGAATTCGACTAATAGAAATTAATTTTGTATTTATATACTCGTATGTGATTAGCTAGAATGTAGGTATGAATTTATGCTTAAAATTGTCATTTGTACAGTACAGTACTAAAAATTAAGAACCATAACTAATAGTACGCGTCTGTTAAAACAAAAACATAACCTCAATCTTCTAAAGGCTTCCACGATTCCACCTAGGGTGGGATCAAGGAGTTGGATGGATACAATCTCATCCTTGTACTAAAACATCGGAAGACCCATGAAAATCGTGCAAAAATCGTATATATTGACGGCAGATTCATAACAAAGAAGCGATAAAGTTTAGTGAATCGTTTTTCTTCATTCCATCATCAAGTAAAAAATAGTGAATCTTTGATTTCCTTGTAAATGATGGATTTTCAAAATGAAACAATTATTTAGACAACATTTAAAATAAGATAATTCGAGTATATTATTAATAAAACTGAAATACTATAGAATTATAGATGTAAAATTTCTAACATTTGATGATTGAATAATGATTCAAGAGTTCTAATTATTTGCTAAAATAAAAATGGCCATCTATAGATGAGACCTCAAAAAAGTGAAAACCGTAAAAGGGTGTCAATTTATAAGATACACTATTTTTATTTCTTCAAAACTTATTTCAATGAGATTGTTTTTCATTTTTCGGATATCTTTGCCAATTTTTTCGTAGAGAAGTAATTGTACGGAGTAGTAAATCTTTCTCTGTCCATAGTCGAATAACAATGATTGGTGGACAAATACAAAATTGTCGGTGTGCTATGCACAATTTTACTTGAGAAGAATCAGAAAAAGCATGTACTACATTCTGTAGGCCAATGGTGCAGTGGCTTGTTTGGCACAATCAAATATTCCCTCCCTCCGTACGAATATACTCTATAAAATTCACAAATAAACTCACATATTTAATTAATTTAAAAAATGTTTAAATTGGTATACATGTACTCTCCAATTCATTCTTATAAGTGCATTTGTTTTGTTTCTTCTCTCTTTTTTTTGTTTAATTATGTATGTCTTTGTTTGTATAACTATTAATTCTTGTTTGATATATATTTTTTGTTTTTATTATCAAATTACTATTTTTTCTAATCAACAAAAATATTTTGGTAAATACCGAAAAAACCGAAATCGGATCGAAAAAAACCGAACCGAACAAACCGTGGTTCCAAATTTTTGAACATAAAATCGAACCGAACCGAACTGAACTTTTTACCTTGGTTCTACATTTGGTTTTAGGTGAAAACCGAACCATCTCTACTTCCAAGTCCCAAACCACACTCTCAGATCACAAAAGTAAAATACAACCTCGCTCAATAATAATAAAATTATTTAAATACTTTCTTTCTAGCGAAAAGATTCGTAATTGATCAATGATGATAAATTTTGAACAAGGACTCCAATTATTATACTTGTATACTCCGTACGATTTATAAATTTTATACCTTTTAAAAATATTTTGAATAACGAACATGTTAATATATTTTTCATATTCAAAATAATTTCATATTAGAAAATATCATTTGTTAAAATTGATTGTCATTGACTAAGAAAAATCAATTTGACAAACAATTTTAGAACGCATGGAGCAATAGTTAAATCACGTAATTCGAGTATGTATTTAAAAGTAATCTTATTAGGTATGATGTTATAACAATGATGATGTAATTATAAATGTATAGTTTTCAATGTTCTTTAATTAATTAATTTATCATATATTTACTAATGCTAATTATTTCATGACATAGAAATGAGCATAAATTGAGACGGATAATGGGATAATATAAAAAATTCTTAGACCAAACCCGAGCTTAGGTAAAAATTTCACATACAAGATTACACTAGACATATAAGGGAGGCCAAGAGTAAAAAGTGGATGAATACAAGTATTTTCTAATTTATATTAAAATTCATTTAACAGAAAAATTAAATTAATCAATCATTACATTTGATATTGTGATTATTGTCATATTTTTAGAGAAAAAAATGATGGTTGCACACACAAAGTCTTATTTATGCTGTTCGAAGAGGCTAGTACAGTAAGCACCCACTGGGTTACTTTTCATACTACTACAGATAGATCAATAAAATTACTGCCTTGCTCTAATAAAGAATATCTCTTCCAAACTACTCCGTAATAACATAGGCGTATTCTATTTCAAGAGTCAAGACACAGAGAGTTTTCTAAAATTGATCAATAGTTGTGGCATTTTTATTGTTCATGCCGTTAAAACATTTAACCCATTCTTTTTGTAGGAGATCGAGTTCGTTTTTTGTTTTTAACTTTTTATGTGAAACAGGGCATACGTTCTACCTATTTTTGGCATAAGTTAAAGATACTTCTACCTAATTTTACTCTTCCGATATTTTTTAATTGGACTTACATTTCCTGGTATGGTTTGATCAGAATTAGTCTCATCTAAATTGGTCCGGCATGTTAAGTTTTTGGTCTTAGTGTATTTTATAACTATGCAAGTATAATTTAGTCTGAGCCGGAAAAAGTTCTAATAAAAACTTCTTATTCTCCATAACTCCTCCATTTAGAACATCTCTAGTGCGTCATTGTGCAGGATGCACATGTAGTAGCAAAAGTGTATTGCATCAGTTTTAGCAAAGTTAAAATTAGAAAAAATGTAATCATGATTCTTTGAAAATGCAAGTGAAAATTAATAATTGACATCATTTTTAGAGCACTGAATATAGGTGAATACTTCAATAGCATTTTTGGAATTTAAAAGTCAAATTTGGAAATAAATAGGGCCCGGGAGGTAGGGGCTCACTCACTACTCACTGATAAGATGGCACTATGGCACTATGTAATGGCTCCCGATAATTATTCAAAATCTCACAATCAATCATATTCAAGTTATAAAAAAGGACACAGTTTTAGTGACTTGTCTTCAATTCGCCTCATTAAGCCAAAACATAACTATGTTATCCATCTTTTAAACAAAAATGATGTCATTAGTTATTTTTAGTTAAAATGTCTCCATCATTTAATTAAACCAAGAGTTTATAAGAGGTTCGATCTTGAAATTGATGAATTTCTGACTTAAACAACTACATTCACTAAATCTATTGAATTATGGTACGTAAAAATGTACTCCGTATTCAAAACACTTCCTATTAATAACATAAAGAAAAATTATATGAAAAATTAACTAAAATTATTCTCTATAGTAACTTTAACCAATTGAACAAGAAAAATAACTACCCGAGTATAACTGAACTTATTTTGATTATTATTCTACAATTCAAAGCATGAAAAAATACAATGAGAAAATAGAAGCTGAAAACACAAATTGCTAAATATTTCTTAATATTTGAATTTGATCAAGTCTGGTCCTTATCACGCCTAAGCTAGCTGTAAAATCCGAATGGTTTATTTAATGGGATTAAATTATCAATGAAAGGAGCAAAGTACAAAATTTGGCAGCCAATGCATGTGCATCTTCTTCAGTCTGTTCCAACCACCGTCTCATAATTAAACACCGACGTTTCTCTGCGTGCATGGCTGTACATGAAATTGGGTCAACTCCGCCATAACATTTCAAATGCTGTAAAAGAGTAAATTGTGTAAAAGTTTTACAAAAAGAATCAGAAATCAGCTTAAATATGACCAAAACATAAGTAATTTTTTCAAATAACTTATCATTAATTTTATATATAATCAAAATAAGACTCATTTAGTCATTTACTGCTTCTATTCTCCGTTAGTTTCAACTTTTTAATACTTAGTACTACGTAGTTTTCTTCGACTGTTAACATAATCTAGTTTAATTTGACCGGGTTTTCAATTATGTCTTTCATTGATATGAAAAATATCGTCAAATTTGTCCCAATCTATTGTCTGAAACAGGATAGAAGGTAGTGAAACTGAAATGCTAGTTAATGAAGTAAACCGGTTTGATTGCATAGCTGAAATAACGATTTAAAAATGTAAAGTTACCATAGAAGTAAAGGTTTTAATACTCCCTCCGTCCCGTTGGAATGTTCCCGGTTTGACCTACACACATTAAGGAAATGAACTTACCAGGGGGTAAATTTTACTGTTTGGACACTGTTTGACACTGTTTGACACTGTTTTGCACTGTTTGACACTGTTTTGATGTAGGATAACTTTCCATTTAGGGAAATGAGAACTTTCCATTGGGACATCCAAAAAAGGAAAGTGGGAACATTCCAACGGGACGGAGGTAGTATATGAGAAAAAATCTACACCACTAAGTAAAGTTTGCTTAGGGCGTTAGAGTTTGTCCTTCGTGTAGGTTTATAGTCTAAAAGAGCTAGGCAGAGTTCAAGGAGATGCGATCAGATTTGAATAGTGAAAGGGTAATATGGACTTAAAATTGCGATAAACTCAAAGGTTGAACTGAAACGTTATAATTTGTAACGTTTCAAATTAGATGATCAACATTAGATCTAACCACCTTTCAAAAAACATTAGATCTAATCAAATTCAATTCACCTCTTAATAAAAATGTGGCAAGCCAATTTATTGTCTAGTTCTATCAAATTTGAGCTCAAATCCAAACATAAGTTACATAACCATGTGCGTCCTTATGCTGCAGGAAGGATACATGGTCCCAAAAACGAAATGCGAACCCTTGCCGAGAAATCAGCTCCTCAGTCCCGTCATCTTCCACGACGGCCGTTTGGTGCAACGACCGACGCCGTTAGTCGCGCTCTTGACTTTCTTGTGGATGCCCATCGGAATATTCCTTTCCATTATCCGGGTCTACGTCAACATTCCGTTGCCGGAAAGAATCGTCCGTTACAATTACATGATCCTCGGAATCAAACTCGTCATCAAAGGCACGCCGCCGCCTCCGCCCAAGGAAGGCCAACCCGGCGTCCTCCTCGTATGCAACCATCGCACTATCTTAGACCCCGTCGTGACAGCGGTCGCGCTCGGGCGGAAGATCAGCTGCGTCACATATAGCATAAGCAAGTTTTCAGAGCTGATCTCTCCCATTAAAGCGGTGGCTCTGTCCCGGGAAAGGGACAGAGACGCTGCCCATATCAAGAATTTATTAAAGGAGGGTGATTTGGTCATTTGCCCCGAAGGGACGACGTGCCGGGAACCGTTCTTGCTCCGGTTCAGCGCGCTTTTCGCGGAGCTTACCGACCGGATCGTGCCCGTGGCGGTGAACACTAAGCAGAGCGTGTTTTACGGGACGACGGTTCGAGGGCATAAGTTGTTGGACCCGTACTTTGTGTTCATGAATCCTCGGCCGACGTACGAGATCACGTTCTTGGACCAACTCCCGCCGGAGCTCACTTGCCGGAACGGAAAGTCGCCGATCGACGTCGCAAATTATATCCAGAAAGTGTTGGGTGGGACCCTGGGGTTCGAGTGTACGAGCCTGACTAGGAAGGACAAGTACACGATCATTGCCGGAACAGATGGACGGGTGGTTCGTACCAAGGACAAGGATGGAAAGAGCAATGAAAATAAATTTGACAAAATTAAAAAGGACGACAAATAAATGAAGGGAATTATTTAACTTTTATTTCTGGAATCCTTTCAAAAGAAAAAAAATAACTTTTGTTTATGGAATATAGTAGTAATTGTAGTTACGTTGTACGTCAGTACGTGTAATTGATACGTATCTGTGATTTTCTTTTCATCCATTTTTAATATCACTCGTAATTTTCAGCGTAAAATGATACACTAATTAATCAGAAAAGCTATTGTTGATCACAGATCCTGAATGTTCAAGAATCATGATATGATACTGAAAATATATTTATAATAAAATTAAATGTGATTCTTCATTCATGCATTGATCTCCCTTTTACTCTTCCCATCCTTTTTATTTAATCAATTTTATCTTTTCAAGTCAATAATATCTAACTTTGACCAATTATAAATCTATGTATGAGTACGTATTGATGATATGAAAGTGATATGAAAATGTTTGTCAAAAATATTATCATAAAAGTATAAAACTAATAAATTTTACATAAATATGCTCGTATTAGTTAAAATAATTGGGCAATTTAAGTTTGCACCCCATTTTATTGTTCAAATTGGACTTTGCACTCCTTTTTTAAAAATTATTCGTTTTACACCCCTATCCCGTATGGAAAGACAACAATGCTCGATCCTCCATTAACAATCTTACTGGCCTTCAACATATTCCTGATCGAGGGGCATTTTTGTCTTTTCATACAAGTGGGGTGCAAAATTAAAACAAAAAAAACTTAAAAATGGTGTGCATAGTCAAATTTGGACAATAAATTTGAGTGCAAGATCAAATTATCCCTGAAATAATTGACTAAACTTTACAATTTTTGACAGGAAAAAATTAATGATGGCTAAATAAAAAATGGGATAGCTTGTTTTTAATTGATTTATCCGATTTGGTCCGTTTGTGAACCTGAAAGCTACGGCTATTCATGTTCTCTGGTACTTGTCAACACACTCATCCATCAAAGCCCAGTAGCCAAGTGAGGCCCGGTCACTTAGTGGGTCTCAATTACCCGATTTCGACTAAATGATTAAACATAGGGGAATTCTATACACAGCCACTTATGTACTAAATACAGCCACAATATTTTACAATTCCTAATATACCCTATATGATAAATTTACTAAGTATAGCCACGCTCCATCCAAAAGAGACCGCCTTTTGGTGCTGCGCAGGGGAGCTAAGGTTATCCCGATGTCAACCATGTACGTGAACTGCAATCAAAGTTGTAGAGCTTGTAGCCTTGAAGGAAACGTGACTCTCTAACCTTAAAATTAGAGTTTCAAAGCTTCATTATCATATGGCTTCTATGGCTAATTCTCAATCTTTCAGTACAAATCTTCTTCACAAATCATAATATCCTCACTCATGTTGAGAAGGTATCAATGTAATCATACTGGAACTAGATTCATCAATAGTTCTGAGATTCAAATCCATACACTAGCCACTTGATTACAAGAGAATTCTTCATCCCTTACCTAGCCGATTGACATCCTCTGCTCTGTGGAGAAACAACAACGAAGTGGAGTCCTATTCCCCTGTGTTAGAAATCTGCGCCAAAATTCTTCTTCGATCCATTGCGTCTCAGCCGTAGATTACTTGCTTCGTCCACTGACAGAGAGTGTTTTCCCAGAGCTTGTTTCCTCTTCGGCACCATTGACAGGTCGATGGTTGTATGTATGTATACGGGTGATGTGTGTTGCACTGGTTCTTTTTCAGCAGGAAGTAATTGGTGTGCAGGATTCCGATCGTTCATTACGGTTAGGTGATTAATTAAGGGTAGCTTGGGTATTATAATTATTTAGTGGCTGTAAATAGAAATTTGGAGGCTGTAAATAGAATTACCCTTAAACATAAGTGCTCTACAACTCAATTTTCCAAACGTGTCTATCTTATTAATGTAAATAAGAAATTGTCGTAAGTAGGGTATCAATGACTAGTGCATAATTAGTACGGAATATTACATAGAGAGTATATTTTGTCCTAAAAATAGGACCATTAAATTCTATTAAAAGAATAAAAGTACTTCAAATTCTTTTAGGAATGAGTATGCTTTCTCTTAGATTGATTCACATACCAAATCAGACAATCAATCAAATTTAAACAAATCGAATCAAATCGAACCATACTTAAACATACTTAAACAATTGTAAAATACAAATAAAGGACATCTCATATATAAGTCATAAGACAAAAAACAGTACTCCACGCATAAAATACACATAGTCCGGTCTACAGCTAGTTTGACATAAACAGAGCGCATTAAAATCAAACATAACATAGTAGATGAGACCTATGTAGCGCCGAAACTCTCAAGAAAGAGTACGTTTCTACTGTTTCAGAAACTCTACGGAAATTCTTTGGAAACTTTCCAAACAAACGTTTTTGAGTAAAAGTTGACGGTTCTCTTTTCCCTTTATCTTATGATTTTCGCGTTTCCGTGCAACGTAGGAAGAGACCAAACTAAAAAACAATAATGGGTCATATTGATGGCTATCAACCGATTGTTCATGCTTTGGTGTTCTTTTAAAAGGCACTTTCTCATGAAGCCGGCATTCATGATTCATGTATGCAAAGAAGGAATGCGAAAGTAGGCTTTCGAGAGCACAGTGTAAATGTGGACTAAATCAAAGTCACTCTTGGAAGTTGGAAGAATTATTTTTTTGCGAGCAATTAATGTTAAGCGCAAAAATATATAGTTAATAAAACGCACTAAGTTGCAATTAATTTCCTACAATTCCGATAACTGGCTTTTCACCATAAATGTGGTGTTGATTCATAAAAAGCCATAAATTAATAAGTCGCCTTATTAGCTCGATCAGGATGGTGATGCATAACCTCCCACCGGCAGCCATAGGAGGTCTTGCAATTCGTCATATGTTTTCTGTTCTAATCAAGTCTTGTCTAATCAAGTCTAATAAATTAATTTACTCGTCTGGTCTAATCAAGTCTTGTCTAGTTTGATCTGGTCTGAAGTGGTTTGATCTGGTCTGATATATGTTTGATCTCTGTGTATTTTATAACTAAGAAAGTCTGGTCTAGTCTGATCGATCTGGTGTGGTCTATTATGGGACTGAAAACAATCCAAAAGGAAACGTACTCAACATCAAACCACAATTGGCATTATTGATAAAAAAATAGCTAAAAGAATAAAACACATAAACAATCAAACATGCCAATTATATCCGATGAATGCACCATGCCTTGTGATACACGCTCGTTTAGAACTATAGTCATATTGTGTTGACACTTGAATCTTGTTGGGTGTTTGGATATTATTGGATTTGATAGGTACTTGGAGTTTCTACCAGTGTATGGAGCAATTTGTTTTTCACTAGTGTAGGTGGGAGTTTTAGGTTTATGGTTGTTTCTTTTGGGTAAAAATGAGTAGATAAGTGATGGATAGTGTACCCGGGGTAGCTTATCCGAGGGGTTATTCGAGAAATAACCTAGAGAGAAGTCAGAGCCAACAAGTAAGAGAGAGAGAGAGTCAGATCTATTAATGAACTCGAGATGTGTTCTGATCGAATGTCCATCTTTACAATGGAAAAAAGGGACTGCTATTTATAGCAGCCATAAATGCGATAAGAGTACACGTGTCAACAATCTGACGACTGAGGGGTCACCTCAATCGGGGTGGCACCGCCATATGCATGTGCACCGCATTAAATGCGGTGGTTGGACGCGGCACTGCATTAAATGCCAAAAAAAACAACGTTCTAGTCACGGATTTTAGTCACGGATTTGGTCCTTGACTAGTTTGTCACGGACTAGTCACGGAATTTTTTAAAAAAAAAATAGTCACGAATTTGACCGTGACTATGTCCGTGACTAAGCTTAGTCACGGTCAGATCCGTGACTAAAATACTCCGATAGCCCTGATTCCGTTTCCGGCGTGATTTATTTTATTCCGGCGATTTAGTCACGGACACATCCGTAACTAAATCCGTGACTACTAAAAAAATTAATTTTTCAACGCTCGGATATTAATTCACAACGGCATTATGTACGAATAAAATTAGTCACGGACATGTCCGTGACTAATTCCATGACTAAATGGAATAATATTACTCCCACGCGTTATTTACACGTCATTTACATGGTTTGGACGCGTAATGTACACAGATTTTCTTAGTGGCGGACAAATCTGTGACTAAGTCCGTGACTAAATTTTTTATATATACAGGAGCAACTCATTCAACAGAACCACACCAATTCATTCCCAATATATAATACAGTAGCTGTTTAATTAATAGATCGAAGGATGTAGTCTATCTTATGTCATTTTCCCTGTTTATGCAGATAAGGTATGTTATTTGAATTATTATTTTTATTTAGAACTAGTTGGTTCAATTTAAATTATTAAAACTATTAAATTAGTGAGGTTGTTAATTAATTAACAGTATATTTAACTATAAACGTAGTGATGTCATAAAATTAGTTAAATTTTTAGGTTTATAAAATAATTTAATTAAAATTAGTTAGCTAAACGTAAGTTTAAACGTAGTGATGTGTTAAGTCAAATTAGTTAGCTAAACGTAACATAGGTTTAAACGTAGTGATGCATTAAGTTAAATTAAGTAAAATTAGTTAGCTAAACGTACGATTTAGCTAATTAAGTTAAATTAGTTAAACTTTTGATAATATTAGTTAAATTTAAATATTAGTTAATTGAAATGTGTTTAAAAAAGGTTGTTAATTAATTAACGAAATGAATTAGTTAAATTTAGTTTGGATTAAAACATTACTTATATTTTGTGCCTTATTATTGTGAATTGTGTATTATTTATTAATTCAAATGAGTTTATATATATGCTCAAAATAATGTCGGTCCGTTTAAAAAGGAAAAAACTCTTACTTCCCATATAAAACGTATTTTTCCCGTATTTTACAAAAAATATAAACATGAACTGGTCAATTGAGTGAATGCATCAAATGAATAGAAGATCAACAATAGTTTAAAATAAAAATGGAAAACTTCCTTCCCGTGACCTCGTGTTTTTGTATTGTTACAATGCAATCGAATACCAAAATTATTTGTATGGCGGCCACGACTAGCATCCTAAAATACTAAAATGTGAAATACTATTGGGTTTATAATGTTTTTCCGAACAAGCATATCAAAATTAAAGTTTTTTCTAAACCTGGCATTTTTAACATAGCAGTCACAATAATAAACGTAGCAATCACACAACTTTTCTCATATGTCATCTGTCATCTTGATGAAAATGATGAGTTTAACTTGATGAACAATAATACCCCGTATTATTATGCCTCGTTTTTTAAGATTAGTTTGCAAAATTATGTCTTTGAATTAATTACTATTTTTAGTGTTTGTCATCGACTTATGCAATTACGGATTATTCTTTTATGTAGTAATGGGGTTTGCTACTTGAATATGTGTATACTTTTATTTCTTTTCACTATATATGTGATTTTGTGAAGTATATAATTTAAATGTTCAAAATAATACCCCGTATTTTTAGTCCGATTTTTGTTTAACAAATACCGTATTATACACGTATACGTATTTACACGTTTTTTTACAAGTCAACGTTTTTTTCAACGAATTTTTGATCGTTTTTTCATTTATGTTACCGAATAAAACGCATACGTATTAAACCCCGTTTAATTCCCGTACCGTATTTAAATAACTAGGGTTGTATGCTCTTAAAAAGTTCCTGTTTTATATGTGTGTGTGTGTGTTGATTTTCCCTTTACAAGGATAAATACAAAACATAAATTTAGAAGGATCTTTTATCCATGTTGTCAAAACCGGACCGGGAGACGACCCGGGCAAGCCACTGGGTCACGGGTCAACCCGGACCCGGGAGGGTCAGCCCGGTCAACCCGGCCAATGTTTATTGAATTATAAAATATAAATATATCTAATTATATTTTAGATTAAAGTTGTGGGTAAAAAATTATTCTTATTCAAAATTGTTCATGGTTATAAAATTAAATTGAAAGTTGATGTACCAATATAAAAAAAATCATAAAATTAAAGATGTGTTTGGAACTAGATGAAAAATATGAGAACACAATATTTATTATTTATACGGAGTATAAAAAATTACAATTATGATTGATAAATGTAATGGATGTATTATAAATATGTATTAGTTTATTAGTTTATTAATAATACGTATAATGATAGCAATAGCAAAAACAATTGTTATTATAGTGACTAACTAGTAACTAAAAATGCTACCGAATTATAATATAAAAACAAAATGAAGAATGCATGTCACAGATATGATAAGTAATTTAGATGGTATACCGTGTGTTTGTTTCCTAGGCGCCCAGGGTTCGAAACCCTCTCCAGTGATTTATTGGAATTTTAGTAAAGGAATCCCCTTGGTGTCCAGGTTTCGGGTTGAACCACCCGGTTTGGTCCAGTCCTTTTATCGGGGAGAGACATTTTGTTTTTGTTTTTTTTTTTTTTTTTAAATAGACATTTTGATTTTTAAGAGTTGCTTATAAGCAAAAAAAGACTACATGAGTAAGGTTTAAAAGTAAAGAAACAAATCTCCATATGCAAACAAATACTCTGTAGTTAAAAAAATCAAATGAAGAACTAAATAGTTAAAAGGGGTACGGATTACGGACCAATCTAGCAGAGTAGTGGTTTCTAGTGTGGGCCAACTCCGGGCCAGCCTATTATTTTCTCAGGCCAGTCGGTGGTTGGGTTTTAGCATAACTACATAATTAGGGCTGAACCATATGTATGTTAAGGTTTATATCTAGTGGACATATACTGAATTGGGCTCACATTACTCGCAATCTATAGGTAATACTTTACTTTCTAGAGGTCATACTATCTCGAATTAAGCCAAATTTACGTTTTAGCATTTGAAATTGTTTAAGGCTTGTTCGTCAATAAAAGTCAAATCTAACTTTAAGCCTGGATGTTAGAGACTGGATAACCAAGCTTCATCCGAAATTTTTGGTCCGTTTTTGACGATCAAGTTTTCCATACAGTCCGTACAGTCCGTACAGTCCATACGGTCCATACAGTTTGGGTTGTACAGTTTGCTAATTTTCTTTGGGAAACGCGTCCTAGTTGCCTTGGGGTTAGGTTTTACTCTTCTATAAATACAAGCTCTCTCCCTTGTAATCAGAAGATCCGAAAATATTAATAATATTCCTAGCTTGGTAGCGCCCCCAGACGTAGTCATTCGTGGCGAACTGAATTACCAAATTTTGCATGTTCTTCGTTGTTGTTCTTCGTGTGCGTGGGTTTAATTCCGAACAAAGCCCGGCCCAATTCAATAGTTCAATTCTTAAGTCCGTTTTGTTTTATCAAGTACACACTTCCTTTCGGCCCAAATCTGATCTTTTCCAAACGAGATTAAAATGTCAAGGTGGGATATACTACTACTATATAAAATTATAATATGTTAATTGAATTGGTTTAATTTATATCAAGTTATACGGGGCACCTGGATATATTTTGACATCAGCTGGTATTTCGTAATTTTCTTTAATATTTTCTTATTTCAGCATATCTTAACTATAAAATGCTACGTTTGCCACACAAAAAAAGAACTATACAATGCTTTTCTAAAAAAAACTATAGAATGCTCATTACGTCATAAACTCCTAATCATAACTAGATCCATTTGAATATATATAAGATTTTCGTTATGTATTTAAACTCATTTTGCATCATTCTACTACACCTTGTCTCATAATTAATTATATTCGACTTGACACGAGGATTAAGAGAGTAAAACTTGTGTGGACTAAAATTATGCATAGGACAAAGAAATGGGCAAATTATACCGTACACCCGGTTGTATGGGAAGTGGCAATCGAAGACGCGATCGATATTCGCGCGTTGCTCGCTCGCTGAATTCTTGGATTCCGATGATTTCTGATGCTCGCCGAGTCGCTGCTTGTTGGGAACTTGGGATTACGATGGTTGCCTTCTAGGCAAAGTCCGTATTGTAGAATCCAAACTCAGTAT
The DNA here is from genome assembly GCA_945859915.1 of Cuscuta epithymum. Classification (NCBI taxonomy): domain Eukaryota; kingdom Viridiplantae; phylum Streptophyta; class Magnoliopsida; order Solanales; family Convolvulaceae; genus Cuscuta; species Cuscuta epithymum. The sequence goes on along the minus strand of CAMAPF010000109.1, from coordinate 2,053,400 downwards.
TGTAGATTGTACGGAGTATTATATAGATTGTATACTATCGTATTATATAGATCGTATACGTGGTTGCCTTTTAGTTGTAAAATCCAAACTCCCTATAGTAGTTTAATATTATATTTTATTATTATATTTTATTATTGTGTGTTAATATCAGATGAACATGAGCTAATATTAGATGAGCATCATCTCTTGAATTTTTTATGCTCATTTTGTAAGCTACGTGTGCTCATCTCATATTGGTTTTATACTTATTTTAAAATGTTATATCAATGTATATTTTGAAAATATCATTATACATTAAATTTATGTGGAAATTGATTATAGATAGAGAAGCACATACCATGATACTCATTGCATGTTCTAATACTCAATAGAGGATGTTTGATGCTCAATGAAAATTATTTGATGCTCAACTAGAAAAACTTATGATTTTTATATTATTGCTCATTTTGAAAGTTATGTATGCTCAATTGGTACTCATGTTATGCTCATTTTAAAATTATCATATCAATGCATATGTCAAAAGTGCAATATTACTTTAGATTCACATATTGAAGTTACGCTCATAGAAAATGATTATATATATAATTTAATAAATTTTTATAAGAGAAAAAATAAGAAAAAGAAAATAAATTAGAAAATATGAATCAAAGATCACGATATCATGGTTACACTCCTAATGCTCAATAGAATATTATTGCTCATTTGGTACGTTTTGTATGCTCATTTTAAAATGTTATATCAATGCAAACTAAAAAAGTGTCGTATTACATAATATTTACATTGGAGTTCATTCTAGATACTAGATCGAGCACATACCTTGATACTCTATTGAATGTTTCTAATATTCAATAGAAGAGATTTGATGTTCAATGAAAATGTCTTGATGCTCAATAAAAAAAACTTATCAATGCTCATTATGTAAATAACATATGCTCAATTTATACTCATTTATGCTCATTTTTAAAATGTCATATCAATGCATATTTCAAATGTCATATCATGATTTTCATCAATCTCAATAAAGGAGTTTTGATGCTGAATGAAAATATCGTGATGTTCAACTAACAAAGCAACTAACAAATTCATTAATACTCGTGATGTAAGTTACATATGCTCATCTGATACTGATCTTATGCTCACTTTCTAAATGTATTATTTTATGATAGACTCTTAATACTCAACATAATAGATATGATGCTCATTAAAAGTTCATTAATGCTCATTCACAAGAAACTGTGATTTTCATCTCAATAGCAGATGTTTGATGTTCAATTAAAATGTCGTGATGTTCAACTAACAAACCTTACGATAAAAATAACAAAAAGAAAGTTAATTAGAAGTTATGAAGCACATATCACGATTCTGAAGATTATACTCCTAATACTCAACAGAATAGGTATGATGCTCATTAAAAGTTCATTATTACTCATTCTCTAAAAGTCGTGATTTTCATCTCAATAGTGGAGGTTGAATGCTCAATTAAAATGTCATGATGTTCAACTAACAAATGTTACGATTTTCATCTCTAGTAAGTTATGTGTGTTCATTTGGTACTCATGTTATGCTCATTTTTACAATGTCATATCAATGTAATTTTCCTTTTATAAAAACTTATTAAATTATATTTCTAATCAACTCCTATGAATTTCAATATGTGAACCTAATGTAAAATAGTACTTTAAAGAAATATGCTGATATGACATTTAGAAAATAAGCATAAGATCAGTACCGGATGAGCATGCACATCTTACAAAATGTTCCTAGATATGAATATAGCAAAGTTTGTTAGTTTGAATAACAACATATTCATTGAGCATCAAATATCATCTATTGAGATGAAAATCACGGTTTCTGTTAAATGAGCATTATTAAACTTTTAATGTGCATCAGACCTATTATGAGCATTAAAACAATTTTGATGAGCATCACGCTTATTAGGAACCTAACACTATATAAAAAAATTATAAATATATTTATATAAATTAATACTATCATTCATAGATCAAATAAATACTTCAAAAATATGAATTACTCTTTTAATATAGTAATAATGAGAAAAAGCAAAAGAATAGTGAATATTATAATTACTATTAATAATACGCAGTATGAAACTATATAGGATAAGTAAGATAAAAGAACTAATTATTTCAACAAGACGACATGGTGAGATGGTTGGAAGATAGCATATGCTACTACGGGTTTGGGGATCGAATCCCGTTGGGGTTCTTAATTTTTTTGTGAAGGAATCCAGTTCCATATGGTCGCGATTCGTTGGGACGAGATGTCAGCCCACCAGTCAAATTCATTAATTGGGCCGGATGTACCGATAGATTCTTTGCTATAAAAGGAAAATATAGGTTTATATTGAGACAAAAGAAAAACGAAAGAATGAAGTTAATTTTAGAACGGAGGGAGTAATGATGTTTTTACTTTGACTGAAATTTGATGGTCTGTGTTATGTCTGGTTTGATCAGGTATGGTCTGAACTAGTCTGTTCTGGTATATGTTTAATCTCCTTGTATTTTATAACTATGAAAGACATGTTTGGTCTAGTCTGGCATGGTTTGTTTGAGCATGGTCTGGTCTAGGACCGAAAACAATCCAAGTAAAAACATCTTACATGCTTATCTCACCAATTAGATGTATCAAGCACATTGCACATCTGAATATATAGAGGCCGTTTGGCAACACTGTTTTTCGGCTTATCGGGCTTATTAGCCAACTTTTTGACTAAACACGTAATTTTTGCTTTCCCGTGCTGAATTGTGTAATAAGCAGAAAATGTAAGGTTGTAGTTACTTTTCTGGTTGTATTGGCTGACGTTACTGTAGACGACCATTTTAGCTATTTTTACATACGGAGTATAATTTTTTCTTTATTATATTAATAAAGTATATTTTAAAAATATTTTTTCCTTAAATCAGCAGAATTAGCCAATGCAGCCATTTTAGCCAGAACTTCATAAATTTCAGCAGAATCAGCCAAATCAGCCGATTTTGGTGCTACCAAACGGGCTCATAATATAATACACTTATAGTATGACTTCATGATGATAGTATAGCGTGACAAAATCAGGAATTGAAGATATATAATTAACAATTACGGAGTATGTTTTAGAATGGAAATTTTGACATTTTGTTTTCTAAACTCCTAATTCCTCCTAGTGCAACTACGGATTGTATTCAATTTTTTAAGATAACTTTTCACTGATTTAAATGGTAAGCGGCTCAACTCAATCATAAAAGCAATTCTGTGCGACACTATTTGCTGTCCTACATAAATATTGATATTTATGTGAAGGGTATTTTCTATACTTAGGAAACTTTTAAAAATGCTACACTGATTAAATTATTTTCTTCGTAGGGGTATAGTAATTGTATCGTGAAAGATAAGCATGATGCCTGCCAGTAGAACAACAATAAAGTTAGGGCAGGAAATTAAAGTGTTAAGAGAATGATAAAAAGAGAGGTATACGCATCTATACTATCAAATCACTCAACTGCAAAAGAAGGTGGAAGGCACGATGGTCCGCAATGGGTTGGATTGAAGGGAGCATATCAAAGCTTGGTGGGGAAGTAGTTATGTATTAAATGTCTCTAGAAATTGAAGGATTAGTGACTAAACAAGAGAAAATGTTGATTGCAAATAGTGGAGTCTCTTTTTTCATGTCTGTGTAGGAGTAAAAACAAATGAAATGTAAGAATATTATTGGAGAGGCACTAGGAGGAATTAGGAGTTTAGAAAACAAAATGTCAAAATTTCCATCCTAAAACATTAATGTTAAAAAATATCTTCCATTTCTCATCTCCCACGCCAATCCATCATAATCAAGTCATATTATCGTAAACAAACCGTGATTGACATCATGAAACAACAATGTCATCATTTATTCATTTTCGGCAGAGTAATTTCACCTTGAATGGTAGCATACTAAAAGTGATTCTTGCTTACTGCTTAGCATGTAGAGGAAAACATCTCTGAAGAGGACCAGATGAGAAAAGGAATTGAATCCAAAATGGGTAAAGTAATGTGACATACACATACCCTCAAAATATGGAATTGATTCGAATCCGAGTTGAGATCTTACCCGGTCATTAAATTCACCAAACCCCTTTTTTAGGCTCCACGTAAAACAAATCAATAGTAGGAGCGAACTCAGAAATTGTTTGGTTCGACGGAATAGAGATTCTTTGTATTATTGCAATTTTATAGGATGTCCCTAAGGAGCTGAATAGAGGTTCTATTAGACTCAAACAATAGCTTGCATTTGAGGTCAAATTAGAAAAACAAAATAGAAAAGGTAAATTAATTTAACTGTGTTTTAATCCATTAATTCAATTTAGGGTAGAATTAGTAGACTCCCTAACTTTTTTTATCATCAAATCCAACTAATATATTAAATCAAAATAACGTTCGACACATGACTGATAATACAATCAAAGAAAAAAAAAGGTAAACGAAGCGATAAAAATGCCTTATCTCTGTAGAAGCAATAATATTCGCCGATCCTGTAATGAGCTTAACTGAGCCAATGACTAGCAAACCAGACTTCTCATCACCTGACTTAAAATCAAGAATCTCTATGCTAGAAAATAAGAACACATCCAAAACAACATGCAATTCGAAAGAAAAACACAAACAGAATTAAACGGAATTAAAACAGAGTTCACTCATCTTCTTCCAAACCCTAATCTTGCTTGCACTCCATGGCGCCGGTTCAGGAGGGGGACTCGCCCGCCGCTCATCCGCCTCAACAGTCATGCTTTTGTATTGAAAGACGATATGCTCTTTTGACATCCCTTGCTGCGTAATTGAAACCATACTCTGGCTTGAAACCACACTTAAGCAAATTGCAATTTGGGCTTCTTCAACAACCGTGATAGGACTTCAAACGAGCTCGAAACACTGCTCCTTCTCAGCCGGGAAAAACAGAAAGAAACGAACACCGAGGCCGTGATCAAATTGATCACCGCCGGACAATCCAAGCTAGGCGTTGCCTTGCGGCAACCCTAGAAAGAAAAAGAAATGTACGAAGGCAAAGCTAGGCGTTGCCTTGCCACAACCCTAGAGGAGGAAGTTTACGTCCTGAACTTGGAAATTTTTAGCTGCATCCGTTCAAGTATTCTAGAACACGATGTAGACTCTGAAGAATTCAATTTCCAGATCATATCCAAGTACAAGCAAATTGAAGAATCCAATTCCTAGCTTCCATATAACTTCCTCCATGTGCAAGAATGACAAGGGAAGTTTCTTCACACCAAGGAACCACCTTCCTCACACCTCCATTGAAGCTTCCTCCTAGCTTCAACACACCTTCCTTCCACCTTCCTAGTACCTAGTTTTGGTACTATAAATAGAGAGCTTGGAGAGTCTTTCTATCATCAAGTAAATTAGTATAGATCATCATAGCACAACCAAGAAGAGTTGTGAATATCCTTGAGAGATATGTGAGGTTGTTTTGAGAGTTTTTAGTTAGAGCTTGTATGTCTCTTCTTTCTATTCGTGAAAGTAATAAAAGTGTTTTTCTCTCATATTAGCACGATCCTGTTATTCCCAACAAGTGGTATCACAGCCTGGTTGAGCTTTTGATATTTTTCCCAGATTTTTTTCAGATAAAATTCTATTGTCTGAAAAAAAATCGAGTTTTTCAGTATTGCTCGGAATTGCAATTTGAATATACCGTTGGATTCTTCTCGTCGAGATGAGAAAACTGGTATTTTTGGAGAATTTTTTTGCCGCCGGAAGCTGCCGTACGCGCCGCCAAACGCCGACAAAAAAACTGCCTGGGTCATCACGCGCAGGCCAGAGGTAGAAGACAGCTGACGTCATCGCTGACATCATCAGCCAGCCAGAGCTGTGTCAGCGCCACGTCAGCGCCGCGAGTGCAGTCCCAGTACAGTCAGCCGCCACGTCGCCAATCCACTGCCATCTTCCACCAGTGCCCAGTCAGTTGCCACGTCAGAGCACAGTCAGCGCCACATCACTGCCACGTCATCTGCCACGTCACCGGTCAGTTTATAATTTTGAAAATTTGCAGTTTGGTCCCTGAGTTTTTGGAAAATTATAATTTCTGCCTATAATTTTTCGGAAATTGTATTTTGACCCCGAAAGTGCCTACCCACCATTTTCGACCATTCCAGACGCAACGGTGCTGCCTGTTTTTCAAAATTCTGCTCCGATTTTTCAGAAACATAAAATCAAAATTATTTAGAAAGTGAAAATGACCTTTGACGAGTCAACTTCATCTTCCGGAGCTATCATTATGCTCACGACTACTAACTACACATTATGGAAACCTCGGATGGAAGATTTTCGTAGCTGTAAAGACCTTTTGATCCAATAGAGATGAAAAGTATTAATCCTGACCTGGCCAAGTCAATGGAGTGGAAGAAAATTAATAGAAAAACTATTGGTCAAATCCGACAATGGATTGACCATAGTGTCTTCCACCATGTTGCATAAGAAACCGATGCTTATGCCCATTGGAAGAAGTTAGAAGATATGTACCAGGCCAAGACCGCAAGGAACAAGGCCCTACTGATGAGGCACCTTGTCAATATGAAGCTCAAAAGTGGAACTTCTGTTGCCGAACATACTAGTCAATTTCAGAGTCTGGTAAATCAACTCTCTTGTGTAGAAATGCCACTTGGAGATGAATTGCAATCTCTACTACTTCTTAGTTCCCTTCCTGATAGTTGGGAGACACTAGTTGTTACTCTCAGTAACTCAGCCGTAGATGGCAAACTTACCATGTTTGTGGTCAAGGATGCACTGTTCAATGAGGAGGCAAGAAGGAAAGACATGAGCACAGATGAGACTCATGCCCTTGTGACGGAGAATAGAGGAAGATCACAAGGAAAACAACAAAGAAACAGTAGAGGAAAATGGAAAAGCAGATGCAAAAGTCGGGGGAGATCATCAGATGGCCGGAAACCTTCTTATGCCTGCCACCATTGCGGTATAGAGGGTCACATGAAGAAGAATTGCTACAAATTTCTAGAGGAGCGAGGAAAGAGCAATTCTCAAGCGAAGAACAAGGGTGGTGAAGCGCTCATCACAATCTCAGGTGATGTGGCGTATTGTACTATCAATGATGAAGCATGCCTTCACGTCTCAAGAGAGGACAATGAATGGGTGGTAGATACTGCAGCATCCTACCACGTTACTCCCCACAAGTACTACTTCACAACTTACAAAGCTGGAGACTTTGGAGCAGTGAAGATGGGCAATTCCAGTTCCTCTGGAATAGTTAGAATTGGTGATGTATAAATAAAGACGAGTACTGGGAGCACAATCACTTTGAAGGATGTCAGACATGTTCTAGACCTTCGACTCAATCTCTTGTCAGTGATATGTCTTGACGAACAGGGGTATGAAAACCACTTTAACAGGGGCACCTGGAAAATGTCAAAGGGCGTTTTGACAATCGCTCGAGGACATGTTTGTGGCACATTGTACAAAACCCATTTGAGAATTTGTACGGATAACCTCAACATTGCTGAGGAGACCTCTCAGAATCTGTGGCACCTGAGACTCGGCCACATCGGTGAGAAAGGGTTGAATACCTTGATGAAGAAGAACCTTATCAACATTGACAAGAATGTTGCACTGGGTCCTTGCAGTCATTGTCTGTTTGGTAAGCAACATAGAGTATCATTTAGTTCTACTTTAGCTAAAAGATCAGAATTGTTATGTTTGGTACACTCTGACGTCTGTGGTCCTTTCGAGGTGGAATCAATCGGTGGAAGCAGATATTTTCTGAATTTTAGCGATGATGCTTCTCGGAAAGTGTGGGTGTATTTCCTGATTACGAAGGTTCAGGTGTTCGAGAGCTTCAAGACATTTCACGTCTTGGTGGAACGTGAAACAGGAAAGAAGCTGAAATTTATCTGATCTGATAATGGAGGCGAGTATACTTCCAAGGCGTTCGATGCATATTGTAGAGAATATGGCATTCGACATGAGAAGTCAGTACCACGCACCCCTCAGCACAACGGCGTTGCTGAAAGAATGAACCGTACTATCATGGAGCGTGTCCGGAGCACGCTGAATATGGCTAAACTTCCGAAGTCATTCTGGGGAGAAGCAGTCAACACCACATGTTATCTTATCAACCGATCACCTTCAGTACCACTGAACTTTGAAGTTCCAGAGAGGCTATGGACAGGTAAGGATCCTACATACTCACATCTTAGAGTATTTGGTTGTTCATCATATGCACATGTATCCAAAGAGCTCAGGCAGAAGCTCGATGCAAGAACTATCCCATGCATTTTCGTTGGCTATGGAAATGAAGAGTTCAGATACAGGTTATGGGATCCTAAGGAGAAAAGGGTGTTCAGAAGTAGGAACGTTGTGTTCCATGAAGATTTGACAATAGAAGACATTGAAAAACCCACAATGTCACGGAAGTCAAATGAGGATGTTAGAGTTATAAATGAAGCACCAGAAGAGGACAAAGTGCATGAAGATAACTCAGAAGCAGAGTAAGACGAGGAGACAGAAGAGAATGCAGAGCAAGGGGAGACACAATCCACCCCGTCAGACACAGATGATATATGGTAGCTCTTCTCAGATGGTTCCTACTGTTAGTAGATCTGAACGAGGGCATATACCATCGACAAGGAACACATCATCCGAATATCTTTTGTTAACTGAAGATGGAGAACCGGAGAGTTTTCAAGAAGCTGTATCTCATAAGGATAAAGAAAAATGGCTAATAGCAATGCAGGATGAGTTAGAATCTCTGTAGAAAAATCAAACCTATGAGATCGTAGAACTTCCTAAAGGGAAGAAAGCTCTGAGGAACAAATGGGTGTTCAAGCTGAAGAAGGATGCAAGCGGACAAGTGGTGAAACACAAACCTTGGTTGGTTGTCAAAGGGTTCCAGCAAAAGAAAGGAATTGACTTTGATGAGATCTTTGCACCAGTTGTCAAGATGACCTCAACCCGAGTTATACTTGGTGTGGCAGCAAGTATGAACTTGGAGCTTGAACAGATGGATGTGAAGACAGCATTTCTTCACGGAGATTTGAAAGAAGAAATCTACATGTAGCAGTCGGAAGGTTTTGAGAACTCAAATGATAACTTTGTGTGTAAGTTATCTAAAAGTTTGTATGGCTTAAAGCAGGCACCAAGGCAGTGGAATAAGAAGTTTGACTCATGCATGAATAGTCAAGGTTACAAGAAGACTACTGCAGATGAGTGTGTATACATCAAGAAACTTCCAGACGGTACCTTCATTGCTCTTCTATTATATGTAGATGACATGTTGATCGTTGGGAAAGATGCAGTGAAGATAAACCAGTTGAAGAAAGAACTCTCTAAGTCTTTTGATATGAAAGACTTAGGACCGGCTCAACGGATTCTTGGGATGCAGATCACTCGAGAAAAGGAAGAATCGCAAGTTATGGCTATCTCAGGAGAAGTACATTGAACGAATACTTGAGAGATTCAACATGAATGATGTCAAACCAGTAAGTGTTCCACTTGCGAATCACTTCAAGTTGAGCAAAAGAACATGCCCTACATCCAAGGAAGAGATTGGGGAGATGTCAGCAGTTCCATATTCTTCAGCAGTTGGGAGTTTGATGTACGCCATGGTATGCACAAGGCCAGACATCGCACAAGCAGTGGGTACAGTGAGTCGTTTTCTCTCTAACCCCGGGAAGGAGCATTGGGATGCAGTCAAATGGATTCTCAGGTACTTGAAAGGAACCACGAAGTTATGTCTTTGTTACGGAGGAGCTGATCTAGTCTTGGAAGGCTACGACACAGATGCTGATATGGCTGGAGATACTGATAGTAGAAAGTCTACTTCAGGATATATCTACACTTTTGCAGGGGGAGCCGTTTCTTGGCAATCAAGATTGCAGAAGTGTGTCGCTTTATCTACAACAGAAGCAGAATACATTGCTGCCGCTGAAGCAGGTAAGAAAATGTTGTGGCTAAAGCGTTTTCTCCAAGAACTTGGGATCCAGCAGAAAGAGTACAAGGTACATTGTGACAGTCAGAGTGCTCTAGACTTGAGCAAGAACTCTATGTACCATTCTCGTACAAAGCATATTGATGTTCGATATCACTGGATACGGGAGACAATTGATCAACAACTATTGAGACTAGTGAAGATCAACACCAAGGAGAATCCATCAGACATGCTGACAAAGGTGGTAACACGAGATAAGTTAGAGCTGTGCAGAGACATAGTCGGAATGCTTGTTTTGAATATGTCCGAAAGGGGAGAATTGAAGAATTCAATTTCCAGGTCATATCCAAGTACAAGCAAATTGAAGAATCCAGTTCCTAGCTTCCATGTAACTTCCTCCATGTGCAAGAATGACAAGGGAAGTTTCTTCACACCAAGGAACCACCTTCCTCACACCTCCATTGAAGCTTCCTTCTAGCTTCAACACACCTTCCTTCCACCTTCCTAGTACCTAGTTTTGGTGCTATAAATAGAGAGCTTGGAGAGTCTTTCTATCATCAAGTAAATTAGTATAGATCATCATAGCACAACCAAGAAGAGTTGTGAATATCCTTGAGAGATATGTGAGGTTGTTTTGAGAATTTTTAGTTAGAGCTTGTATGTGTCTTCTTTCTATGAGAGAAAAACACTTCTGGTTGTGCTAATAGAGTACTAAATTAAACCACCAAACAATTATTTGTAATTTATCCGTTAAATGTATGAGTCACTTGTGGCTTTCTACTTCAGCTTCTTTCTAGTGTTTCACAATTCTAGGGAAGAGTTCAAATAAAAAGTACACTTTCCAGTGCAAAGTGCGAAAATTGCACTTTTACACGTTTCGTTCGTACTTTTTCGTGTTTCTGTAGCACGTTTTCGCCTTTGCGATTTTGGGTAAATTCGGCCAAAATCACAGTGGCAGTGTTGTAAATAAACCAATTTTTTCGCCATCGTGAAAAAGTGAAATGAAAACAATCAAAAGTGCAAGCGAAACGTGTAAAAATGCAATTTTCGCACTTTGCACGGGAAGAGTACTTTTTATTTGAACTCTCCCCTGCAATTCTGTGGTTTAATTAATTTGAAATTCTATCTAATATTATTTGTACTTTGGACTTATATTCACTCTCAATTAGATCAGATCCGGCCAGATCAGACTATATCAGACTTCAATAATTGTAAAATATATAGAGATCAACCATTTTTCAGATTAGATCAAACCACATGAGATCAGAATAGATGAAATTTTTAATCCAAATAAAAACACGGATTCTTCCATAACTTAGGTGAGGACATCGTAGGAGTTTGGACTTGATAAGTGTTGCGAGGTGATGATGTTTGCGTCAAGTCCTTTTCCACTACTGGCACTTATTATTGCGTTGCTGAGTTGGTTAAACCTTTCAATTTAGTGATCTCAGTGCGCGTTTAAGACTGGATTAGCGGTCATTCTACTGTTAGTGTATAAGTGGATAATAATTCGTTTTGAATAATACAAAACCTTAGTGGTGTGTCTTGATCCACTCTTAAGTATGTAGTTGAATCTAATACCTGCGACGGTCGGGTATATGGACACCACAAGTTACACCATAGCTTAGGCATAAAATATTCGTGTTCAATCTAAAAGGTGGCACAATCATCGATCTATGAAAGAACCGACTAATTAATTATACTTCGTATTAGTTTAAGATGTGTGGTACTTGTAAGTTTTGCTTACAAATCACTTGATAGGTGTTATTATTCCATGCTAAAAGGTGAATCTAATATGAAGAGTAACATGTTGTCTAATATAGTGTTTTTATTGTTTTATAGCGTTCTATTGTGAGATAAATACTTTAACACGCTCCATCAACTCAAACCGGACTAAATAATATCGTAGTGTATAAATGGACTAAACAGACATTTAACAAGCTATCCTTAATCATTAATGTTAAACAAGATGTCAAATCGTAATCGGACTTGGCTGTAATATCATATTGAGTCTTAGGATTTCGTCCTTAGAGGTTAATCTAATAGCTGAATAACTCAGAGTACGTCCTGTCTAATGTTTTATTATTTTATAGCATTACGGTGTGGGACGAATATTTCAACATCGTTACAACTAACTTTACTACTACGTATTTATTAAACTAGTTGAATCCTTGTAAAAATCAAGAGATTTTCTTGGATCTTGTCAAGTTTGAGAACCACAAGAAGTAAAAATTTCTTAAATTCTACATTCTAATCATCACTCCGAATGTCAAGGTGCAATTTTCTTTAGGTTGTGTTTGGGAGTTGGGTTTTGGAGGGAGGGGAAGGTTAATGGGGTTTATGATCCTCCTTTTCATGTTTGGGAGTTTAAAAAATTGGAGGGATGCTTTTGGAGGGCTTTTGTAACCCTTCAGAACCCTCCAATAATTACTCAATTTTTAAATTCCCCCAATTTGGAGGGTTTTGAAAGATAATTAACAAGATGGTAATTTAAGCTAAATAAAAAATGAATATTAGCTCAATGATTTAAATTTATCATATCTCAAAGTGATTTTAATTGTAATTCCTTCAAAAACTCTCCCCTTCTAATTTTATTACTACCAATTACAAAGAAGGATTCCATCACCTTCCCCTCCATTTCCCAATTACAAAGAAGGGTCCCAATTTTATAACTCCCAATTACTTCAAAGTCTTCCCCTTCCCTTCCTTCGAGACTCCCAAACATACCCTTAGGTTCTCTCTACTTAAGATTGTCCGGAATTTTAAGAAGTCGAGATAAGCTCGGAGTAGTATTTATTCCATCACCTTTTCTTTTATGGTATTCCATCACCTTATTTATTGTATTTTGTTTTTATAAATCTAAGAACTTTTTTAATTCACGCAAATATAATAATGATATTGGGGTATAAGTTGTACGTAGTGTTGTACTGTGCAACCGGTACGACCTACTCATGGTGCTTCCAAAAATTCATACTTAAGCTCCATCTGTTCCCCGATTAAGCTCGTAATTTCACATTTGAGCTAAGATTTATAAACATTGATTATTAATTATTCAAAATTAAAATTAGTTTATTACACATAATTTCATTGTATTATTCAAATCTTAGTGTATTGTAGATTTTAAAAGTATAGATTTTTAGATATTTAAAAATAAACTAATTTCATTGTATACTTTCATTTAAAACAACATTATATAAAGTCAAATAAAAAGTTTAATCGGGGGAGGAGGTATGCAGTGGAGTATATGAAGTGATATATGTCAAAACAATATAGTGTTGTGCTCGATCATTGTAGGCAAATATATACTTCATACACAAGTAGATGCATGGCGCATCATAAATAAGTTCATTGAATTGAGAATGAATTATTGTAAATTTATACTACGTATCAAAATTATATTATTCCTCTAGTTCCTCAGATGTCAGATCACTCTGTGAATCTACTTTTGCTTGAGTTTGCTCCTTCAACAAAAAAAAAAGGGAAAGTTCCCAAAATGGGACTAAAAAAGTTTGAAAATTCCAAAATAGGACTGTCATGTTTTTATTCCCAAAATAGGACTAATTACTGCTAAAGTTGGAAAATACTGTCATGTTTGAAGTCTAGTACTGCCAAAACATGACAGTAATTAGTCCTATTTTGAGAATAAAAACATGGAAGTCCTATTTTGGAATTTCCAAACTTTTTTAGTCTCATTTTGGGTAATATCTCAAAAAAATACGTACTATATCTTAGCTTCTATATATACCCTTGTTTTTTATTTCTTCTTTTATGCAATATACTATCGTATTTCGTATATTTTAGTGGTTTACTTTTCAAATTCATCCATGTTTTATGCTCCTTTGTTTCTCCAAAAAAGTGTTACAAGTAAACACATTCACACCGTCACACGTATTTAACATTATGACAACACCATCTAATTCAAACCAAACATATGTATAACATTCCGAGAATATTTCTACCTATAAGAGCTTATCTATGGCTGGGTTTGAAAGAAGAATTAATATTTTGATAGCGTAAATGCATTTTTATTATGCCGGTGAACGTAAGTTTTACATGATCTTTTAATTTATAGGAGAATTTCTAGAACAGCATATAAGCCACGAGCAATTTCTCACACGTTTAATTCGACAAATTTTCTTATCTTTCTTTAAATGTCAATTTATACATATTTTGAACCCCATAGCTTCTAATGTCTTTGTAAGGATCGTTTTCTTCCGTCTCCGGCTCAGGTCTTTCAACACACACTCTCACACACCACTTTAGGGGAGGCTTTGCACAACTCTAAGTTTTTATCTCACCACTAAGTCCTTCTCAGTTCTCACACAAAGGGAAAGAGAAGGAGAGCACTGCTCTCAGGAAGGTATCACTCGCAGGCTGCTTCAACAAGGGAAGAAGCAAGGACTTCAAATAGGCTGCCAAGGGAGTTCACGGGTGATGCTAGACAAAAGACAATCACATGCTACCAATACAAAGGAGAGTCACATGTATAGGCCAAGAAAAAGTGATGCAGCGGACAGAACACAAAGGGGCCAGCCAAGTGGGTAAGTCAACCCTCAAACATGTATATTATTGATCAGATAAAATACCAAGGTAAAGGTACCAAAGTGGGAGTAAAACAATAGGGTGCAAGCCTCAACAAATAAAGTGGGAGGCCTTGGTAGGACCAATACCTCCAACATTCTCCACCTTATCAGAGCATGACAAACAAAAACAACTTGTATGTTTGTCATGCTGAACCCCTACTTGATTTTGTGAATTGTGTGCAACCTTGTGTGCTAGGAAAACAGTCTAGAGTTGGTTTTCCTGATCTGCCTAAGTATACTAATGTGCTTGATTGTATTCATGCTGACTTGTGGGGTCCTTATAGTGTTTCCACTCATGGTGGGAAAAATTATTTTCTGACGTTGATTGATGATTTTTCAAAGAAAGTGTGGGTTTTGTTGATTGAGAATAAATCTGAAGTTTTTGATAAGTTTAAAAACTGGAAAACCCTTGTTGAAAAACAAACCGGTAAGAAAATAATTTTTTTAAGGACCACTGTCAGTTTTGATTTCTGTGATAGTCAGCTTGGTGATTTATGTGATACTTGGGGTATTTCTATGCATAAATATGTTCCCTCCACACCCCAACCGGATGGGGTTGCTGAGAGGATGGTTAGAACTTTATTAGAGAGGGTGAGGGCTATGTTAGCTTCATCTGGGCTCTCTAATAAGTTCTGGGGGGAAGCTATTTGTTAGGCAAGCAGCATAGAGTCAGCTTCCCTCCTTCCTCTTACCCTAATCTGTCTAAGTGTTCGTCTGTGCTTGAATATGTTCATGCTGATGTTTGGGGTCCTGCCAGTGTTCCTACCCACGGGGGTAGGAAATATTTCCTTTCTATTATTGATGACTTCTCTAGAAAGGTGTGGGTTTGCCTTTTAGAACACAAGTCTGATGTGTTTGTGAGGTTTAGGGAGTGGAAAACCCTAGTTGAAAACCAAACTGGCAGGAAGGTTAAAACCCTTAGGACCGATAACAGGTTAGAGTTCTGTAATAAGGAGATGGATAAGTTGTGTGTGGATTGTGGGATAAAAAGGCACAAAACTGTGCCTTATACTCCCCAACAGAATGGGATAGCTGAGAGAATGAATAGGTCTCTGTTGGATAAGGTTAGAAGCATGTTAGCTACCTCTGGTTTGTCTAAGAAATTCTGGGGTGAAGCAGTCACTACTGCTTCCTATTTGGTTAATAGGTCCCCGTCTGTCCCTCTTGGTGGTAAGTGTCCTGAAACCATCTTTACCGGTAAGCCTCTTGATCTGTCTAACCTTCGGGTGTTTGGTTGTGCAGCGTATGCACATCAACAGGGTGACAAGTTGGATCCTAGGTCTAAGAAATGTGTCTTCCTAGGTTATCCAGAGGGGGTAAAGGGTTACAGGTTATGGGATAGAAACCAGGTAGGCTTTAAAGTGGTCCTTAGCAGAAATGTGGTGTTTAATGAAACTGGTTTTCCTTGCTTGACCGAGTCTGTTTCTAATCCTGAGTCTAGGTCTGATAGTACTCCTAGTGAGGTGGAGTCTGTCCCTGGTGCTGCTAGTCCTTTATCTGTTGATCCTGTTATTACTGATGATATTGTTATGCATGATTCTGATTCCTCTGAGCATGTTAATCCCACCACCTCGAGTGAGGTGGAGCATTTGCATGATACTGAGCATGATTTGCATGATATGGGTGCTGAATCTGACTTTCATGATAACAATAATTTGCATGAGTTGCATGTGGAGCCTAGTAGTGATAATTTGCATGATTATCAACTTGCTAGAGATAGAAGTAGAAGGGCTATCAGGAGAACTGCTGATAGTATGCCTGATTATGTTTTCATTGTGCATGATACTTCTATGTTTGCATTTTCTGTGTTTGAATCCCTAGAGCTGAATGAACCCAAGACCTACCGTGAAGCCTTAGGTTCCAAAGAGTCTCAGAAATGGATTAGTGCCATGAAAAGTGAGATGGATTCTTTGAGAGTGAACCAGACTTGGACCCTTGTGCCTAGACCCCCCAACTGTTCGGTAGTTGAGTGTAAGTGGTTGTTTAAGGTTAAGGAAGAACCTAGTGATGTTAGGTTTAAGGCTAGGTTGGTTGCGAAGGGGTTTACTCAAAAAGAGGGGGTAGATTATGCAGAAATCTTTGCTCCTGTTGTTAAATTCACCACTATTCGTATGATGCTTGCTTTAGTTGCTCACCATGACTGGGAAATGAAATAGTGGTATCAGAGACTAGGGTTATCGTCGCCGTTGATTTCGCCGGATTCTGCCCTCCGCCGCCGTCCTCCGCCACCGTACGCCGCCGTACTCCGCCGGTTGAAGCTCGTGGAAGCATCGCCGGATCTGGGCCGTGGTTCTAGGTTGCCTCTGGAACCACCCTGCCGCCGTGAACCGCCGACTCGTCGTTGGAGGTCGTGACTTTGCCGGCCGTCCATTTCTCTGTCCACTCGTTGCCAGGGAGGTCATCGCTCGCCGATTGGTTCATCGCTGGAGCCGCCTTCCGCCAGAAATCGACACCCAACAGTCTTTGTAAAAATCATCAATGGATGCAAATGATTGTTCCAATTTAATGTACACCTTCCCTTGGCTAGGTTGATGCAAACAAAATGCACTTCATCTTGCTAGATCGGTGAGGATTGAGATTCATGAATGCTCTTCAATTCTATCAAAGATTGTATCACAAGTGGCTTAGAGAAATCAGAGATGTCAATTGCCTCACTTATATTATTATTAGCAGCGCTATCAATTATGAGTGGTGAGTAACTGGTTGGTTGATTATCATATAACTGTGATATTCATCTAAGGTCCATTCATCTAACCCTCATGGAAAAAAAATATTACCTTAAAATGTTTAAGCTTTAATAGTAATCATTGTTTGTTTGTACACCTAAACGTGAAAAAACAAAACAAAAAATAACGTTGAGTACATTGTTCATGCTCATGTTACATAAAATATAAATAACCTGGTTAAGTGTTTATGTTCCATGATTGTTACTTTCACTAATGATGGTTTATTTGCAGGTAAGCTTTATCATGTCTTTGTAACTGAATGTCAGTGCATGTTATAAGTTTACCTTATTACTTATTTTTGAATTATTGGTTGGCATGTTGAGGATGGGTCAATATATGGGATTACTAAGATTTTCTATAGTTATTATTCTGCAATAAATAGATATTTCAAGTTAGTTGTCAGAGTGCAATAACCCCTTACCTGAAAACAAACAATGTCAAGAACTATTATTATATGGCTATATATTGTACACTCTTTTCTTTATGTCTTTGTATAGTATGACATAGTTCATAATCAAGATTTGCATTAAATACTAGGGTATTTATATATTTTAGCTTGATTAACTTAAATAAAATCTTGTTTGCAGTATTTGGAGTGAAGAAGGCATCCTAGATATGATTCTACTCGTTTTGATGAGATATTCAATAGTTAAATTATGAATCTATTAGAATATAATTAATCAAACAATAAGAAGATAAGTGAGAGTTAGGGTTAAATATAATATCATGATTCTATCTAATAAAAAGGTAGGGTGTTCCCTGGCCCTTACCCCAAAGAATTTTTGGATTCTTTGGACTAAAACCGGGTTTTAAAAAAATAATATGATGATTACGGTTCAAGCTTTCTTGTTCGATAGAATTTGCAGAGTCATTTGAAAATAACAAGAGTTTGTGAAGATGAAATAGTCATCATCATTACCTCAATGTCGCAAAGGCTCTCATACCTTCGGTGGGATAAGAGTGGTTTGATGTACACAGTCTTACTCATGTACTAAAGTATAGAAAGATTGTTTCCAGATGATCCATAGTGAAAATTGCGTCAAAAGTGCATGGATTGGCGATTGCTTCATAACAAAGACGTACAAACAGTTTAGTAAGTCATTTTGCTTTATTCCATAATATTCCCAAGTCAAAAAAATAATTACTCTTTGTGAAGAAGCTTTTTTCTTGTGCATGAAGACGTCTCTGTGTGTAATCAAAAGACGGTTGCAGTGATTTATGGAGTTTTTGTTTTCTATATATCCGACTCGCCATATGTTTTTAATAATTGTATCAATTTTTAATTTACGTGGCGCCACATCATATTTCGTTGCGAGCAAATTATCGATGTTAACGTTTCAAGTTATGAATCGATAGATTATGAACTTTCAAGTCCCTTATTGATTTCAATTATCATTTCGGGTCCAAAATCGATAACAACATCAACTTTTTGGAGTGATAATATTCCTTGAAGAAACTAATTAAAGAACGAATTTGGCCACATATCATTCATATTTCACAGGCAAATTAGAGCAACAGAAGGAACTAATTAAGGGCAAAGTAGCAGATTTACACCGTTGCTTTGGAATCTAGCTAGCAACCTAGTACTACAATACTACGTTGGAAAGAAGAAACCTAATTATAACCGCCGCAGCAAGAACTGGAGACAGAGCTGGAGCGGTAGAGAGACGAAGAAGAATTCAAGAACTCAATGCAGTCCTCAATGGCTTCTGCTCTCTGGGAATCCATTGATCTCTCTGCATACGATCTCGACCTTCCGAGCTGGCTGCTGCTTGCCGAGGAGACCTTCCGAGAGCACCGTCTCTTTCGTTCCGAACTCGAAACGAGACGAACCATATTCGCTCCGATATGCTTCAGAAATCTCACGGCCGAAAACTCCGACGACCAGGATGGAGACTGTCCTTCTTCCATAATAGTACTCTTTTTGTTCTTGTTCTTGTAGAGTTTGTTCTGTATTGGTTTTTCATGGTAGCCTTCTGGACTGAAGCTCACTCTCTTGCTAATTTTTCTTGACATATTTTTGGTGGAAAGATGGAGACTTAGCTAGTACAGAGAATGTTTTTCTCTGGGTAGGATATGAGGAGGAAGAGATGGTGTTAGAGATGATAGATGGTGGAGAGGTGGTATTTATTGGTAATTGATGAAAAAGATGAGAGATATCAGAAGGGGTTTCAATTTTGTTTTTAACCAAAAAGCCAAGTCCACGAAGAGAAGGAAGTGAGAGGTTATCATCAAGTGATATTTGTCCAGTTTGATTAGCATAAAATTTATAAATAAAAGTTGTGCAACGAGATTTATAATAAAAAAAAAAGTGAAATAGCATTGTGAATTTGATAGTAGTTCACTAGTTCCAAAACGAAAGTTATGATTTTGAGGTTTGACCCGTTTTAAAACAAACTTCTCCGTTGTAACTTTTTAATGAATTAGAAATTTGAATTTACATATTCATAACCACTTAAAAAGCTCTATAAAATCTTCAAATTGAAATTCAAATATAATAGAATTTTGTTACGTAGAATTAAGGATTAGAAGCGAATTGTGTTGATTAGTGCACAGTAAAGTGTTAACTATATATTACTACCTATCTACCTCGTCCCAATTTGATGTTCCAAGTTCATATTCATTTGATTAACACAAATCACTCTTAATCTTTTCATTACAACAATTCAACTATCCTAATGTATCACATAAAAGTGTTACAATATCACTGAAAAGTGTTACATTAATTAGAGAAAATGTATGTAATATGTTTTTACCATTACATTTGTCCATGTTGCATTTGACCTATAGTAACACTTTATAGTCCCTAATGTAACATTTATGCGTCTAGAAAGTGTTACACTAGGTCTAAAAAGTGTTACATTAGAGAAATATGTAACACTTTTATAAATATGTTACATCTTTAATGTCACATTAGGCCTAAAATTGTAGTAGTGAATTTACTTTATATATCAAATTTTTATCAAATTTGATTCTGATTTTTGCGATTTTGTAAAGTTTTTAATGTAATTTTTGAATATGTAACATTTTGTCTAAAAATAGTTTGAGTGCGGATATGAATCCGTTAGCTTTATCATCCGTCGATCATCATAAACCGCAGCGAGAACATCAAATTGGGGTGGAGTGCGTATTTTGGAAGGGAGGTACGGAGTAATATTCTTTTTTGAAAAGGAATTGCCAAACTATATAATTAATTTGATCAATGGTTTACAATTATAATTAATCAACCAATAACTGAAAATTCGTCAACTATCATATTATAAGACTTGAAATACGATCATATTATAAGACTTGAATTGCCCCACGAGTATTTTTTAGAAAAGGAATAAAATGACTTCGGGGTAAACGGGAAGAAATAGACGGAGCAAATAATTTAGAAAAAGAGAGTATTAGTTGTCCTACATATGACTTAATTTTATATTATCATCTATTTAAAGACTAATAGAATATTATTAGGAGATTTGTTTCCTATTATGTATTAAACTCCTTTAATATAAATAGACATGCCAGGGCTCCCATTGGGTAACACTTTCCCAAATATTCACATGGTATCAAGAGCTTAGGTTTTTTTATGTTAAGAATGCATTTTTGCATGGTCATCTTACAGAGGAGGTATACATGCGTCAGCCGCGGGTTTTATTCATCCTTTGTTTCCTACTCATTTGTGTCGTTTGCGAAAAGCCATTTATGGTCTTAAGCAAGCCCCGCGAGCTTGGTTTCACAGATTTAGTAGTTTTCTTATATCTCATCATTTCACATGCAGCAAGTCTGATAATTCATTATTCATTTTTCGCCAGAATAATAATGTCATTTATTTATTACTATATGTTGATGACATCATTATTACTGGCAATTCTTCCGCTACTATCACCTCTTTTATTCAGCTTGTTGCTCAGCATTTTGCAATGAAAGATCTGGGTGATCTTCATTATTTTCTAGGAGTCCAGGCTGTCCACTCCGCTAAAGGTTTGTTTCTTTCTCAGCATAAATATGTGTCTGACCTTCTCTTCCGCTTTCATCTCCATACTCTTAAGTCGGTTCGTACTCCGCTTGCTACTCGCACTTCTTTATCTCTCACTGATGGGGAACTTCTTGCTGATGTCACTGAGTATCGTAGTATGGTTGGTGCATTACAATATTTAACTTTGACAAGACCGGATATTACTTATGTTGTGCATTTAGTGTCTCAGTTTATGCATGCTCCCCGTACTACTCACCTTTTTGCAGTCAAGAGAATTTTCAGGTACTTGCAGGGGACTCTTGATCATGGTTTGTGGCTTCAGCCTACATCTCGGGCAACCTGTGTTATTGCTTATTCAGACGCTGATTGGGCAGGTTGTCCCGATACGTCTCGATCCACGACTGACTTTGCTGTGTTCTTGGGCCCGAATCTTGTCTCTTGGAAGTCCAAGAAGCAGCCTACAGTCTCCAAGTCCTCTACAGAAGCCGAGTATAGAGCTATTGCTTACACTGTTCAGGATACTTTACATGTTCGTTCTGTATTGTTTGAACTCGGCTATCCCGTTACTGCACCGGTTCAATTATTTTGTGATAATATCTATGCTTCTTATTTGACTGCTAATCCAGTACAACATGCCCGTAGCAAGCATATTCAGATAGACTATCATTTTGTTTGAGAGCGTGTGGCTCATGGAGATTTAGTTGTGAAATACATTCCCACACAGTTGCAGTTAGCTGACATTTTTACCAAGAGCCTTTCTAGTCAGCAATTTTTTTTTGAAGGCCAACCTGCGCACAGTTTGAGGGGGTGTAATAGAATATTATTAGGAGATTTGTTTCCTATTATCTATTAAACTCCTTTAATATAAATAGACATGCCAGGGCTCCCATTGGGTAACCCTTTCCCAAATATTCACAAAGACTAAAATTGTTCTTGAAACCAGAAATAGGAACTACACTTCAATCCTGAACTTGTTACTCCTTGTTACCTTTTTTTCAATATCGATTATGTATTGTAAAACATTGAAAGATTAGCATATATTCTTTAGAAAAAAGAAGAAATCAACAATTTGTAATGCAAAATAATTTATAATATAAACTAGGCGGTAGATTTATTAAACATATAATTAAAAATTACCTGATACCATACGATCATTAATTGTGTGCAAGGACTATTACCTTAGACATGGTATTGTTACATTCTATTATATATTTTATTTATAAACTTTGTTCTTATCCTCTAAAAAACGGTTTGTAACGGTAGTCTCACCTACCGTTAGTATTAGTCATTTAGTCAGACAGTTAGCAGATTAGTTGAGCTGGTTGTATGTCTAACAAATTGACTCTGGATATAAACATTACTGGAGATAGGCTAACAATTGTATGTCTAACAAATTGAATAAAGCTCAGTTTGACATTTTCATTCAATACTGTATCTTCTCCCTTTACAATTCAGCAATGGAGTTAGGCTCTTGTTGATCAGGGCCGGCCATAAGGGCAGTTAGCGTAGGCCACTGCCTAGGGCCTCCGATATTTGGGGGCCTCATTTTAGCTCATGTTTAAATATATACAGTATTCTAGTTGCCTAATTATATTGCTGTCCTGCTGTCCTGATTTTATTTCTTCACGATCATATGCCCTTTTTTAATTAACAACTTCATAATGCTTTACGTATGTAATGATTGTTTTTACTAATTATTGTTAATCGTTTTGCACTTATAGTTATATTTTTAATCCTATTAATCATATAGTTAGTTGGTGACTAATATTTTATAATTATAACTGTAATAGTTAGTTTTTACTACATATTTGTTAATGATAATTTTTCTATTAATTATATGTATAAATATGCTAAATATATGGATTATTGAGAAAAAAAGTACTTCTTCCGTTCCTAAACAAATGCAACGATCAACTTTTCACATTTTCCGATGTACAACTTTGACCATTAATATATATAATTCTCTATTAGTCAAAAAAAAAATCAGATTTTGAAAATTTACAATGAGACAAATCTAACAATAATTTTTTTATAAAAAATATTAATACATCAATAAATAAAACGTAGTCAAAGTCAAATATGTGAATAGTGTAAAATTCAACATTTTGCACTTATTTAAGAGCGTAGGTAGTACAAGTTAGTTTTGAGTGTTGACTGTAGTGACGATCCTACTAGTTTTGCACTTCAAAACGTAAGGAGAACTGCCTATTTAGAAGTAAACGTTTTAGAGCATTTTATATGCTACGTATGTTACATATAAAATTTTATTGTTTTAAAGTGCACAATGTATGTTATGTTTGTATTTATCTTATTTTCATATGATTGCTTGTTATAGAAATTACCTTTAATATGATATGTGAACCTTAAAATTTTTCCGCCTAGGGCCTCCAAAACGCTAGAGCAGGCCCTGTTGTTGATTGTTAGCTTTCGTAACAGTAGAATATTTCTTCTGTTACACAGTTGTTTATTTCTTACGAAAACGAATATATCGTAGTTCATAATATTTTTATCTTTTAAGAAAATCTAAATCATACTACTATTTTATTGTTTTCAACTGATTTCGTAAAAGAAGGCATGTTCAACTTAGTACACCTTTTCAATTTATTACTCCGTATTGTGTTAAGATTCAACTTCTATGGATTATAAATAAGATCATACATATGTTATAAATAATCCAATGATCGAAAGAGTGAGAAAACCATATCAAGATAATTCTTAATAATATTTACAAATAAGAAATTAAAGGTACAAAGATCCCCCAAGAACAAGAAAAAGTAAGGCTTGGTCAATTGGTCAAATATATAAAGAACCATGCATCCATAAACAAGAAAAAGTGAGGTGCGGTCAAAAAGCAGAAAAGGAGGAGCAGTAGAAGGAATTCCTCCACAAACATGGTAGAAAAAGGGTAGAAATGAAGAAGACTGGCTAGGGTGAGAGCAAAGACACAACAAATGATAATTCTTGTTCTTAATTATTAGCAGCTTTTGCTTTCTTTTCTTTCTAATGTTATGTACTTATGTTGTTGCTTGGCTCTTAACTGCCCTACTCCTTTCCCTTTTTGCTAGCAGCTGCAGTGCTGTCCAACTTTGATCCCTGTCAGGTATCACAATTTCCTTGGATGGCCCCTCATCAGTTCCTCTCTTAAATTGGTCATTTCTCTTTTAATTGTGTAATTTACACTTTATTTATTTATTTATGTATTTATTTATTTATTTATTTATTTATTTATTTATTTATTTATTTATTTATTTATTTATTTATTTATTTATTTATTTATTTATTTATTTATTTATTTATTTATTTATTTATTTATTTATTTATTTATTTATTTATTTATTTATTTATTTATTTATTTATTTATTTATTTATTTTTGACATTCCCTAGAAACATTTTTTACATTCCCTAGAAACAAGATCGAAACCCATACTAGCTAAGGATGTTGGTATGCATTTAACTGGAACAGATATTATAATAGATTATAAAGCACGCTAGAAAGATTATTTATTCATTTATTTATTAATGAGATAAGATGGTGTGGCAATAAATATGAAAGAAAATAGGAGAAGATTTTCTTCTAATGATGTTTTTGCTTGGAATGTTTTCAGTCCTAGATCAGGTCAGAACAGACTAGACCATGTTTAAACGGACCAAACCAGCTCATACTTAAACAGACCATATACCATAGTTCGACAGTTATAAAATACACAAATGCTAGATCGATATTTATCAGACCTGACTAATTTAGACCAGACCAGACTTTAACAGATCAGATCAGTTCAATCAAACCAACTCATACCACACTAGAACAGAAAATTTAAGTCCAATTAAAACATCTTAGTGTTTGGGTGTGGTTTTCATTTACACTAGTCTTTTTCTGCTTTGAATATACTCCCTCCGTATATATTTAGTTGTCCCAGTTTCCTTTTTGGGACGTATCAAATTAATTGTCTCATTTTCTTTTTGGAAAGAAACACACTCAAAAACCAACTACAGTATCCACATTAAGAAAAGTGCACATAGACTGCACATGGACCACAATTGTTTTTGCGATGGCAGCATAACTGTCGTTAAAAACATCATTAACCACACATTTTTTTATTTACCACACACAAAAATGTGGTAAAAGATTAGAGAAGTCAGTTTTTAACCGTGGCCAATGTTTTTACCATAGCTGTTGTGCCGACGCACGTAAAACTGTCGCAAAACTGTCGTAAAAACATAAGGAGGAACATTTACGACAGTTTTGCGTCAGTTTTACGTGCGTCGCCACAACAGCCGTGGTAAAAACATTGGCCACAGTTAAAAACTGTCGTCTCTGACCTTTTACCACAGTTTTGTATGTGGTAAATAAAAAAATGTGTGGTTAATAGTGTTTTTAACGACAGTTATGCGGCCATCGCAAAAAAAAATTGGTCTATGTGCGGTCTATGTGCACTTTTCTTGTAGTGATCGTTACAATATTGCTACAATACCAAAAACATCTTACTTTTCATATATGCTTCCGTAATTATCTTAAACTACGTAAATAAGCAAACAGGTCTATTAATTAGATACGGAGGTAGTAGTTTTTTTCAAAAATATTACCAAAATCAAATTTATTTACATAAATGTGACTAATAGTTACTACAATATAGTGTCGTACATGGTAACTTATGTTTAAAAATTAAACACAAGTTACTATGATTCTATTACTAGTCTCTAGTCACTAGACATATTTTTGTAAACATTCTTTATTTTAGTCATGGGAAAATCGCACTTTTAGTCCATGAAATAGTCACGAAAATGAAATGTCGGACCCGTATTTCTGATATTGTAAATGTCACCCTTCAATTGTCCAAATTGTTGTAAATGTGGTCCTTTAAGGGGTGAAATGTACTCTTGCCCAAATTGTATATTTCACCCCTAAAAGGACCACATTTACAGCATTTAGGACAGTTGAGGGATGATATTTTCAAACTTGGGAATACAGGTCCGGAATTTCATTTTCGTGACTATTTCTGGGACAAAAAGTGCGATTTTCCCTTTAGTCATATATAAATATGTAATTTTTTTTGAATGAATATACGGAGTATGAAACCTTATTTTTTACATTTTATATTAAAAAATAGCACTACGTATAAACGCCGCTAGATGGTATAGAGCCTATTTAGTAACAATGAAATTAGTCGAATTGGTTGGTTCTGATAAAATTTATGAAGTTATATATGGTTGAATTGGCTAGATTGACTGATTTTGCTGATTTATGTATAAATTATATCTAAAATATATTTTATTAATAAACTAAGGAAAAAATTATATGGAAACATAGCTAAAATTGTTATCTATAATATCTTTAGCCAAATCAGCCAGAAAGATAATTACAACCTTACTTGTTTTTAATATTATTATATAATTCAGCGCGAAATCAAAAATGACGTATTAGTTGAAAAAGTTTAGTGATTGGGCTGAACAGTTAAGCCAGGTGTACAAGTGCTTTTCATCTTAGTAGTTGGGCTGAACAGTTATAGCGACCTATAAACTCAACTTTTTATTCATGTTAGTGCGGGCTAGTTCTATATACTACAACTGTTATTATTTTTAATTTGGGCCACGATCCTTACTTGACTAGGCCGAAATCCATTCATGTAAGGGAGTAAACGGGAAACATTCAAAAACAAAGGATGCGGCACCTAAATATTTTATTTTTACACAGTATTTCATAAGTTGGAATAATTACGGTCAATTTTGAAAAATATTGTAACTTATGACTATATATTGTCATTTTAAAGTCACCATATGCCAAAACATGACAGTAGGATGGAAGTAACGCACACGGGCCTATTCACTGAAAAACATAGCACTCAATTCACTTATTTTTTGAAATTACCAACGTTTTACTCCTATTTTGAGAGTTTTCTCTTCAATATACTTCATTTGATCTTATTTTAACTTTCTAGTTTGAATAGCTCACCCGAGTTCCATTACATAGTCATTCTGATTGGTCTTATGTCTTGACATTATTGCAGTTTCAACTTTAAATTTTATCTTGTGATTGGGAAGAACCGTTGTTCTCACGAAACTTAGAAACTCCTATATCAATGCTTCAAATGTTTCCAATTCAACAACGTACCTCAGACTTGTCTACAGAATTGCAACTTAATTAGAAATTCTCTTTCCCCGCCTACAATTGTAAAATGTCCTAAATAGGGGTAAGAACGTTTTAAAATTCTAAAATATGACTATCATGTTTTTTATTCCCTGAATATGAGTAATCTGCTAAGTTTGGGAAAACAATGTCATGTTTGAAGCCTAGTAATGTCAAACTTGGCAGAAATTTACTCTTATTCAAAGAATAAAAAACATGATAGTCTCATTTTGAAATTTCAACACCTTTTTACTCCTATTTAGGAAATTCTACAAAATTTCATCTGCTAATCACGGTACCCCTCATGTTTAATATACCGCTCTAACTACGTCACTGCTCATCAATATATACTTTATAGTGATTGACCGATTCTACGCTTAACTATTTGTAAATTGAGATTGCTTGGAAAGGAAGGTTAGAAATTTGATTTTAAGGAAAGTGAAGAGGAATATTTAAGTTTGGTTTGAATACTTCCATTTGACGGTTTCTTTGAAGCTCTATAGATTGAAGACAGGAATCGAGAATGAATTTCAACTATCTCTTCCTATAGAAAAGTTCTTTTGGATAGGTTGTATACGTACGTGTATGCGTACGAGATTGCTTTGGAAGATTGGTTTTGGACCAGGGGCGGACCAGGAAATTGATATTGGGGGGCGATAATTTAAACAAAAAATCTAGGCGATTATTATTATAAGTTATAACCTTAATATAATACGGAGTAGTAATTAAATGAAGCATTATAATAGAAGAAGAGACAAATATATTATTACAAAATAGTTAAAGTTAGTACCTTAGAATTGTACCCAACGCTTCTTCAACGAGATAAATTCCTCAATCACGACTTTTTAGTCAAAAGTTTTAGCAATTTCTCTTTCAATATAAACAATAAGGTTGTCTGCAACATACTCATCCTCCATTTTATTGTGAAGCCTTGTTTTTATAATTTTCATTGCGGAAAAAATTGTGCACATATTTCACCTCTCTAGAAGCAGCAACCAATGCTAATTGCAACTGATTTGCTAAACAATGAACATAGTAAGCATAAGGACAATCATTTAAAAATAATCGATCTTTCCGTTTCTTTCTTCTAGGTGCGCATGTTTTTCATTAGTTTGGTCTGGGCGGTGGGCGGTGGGCGGTGGGCTGGGATTAGATTTTGGGGTGGGTTAATGGGGAATAAATTTTGGAGTGAGTTGATAAAATATTACTTGTAAAATTTCTATTTTTTTAGGCTCTTAAACAATTGAGTTTCTGCGAGTGGGCTATGCTTTGGGGGAGAAAATATTTTTTGGGGGGGTTCAAAATTTTTCTTGGAGGGGCGAGAATTAAATGTTGGGGGGTAAAAATAAAATTTTTGTATATATATATATACTAAAAAAAATTGTTGGGGGGCGGCAGCCCCCCTGAGTCTGTACTACGGTACGCCAATCACACCGGATAAGGGCACAATTAACATTATACTTCGTATAAGAAACTAGTTAAGAACATTAATTATTAATAACTTAAAAGAGAAAACTCTAACTTAGACTTTGGTTATGTACTTGAATTGTTTCAGTCGTGTGTCCTTATCCCGTGTGATTGGCGTTTTGTGATGCCTCGGTATCGACCAAATTGGTAAAAACATGAGAAATTCTATTTGTACACGATCTTATACACGTTTTATACACGTGTCTGTGGATGGCCATTTTTTTGTCTGTGAACGGGATCCACAGACAAAACTTGTGTGTTTTGTCTGTGGATTTTTTTTGTCTGTGGCAGATAAAACACGCCGGTTCAGAGACAAAAAAATGGCCTGACACAGACAAGTGTATTAGAATGTCGTCTACAAGAACGTGTACAAATAGAATTTCTCAAAAAACATAGGATGATTTACCAAAATGATAAAAAAAACACCTCCAAGAATAAATTGGTAAAAAAAATAAAGAGCGATAAATTAGTCAAATTTTTGTGAATGATATATTTTTATCCCCAAATTTAGAATTCATGTAATTTAGTCTCATAATTATTGTGAAATTAACATTTCTAATTCTTCTAATGTAATTTTATCATGAAAAATGGATGACAAAAATTGTCAACGAGGGTGCTTGACAATGTGGTTGGCTGCTAGTTGATAGCAAATTGAATCAGCGGATTGATACTTGTGAGTTCTGTTAGTTGTTTTAATCAACCGCTTTCCTATAGCCGTTTGAAGTAAAATGTTTAGTAAGTTAGATTTTTGTAATTGAAGAAGTAAAATGACTACTAAGAATATGAATTTAGTATGTATACTCAACTTAACTTTATTTCTTTTATTTTTTAATAAGTTTTGAAAAAAGTTCTAAAAATTATGTTTACTTATATATATATATATATATACATCTATCACTATCATTTTAACACATGTACATTTACACGAGCACACGCACACATAAATTCATTATTTTTAGTATTAATATTTAAATATGACTGTTTTTTTAATGATACTCCATACAAAATACAAAAAAAAAAAATTCATACTGATAAAATAGTAAAAAAATATTCAAAGTGACTTTATGGAGTAAATTTTTTTAAATTCCAGTAAAATTGTTATTTTTCACAATACATAAAGGACTAAATGTCGTGAATCCTGAAGTCGAGAACTAATATTGTCTCACTCCCATTTTACCTTTTCGGGAGACAATCTTAGTGGGACTTCCCGAAAAGGTAAAATGGGAAAATCTTAGCAGGACGGAGGGAGTGCTTTGTAATTATGATACCCTAACATATTTGTGACGTGCAATTAACTTTAATTATTCCGTATTTCACTTTTTTTTCTTTGATAAAATGTTTTATTACCAAAGATGTTGACTGGCCTAGGGTTCAGGTGTTTGGTTTTCCGGCGATTTGTTTTACGACAAATCATGTCTAACGGATTTGCTTCATCGGTGCTCTAAGTCACGAGTGCTGAGAGATTGTGGTGTTATGTGTCTTATTAGTTAGAACGGAAGGGGAATGAGAAACCTCCCTATATATTGTCCAGATTTTGAAAAATGTCATTACATTGGTGATGATATTCCTGATTGAAATGAAGGAATGAAGATGCCGGATGGAAGAAGTTTTGAGAAGTCTGGAAATAGGATTTGGGGTCGATAGACAGGGTCTGGGTAGTGGTCCGATACTCTTCTGGAAAGAAGACCTTCGGGTGAAAATTACAACTAGCGGTATTCTTCTAACCCTAGGTCATTTCTCCTCAAAGGTCATCAGGCTCCTCAATTTGTCTATAATGCCACTGTTAGCTCGTTCACTTCTCAAACCACCACCACAGGAGAGAGATGTGGAACTATGTGTTGCAAATTTGAAGAGCCCAAGAATAAATGTCACTAGTATTCATACACTCGAGAAAGATCTCTTAATCAAGATTAATCAGGCGAGGGCGCGACATGGCTGAACATTGATGACTCGCTACTATTTTATTTTTTACAAATGCAGTCTTTGTTTATTTCTAGTAGTTATGTTTGGTTCCATACTCTAGTTTATTTTTTGTGTACATATGCCCGTATGGGAATTAACGAGAAATATTGCTCGTGTGTGGATGGATGGCTAAAAGTCTAGTCCAAAAGCTTATGATCATACTGTGGTTTATAATCTTGATGTATTTTGTCTGGTTTCTTTTATATTAATATAAGCTATTTACAATTAAAAAATAAGCAAAGATGAAAGTAATAGCACAATATATTTTAGGATATTATTGTACCTTCCATATTATGATTCTATTATAAATATACCATGAGGCTACCTAGTTTGGTATGCTATTATTCCCTCAATTGTATTCTCTCATATGGTATCAGTCGCACGGTTCTAAACCCTAACCCTCATGGCGGCTTCAACTTCCGACTCCACCTCCACCTCCATGATCGATGCTCGGCCACCACCTATGACTGCGGCATCATCTTCCTCGATCGGGACTCAAGGCGTGCCGCTTTCCACCATGGCCGCGGCGGAAGTTCCCACTCAGGCGCCCGCATCAACCTTATTGCAGGAGCAGCCTCTCTCCATGCCGCCATACTCATCCTGGGAATCACGCACCTCCCAGCCGGCTTCCTCCTTTGCGTTGTTCAACATGCCCGAGCCCTTTACATGGACTCCTTCACCAACTGTCCCGCCGATGTTATATTCATCCTACCCGATGACAGTGGCTCCAAATTCTCGTTCGTTTACCGGCCAAACCTTTGTCGACCAGCCAAGCACCCTTCCGATTGCGCCTCCGTCCACAAATCGCTTGCCCGGGTTCAATAATAATGCAACACATATGTCTCAGTTGGCGTCCCAGTTGACGTTTTCTACACCTAATGTCACTAATATTGTGACTACTCGTCTTAATGCCGTTGAAGACTATCTTCCTTGGCGAACCCAATTTGAATCTTTTTTGGTTTCCCATGGTCTTCTTGGAATTGTGGATGACACGATTATGGCCCCACTAATGTACACACTGGACATCTCGGGCCGAGAGGTTATGAATTCCGAGTATCAACATTGGTTGAGAGTTGATCAAACTGTTCGATCTTGGCTCTTTGCCACTCTATCTAGGGACACTTTAATTGATGTTTATGACTTGAAATTTTCTTCTCACATTTGGGCTCGCCTTCAAGATCGCTATACTCATGCAAACATTGCCCGTTTGATGGAGCTCAAGCGTCAATTAACTCATGTCAAGAAGAAACCGACCCAAACTATGGAACAATATCTTCGGGAAATTAAGGTCATGGCGGACAATTTAGCCACCATTACTTCCCCGGTGAGTGATCGGGACCTTATAGAATATGCCCTTATTGGTCTCGCTCCCCAATATGAGTCGCTAATTCAGTCTCTAACCACGGTTTCGGGAGGTATCACCTTTGACAAACTTGCACCGATTCTTGAAACTCAAGAACGAAGGCAGCAATTTTTCCGGGACCAAGAGGGCCCCTCGTCGGTCCACCAAGATTTTGTGGTTGCCGGACCATCTCAGAATTCCGGCCAGCAGCCTCGCGGACCTTCTGGCCGAGGGGGTGTGCAGCAGCAGCGTCAGGGTGGTCGCGGTCCACGTGGCAGCCGCGACAGGGGCCAGCGTGGCAGGGGGCGTGGGCAGTACCCCCCCCCCCCCCGGTGCTTACTATATATGGCATTTTTCCTTCATATGGGCAGCAAGGATTTCCCGGACAGTATCCTCCCCCACACGGTTTTGACTATAATCGTGGACATTCATCTTCTGGGTTTTCTAATGACGGTATTTGTAATATCCCTCTAGTAAATTCTAAATTGTTTACACCTTCTATATGTCGTACTAATACTTTTGGTGCAGGTTCTTCATCAGTTGAGCAATCTTATACTTCCCCAATGCCCCCCGTTGTGTGTCAGTTGTGCTTTTCTCCAGGTCATTCGGCTCTATCATGTTCTAGGTTCACCTCTGGTTCTACTCCTGCCCTTGCTGCTTTACCTACAGGAGACACTAATGAGTCAGTGTGGTATCCTGATTCTGGAGCTTCGGCACACATGACACCCACAGAAGGTATTTTATCACATAAATCTTCTCTTGCAAACCCCATAAATGTGCAGGTTGCTAATGGAGCTAATTTACCAGTGTCTACAATTGGTGATATTGTTTTACCTACGGTCAACCGCCCGCTAGTTTTAAAATCTGTATATCATGTTCCTCACCTCAAATTTAATTTATTATCTATTCAAAAGTTATGTGAGGATAATGATTGTACTGTTGTTTTTTACAAAAATGTTTTCTATGTTAAGGACAATCACACGGGGGCAACTCTACTCCGAGCTTCTCATAAAGATAGGATTTATCCATTCATCCCACCCAGCATGTCTCCAGCCCTATTTACTTTATCTGCTCCTGGTCAAGTCTGGCATAACCGGTTGGGTCATTGTGGTGATAGCGTTTTGTCTACTTTACGGCGCACACATTTAATTAATAATACTAGTAGTTTCAATTTTTCATGCAATTCGTGTAGACTTGGCAAATCCCATAGATTGCCATTTCAAGATGTTTTACATTCTGCTACTGCACCTTTACAATTAATTCACTCGGATGTTTGGCAATCTCCTGTTCTTTCGCATTTACAGTTCAAATAATATGTTTGCTTTATTGATGATTTTTCCAGATTCACTTGGGTTTATCCAATGCGTCGCAAATCTGAGGTTTTTACTCATTTTTGTAATTTTCAAACCTTAGTTGAAAATCAATTGAACTGTAAAATTAAATGTTTTCAGAGTGATGGAGGGGGTGAATTTGATAATCATATTTTTCATACTCATTTTCTTAAATGCGGCATTCTTTTTCAAAAATCCTGCCCGGACACCCCGCTCAAAATGGTGTAGCAGAACGAAAACATCATCACATTTTAGAATTAATTCGTACCATGCTCATTGAGGCGCGTTTGCCGCCTCAATTTTGGGTCGATGCTTTATATGCTGCTACTTATATGATTAATCGTTTACCCACTCCGGTTTTGCATGGCGTTAGTCCGTACTATAAACTCTTGAATAAACATCCGGACTATGCTTTTTTGCGTGTTTTTGGGTGCGAATGTTTTTCTGAATCAAATAGCCACTTCGGCAAATAAGCTATCACCTCGATCTGTCCGTTGTGTCTTTCTTGGCTATGCCCCTGGATACAAAGGGTATCGATGTTTTGATCCTACTACCGGTTGGGTCTACATTAGTCGTGATGTCATTTTTCATGAGGATAAATTTCCCTATGCCGAAATGTCCTCTACGGCCCACACTCCACCATTGTCTCGATTCCCCTATAGTCCTACTAACCTCTACTCACCGTCCTCAGCACCGCACACGACCAACATCACGGCTACCCCTACATCCCCACCTAACCGTGTCCTCACACCACCCAGTCCGTCCCCATCTATTCATGCTGTTAGTCCCCTCTCCAGCCCCTTGTCCACGACCTCGTCGATTCCATCTGCTTCGTCCAATTCTTCTCCATCACCGAGCCCGTCGCCCAGCCCCTCCCCTTCTCCTCATCCGGTCCAAAATATACATCCCATGCGCACTCGGGCTAAGGATGGCATTTTTAAACCCAAAAATATTTTCTCTCTTACCGCTAGTGAGTGTCCCCCGGATCCTACGTGTTTTTCACAAGCAAATAAATATTTAAAATGGCGGGAGGCTATGGCCGAAGAGTTTAATGCATTAATTGCCAATAAGACCTGGGAATTAGTTCCTTACGACTCTCGCAAAAATGTGGTAGGATGCAGGTGGGTTTATAAAACTAAATATAATTCTGATGGGTCGATTGAACGCCATAAGGCTCGGTTGGTTGCTCAAGGATTCAAGCAGCAGGCTGGAGTAGATTTTTCAGAGACTTTTAGTCCGGTGGTTAAACCCACTACAGTTCGTCTTTTACTCTCTCTTGCTACCTCTTTTGGTTGGAGTGTTCGTCAGTTAGATGTCAAAAACGCTTTTTTATATGGCTATCTAACTGAAGAGGTGTATAAGCGTCAGCCACAAGGTTTTGTTCATCCCTCTTTTCCTCATCATATTTGTCAGCTACGCAAAGCATTATACGGCCTCAAACAGGCCCCCAGAGCTTGGTTTCACAGGTTTAGCGGTTTTTTACTAAGTCATGGTTTTACCCAGAGTAAGTCTGACTCGTCTATGTTTGTGTATCGTCATAATTCGTCCTCTGTCTACATTCTTCTCTATGTTGATGATATACTTATTACAGGCAATTCCTCATCCACAGTCTCTTCAGTTATTTCTGCTCTATCTCATACCTTTGCTATGAAAGACTTGGGTGAGGTTCATTATTTTCTGGGTATTCAGACACTTCACACTTCTAAGGGGATGTTTTTGTCACAACAAAAATACATCTCCGATCTATTGCGTCGTTTTCACCTTCACACTGTTAAACCAGTCCGTACACCTCTTCCCTCTCGTACAACTCTTTCCTTGACTGATGGAGAACTCTTGGCCGACGGTACTGAATACCGCAACATGGTGGGTGCTTTACAATATTTGACTATTATTAGACCGGATATTACTTATGTTGTTCATTTAGTTTCCCAGTTTATGCATGCTCCTCGTACTACTCACCTTTTGGCTGTGAAGCATATCTACAAATATTTGCAGGGCACTATTTCTGAAGGCCTGTGGTTGAGGAAAGGGGGTGATACATCTCTTATTGTTGCATATTCGGATGCAGATTGGGCAGGTTGCCCCGATAGTTGCCGCTCTACTACAGGTTATGCTATTTTTTTGGGAGATAATCTGATTTCTGGCGGTCTAAGAAACAACCCACAGTTTCAAAATCATCTACGGAGGCCGAGTATCGGGCTGTTGCTTATACCGTTTAGGATACACTTTTCATTCGTTCTCTTCTTGCCGATATGGGCTTCTTTGTGCCCAAGCCAGTCCAGCTCTACTGCGACAATGTCTCAGCATCATATTTAGCAGTGAATCCCATACAGCACGATCACAGCAAACATATCAAAATTGATTATCATTTTGTCAGGGAATGGGTAGCTCATGGTGATCTTATTGTTAAATACATCCCTACACAGTTTCAGTTAGCTGATATTTTTACGAAAAACTTGTCTAGTCAGCGTTTTGAATTTTTAAAATCCAATCTGCGCGTCATGTCTTCTGCACAGATTGAGGGGGTGTAATAGCACAATATATTTTAGGATATTATTGTACCTTCCATATTACTTCCTCCGTTCTTTTTTAGTTGCAACAGTCAACATTTCACATTTGCCAACGCACATCTTTGACCGTAATTATATCTTAATCTCTATTAGTAAAAAATAATTAAAAATTCGATTTTGAAACTTTGTAATGAGATGAATTGAACAATGTCTTTTTTAAAAAATAATTTTTATTAAATAATAATGTAAAATGTAGTCAAAGTAGATCATGTGAATAGTGTAAAATTCAACATGTTGCGATTAAAAAGAAACGGAGGATAGTATGATTCTATTATAAATATACCATGAGGCTACCTAGTTTGGTATGCTATTATTCCCTCAATTGTATTCTCTCATAGAAAGTAAATTGACAAAATATGAAAAAATATATGCAGCACACTGGTATGTTCTATGCTCACTTAGGAGTACCATGAGCGAATCTTAATATCTTATCATGTCCGAGGGTCAATTAGATTCCATAAATCTAGCCCTTCCTTTGACTACCTTTTCAGTTTGCGCACACATTTGTTTAAACCATACTCTATACCCAGGAATCCACTGTCTACACGTAAAGCATTCTTTTCTCTTGCCTAGTTTTTACTCTTACTTCCCTTTCTGTCACTCTTTTATACCCATCCATTTCACCGTAGTTTTTGTTTCTTATTAGTTGGGCAATTAAGGACAGATAGATGGAAATTAAAAGTGAGGTAGCGCGGGAGAGCCTTTCCCCCCTTCTTACTGAGACCACTTCTAGGCCCAGGCGTATTGCTCTCTTCGTTGAGCCCTCTCCTTTCTCGTAAGTCCTTATTACTCCGACTTTACTCAACCAAGAATGAGCATTAGTGGGTCCCACAAAATATACCAATACAAAAAATTACTGATCTTTGATGGTTCTAATTTTATATGTCTTGTAGCGATTTGACACGATTATTATTATAATCATTAAAAAGAAAAAAAAACGGCTGATATTTGTATTCCATGCCCATGTGCAGATATGTATCCGGATACAAGAATCGTTTTCAGAATTTCATCAAATATCTACGGGAATTAGGGGATGAGGTATCTCAATGATTGTTCATTTATTTGTCACATACTTTCACAGGCAAGGAGGCTGTTTTTTTTTTGTCAAAGGATCGATGCATTTTATGACTTCATTTCCTAGTAGTTACACAATCCATTTATTGTGTTCTTTCCCCTTTTCTTTCGCTTGTAATTCTTGACTTTCATGCTCTATCACTAACGGATCCAAAATAGTTGTTAAATTTGAAGAAGTATAAGTGCAAACTATGTACAACAATTATAGAATGTCAAAGTCTATATTTATCTTTTTTGCAATTATTGTTACATTTTTTACACTTTTATTTTATATTCATTCATTTTTCTGTTTGTTAACCTTATAAAATTATTTATCTATTTTTGAATTTATTCTATTTTTTATATAATTATTACACTATTTTTCAAATTTATACCCATATGAATTTTTATAAGATTTACATGCTATAACATGTTAACATGACTTGATTGACTATGTTTTTAAGTCGATATTGAGCCGAAATTTGACAATATCTCAGTGTACCATTATCCATTTGAGCCTGGAAGCTAATTTAAAGGTCACAACTTTCATAAAGAACACATATTTCCACTTTAAGCCTTCAATAAACACTCATCTAAGAACGAATAATAGTTTTCACTGGTCTAAGAACTAATAATTTTCAAATGCATCATAAATCATAAGCTGGGCACAAATCCTTCTCTAGGACCGCAATTAGGGATTTAGCTAGGGTACTTGCCCACCATGCCCCCATAGGTCCATTGTTTCTCCTCTCATAGATAATTGATTTTCTTTTGTGCAGGTTATGGTTGTGACAACACTTCAGGGACTTCCACATGAATTTTATGGGGCAAAATTGATAGGGTCACGAAGGTTATTCCAATCTAACCGATGTATACATAGTAACATAGTTGTCATATGCTCATCTTATTTTATAATTTTATATAAGCATTTGTTTACTTATATATTCACTCTGGCCATATCTACTACGTTGGCTAAACCAAACAGTTTAAGAAAATGTATTATGGTGATAAATTAATCATAACCTTTAATATAGTTAGGATGTTTTCTTTTGAACTATTTTCAGTCACATACCAGACCAGACTTAAAAAAACCAGACCAGACCAGATTTGGACAATTATAAAATACACATAGACCAGACATTTACCAGACCGGTTCCGACCAAATTAGACCTGACTTAAACAGACCAGACCAGCAAATTACCGTCCACAAGAAAACATCCTTACCTCCCATTTCTGCTCTCTTGCTAAAAAGGGTATACTTGGAAATTTTGATTAATATGAATCGATTTAAAAAAAATGATTTGATATATCTGTACAAAGAAACAAACTGGAGTCGAAGACAGTTAAACTAGAATGTATGGAATATTTTGCTCAGAAATCAGAATATCATATATGGAGTATATTACTTATCCAAATCAATGTGTGACAGATAGTTGAATGGTGTTGTATGGTGTGCTTAAAATTGTGCATTGCCTGACTAATTGATTTTCATTTACATTTTTCAGCTTTCCTTGTCCCTGGTACCCTAACGTGCGGCTTTCTCTGGCTCTTAGCCCAAGAGTTATATCCGAGGTGATGAAATTCAAGCCTGACATTGTGCATGCTTCATCACCTGGTATAATGGTTAGTTTCCATTTGCTCATGTCTCTTATGTTGTAAATATCTTAGAATTTAGGATTAGATTAAGGTGGCTATAGTAATATGGCTAAAACACATTGAAAATGGACTATAATTTAACCCAAAGTCTTATTGATCCATCATTCTCCATTTATGTGTGATGTGGGACTCCAACAATATCCTTTATAAAATCTAAACCGGGGCAAAAGTGCTATTCGGTTTGTTAATATGCCTTAATCTTATCATACTGCTTGCAGAATTGCGGGATCTTACTTTGTTGTGTATTCCGTAATTCGAAACCTAACCTCCTTATAAACCGCAATGGATGTAGCCAACATAACGTTAGTGAACCATGTGAATTTATTTGTCTTCTGTTAAATGTCCCACATCGAAAAAGTTTGGATGAACAAAGTGCTATATTATTAACACATGGGTTATTCCTCCTATCAGGTTGACCTTTTAGGATGAAATCCCGTGTCTTAACATGGTATCAGAGCCAAATTGATTCATGGTGTGGGGCCCCTTATGTAAAACTAACAATTAGTGTCGAATAAAAAAAACGAACCGATGAAAAATACAATGAATGCAATGATGGCACGATCCAGACAAAGTGTCTGGTCGTGAGGAGGGGTGTTAAATGTCCCACACCGGAAAAGTTTGGATGAAACCCCATGTTTTAACATCTTCTATTGCACTAATTTTCTTTGTTTTGCCATGCATTCGCTATAAAACATCCTGTATTATTTTGACAGTTCGTTGTGTTATAGGTATTTGGTGCTCTAATCATTGCAAAACTTTTGTCTGTGCCCTTAGTTATGTCTTACCACACTCATGTTCCAGTGTATGTTAGCTTTATTAGTACTCTCGGAATAAAATGGATTTTACTTGTCTTCGGTTTTCGGAAAAACATACCAAATCAAAGGTTAGGCTGATTACTTATTGTTTTGCAGATACATTCCAAGATACACTTACAGTTGGCTGGTCCAACCTATGTGGTTAATCATAAGTATGATAGCAAATGTTTTCCTATGATTGCTGATCATTGAAACGTGATGTACTTTTACCATGAATAAGAAGTGCAATTTATATTGCTTTCCAGAACTTCTTCACAGAGCTGCTGATCTTACGCTTGTTCCTTCTGCTGCAATTGCGAAAGATCTCAAAGATAATGAGGTCACAGAAGGTAAGAACTATTATTTACATGAGTTATTTATTTTTTGCTTTTTTTTAGTTTTTACATGAGTTAATATTCTCTATTAAGTTATGTCACATGGAAATTACGTAGTATATAAAAAGTATAACTGAAGTATTAACAGTCTTTCTTTAACTGAACTATGCACTAAGGATCATAATACATAATCCCTTAACATTTACTTTTCCATTTAGAATCACTTTTATGATCCTTAGCTTCTTATAATGTGTTGTTATTGAAGTTCATTAGCTTCTACGGTCATTGTGACTAACAGAATAAGCTCTTCCATTTACATATGTTTGTGCTTCTTTTCAGCTAACAAAATCCGTTTATGGAATAAGGGTGTGGATTCCCATAGCTTTCATCCACAATACCGCTCACACGAAATGCGACTAAGACTCAGGTTGTATATTTTAGCCAATGATTCTTTTTTAAGTTTGAGACCTTTTCATACACTTCTACTATATGCTTAAAGAATCATTCTCATTTTCCATTTTTGCGATGCTTAAAAAGTAATGGAGAGCCTGGCAAGCCGCTGATAGTCCATGTTGGCAGACTTGGAGTTGAGAAGAGCTTGGATTTTCTAAAAAGGTATTGTCCTAAATTGTACTCATTTTTATTTCCTGTGACCCTTCATTTTGAATTCATTTTTTAAACAGGCTCATGGATAGAATTCCAGAAGCTCGAATAGCTTTGATAGGAGATGGTCCATACAGGTAAGTTGCAAAGGCCTATTCAAATTAAAGTTACTCTAGACTATTAAGACTTGGTTTCAGTCACTAGCCTGTTTGAGCAGACTAATACTTCATATTAAAATACATATGAGATGGACGTTTGAGTGTAAGTGGCTTAGTACTCATATTGCCTGGCATGATTTGAACTGAGGGGCGTGTTAATAACATCACCTCTGTCATTGTAGGGAGGCACTAGAGAAGATGTTTTCGGGCACGGGGCGTGCGGTGTTCACAGGCATGTTATCAGGAAAGGAGTTGTCTCAGGCTTATGCCAGTGGAGATGTTTTCGTGATGCCTTCTGAGTCAGAGACACTTGGGCAAGTGGTTCTGGAAGCCATGTCGTCCGGACTTCCCGTGGTGGCAGCTCGTGCGGGTGGCATTCCAGAAATCATTGCGGACGATCAAGAAGGTAAGATTGGGTATTTGTTCAATCCTGGAGATGTTGACGACTGTTTGAAGAAACTGGAGCCTCTTCTGTGGAACCGCGAGTTGAGAGAAACCATTGGCAAAGCTGCACGCGAAGAAACGAAGAAATATGATTGGAAGGCTGCCACTACAAAGATTAGGAATGAGGAGTATAGTGCTGCCATTTGGTTTTGGAGGAAGAAGAGAACCCAAGGGCAATGGCCTTTCCAGTGGCTGTTTAAGCCTTTTTTCCCAGTAAAAACCAGCTGAGGTTGATAAATTATTTACTTGTAGAAACAATATTACACTGTCCAGAGTAAATATTAGGGAACTCATAGTTTAGAGTTACATAAACAAACTCCTATTTAAGTGTGTGTAAAATGCTTTACTCCTCTTTACAACCCTTTCTGGGTTTTGAAACCTTTCTTGTTCAAAGATTTAATATTAATTTAACAATACTATGTAATTTAATCATTTTTAACTTTAAAACCTTGCTGGGTGAAATTTAGTCTGAGGTAATTCAGGTATGGTATGTGTTCTTACTGTTCTTATTCACTTGATTTATAAGAGGTTGCGGGATGATTACTACTAAATTCATAATAAATTGTGCATGATTGGTTTGGTCTGGTCAATTTTTGTTCATTTTGATTTTTTTTTTGAAGAAATATATATACGCCCAAGTTTAGTCGGATATTTTAGTTATGTTTTGTTTCATTCGCTTTAAGAATGTTTTTACTCGGACTCTTTTCAATCACAGACTAGACCAGACCAGTTCAGACCAGACATTTGGATAGTTATAAAATACATAGAGACCGGACATTGTATCAGATCAATTTAGATCATATCAGACCAGACATGCAAATTTCAGTCTAAGTAAAAACATCCTAAATTCAACTAGAACTTATTTGTGGTAATTTGGAAATATTTATCAAATTAAAAATGTAATGCTAATGATTTAATTTCAGGTTGAATATATTCAAGTTAAAAAAATGCTACCAACTTAAAATTGAAATGAATATGGTTTCATTTTGGTTCACATCGGATATGCCTAGGGCCGTAGATAAGGGCGTGCAAGAAGTGATACCGCACAAGGCCTCTCGATTCAGAAGGCCCAAAATTTTAAATATAGTTTACATAATATACAAAATCCTTTTTTATTTGATTAAAGATTCCTATTTTAGTATTTTTGTTTTTAAACACAAACATTAAATACTAATGTTAATATGTAATTAAAATGCAATTGTTAATTATAAATGTACAAGTTCTTTATTACATAAGGCCTGGATAAGGCCTAGTTATAATAATTAGCACAAATTCCCCGTACAATTTGTACGAGCTTGGTTTTAAGGGACGGAGGGAGTAGTTTTTTCAGTAATATCCTACTCTATATTTTTTAGTTCATGATTTTAATTCACGTCTTTTCGTTTTTAGTTTTTTTTACCGATTTTGGTTGTTCAGGTTCGAAATATGATTATATCTCAATGTCACATTTGATTGTAGTCTTTTTTGGGTTATTTTTAAAGGCTGCTTTTTATATTATATTAATTAAATATAAGGGCTATTTAACATTATTTGCACTGGGTCTCCTAATCTATTGAGCCGGCCCTGGATATGCCCAACCTGAACAAATGTTTCATTATAACCTCTCAAAATTCAAGACAATGTAATCCAGCAAGTAGGTAACTCAAGTAATCAATATATACTTCCAAAACAAGTAGAATCAACTCAACCCCAGAACTTTCTTACTAGCAAAGAGTACTTAAAGATGTTGTTGGCATTTCTTTTATTTCTTTTCACACATTTCTTCAGTGGTCCGCCAGCTTTAATTCGCATTATTTGACTTCCATCAGAAAATCATATGAATATGTAAAATCATATGTTATGATAATTAGGGGCTAAAACAAGTCTTTATATTTAGTTAAGAAAAGGTTTTTAGTCTTGATGTGGTCCAGATAGAGTCAACCAAAGCCCAAATAAAAAATGACCACACGCACAAGTGGGGCACATCTTACACTTAGAATATTTATAGGAAGTTTTGGGTTCATGTCATTAAGGGGTGAACTTGGGAGGATTTTTCCCAAATAATAGACCTCGCGGCTAGATTGAGTAGTGACACAATAAGTACTTGGTCTTGCCTCAAGCGACAGTGTGAGAGAGTTAGTTTCTTATTAGAATACGCGAATGTTTGACGAATCAATGAGTGTTCTTCAGGAAGTTGTGCTGGATATAACCGGGCACATGAAGTCAATCATTTAAGAACATAGGGGCGCAGTTATAGCTTATGCTAGGGGGGCAAAGCCCCCAACTTTTCATTTTTTATTAGTATTAGTTTTTTTAATTTTCTCCCCCCATGTTATTCTTTAGTATTTCAAGGGTTAATTTCTGGATAATAATCAAGATGTTATGAGCTAGGAATTATACTTATGTATTACTTGCTACTAATGTGATTTTTTGCCAACATCTATTTTATTTGTACCATAAATTTGTCACTTTCCATTTAAAGCAATGAATTTGGGATTCTGCTTATTTCTTTCTCATCCACACAAACCTCAACTACAATTTTTACTTGTTTTATTTTACACCTAACGTAAATTTCGCAAAGTCCAATAGGACAGAGGAATTATATTACTCCGTATTATTTTTATTTCACCTCGGCCCCCTTCAATCGAATCCTAGC
The DNA here is from genome assembly GCA_945859915.1 of Cuscuta epithymum. NCBI lineage: Eukaryota > Viridiplantae > Streptophyta > Magnoliopsida > Solanales > Convolvulaceae > Cuscuta > Cuscuta epithymum. The sequence continues at coordinate 2,009,730 of CAMAPF010000109.1, read as the reverse complement.
TCCATCCCTGGTTAAGAACGACTACTTGTCACGGTGGTATATAGATGTCGATCGGTTAGCAACCTAGGGTAGGATTGTTCAGTTGACTCGACTTCTCTCATGGGTTGGGGGTGAGTTTTTGGGAGACTAGGATTAGTTCAGGGATTTTTATACAACATAGTTTTTTTTTATAAATAATTACATTAAAATATGGGAATAATAATTTAAATATCCAAACTTTCAAGAGGTGTGAGGTAAATACTCCAAACTTATTTATGTAATATTTATACCGCGGACATCATATATATAAAAAGTTATCTTAGCACCATAATCATATATTTTTTTCGTTCACAAATGTAAATTTATGATCTTAAGTACACAATTTAAAATATTTAGCATTTGTGCAGATACAATTTACATTATAAACTTTCATTGTGAAATAAATAATTATCCAGTCTTATAATTACTGTCGAATTTGAGTAACATTCGAGATATGAGTAAGAGATATATTGTACCCACGAGGCCATAGGACTGCCGAAAATAGAGGACTCGGCTGGTGAGCCCGTAAAAGTAGGACCGTAGAATTGAGAACCGTGTGTTGTCGGCAAGGACATGAATGGCGGCAAGGGATCAGTCCTGGGAAGCTGTCATGGAAAGCTTTGACGCAGGCTCTGGAATAGAGGGAAAAACGTCAGAGAGGACCACATGCTAGCGGTCGGCGTGATGAACTCAGTTGTGGCCAGCTGCGACACGACTGACAGCATCGCGGCGCCGATGGTCGAATCGACCGTGGAGCGGTGATCGAAACACAAGCAGGAAACAAAGAGATAGCTTCTGACATGGAATGCGTGGCGGAGTTTGCGCCGGTCATCCTGACGGCGTCGTCAGCAGAGAAGGTTAAAAAAAATCTAGGGTTTTGGAATTTTTAGGCTTTTGATACCATGTGAATAAATGGAATATGTTACCGTAATGAGGGCCGTGACACATATATTTATAATAAAGAGTAGTTTCCAAAATACATACGGGTTCCTAATTTTTATTAACTATTAATTACAACACTTTTAATTTGCTATTTGTCATTGCACGACTTTCATTATTAACATATTTAATTGTCTTTTACATTATTCACACCCTCTATGATTTTATTTTATTCAATGATGTATTAAACAATTTTCTTATATCCAACATTATAAAATTTGTCCCGGATTATAATTTTCAAATATGACTTTTTAAAGTCTACAATTTTTACTAACAGTCAATGTTAATAGTCAAATTTGTGTATTGCCAAATATCAAATCAAAAGTGTTGCAATTATACATATAGACAGAAACAATATTAGTTATTTCAAAAGTAGAAGCTAAGAATGTTAATTGCACTATCATAAATGATAAATGTACGTATTTAATTTATTTATTTAACATCATAACGTTAAATTTGTGAGAAAGAAATCATATGATAATGGTGCCAACAACACAACTTTTTATATAATGTTTGAAATATTTATATTACATATGCATGTTTGAGGTCTTGACCTCACACCCATTGAAAGTTTGAAGTATTTGAATTATTTTTCTCAAAACTTATTAACATACACAACTAAGAGCATCTAGAAGCGCCAACACTTCAAGTCCAACAACAAACAATCAAGGCCAACATGAACATACATACCAAATTAGAGCAAAAAATAAAAAGGTTAAAAAAATAAGAAGGTAAGATTAGATAAAAGAAAGATTAAATACCATAAGAGAAATATAAAGATAAAAACGATAAGATAAAAAGGGAAAAATATAAGAAAGATATATGTAAAAGATAAAAAGATTATAGAAAAAGTGAAATGAGATCAATCCTTCACCCGAGTATATATTCTACGTCAACTTCTCCGATCTATCTCCAAAGTCATACTCTCATGCGACCTACAAAATAGAGTATTACTCCTCATTCCTCTAATTTATGCATGTTTGAATCTTCATCTCTCTCTCCTCCGATCCCCACCTCTCAACTCGTTTGACGTGGGCAACACTCGATTTTCTGTCCACATGGTCAAACCACCACAATAGAGACTCTTTCATCTCATCTTCAATAGGCGTTGTCCTCAACATTCTTCTGATTGTCTCATTCCTCAATCGGTCTTTTCTAATATGTTTACACATCCAATGCACACTTATCCTTTGAATGTGACATTGTTTCACCGAATAACCCTACACCATACAATTTAATAATGTAGGCCTAATTATTTCTGATAAGTTCTCTTTATATTGCATTAAAGATACATATTAATAAAATAATATTGTTAAATTAAATTGTTTGTGAGTAAGCATAACAATTTCAAGTTTTGACCAGTTCAAGTTGGGTTATAGATTTTAGGGGCCACTAGTTAGTGCAAATTTTCAGGTTCGGCTAGGGTATTTTTGGACAAAAAGGGGGAAAATCTTGAATTGATAACGAGACCTGTCAGTAACATCAACTTTCGACTTATCACCCTCATCAATCAACTTTTTTGTCAAACACATAATTTTCAATTTTGTACATTGAATAGCGTACGTAATAATCAAAATAAGTAACATTGAAGTTACTTTTGTAACTAGTTTGACTTGAGTTGATTTCGGCTTATCATGTTAGCTATTTTCATACAGAGTATTTTTTTTAAAGGAAATCACCTATATTTATATCATTAGTTTCAGGATCGTTACATCAATCAAAGAAAAATAATTCTTTCTCTGTCCCGCTAAAATTGTCTCATTTTACCTTTTTGGTTCATTCCACTAAGATTGTCCCTTACCAGATTTAGTAAGTTTGTGTGACTCTAAATCATTTTTACTTTATTCAGGCCCGGCCCAGGGCATGTGCAAACAGTGCAGTTGAACAGGGCCCAATCTCAAAGGAGGGCCCCTATTCTTGCTATCATACGGAGTATATATTAGGCCTAGGAAAAAAAATTATTAGTACTGCGTTAATCCTTCGGAGCATGGAGCTGATTTTTTCATAACAAAAATGCTAGATGTAATCACTCTTATACCCACTTTATACCCACTATGTTTGTGAAGTGTTTTTTTTGTCTATGAACTCGGTTCACAGACAATATTTTGTTTGTGCAAAATATTGTCTATGAACCGGGATTCGGAGACAAAAAAAATATTTCACAAACATAGGTGGGTACAAAGGTAGATATAAAAGTGACTACAAACGGTCTCTTGGAATTCAATCAGTCCGAAAGATTCCCAAGAACGAGGAAGCAAATTTATCTCCTTGGAGGAACGAGGAAGCTTCCTGAGTTATCTTAATTTGTTTCTAAGAGTTTGAGCTTTTAAAGCTTTAGTTAACTTCTTTTAATTTCGTAAGGCATTTAAGAGCTCAAGGTGTTAGGCAGAGGGAACTTCTCAATTCCTTCTGGGTTGTAAACGAATCGAAAAATTTTGATTCGATTCGTGATTCGAATTCGAAATTGATGATTCGAATTAGAAAAAATCGAATATATGAATCCGAATACGAATCGGTTTTAGTATTCTACATGTATTCGATTCATATCTTATTCCAATATATTCAATTCGTAATTAATTTATTGCATTCATTAATATATTTTTTTGAAGTAATTGATTTTTTGATTAATTGATTTTACAATGTTTATTTGTTTGAATGGGTTTCCATTTGATTTTTGAAGTAGCTGATTTTTTGAAATAGTTCATTTAATAGACATATTTGTGAAAACCGAAAAAATACATAGAATACATCATAATTTGAATATGTGATTTTTTACACTACATATATTCAAATTCGAATTCGAATTTTCGAATACAAATATATTCGAATATCATTAACAAATCGAATAAGAATATATTTTAAGATTCGAATAATATCCGAATACGAATATTCGTCAAGTTATACGAATACGAATAATTTTACTCACTATTCGATTCGATTCAATTACAACCCTACTTCTGAAATTGCTTCTCGTGCCTTTTACTTTGTTTCATTTTATATTTATTTTTATTGTTATAAGGAATATGAGTATTATTAAAATATTTTAGTATTATTATTATGAATGGAAATCGGGAGTATAAAATTATCATTATTAAATATTTTACTTGTATATTTTAGGGCCTCTAACATAGTTTTGAACAGGGCCTCGCATATGTTAGTAGGGACCCTGATTTTATCACTTCAATATCAACCACATAAATCACTTTTTATTGATTTGCGTGTCACCCCCTCTTGTTCCATTGTTAGTGCAATGGAGGGAGTACCTAACATCAACTAACATCCACCAACTACGACTGTAAACCCTATGATTAGACATAGAAACGGTTACTCCTGAAAGAGCAACACAAATTGCTAACAACCAAACGGGCTTACCACAAATATCATTGGTCTTATAGATCTGTATACTTCTGACGACATAAAAATAAGTAAAATTTTCAATCATCGTGGAAAACCTAGCAACATTGATTTTAACAAGAATTCAAACAACAAAATAACAATAGCTAATAGGATAATTTTTTGAATCCTATCACCTCGTTCAACCCATGACAGTGATTCGCGAGGAGGCCGGACCATCAGTACCACTGTGATTGGTCTTGCATCATGGCCGAACTATGACCTTCGACAACCCCGCCGCTCCCTAAGCCTCGCTGCTCCTAGCCTCGTACGTGCTTCAGTCGATGCTCGCAATCGTCCTAGTCATGGCACCACGACCTCTCACGGCTGAAGCAAGACCTTCGGCCAGGGTTTACACCATCCTCACCTTCTCAATTAGCTTCCATCTTATGCCTTCCCATTGAAGCTAAGAGAAAAAAATCCCTGAAAACTCTAAAATTGCCAGCGAATAAAGCTTTGTGACACCAACCTTAATCCGCAGACGAGTTGCGCAGTGCCGCTAGGGGTTGATAGGAAAGTTACGCTAGTATAATAATTTCTTTTTTAATAATAAGATATACCACCTCCGTTTTCTTTTAATTGCAACATTGGACTTTTTGCACTATTCATATATTCTACTTTGATTATATTTTATTAATTAATGTATTATAAACTAAATTTTTAAAAAATATTGCTAAATTCTTCTTATTCTAAATTTTCAAAATATGAATTTTTTTATATTTTTTACTAATAAGGAATGAAAGATATTAATAGTCAAACTTGTGTGTTGGCAAACGTGAAATGTTGACTATTGTAATTAAAAGAGAACGGATGAAGTATTTAAATATAGTTTTTCATCTATTTTAATGAATTCGGCCAATTCAGTCAATTTTAATATTATAACACGGGCTCAATAGGTTTGAAGTTGGGTTGGGTCAACTTTTGGACTTGAATTCGGTCTTTCTCATTGCTCTTCGTATATCTACCGCTCTAGCTTCGTCGAATCGTGGGGGTCACCGGAAGGCTTAAAATTTTATTTAAAAATGGTGCAAGCATTTGATCAATATACTTATATATACTACCACGTCCCTTAAAACTTAATTTGTTATATTTAACTTTTTAAATCAATGTTGGGAAACTTTAGATAATGCTTTTGATTGGTGTAATTTGTGAGAGATTCACAAATCTATCCCATACTTTGATTTTTATTAAAAAAAAAAAGACTTCACTTCAATTTTTCTCCCAACTACATGTTCAATGGATGAATTATAAAATTTAAGAACAAAATTATATTTATATTTCATATTTTTTCACTTCTTTCTAGTATTTAGTTTACAAACTTGTATTGCTTGTATCTTATTGGTATTGATAAAAAAATTGTAGTTTTGAAAAAACAAAAGAGAAAAGCATAATTGTTGAAAAAGATGAAATTCAAGTCTTTTTTGAAAAAAGTCAAAGAATATGATAGATTTGTAAATTTTGTGATATGTTGGGATAAAATAAGTTAATATGAAACATAAATATGATTTTCTTATAGATAATAAAGATAATACAGTTTCAAGCAACTACTCTCATAGTCTCATATGATCATTTAATTAATTCAGCACCTCCACAAATAACTCAACTCCTAAAGTGGTGGAGAAGTTGGACAGTGCCCAAGGATCAAATTGAAACTCGCACCGATCGTGTGGAGTCATAACTCATGTATGTTGAGCTGGGCTAGGTCTCTAGTGCGCACAAGCATAAGGTTTATCATCGTTAGAATTGATTGAGTCACCGTAATTTATATCATCCTAAATACTCCGTCGGATCAGGTCGTGCGAATCCTTGGAGTTGAGGATTTAACCTTTTGGATAATAACTTAATTAATTCAGTATATGTAACTATGAAGTTTGTATCGGCACATGAAAGAGGCATTGCACCTCGAGAAGGCCGTGGTGGCCGCGGCAGGGGAGGCCGCGGCAGAGGACGAGGCTACCACCAGTACGGCCAGCAGCCTAGTCCGCACCAGGGACAGCAGTCGGGTCCGCAACACGGTCAACGGCCAGGTCTGCCACAGGGACACCAGCAGGGATCCGGTCAGGCTAATGATGCTCTGTGGTATCCAGATACTGGTGCCTCTGCTCATATGACCTCCTCTGAAGGTATTTTGAAAAATAAATCTCCTTATTATGTTCCAACTATTATTAGTGTTGCTAATGGTGATCAACTCCCTATAAAACATGTTGGTGATATTTCTCTAAATTCCTCTGGCCGCCCACTGCTCTTGAAATCTGTTTATCATGTGCCTAATCTTAAATTTAATTTAATTTCAATTCAAAAATTGTGTGCTGATAACAACTGTGTTGCTATTTTTGACTAAAATTCCTTTTTTGTTAAGGACAAAATTTCGGGGGTGGTTCTTCTTCGAGCAACAACTAATGGCAATCTCTATCCTCTCAGCCTGAATTCACCATCCAGCCTAGCTTTATCTTCAGTTATCACCACTGGCCCTGTGTGGCATCGTAGATTAGGACATTGTGGTGAAAATATTTTACGTATTTTAAGTAGTCAAAAACGCATATGTAATAGCTCTAGCTTTTCTCATGATTGTATTTCTTGTCGGTTAGGCAAGTCTCAACGATTACCTTTTTCCGATGCTATTCACACTTCTTCTTCTCCTTTGCAATTAATTCATTCTGATGTGTGGCAGTCTCCTGATCTTTCTAATTTGGGGTTTAAATATTGTGTTTGCTTTATTGATGATTTTACTCGCTTTACATGGATTTACCCCTTACATACTAAAAATGAGGTTTTTGACTCTTTTAAAATTTTTAAATCTTTAGTGGAAAATCTTTTTAACTCTCGAATTAAAAATTTTCAAAGTGATGGAGGGGGTGAATTTGTTAATTCTAATATGCAGCAATTTTTTAATTCTCATGGAATTTATTTTCAGAAATCATGTCCCCATACTCCTCAACAAAATGGGCTAGCTGAGCGTAAACATCGTCATCTACTCGAACTTACTAGGACTATGCTTATTGAGGCATCTCTTCCTAGTCATTTTTGGGTAGATGCGTTGTTTACGGCTGCATATATTATTAACAGATTACCTACTCCAACACTTTCTGGTCTCTCTCCTTATGAAAAACTTTTTCAAAAATCTCCTAATTATTCTCTTTTACGTGTTTTCGGTTGTGCTTGTTTTCCAAACATTTCTGCCACATCCTCAAATAAACTTCCTCCTCGATCCATTCAGTGTGTTTTTCTGGGATATGCATCTGGCTATAAAGGTTATCGTTGTCTTGACCCTACTACTGGCAAGGTTTACATCAGCCGTCATGTGCGTTTTTGTGAAAATATTTTTCCGTACACCACTTTGACCTCTACTATGAATGCCATACATTCTTCCTCTCAAAACAATTCTACTTTGTCTTTTTCCACCTGAGAAAATTCATCTCCTATCCAGCCTATTCCCTTTCTGCCAACCATCTCGGTACCAGACCCCCCAGACCTTGCTCAGCCCGTTGTCACCAAACCTACAACTCAGCCAAAACCCAGCCCGCTGCTACCCAACTCAATGAAACCCACTGCCAGCCCAACATCATCCCAGTCTACCTCACCTACCAGCCTGATTCCCTTCTCCTTATCACCAGACCATGCTCAAACACAAGCCCAACCTCTACTCACTAGTAGGGGTGGGCGCGGTCCGGTCCGGTCCAATATTTTGCCGAACCCGTACCCGTACCGTTACTATTCAAACGGTTCGGTTCGGTTCGGTCTTAGACCTAAACCCGGTACCATATCGGTTCGGTTCGGTATCATATCGGTTCGGTTCGGTACCATGCCGGTTCAGTATTTTTGCCCGCCCCTACTCACTAGCGCGCCCCACGTGACCCGCTCCCCTACAACAACCATTCACTACTCCACACCTGCTAGCTCCCCGAATACTCTCACACAGTCCCCTCCTCCTACCAGTTCTGATACGGCCAGAGTTCATTCCCACGAAACAGCCCCTGACTTGCCTCCTGCTTCTCCAGCAAATGTCCACCCGATGCAAACTCGGACAAAATCAGGAATTTTTAAACCAAAATCAATTTTTAATTTAAACACGATTGTTATTTCAACAGATCCCACTTATTTTTCTGACGCAAACAAATAGTTAAAATGGCGTCAGGCTATGGCTGAGGAATTTAATGCACTTATTGCTAATAACACTTGGGAGTTACTACCGTTTGATAATTCTAAAAATATTGTTGGATGTAAGTGGATTTATAAGGCCAAATATCTTTCTGATGGGTCTATTGAGCGTCACAAGGCAAGATTAGTTGCTCAGGGTTTTAATCAGCAGGCCGGTGTAGATTTTTCTGAGACCTTTAGTCCCATTATTAAACCCACCACTGTTCGTACTGTTCTTACGTTAGCTATTTCCTTTGGGTGGGTTATGCGTCTACTTGATGTTAAAAATGCTTTTCTTCATGGTAATCTCACAGAAGAAGTCTATATGCGTCAGCCACGGGGATTTGTTCATCCTCAGTATCTGCATCACTTGTGTCGCCTGCGTAAGGCTATTTATGGTCTAAAGCAGGCCCCGCGAGCATGGTTTCATAAGTTCAGTAGTTTTCTGCTTACTCATAATTTTTTATGTAGTAAGTCGGATAATTCTCTTTTTATTTATCGCCAGGGTACTTCCATTATTTATCTCCTTTTATATGTGGATGATATTATTATTACTGACAATTCTTCCTCTGCAGCCTCTGAATTTATTCATCTTATTGCGTGTCACTTTGCATTGAAAGACTTGGGTGATCTTCATTATTTTCTTGGCATTCAGGCCACACGTAACAGTAAAGGTTTGTTTCTTTCCCAACACAAATATGTCTCTGATCTTTTATCCAGGTTCCACTTACACACTGTCAAATCTATTCATACACCCCTTGCGTCTCATACTTCTTTATCTCTCACAGATGGCGAGTTACTCGCAGATGCCACTGAGTATCGTAGTATGGTAGGTGCATTACAGTATTTAACTTTGACAAGACTTGATATTACTTATGACGTGCATTTAGTCTCTCAGTTTATGCATGCCCCACGTACCACTCACCTTTTTGCTGTCAAGAGGATTTTTAGATATTTGCAGGGTACTATTGATCATGGTCTTTGGCTCTAGCCTACGGCTAAGGCGACTTGCATTATGGCATATTCAGATGCCGATTGGGCTGGTTGTCCTGACACCTCTCGATCCACAACTGATTATGCTATTTTTCTAGGGCCTAATCTTGTTTCTTGGAAATCCAAAAACCAGCCTACAGTTTCCAAATCCTCTACAGAAGCAGAATATCGTGCTATTGCCTACACGGTGCAAGATACACTCCATATTCGGTCCATTCTGTTCGAACTCGGCTTCCCTATCACGGCACCAGTTCGATTATTCTGTGACAACATTTCTGCTTCCTACCTGACAGCAAATCCTGTTCAACATGCTCGGAGTAAGCATATTCAGATTGATTATCACTTTGTTCGTGAACGTGTGGCTCATGGTGATCTTGTTAAATATGTGCCTACTAGTCTTCAGCTGGCGGATATATTTACTAAGAGTCTGTCTAGTCAACAATTTCATTTTTTTAAAAGACAACATGCGCGTTGTATCTCCCTCACAGTTTGAGGGGATGTAATAGCCTAATCTTAAATTAGGAATACTTTGTACTTTTGGAAACTCTTTTTATTATAAATATATCTGCCAGGTACCCTATTGGGTATCCTTTCCCATTATTTCACAGGTACATTACGGTACAATTCATGCAGGCGGTGTCGCAATACTGGTCGAATGATAATAACGTAACGAAGCTATGGGTGTAGGGGTGGGTAAAAATACCGAAATATCGGTATACCGCACTTATCGTACCGAAAAATACCGGAAAATACCGAAATATCGGTATATCGTCATTTTCGGTAAGGTATCATACCGTACCGATCTATTTCGGTACGCTAATGGTAAATGTTTTCAGATATCGTGGTATACCGGTATAATACCGCACCGATTCCCTACTCAACAATTACTTTTAATTCTAATATATTGTAGAAATACATTACAATTTTGAAGCCCAAAATTAATACTTAAGTTGGTTACAAATACAAAATACAAAAACAAAGACCCAATTTCTCAAACCCACAATAACCTTATAGGCTTCTACTACGCTAACCTTAATGACTAATGAGTAATGTACAAATGTCAAGAAACAAGTCCATCTTGTTCCAAGAGCTTGCAAGTCGTGATGGTTGGGCCGCTAAGTAGCTGACAAGTGAAGAGAGATACACTTATGTGACAAGTGTATCTACATAGGGATTCCGCGAGTCGAGACACACAATTTTGTCCGAAAGTCTTATTCAAATTTTTAAAAATTATAAAAATGACTAAATACACAATATTATATTAGGAATAAATAATTTTATATCCATGTTGTTTGAATAGTTTTATTTATTTTTGTTAGAGATCACTAGTGATTTAGTTATATCTATATTGTTCAAGTTATTTTAGGAGAATGTGTTACTTTTTAATATGTGACATTTTGAACTGCTTAAATATAGTAATAACAATTATTGTTTAATATTGAATTGACATCAATAGATTATTAATTTTATATTGTAACATTTTAATAATAGATTTAATATGTCGCTAGTAATAACAATTTAGTATATTTCGTTAGTCTATAATAATTTTTTGTATTGGGAGACATGCACGGTAATTTACCGATACCATACCGTTACCGAACCGAAACTTCGGTATACCGAAATGCGGTATACCGAAAGTTCGGTAAGGTAAAGGTATGCAAATTTTGCATACCGAAAGTTTTGGTACGGCAAAGGTATGGGAAAAAATATAAGGTATACCGTACCGAACCACCCCTACATGGGTGTGGCCCTCAATGAATAGTCGTAAAACATTGGTCTAGCTCTAGGATTATGTCATGTCTCACTTCTCAAAATATCGACTCCGTACAGAACATGGAGTTCATATGAAAGAAATGTTTAACTAATGTGTTAGAACATTTAAGCAAGTATCAAGTATGGATACTTTGGAGTGTAGCTATTAATACTATCATTTAACAATCATAAGTTCCTAAACTTGGCTAGAATTACTCTCCTCTGTGGTCCGGTCCTCCATTGAAATATGATGTTATGATCTACTATGTTTAAATCTAATCTAATACTCCGTATGATTCAATTTGGTCACATATGAGCAATGTTCTAAAAGGCGCAAGGCGCGCCAAGGCGGCGCGACCAAGCCTTAAGCCTTTGAAGCCTAGGCGGGCTTATGAAGCGACCGTGGTTGAGGCGTGAAAAGGCGTTTTGAATTTTTATCCTTTATTTTAAATTCCGTAGAGCTGTTTTTAAATATTTAAATTGAATATTAAATAATGTTATGTAAAAGCATAATACTATTCAAATTTTTAAACAAAAAAAAAGATTTGTCGAGTCATATATCTTGCAAATATATTTACGAGTGCCACAAAAATCAGAACTAGAAAATTTGTTGAATGATAATATTAATAATAATAAAACGAAATAATATCTAATATATGACTAAAATAAGGATATTGGTCACAATTGTGTTTCAGTAACTTTTAAAGATCATAATTAGGTTCTAACTTTATATTTTAGTGACCATAAATTATACTTATCACTATTATTCACATTTTTATCCATTAATTTTATTATAGTATTCTGTAATAGTTGAGAAAAATCTCTAATAAAATTGATCAGGGAAAGATATTGGTAATGACAATAATAAAATATTATAATAATATAATAACAATAATACAATACGGAGTATATTTTTACTACTAGTATAATACGGAGTAGTATACTTCGTATTTAATTATACTTATATAAATATAATAATAATTGTAATGATTGATATGGTGTATTTGGTGGCTAAAGAGAAAAAATGCGCACTGCGTTCTTAAGCATACAAGTTTCCCACACCGGAATGGAAAGGAGTATTCCACTTCATAGGCGCTTATAAATTGCTCCCTTATCACGCTTCTTAGTAGCAAGCGCCTAGCTTGCTTGACAATGCCATGTGCGAGTCAACGACGAAGGACGGAATATTTTTCCGCCTTTTTCCACGCCTAAGGGCAATGCGAGGCTTTTCATCCGCGCCTCACGCCTAGGCTCGCCTATACGGCGCCCAGGCCCAGTCCTGACATTTTATGGGCCCGGGGCGATTGGAAAAAAGGTCCTAAAAATGTTATATAAAAATATTGCAAAAGCTTAACTATATAAAAGCAAATTTTAACATACAAAGCAAGACAAGTTTTTCATCAAATTAAATAACATCACAAATTACAAAAATATATTCCTTCGAGCATTTTTAGATGCAAAATCATCTATAATTGTATCAAGATTAATACTATCCAACATCTCTTTTTCTTTTTTTGACTACCAGATAAGTATTTTTTTGGAAACATTATAAATAAAATTATAATAAAAGAACAATAGCACCTGATAGTTAATGAAGAACCGAAGAACTGCACTCTACAAGACTAAACTACGAGCCCAGGAGTCCGAGAGTCCGAGAGTGTTGATCACTTGATCGCTAAGGACGCTGATTAAACTGAACTAATGTCCGGCCACCAAAGGGCAGAGAGGAAAGCTTGGAAATTGAGAGCTGAATTCCGGAGATTTGGAAAAATTGAAGTATTGAAGGGGAAGATTTCTATAATTGATATATACTCCGTTAATCTGTATATGTCTGTGGCGGTATAATCAGTGGGCTGTATATGGTAAACGAAGAGTCCAGAGACTTTCTATTCTCTAATCAACGGTCTTAGCCTTAAAATTAGGTAAAGCATTAAGCCATTAATCGTATTTAATGCTTTTAATGGAAAAACAAACCGTCAAAAGGAAAGTAACTCCCAAGGTTTACATGCGTGAGAATTGAGTACCGGTGTGCAATTCACTTTTTAATTTTAAATTTTAAATATGTATATACCTATATACATATATGTATATATAAATTATGGGCCCCTATAAATATTGGGCCCGGGGCACAAGCCCGGGTTGCCCTTGCCCAGGCCCGGCCCTGACAGTGCCTTTCGGCGCCTTTTAGAACACTGCATATGAGATTCAAATCCATCTGATTAAAAGCACCCTTAACGAGCTCATTTGTTGGCACGACTAGCCTTCTATTGAATAAACCATAAAGGATGGAAGATAGATGATATGAATTGATTTAATATGTTCAAATTTGATCTGATGTAGTATCATAAATATCTGTATTTTACTTTGTTTTTATGTAGACTAGTCCAGTAAATTTAAGTCTCATTTGATTTACGTAGTATTTAAATCTTTGAATAATGGAGGGAAATAAGTTTAAGCCAAAACAGTTTAAATAAAAAAGAAATCCAAAAACAAACAATAAAAATACATTCATTGAGATTTCTTCCTAACATATTCCTGTATTCCCAAATTTGGTCCACCCATTCTTTTCTAGTATGGTTCCTAAATTCCAAAATACTTGCCAACCATTCCAAGGTGTCATGTACCACATACTCCTCGCGAATGACAAATCACACGGAGTAAAGGTTAAAAGTCAGTACGTACAATACAAAACCTCCAATTATGAACTCAGATTATTATTATTATTACCGAGTAAAAAAGAAAGAGTTTTTGTAGGATTACAACTCTTAATCTTAACATCCATTTTTACTCATGGAATGTACTATTAAGGTTAAAAAAAAGTACTTTGCGCAGTACTTAAAGTCTTGAACAAGAATATTATTGTCTTATAGACTCAAGAGACATAATGCATGAACTCCATGTCCTTCTCAAGTCCATCCATAGTCTCCGGGGCCAAAACGACCTCAAGATCTATGCTACCGTTCCCCTCCCGGCTGGGGAAGGCAGATATCTTGCCATCGAACTTATTGGCGGTCCCGCTCCGGACCGCCAATGGGCGGCCCCACCCGAAATCGTTGTCGTACATCGGGAATCTTGGTGAGCTCCCCATGGTGATCATCGCACCGTCAAAATTCCCCAGAGGAAACAACCGTGGGTTGCTCTCCCAGTCCCGTATGCCGCATCGCACAGTAGCATTATCGTGGGCCACCACATTATGGTGTAACATGTCGGCGGCCCAGCCCAAGTCATGAGATAACAGCTCCCCTGTAACGGCAACGGTGGGAATGCTTTGAATAGCGTTACCGAAGTATAACGGCTCAAGCCGCGGCTCGAGCCGGTGCCTGCAGTTTATAGCCATTCTAAACGTCGTCGTTTTGGTTCCCTCCAGCTTTCTTGCTCGTGTCACGGACCTCCACAGCTGAGCGCATAAAGACTGGAAAGACGAAACCTCCCAAGCCGCCAGCTTCGGAGCCGCGCCGTTTTCTAAACCCGACTCTTCATTAACGGGCGTTATCTTTCCGTTACATAATTTTCCGTTATTAGCTCTAGACTTGAGCTTCAATATAGCCTCCCTGCTGAAATGGAATAACTTCTCCCGTATAGACTCATCCCCGGAGAAAGTCGCGGCCGGGCCGCCGGCGGGAAACTTAAGAACCGCCGGCGAGTCAAACACGGTATCGCGGCCGAAGAACGGCACTCTGCTTATCTTCTCCGCTCCCCGGCAAATCTCGGCATAAGTGTTAAAGAAGTTCCAGAACGACGTCCCGTCGACGACGGCGTGATTCATGGTGCACCCGACGAAGACGGCGTCGGCCATCTCCGTCACCTGCACAGCCAGCAACGGCTTGGAATGCCCGGCGTAGCTGAGAGTGTTGTCCAGCTGAAAGAACTTACGGAAGCTCGCCGGAATGTCGGCGGCGGCGGGAGGGAGAAGAACGGCGGCGGTGAGATGGGGGGCTTTTGCATGTACAAAGTCAACGCCTTCGGCGTTTGAGTTGATATACACATGGCCGTTAACGTCGGTGTGGAGGCGGCCGGCGAGGGCGGAGAAGTGGGTGAGAGTCTTGGAGAGAGAGAGCTGGAGGAGAGAGATCAAGGCGGCGGAGTCCGGCGGAGGTTGGGGCAGTAAGACGCCCTTCTGGATGTACTGACAGGACAACATGGGAAGATCCGAAACAGATAGCTTCAAGTGTTTGGGGTGGTTGGATTCACATTCTGGGTAAACTGTGCTTTTGGAAATGACAACAATTGAAGATGAAGGCATTTTTTTAAATTGTTTTTTCCTTTTCTAGATGAAAAAAATAAGAGAAGGGGCTGAATGGGAAGAAAGTTTGAGAGTTTGGATATATTTATAGATAAAATAGTTCTTGCACTTGTGGGTTTCGATGGTATTCACCGGTCTTTGTTTTAGAGTTTTGTAACCTTTCTTCCGATCCCTACTTGTTGGGGCTTTATTTTTATTAGTAGTACACTAGTACGAAACTTTTTTTTCTTGCATACTTTACACTTATTCAATACTAAATCTACACTCCCTCCGTCCCGGAAAATTGTTCCCGCATTGACTTGGAACGGAGTTTAAGAAAATAGGAATAAAGTGAAAATGTATGGTTGTGATTGAGTAAGAAAAAGGTAAATGAATTGTAGCCACAAAAACTTTCCAACAGAGGAAAGAGGAACAATTTTTTGGGATGGCCGAAAAAGGAAACCGAAAACAATTTTCCGGGACAGGGGGAGTATTTAAATTTGACATTATAGACAAAGAGCCGTAAAACTAAAATTGGCTGAATTGACTGATTCTGCTGAAATATATTTCGTATAAAGTTTTGGCTGAATTGGTTGTATTGGTTGATTCTGCTAATTCAGGAAAAACAATTATTCAAAATATTTATTATTAATAAATTAAATAAAAAATTATACTCCGTATGAAAAATAGCTAAAATGGTTCTCTACATTAACTTCAGCCAATACAGCAAGAAAAGTAACTTCAATCTTACTTTTTCTACTTATTACAAAATATAGCGCGCGAAATCAAAAGTTACGTGTTTGGTGAAAAAGGTGGCTGATATGCCGAAAAAGGGAGTCACCAAACGGGCTCAGAATTGTTTATTGAAGAATTTGAAAATAGTTATTGCTTCCCATCTCCCCTTTCTATTTCCTGCCCTGTTTTCAATACTTAATTATTGCATTTATAGTTTGTTTGATAGCAGTAAAATTAGCTTAATGCACGGAATATTTCAAAATTGGTGAAATTTTGAATGAAGTAATTGAATCTGTTAAATTATGATAAATGTATGAATGAATTAGTTGAATATCCTATATTATTCAAGAGGGTTTTCCTAAAGTGTGACTACTCCTATCCTATATAATTGATGGATTATATAGGCAGGGACCCCCGGCTCACATACTCGTGTTATATTACAACAAAGCCAACGACCATAAGAGGACCATCAAGCTACTGGCCACCCCTCGGATGGGGCGCTAGGGCCCGTGGGCTGTGGGCCCTTGAACATTCCCGTCTTCATGCAAGCCCGCGACAAGAGCACTTGGC
Organism: Cuscuta epithymum; assembly: GCA_945859915.1. Taxonomy (NCBI): domain Eukaryota; kingdom Viridiplantae; phylum Streptophyta; class Magnoliopsida; order Solanales; family Convolvulaceae; genus Cuscuta; species Cuscuta epithymum. Next base: position 1,992,971 of record CAMAPF010000109.1, on the reverse strand, counting down.
AACCAAGGGCGAAGCCTCGACCTCGTCCCAGAAGATCCTCAGTTTGTCATTTAATACTAATCTGAAAGTTTAATCCTCAATATAGCACTAGACAGTCGCATTTATTGTTTCGTCATTAAATGTTTCGTCAACGCAACGACCACGTCCTTGCCAAGGAGGGCGTCCTAGGGCGTTATCGCCACTGAACCGGAGCAAATCATTGTTGACCTCCACAATGACTTACTTATTATGAACTTTTCTAATATATTTTTTTGTGAAATGTGTAAATTACTCTTTCTGTCTCATTGTAAGGTTCCCAAATTTTTTCTGATGCCTCATATAAAGGTTCTCATTTTTATTTTAGAAAAATTCAATTATCAAATATATAATATATCTGTAACATCACAATTATCATCAATGACTTTATTATATTATATACCTATCAAAATTATTTATCAAAATATATTCTAATTACTTTGGAAGAAGTATGTAATTATTGGTTTGAATTTCACATTATATATTTGTACGGAGTACTCCGTATTAATTTATGCATACCCCATCTCTTATAGGAATACTCTGAATCTAGACTTTGGGATTGCACGGAAACTTTCATTCTTAATAAGTTTGGCAGTCTCGATATTTCTTCCTCTAGGACCTACCCTTTTTTCAACCATCCTTGGCCACTCATCTGTTCTTGGATCCTTTTCCGTAAAATGTTCCCAGACGAGGGTACAGTACCACTTCGAAAAAAGTACCCCGTAGGCCGTAGTAGAAAAACAAACAAAAAAACAAAACTAAATTTAAAGAAGAGGTTGATAGCTATAATTATAATTAAAAGTAACCCTATCCATTTATAAAATGAATTTTCTACTCCGTAGGAGTTTATACGTATTCACGCTAATTTAGTTTTATTCTGTAATCCGAATTTAGTCAATATATTCATCCTACAATGTTTTTAACTAAATCCTTACTTTTATTATTATAGATCTTTTTTTACCTTTTGGGAATAATTATGATTTAAAAAATTAAATCAATCATACCAATGTAAAAATAAATATATTTGGAGTTTAATTTTTTTATTACTTTAGACCTATTTTTGAAAAAATAACAATCGATAGATGTAAGAAAAATATTTGAGTCATGAAAGATTAATTTTTGCACTTCAATCTAATTTAGAAAAAAATTGGGTTAGAAACCTCCCGTTGTTGAAACTTCACATGTAGTACTTTTATGAATTTTATTATATATGCAATGTTTGTGGCATGTGCAAAATCATCACAAATTTTGAATTATGATATATTTTTGTAATTATTGGAGTAAAAACTAACAAGTTAAATTATAAACTTATACGGAGTAATACGTAATACTCCGTAATTATTTCCATAAAAAGGACGTCTTTTGAGTTGGGTCCCGTAGGAATTATAGGATTTTCCTAAATACCTACTACCTTCGTAACTTAAAAACCTTCCCATTTCAAAAGTAAGTAGATTAAGAATAGTGAAAAGAGATATGAATTATTGAGGGTATGATGGGAAGATAGTGGAATAATGTGATGGAATGTAGGATAAATCCAAAAAAAGTAATTGTAATAGTGTATTATTTTTAGAATTATTGAGGGTATGATGGGAAAATTTAGAAGTGGGAATATTTTTTTGTTACGGACAAAAAAGAAAGTGGGAAGATTTTTTTGTTAAAGAGGGAGTATAATTGTTTCAAGTAAAGATAGGATTTGAAAATATATGGCATAACCTTTATTTTCGTATTGAACTAATCTCACCTGCGCCCTGTGACTCCTCTCTGTTTTGAGTCTAATGAAATTGTTTATGTAGATTGATTATTTATCATCTAATTAAGAGGCTATTTGGAACCCCAAAAAAAGGGCTGTTTCAACTGAATTTTTATCAGCCAAAAAAGTAACACCTGGGTCACTTTTTGAGCTGAAATCTATTAATTTAGCGTTGAAAACAAAAAGTACGGCTTTACCCTTCTACTTTACACCTTATACATATTCTGTTTACGTCATTGTTATCTTCTTCCAGATTGATAACGAGAGCACTTCTAGATTAGCTGCACCGAATGTTCTAAAAGGCGCTAGGCGCTAATCGGGCGCCAGCCCAGCGCCTAACGCCCAGGCGGCTAGGCGGGCGCCTAGTCGGGGACTAGTTGGAGACATATAAATTGCATTTTTGTCTATATTTTTGCATTAATATGATAAGTAATATTGTGTTTGTGTGTGTATAAAATACATATATACTTGTACATTAACAAACATGAATGAGTTATCACATTTAATCATATGTAGTACAGAGTATATAATAACTAATCACTTAACTTCATTATGTTATAAATATAAATAATGATAAAATTTAGGTATATATGCAAACATATGTACTTTTATCTTAATTTACAACTTCATTTCTTTACATCCACGACTAAAGTTAAAGTACGTATATCGCTTAGAAAATTAAAATTAAAAACAAAAGTAATGTTCGGCGAATCTAGACGGCCTAGGCGGCCGATTAGGCGCTCTAGGCGGGCAACTGGGCGCTATAGGCGGCCAACTAATTCACCTAGATGACAAGCCTTAGTCGGAGCGCCTAGATGAAAATTGGGGCGCCCGGCCACCGCCTAGCGCCTAGGCGGGGACTAGTCGGGCGCCTAGAACGATTTTTAGAATAGAGGCTGCACCATAGCTTTGTCCTTCCAAATGATGACTTCCGACTCGTCTCAGTCATAGTTTCAGCCTTCTTTCTCTTTTTTTTTTATCCAGGGGGTCAGGGGGAGGGAGTTTGGGGCCCTGAAGTAATCAGGGCTGAAACTCACTCCATTGAGTTTCGAACTCTTATGTGCCTTCTTGCTCTATTTCTCCACATTCATCTAAAGTATGTTGCCCTTTTCTCCCATCTTCTTCTTCAATTGAAGCGTTAGCAGACCCAAGGTCCTAAATTTTTGTGTTGCCCTGCCCTCCATACTAATCTCTTTTGCCTCGGCATACCCTAACTCGTGTTCCGTGATTACAGCTTTTCAACCACATAAATGTCCATGGACGAACCGGTTGTTGATGCCATCGGTCCCAAACAACCTCCTAATCTAAATGTTTTTTTCTACTAATCTTTGCTAAATTTTATCTTTAAATCAACTAATATAATGTTATATATCTATTAAGTGCAATAAAAAAACTGTTTGGGAATCCATCCACAGAATCGTAATATTGCTACAATTGGAAAAGATTAGTTGTGCTGTGATTTGGAAAAGAATGAAATTCCCATAGTAATTTCAATTATTTAAGGAATTTTTAATTTTACCTAATCAAGCAAAAAGTAGTTTATTAGTGAAGTTCACACTCATATATTTAACACAAATAAGCTAATATAAGCTAATACCCTATATAGTAATTTTACTCTCAATCAGCCATTTCAGCCAACATATTACCAAACATTTTCACTTCAGCAAATTCAGTCTTTTCAGGCTTTTCATCCATTCCAGCCAATGCAACTGCTACCAAACAAGCCCTAAGTCTTTTTGTTTGGTAATTCAGCTACCAAGTAAATATGTGATAGTTTGCATCAATTTCATTATTTAGTACGTATAATATATTATGAGCCTGTTTGGTGACTCTGTTATTCGACTTATCAAGCTTATTAGACAATTTTTCTTACTAAACACATAACTTTTGAATTCGCGCGCTGAATTTTGTAATAATAATAAAAAAAGTAAAGTTATACGGAGTAATTAGTTTTTTGGCTGTATTAACTGAAGTTACCGTAAATGATCATTTTACTATTTTTTCATATAATTTATTCTTTATTTTATATTTTTTTCTTAAATCAACCAATTCAGTCATTTCAGCCAGAACTTCATAGATTTCAGCAGAATCAGCCGATTCAGCTAACTGCAATGTTACCAAGAAAGGGGATGACTGTGATTAAGAATGAGAGAGATGAGTTGATTCCTACGTGTACGGTCATTGGATGGCGGGTTTGCATTGATTACCGGAAATTAAATGCCGCCACCCGGAAAGACCACTTCCCCCTCCCGTTTATTGAATAGATTTTAGAAAGGTTAGCAGGGCATACGTTCTACTGTTTCCTTGACAGGATGTCGGGATACTTCCAGATCCCCATAGCCCCCCGAGGACCAGGATAAGACAACGTTCACACGTCCATTCGGTACCTTTGCTTATCAGAGGATGTCATTTATGGAGGTCTTTATGGATGATTTTTCTGTGTTTGGGGAAACATTTGATGGGTGCTTTGAGAACTTGAAGAAAGTCCTGATTAGGTGTAGAGAAGTGAATTTGATGCTTAAGTGGGAGAAGTGTCACTTCATGATTCAAGAGGGAGTGAGTTAACATAATTAATTACAATATTTATTTTGTTCACGTTGGTATTATTAAAAATTGCGACAATGTCAACAATGACAATGTCATAAAAATGACTGTAATGATGTAAATGACTGTCTCTGTGTGTGCTACGGTGGCCGCTGCTTCCAGTGCTCAGACATAACAACCGTCTCTACTCCTGTGACCTCCTCCGCCAATTCTTCGAGGACTTGGGTTGCCGGTCCCCCGCTGTAAAAAGAAGATGTTACAATGTCAAAAATGACGTAATGTCAAGATAAAATTGCACAATGTCAAGAAAGTGTCATAATGTCTAACAATATTATGTGCTTAGACTATTGTCCACATTCAAAGACTGTTGTAAACATTGTCAAAATGTAAGTAAATGTTACAAAGTAAAAATGTCAAAATGTCAAAAAAATATTAAAATGTCAAAAAAATATCACAATGTCAAAATTAAACATTGTCATTACAAACATTCTCAAAATGAACAATGTCACAAAATTCTGTAAAAAAAAACGTCGGAAAATCTTTAACGTTGTCACATTGTAGGAGAAAAGTCCCAACATCAAAATTGTTGAAACTAATGTCATAAATGTATTTAGCATTTCAACCACATGCATTGTCAAACCCTTAGCAATGTTGAACACTGCAGTTACGAAAACAATGCTAAAGATAGACACAAAATAAATTCTCACAATTTAATATTTTAAAAAAAAACCAAAAATTCTAACAAAACGTCACAACGAGGAAAAGGAACAAAAGCATAGACAAAGGAAAAAAAAGGTATAGACCACATTCTTATATTTCTATTTTAGAATGCCAAAGTACATTCTTATTTAAGAAAATATTGCAAAAAAAGAGGGCAAAAAAACTTGATCAGTAAGAACATTATCATATTCTCACATTGTTTACACGATTACACCCATTTGATTGGAAGGAGGTCTATTTAATTTTTCAGGTCTTTCCTATTCAAAAGAGAAAAAGCAGAAAAGGAAAAAAACAGAGAGTAGATCTCTGGCAGCTTCACGCTGCGAAAAAACAAACTAGGAGTGCTACGTGAAGAAAACGAAGGAGGATCGGAGACTTGCCAGGAATCTCTGCCTCTATCTTGCCGCCGCGTCACAGTGCCGCCGCCGTGTCACTGTGCAGCCGGAATTAGATGCCCATTCTCTATTTCAGCATACAGAAGAAGAAATCGAGAAGTCCGAGGGAGAGATGGTTGGGCAGTGCTCCTGTTGCAGCTACAACAGCCACGGCCGCCTTGACTCATGGTCTGGTTTGCGCCAGAACAAAGAGAAGGGAGATGAGAAGCTTGTAGAGATATTCCACCTTCTTTCTTGGAAGTTGCCAAGAGACACCTTAACATGGAGGCACTTTCTTGGAAAGAGCTCTCCAACAAATAGATGTGGGAGAAGATATGAAGATAAGGAGGAAGCTTGGATGCAATCCCCTTATGTCTGCAAACCAGCCCTATAAATAGAGTGTTCTATTGTTGTTCATAGTATCACTTTAGAAAGTTAGAAAAGTGTGTGAAGAGTGAAATACACTTAGAGTAGAAGTGTATTGGTGAGTATTGCTTTTTTGTAATAGTTGAGTGTGAGAGTTTGCTACTCCTATTGTAATTCTGTTCTTGATATTGAATAGACGAATTTTTCAATCCCAACAAGTGGTATTAGAGCGATGTTGAGTTTCCATATATACACTTTTTCTCATTTTCATAAAAAATTTCTACAGGTTAGAAAATTGTGAATTTTTAAGTTGATCGGAATCATGATCTGATCATACTGTTAAATTCGTCTAGTCGAGAGGAGAAATCTGGTATTTTATAGGGAATTTTTTGGCCACCGCAAGAGGCCGTACGCGCCGCCACTCTCCGGCGGACTGTAGCAGAAACGCTGAATGCGTTTTACAGTGGCTGGAGGTAGAAGACAACTAGTCGGCCGACACGTCAGCCTGCAGGTCAGCGCCACGTCAATGCCTCGTCGTGCTGAGTCATCGTCCACGTCATCATAATAATTCGTCCGCTCAGAAGCCATGTCATCTGCCATGTTGTGCCACGTCAGCGCCAGTGCAAAGCCAGTTGTGCACACGTCATCCGCCTGCGTGTCTGCACACTGGGCTGCTGCCTGAATCGGACCGAACCGGTTTGTAGTTGTGGAGTCCGGTTCACTCGTTTCCAGACCGGTTTTAGACGAGGTCAGTCCGGTTCCTACCATTTCCGAATTCAACGGTGAGCTCCGTTTGTCCAAATTCGGATTCGAAAATAAGGTAATAGATATATTGAGCGTTTTATAATGGATAAATCATCATCGGACACCATGATTGCGTTCACTTCCACAAATTACAATATGTGGAAGCCTGAGATGGAGGATTTGCTAAATTTGAGGGATTTAGCTGATCCTCTTGATAATAATGGCGTCAAACCGAATAAAAAGACGGACGAAGAATGGACAAAAATGAATGGAAAAACTGTCGCACAAATTCAACACTGGATTGATCATAGTGTGTTCCACCATGTTGCTCAAGAGCAAAGTGCTTACACACTATGGGAGAAGCTTGTTAGCATGCATCAAGCCAAAATCGCCCGAAATAAGACGCTACTACTGAGGCGATTAGTAAAACACAAGTTACAAGGAGGTATTTTGGTGTTAGAACACACCAGTCAATTTTAGGATATTGTGAATCAGTTGAACACCACCAGATGGGTTCTCAAAGACGAAGAGCAGGCGATACTACTCTTGAGCTCTCTACCTGACAGCTGGGAGACCCTTGTTGTCACTCTCAGTAATTCTTCTCCCAATGCCAAAGTGACTATGCAGATGGTCAGAGATGCCTTGATGAACGAAGAAGCCCGAAGGAAGGAAGCTAGGACTGAGAAATCATATGCCCTCGTATGAGAAACTAACGGATGAGGGGGAGGCAGAAATGGAGGAAGAAGTCGAGGTTGAGGTAGAGGCCAAGGTCAAAATAGAGGAAATTCTCAAGTTCGCGGTCGATCACAAGAGAGAGGTATGTCTTTTGAAAACAATACTTGGTTTGAAGGATATTGCAATTAATGTGGTAATTATGGGCATAGAAAAAGAGATTGTAGAAAGTTTCTACGAGAGCAGCCACAGACGAGTCAAAATACCAGCCAAGAAGATGGTGTGACCATGGTTAGTTTGTCATCACACGTGTTACTTGTTAGATATGGTGAACAAGAATGTTTACACTGCATGTAGTTACTCATGATGTTGAGTGGGTGATTGATACAGCCGCATCATTTCATGCCACTCCACACCAGAACTTATTCACATCCTATAAGTCCGGAGACTTTGGAGCTGTGAAGATGGGAAACACCAAGTTCTCGAAGATTGTTGGCATTGGTGATGTGCACATAACAACCAATGTCGGATGCGCACTTGTGTTGAAAGATGTTCGACATGTTCCGGATCTTAGATTGAATCTTATCTCCGGTACAGCTCTGCATCAGGAAGGATATCTTAATCGATTCAAAGAAGGTAGGTGGAAGTTATCTAAAGGTTCCTTGGTTGTTGCAAGAGGCCATATTTGTGGTACTCTATATAAAACTCATGCAAAGTTGTGTCATCCGAGTCTTAATACCGTTGAAGAAGAGACATCACTAAACTTGTAGCACCGGAGGCTATGCCACTTGAGCGTGAAGGGATTGACAACTCTTGCAAAGAAGGAAGTCATTTCCATGGGCAAAGGTGTTGCCCTAGATCCATGCGAGCACTTTCTATTTGGGAAACAACACAAGGTTTCCTTCAGTTCTACCAGAAAGAACCAAACAGAGTTACTCAGTCTTGTCCACTCTGGTGTATGTGGAACCATTGAAGAGGACTCACTTGGAGGAAGCAGATATTTTGTGAAATTCATTGATCATGCATCACTAAAGGTATGGGCTTATTCTTTAACAGGTAAGGATCAAGTGTTTGATCGTTTCAAACTATTTCATGCCATGGTAGAAAGAGAAATAGGGAAGAAGTTGAAATGTCTACGTTCAGACAATGGAGGAGAGTACATGATAAGTCCGAATTTAGAAACACATTTGATACGTGTTGGGATTAGATTTTGATGGTTTTCCTAGATTTAAGGTGTTGCAAGTCTCAATTTTAGCTCAAGTTATGTTTACGAGGCGTTGGTTCGAGTTTTGTGTCATTTGGAGTCAAAATCAAGAATTTAGAGTTCGGCACCGGCGCTTGAGGAGAAATCGGGACGATTCTAGAAGCATTCGAGATTGATTTAAGAGCTTTAGAGGTCAGCGGGAGGTTTACGATGAAGATTTGATGAAAAAAGAGTTCTAGGATTGGCTACTAGATCAAAAGAAGACGAAAAGAGCTTGAAAACGGCGATCAGGATGACCTTCTGTCAATCGTTCAAGCATATCTCCTTGTAGAAGCATCCAAAGAACATGATTCAAAGTCCGTAGGAAATATAACTTCAAGGGATACAAATCATATGAAGACACATTTGCGAGAATCTGAGAGAAAGAAGGTGAAAACAGACAATAAAGTCAGATGATCTCTGCTGCAATTTCAGAAAGATACCTTCCACCGTTTTGATCATAACTCTTGATTGGATGATTCAAATCACATTCGGAAAATTGGGGTGGATATAGGACTGCATTATCTACAACTTTCATTAAGGAAGCATTGCCAAATTCAGAAGTTAAGTAGGCACGATCGTGCCCTCAAAGTCAGGCACGATCGTGCGTGAAGAGAAAGCATCGCGGAGTTACTGCCAGCCAGGCACGATCGTGCCTGGAGGGAGGCACGATCGTGCCTGGAGGGAGGCACGATCGTGCCTGGAGGGAGGCACGATCGTGCCTTTCCAAATGCGCGTTTTTTCTCCGGAGGCACGATCAAAGGCACGATCGTGCCTGGCATCGTGCCTGCCTCCGGAAATCCCAATTCAGCTCAAATTTCACCCGATTTTTCTATTTAAACAGCCTGTAAACCCTCGTTTTCGAGGGGGAGCTTAGAGAGAGTGCCTAGCACGAATTTTAGATGGCTTTTCAGTCTTGTTCATCAATCTTTTGGGATTCTTTGTAAGTTCCACCTTTTTAATTAATGACAATTTATTCTATTCATCCCAATTCTGTTAATTCTTCAATTATGAATTGTGAGTAGTTTAATTAGGGATTTGGGATTGATGAAGGGGTTAATCATGATGTATGGCTAGATTCTTGTTGGGTTAATTGCATGTAGGGGTGGTTCGGTACGGTATACCTAAGATTTTATCTCATACCTTTACCATACCGTAAAGTTTCGGTATGCAAAAATACATACCGTTACCATACCTAAATTTCGGTATACCTTGTTTCAGTATACCAAAATTTCGGTACGGTAAGCTACGGTATCGGTAAATTATCATGATTTAATATCAAATTATTATATATCAAATCAAATATAGAAAATTAGTGTTAATAGTGATATACTAAAATTATTAATGAAATTAAGAGGGTGTTTGGAGCCCCAAAAATGGGCTTATAAGCCTTAAAAGCTAAAAAAAAATGGCCAAACACAATGCAAATTGGCTGTTTGGGCTGAAATTTCTTATCAGCCAACAAAGCAACACCAGGGTGACTTTTTGGGCTGAAATTTATTTATATACCGTTGGAACTAAAAATACACTTTTACCCTTGTATTTTACGCTTTCGTTGCTTCCAGATCGGCTACGAGAATTGAAGCACCTCCGGCCTGCACCATGGGTTTATCTTCCAGATCAATGACTTTCGGCTCCGCTCCTCCATGGTTTTGGCATTCCAGATCGACGGCTTCTTGAACGGCTTCTCCATTTCATCTAAAGGTATGTTGCGTTGCCCTTCATCTTCATCTTCAATTATTAGCAGACCTACGGTTCTGATTTGTTTCCCCTAATCTTTGTTAAATATTATTTCTAAACCAACTGATGTTATTTATTGTTCGTATGCTTATTATCTTTAGTCTTGTATGATTATTATTCGATTTATCTAGAATTTTGTTTTTCAATTTAAGTGGATGAAATAATCCAGGTTGCATTCTTCATTCTAAAGCCAAGAGCTGAGATTAAAAAATCCCTGACCAGTGTTTAAGTAGCCTTATAATTATCTAATCAAACAAAATTAGTTTATTAGTGAAATCCACACTCATATATTTAACACAAATAAACTAATACCCTTTATAGTAATTTTATACTCAATCAGCCATTTCAGCTAACATATTACCAAACACTTCCACTTCAGCAAATTAAGGCTTTTCAGGCTTTTCACTCATTCCAGCCAATGCAGCTGTTACCAAACAGGCCCTAATTATAAAATACCAATGATAACTTATTTGTGTTCTACTCAACTTTGAACAAAAAAATATTATAAATATGTACGGATACTTCAACACATGATATATGAAGATAACAACACATTTTGCTAAAATAATAATTTAAACAACATAAATATATTTGAAATAACATCGATCTCCAACAAAAAGTATAAATAATTCAAGAAACATGGATATAAAGTCATTATCCTTGAATTAATGTTGTGTTTCTAGTTATTTTTATAATTTTAAATAAATTATTGGCTTGGAATTACGGTATGACGGTATAACGGTATACAGTTTATTTCCAAAATATATACCGATACCATACCGAAGTAATTCGGTACGGTATCATACCGTACCAAAAGTGTCGGTATACCAAACACTTCGGTAAATTCGGTATTTTTCGGTATGGTAAGTCCGGTATACCGAAATTTCGGTATTTTTCCCCACCCCTAATTGCATGAATGCCGTTTAATTTGTTTCTGAATAATTTAACTGATATCTCTTGTAACCTAGACTGCAGCTAGAATTACAATTGCATGTAGAATGAATTAAGAGAGATCTAATTTCTTCTAGGACACATTCACACACACTTAATCGTTCGCTAAGAGATTAGTAGCGATTAAGGGGCCGTAAGCTCGCTCGTCTTGGCAATAATTTAGGATCCTGTCGCATGAGAGATCAGCCTGGTCCCCTAAATTATTGTACTCTACGCCGCGAGGGCGGTAAGAACTTAGTAATGATTAGCTAGGCTCAATTGAATTAATTTCATGTAATTAAGCCTGATCTGCCAGAAATCTGATTACCCCGGAAGCAATCCCTGTTCCCTTCGTCATTAATTAGAAAGAACCCCCTAGTTTAATCGTTTTATTCGCATTTCTATTTTCCAGCAACCAATCTTGCATGACGCATTTTTATTTATTTCTTTTTAATCGCTGAATTTAGTTAATCTTTGATTCCCTTTTGTCCGTCCATGTGGAGACGATACTCGTACTTACACCATTATATTACAATCTATTTTAAGTGCGAGAAAACACACATTAGTACACTTCCCAGGAATTCTCAGCATATTGCGCAGCATATCTCAGCATATGGAATCAGACATGAGAAGACGGTTCCACGAACTCCACAACACAATAGTGTAGCCGAAAGAATGAATCAAACTATTGTGGAGAAAGTTCGTTGCATGCTGAGTATGACTAAACTACCTAAGCCATTCTGGGGTGAAGCTGTGCTGACAGCTTGCTATCTTATAAACAGGTCACCTTATGTTCCTTTAAACTTTGAAGTGCCAGAGAAGAAATGGTCAGAAGAGATGTTTCTTACTCTCACTTGAAAGTGTTCGGGTGCAAGGCATTTGCACATGTGTCCAAGGAGTTGAGACAGAAGCTTGATCTCAAGTCAAACCCATGTATCTTCATCGGCTATGGTGATGAAGAATTCGGATACCGGTTGTGGGATCCCGAAGTGAAGAAAGTTGAACGAAGCAGAGATGTTGTATTTCATGAAAACGAGTTTCATGGGTGTGCTCCAATAATCCGCAAACAACATACTCCAAAAGACGAAGTGCTTGTATCATCAAACATTCCTCTCAGCGACGAGGAGATGCATGATACTACTGAACAAGAGAGTGATGGTTTAGTAGGTGATGATGATGCTCACAGTGATGATATTCCTCAGCAGTGGGAGCCTTCATCAGAAGCTGAAGCTGAAAGTATTCATGTCGACGTTCTATGCGAGGCATAGTTCCACAGAGAAAATTATCCACATCCGAATGGATACTTGTTGCCAGCAAGAGGGAGCCAACGAGCATCGCAGGAATGAGAGAAACAAAGAAAAAGGTGGAGGGGGAGATTTGTAGAGATATCTCACCTTCTTTCTTGGAAGTTGCCAAGAGACACCTTAACATGGAGGCACCTTCTTGGAAAGAACTCTCTAACAAATAGGTGTGGGAGAAGATATAGAGATAACTAGGAAGCTTGGATGCAACTCCCTCATGTCTCCAAACCAGCCCTATAAATAGAGTGTTCTATTGTTGTTCATAGTATCAATTTAGAAAGTGAGAAAAGTGTGTGAAGAGTGACATACACTTAGAGTAGAAGTGTATTGGTGAGGATTGGTTTTTTGTAATAGTTGAGTGTGAGAGTTTGCTCGTCCTATGGTAATTTTGTTCTTGATTTTGAATAAAAAAATTCCAATCCCAACAAAGCTCGCTACCATTTTATTTAGCTCACATAAGAGATCAAACAGCCCAGAATAGAAAAGAAGGTGATGGTAAAGAGAACGACGTCTCAAGCAGGGACAAAAGCGGTACTACATACCTCCGTCCCAATTTACTTAGCCATCTTTGACTTTTCCAGTCAAAGATGGTAAACTTTGACCAATTATTTTAACTAATACTTGTATATTTATGCAAAATTTAATAATTTTATATTTTTATGATAGTATTTTTTAACAAAGAACATTTTCATATCATTTTCGTACTATCAATACTTTCTCTATATAAGCGTATAATTGGTCAAAGTTAGACGTCATTGACTTGAAGAATCAAGTTTGGCTAGGTAAAATGGGACGAAGGGAGTATTAAATAAAAAAGAAGTCCTATTTAGGTTTAAAAAAGTAAGGGATCTTATTCGGGTATATAAGTAAACTTGGAGTCCTATTGAGGACCATTTCTCTACGGAGTATACTTCTTCCCTTCTTAAATAAGTACAACGGTCAACTTTTCACATTTGTTGAAACACAATTTTAACCATTGATATATATAATTATCTATTACTAAAAATATTAAACAAAATCAGTTTTTGAAAATTTACAATGATCCGGATTTAATAAAAAAATCAAAATATATATTAATATATTAAAAAATAAAATGTGGTCAAAGTAGACATATGAATAATGTAAAATTCAAGATGTTACTCTTATTTAAAAACTGATGTAGTATAATGATATTGTAAATGTTGAACAAAATGACAGGTATGAGGATTACATAACACAGAGTATAATTCTTGTAAAAAAAACATAGTATAATTATTATAAGCATGAATTTAAGGACTTTTACTATAAATAAGTTTAAGTTTGTTTTTAAAGTGTAACGGGTGTACGACTGTACGTGTAACATGCAGCTCTTGTGACGGTTCTGGGCCGGAAGTCACTATCTCCGTCACTCACCAGTCACCACCATTAATTCCCGGAGTATCTCGGGTCATCATCCTCGTCTTGATCGGCATACCCAGATTCATTCCCGGAGGAATCACCGGGCTGGGAGGGATTTCCCTTGTAGGAGTAATTGTGACTACTTATGTCGTTCCCCTCGCTGTCACTACTTGCAACCGTCGGGTTAGCCGGCACCGCCCATGAGTCACTGTTGTTTTGCTGCTGATTGCCTTCTTCATATTCCACGTCGGGATCTTCTTCTTCATCGTTATCGTCATCATCTTCTTCTTTTTCCTCGTCATCATCCTCATTTTCATTTTCTTCCTCCTCCTCCCCATCATCATCATCATCATCATCATCATCATCATCTTCATCATCATCATCATCATCATCATCATCTTTGTAATCAGGATCATCTTCTTCATCCTCGTCGTCGTCTTCATCGTCGCCACCACATTCAAAATATATGTAATTGTGTTCAAGATCATCTCCCTGCCCATCACAGCGCCCCTTTTTCAAGGGGTGGATAACAGTCATAACAGCCACCATTTTTTTGTAAGCTAAGGGCCGGGAACAACAAATTAAAGAACTGCACTATTTTTACTGCTTTAATCCAATTCGGAGATTTGGATACTTAGATGGCTGTGCGACCAATTTCTATTTATAGCCGATTCATACTAAACTGCGAGCTACATTGCCGCCGTTTCTATTGTGGGTCCCAAATTCCCAAAATGTACTCCCTCACAACACTCAAAATTTTCCTCCCTCTTTTAATAAATTAAAAACAGTGTGGTTCACTGCAAAAAAAAAAACGGAATTGAAAGAGATTTTTGATAGAGATTTTTGCAGGAATATGACAAATCTACGCCACAAGCAGTATGACACGGATTATTTGGCACCCACTTATCGATTAATCCGTGTCAATCCCGTATTCTTTTGTAGTGGTTGAGATTTCTTTAATAAATAGGGGAAAATGACAAAGTTGGTGGAACTTCCTAAAAAGGAAAAGATTATCTGCTTAAAATTTGCACAAAGAAGAGAAAATAATATAATCACAAATTAATTAAAGATCAACTGTGCATTATAAACCTTCACATCGCTTGAGGTTCATGAATTACATTCAACACTCTTTTAAGTAAACGACTTGCAGAGACCGTCGTGTCCAAAGACTTCAAAAAGAGGGCAAACTTTAAGTAACCTTAACAAATACGGAGTATAAGTGTTTAATTGAGTGTGTTTTTCTAATTCAAAATTTGTTAAGTGGTACCATTATTGTAATTGAGGACTTATTCAACTGTTCCTATACAAAGAGAATTCTTTTCATGACTTACTATACATTCAACACTCTTAAAGTAAACAACTTGTAGAGACCGTCGTGTCCAAATTAGTTAAGACCGTCATTTCCTAATTTTAAGCCTTTATTTCAATATAAGTGGAATACTTCTCCTTAATGACTAATGACTATGTCGTGTTACACTAAATGTAATCTCAGGTAACAAAAATGTAAATTCTTTAAGTTTGAGTCTAGTGTTCACTTGAAAGAAATGTAAAACGCGTTTACGCAAAGTGTAACTCGCTTTAACGGAATATGTAACCTGAGACAAACGAAGTCAAAATGTAAGTTGTCTAATACTTCGTATTAGTCATGCATAAAGCTTTGACTTCAGTGTAGACAATGAAAAAGTATAGTTTAACTGTCCAATTACTTTACATACGTAGTTAGTGAATGTGTTTTGTTTTTAATGACAGATACTATATTCCATGTCTAAATGAAGAGTAAAAATAGTGTTAATTGTGTGCATAAAAATGTACCTCACGTAATTCAAAAAGTAATCTCATGTAGTGACAAATGTAACTATGGAACACGACGAACTTTCAATTATGAATCACATAAAGTGAAAAAATAAGATCCATGAACAGAAGAATATGAAGTTGCCTTCATATACAAATATGAATTTTTATTTTGAATTAATAAAACTTCAATTATGAATTGATGCAGAAGAAAATAACAGAAGGAGAAACAGAAGAATCCATGAACAAGACGGTTGAGCCAATAGGTGAAGAAGAGGAATAGATGATCAGACATATCATATCGGGGAATAAGAGAATTATATATATGGTCGGACAAATCCATGAATAAGAGGAATGGATGGAAGGTTGGTTAAAATGTGAGGAATACATGGCGAAAATAATTCCCATGAATTACTATGACCCCCCAAACAAACACATCAACAAAAGTTATAGCATCACAAAAAAATTGAATTCATGTCGTAGCAAAATTAAACTAATCTGAAAGCATATAAATACCGGCATATTTCAAACATATATTATTTTTTCTAATAACATGGTATATAATAGCAAGAGAATTAAATTGACAATGCAATTGTGTTAAGATATGGGATTTCATCCTAAAAAGATAAGGGGAAAAATACTCTAATACTACTAAAACTAAAACTGATGACTTTTTCAAGAATATGACCATATATGTTTTTTTATCTTATCTATGACCAAATTAAACACCACATACATGATAACATGAGCCGGCTGGAGTTGGTAAAACAAATAACCGATAATGCCTTTATGATGTATAATTTTTACATGATAATACATCATAAAGGCACTTATTAGTAATAACATGATAACCAATTCCTTTTTTTGATAGTAAATGACAATCTTATATTAATTCAACTCGTCGTTCGCCAACAGGCTTACAGTAGAATCCGGTTGGGAATAAAAATTAACATCATGCTCATCAACTAAAATCGCCGCCCGAGGTAATTCATGGGCCGCTCGGTTCGCTGCTCTTCTACAAAAAGTCACTTTCAAGTGTTCATTACCACTAATCATACCTCTCAAGTCATCAAGAATCACGTCAACATATGACATTCCCGGTTCCCCTTCAATTCCCGACACAACTAGAGACGCATCTGTTTCCACTACCACTTTCTCTCACCCGTTGTTGAAAGCCCAAGAAACTGCTTCTGTCACCCCTCTAGCCCCCGTTTCAAACGACGACCACCCCGCCCGTAGAGACTGTTGTCTAGCTTGAATAAAATGCCCGTCATCATCTCTAGCTAACCACCCCCAAGTCCTCCGACCTTGAGAAGCATGTGATGATAATTGTGGTAGTAACAAATGTTGATTGAGTGAGTATAGGCAATAATTGGAGGGTAGTAAAGAAATGAACAATAAATTAACTTGCAATAATTGGAGGGCAGTAAAGAAATGAACAATAAATTAACTTTTTCAATAGGACGTAAACACATAAATGACAATAATACATATGAAGACGGTTAATGACATAGGCAGTAATTAAAGATATAAAATGGTTTATTCTATATATAGGTCAGTAAATCCTTGTATTTTATACGGAGTATATGATCCATAAATTAAGTAGGCAGTAAACATAAAAAACAGTATGATACGGAGTATGTAGAAATTGTTTTTTTACTTCAAACTTCTATTATTCGATCGAGCATTTTGTATTTATTATTACCAGCTACTGAACCTAACATTACAATTTACAATATAGTTCCTCTTTCTCCAGCTTGTAAGATGGAGTATTATTTTTCATCTTTAATGACTAAAAAAGTCTGTGTGTTCCAAATTATGAGTCTCATAAAGCTGATGGAGTATCCAAAAAGGATGATAAATTATGGTTCAAAGCTGATGGAATATCCAAAAAGGATGATAAAGTTTTAAAGGACGAAGGAGAGTATCAAATTTGATTGCAACATATAACAAATAAAAAATTATCAGCTTAAAATTTGTACATTCAAATTATCTGCAAAAGTAGTTGAATCACAAATTAATTAAAGATCCACTGTGCATTATAAACATTCACATTGCTTCAGGTTCGTGAATTACATTCAACACTCTTTAAAAGTAAACGACTTTCAGAGACCGTCGTGTCCAAAGACTTCAAAAAGAGGGCAAACTTTAAGTAATCTTAACAAATACGGAGCGTAAGTGTTTAATTGAGTGTTTTTCTCTAATTCAAAATTTGTTAAATGGTACCAAAGTAATTAACAAGGACTTATTCAGCAGTTTCTATACAAAGAGCATTCTTTTCATGACTTACATTCAACACTCTTTAGGCAAACAACTTATAGTTACCGTCGTGTCTAAACTATTCCAAAAGAGGGCAAACTTTTAAGTTTTCTATGGGTTGAGGAATAGGTTGTATTAGGTTAATATTATTTTTATAAGCTAAGAGCCTAAGACCATTATTTCTTAATTTTAAGCCTTTATTTCAATATAACTGGAATACTTCTCCTTAATGACTATAAAACACATTTACATAAAATGTAACATGTATTAACGAAAAAACTAACTTGAGACAAGTCAAAATGTAAGTTGTCTAATACTTCGTAATAGCTAGTCATGGATAAAGCTTTGATTTCAATGTAAAAAATGAAACAATTTAATTTAATTGCCTAATTACTTTACATAAATAGTGAATATGTTTTGTTTTTAATGACATGCGACATATTTCGTGTCTAAATGAAAAGTAAAAATAGTGTAAATCGTGTACTAACTCGCGTAACTAAAAGTAATCACATATAGTGACAAATGTAACTTATGGAACACGATGAACTTTTAAATATGAATTGCATAAAGTGAAAAAATAAGATCAATCTTGTACGGAGTATAAAGTTGTAGACTTTCATATACAAATAATAATTTTTATTTCGAATTAATAAAACTTCAATTTTGAATTGATGGGGAAGAAAAGAAAAGAATAAGAAACAGAAGAATCAATGAATTGAACAAGATGGTCGGATAGATCGATGAACAAGAGGAATTGATGGACGGATAGGTTGGTGAAAATGAGGAATAGATGCCGAAAATAAGTCCTATGAATTACTATGAGCCCCCAAACAAACACATCAACCAAATTAAAGTTATAGCATCACAAAATTAATCTGAAAGCATATAAATACCAACATATTTCAAACATAAAAGGTTAAATCTATATGATACTATATCTATACTCTATACTAATATAAAAGCAAAAGATTTTTGGGGAATAGTGTTCCCTCCCAAAAATGTCAACATCAACCTTTAGTTAAAGTAATTGTAAAGATACTTAAATGTGTTGGTTGACATGGTAAAACAAAAAAAATAATTGGCACTGTTCACACACACCAAAATAGATCGTGTGAATCCCGGTAATTCCAGCAAGCCTAATTATTTTCATGGCCTTGATTCAAGTGGATTGAGCTATTTTTTGCTATTGGTTTAGGTGGCTGGTGTGAACAGTCACACAAACAAATCCTATTGGTTGCATAAGAGGTGCGGGAGGTAAAAGATCTTTTTGCTATTCCTATTGGCACAAAATCAGAAAAGTAAAACTGCTACAGTACAAGGATAATTGCAGTCCACAAATTTGGAAATAGTACACCCGAAATTTATTTAAAAAATTGGAAATAGTACACTCAAAATTTATTAAAAAATTGGAGTAGATAAGACTTACATGTTTGATTGAAATGAGTGAGGCTCATCATAACTATGATATTTGATCACATCTTAGAAGGTGATGTTGGGCTTTCGCTTAGAGCATCTTTAATGGTAATATGGATTGTACCCCATAAAAAATGGACATGTCATCAAGGTAGACCCTCTATGAAGCTGAGGTGGACAAACATCCGTTTAAAATAGGATTTAAGCTCCAATGAGGTCCTCGATTCAACTGTTTCTACCCTACGTCACGCGATAAAAAAAACTGCCGTAAGTTATTACTCCCTCCGTCCCAGGGAGAAGTTCCCGGGTTGACTTTCATGAATCTATTGAATCTATCACAACAACTATACCAAGAAAAAAAATAACTATACAGTCAAGGTACACTTGTTACACAACTTAATAATTCCACAAGAACAGAACATGTAAATGTCAAATGAAAGTATCAGTACCTTCATGCAATCTCTGCACTAATCTTTTACCAATAAACCCAGTAGCCCCCCGTCACGCATACCATCTTTTACCAAAATGGATATAAACATCACAAATGCACATTTGTCATCCCTCCAAGTTGTCATATTATAATGTGTATGTTCTTGTTATACTTCTTTTTAATAATAGATGTAGGAATAATTTGAGTTTGCACCTAATTTTATTGTCCAAATTGAACTTTGCAACCCATTTTTAAAAATCTTTGTTTTTGCACCCGAACCCCATATGAAAAGACAAAAATGCCTCTCTATTAACAATTCTGTTTGCCTTCAACACATTCTTGATCGAGGGTTACAAAGATTTTAAGATTAGGAAGCTTGAATTACAACCATAAATTTTGATTTTATTTTGCTTAGTAGTATGACGTTGTAGGCTTGTAGCCTTGTTTGAGAGAAAAATACATTACACTTGCACATAAAAATGTACTTTAACAAAACCAATAAAAAAGTATTCCGTAAAATGATATAATTAGATTTATACGGAGTACAATTTAAAGAAAGAAAAACAAGTTTATCAACATGTTTATTATCTTAAATACAATTATCAATCTTGTTAGGACAACTAAATAATGAAATTTAGTATGAATTTTTGGAGAAGATTACAAAAAAAAAAAAGGGTCCGCCTTCGTGGCTTCGTCCCAATATTAACTCCGATATTTACTTTAATTACTTTATATGTAGATTAAACGGGTGTATAACATGTGGTTGGGAGTTGTGGAGATTTGAGAGAAAATAGGGATTACAAAGTTTTGTCACAAAAATGAAGTTTATTTTGGGATTAATCAAAAGAAATAGAATGAAAATAATATTAGGATTGAGGGAGTATTTGTGATAATCAATAGCGTTGCGAATAATAAAATTTTAGTGAGAATGAATGTGAATATGGTGCAACTTTGTAACAAAAAATTTGGAAGAAAATACGGAATAATGGAATAAAGTGTGTTATGTAATATTTCCGATGTTTTCCTTAAATATTACTGAAATATAATTAGTGGATAAAATATTACTCCTATTACTTCACAGTTACTATGCATAGTTACTAAAATTGTAAAGTTGAATACATTCGTGATCCCTAAAATTATTGGGGGTGCTTGGTTAAGATTCTATCGGTCATTTCTTGGCTGATTTGACCATTATTTGGTTTTTTGACCAGATAAATAGCTAATAAAAGTGTGATTAATTGATTTTTTCACTTGGCTTTTTATCTCAAACAACCAAAACTAAAAAACTAACAAAGCTAGCGTTTAGGGTGTTGGCGTTTGAATTTTTACCCAATTTCCTATTCTACCCGCCTCCCTTATCTCTGTGCTTGTTATGTTGGTCTTCTGCTCCAAACCTTGCGCAAAAAGAAAAGGTTGTAGAGTATTCATAGCACAGGCCTGCCAGGCCATACATATATGGATTGCTAACTGCCTAATTTTTTTTAAAACAGTTCCAAATGTAGCATAATGGATTGACTTTTGGTAGTATTTTTTTCTATTATTTGACTTTTGGTAGTATTAAAAAAGAATAAGAATCCAATATACTACATACCAGTGGCGGACCCAGAGATTTGTGAGAGCGGGGCACACTAGACACTAAAGTTAGTCTATAATAAAAATTTCAAATGTAATAAAAATGGTGAAAAAAATGTATTAAATTATACCGAATAGTTAATTACATATTAAATAGTTGATTGCTGCAACTTTGGTAAATCAAGCCTACGAGTTTTCATATTCTGAAAATGTTGCAAAATAGTTTCATTATCGATGCTTCTAAAAACATCTCTCTCTCTCGATGTAGCACACCAAGCAATCTGTAAGATAGTCATCTTCCATCTTATTGCGAATATCTGTGTTGATAATATTCATCGCAGAGAAGACTCTTTCAATGGTGGCCGTAGCAACTGGTAACACTAAAGTCAACTCAATCAGACGATATACCAAGTGAAAAGAATTGTGAACTTTAAGCTCAACCATCTTCTTACAAACTTCACCAATAGTTTGTACGGCAGAAAATAACTCATTTGTTCTCATTTCATATATCCACACCTGGAGTTGCTCTTTCAGCTTCATTCGATCAACAAATGAAAAATCGCATTAATATAACTCTGCAAGGTTCAGTAGCTTTGACTCACAGAAATTGGAGAACTTATCTCTAGGATCCAGACATGCTAAACATGTGAGTAATTCTGTGTTCGGCTTTTATCATTCTAGTCTTCCAAATGTTAGTGGGTTTTTAGACTTTTAATACTCCGTAGTTTTAGTTGCCCGCACATTGGGTATTTTTTTGCATTTTAACTTTTTTTGTTACTTTTTGTTTTCAATTCTTAATTATTATTTTTGTTTTTTTGATAATTCTATATCTTTTATTTTAATTTAGCTAAAATTTAAATATTTTGTATTAATTTTTTATTTATATAACCGTAACATTTTAGTATCTTAATTATCAAATACTGGTATGAAGCCGGGGCACTCATTTTTATCCTAAGTACTACTGGTGAAATTTCGGGCTCGAAGCGGGGGCACGTGCCCCACGTAGCCCCCCTTAGGTCCTCCACTTACATACGTCTCAATTTTCTTATCTCATTTACGACTGAGGGTCAATGGAAATAATAATTATCTCTTCTCTTCTAATATTTAATTTAGTAGTAATAAACTAATCACTAAAACATACATTCATCCAAAAAAAACTAAAACATACTCCGTACATATTAAGAAACTCCAATACAACTATTACTTAACCACAAAAACATATCGGATAAGGTAAAATATTGATGGACAAAAACTTTTTCCACCAGAATATAGCCGTAATTGACCTAATTTTCCAAACAAGACAATAACTATTCATATTTTGGGAATAACATTTTAATCATATGATTACATGAATATTGAAATGAACAAATAAATTGAAATGGATGTAACAAATACTTGCTGCTCCCTTCGAATATGAAGTTATCATCCATTATCTAATGACTAATCAAGCTTTTTTCAATATCTAATCTATGTGATCTTTGCAATACATTCATATGTGCTTTTTAAATATGTAAATCTTAATTATAATACTAATTTAAATCATAGATATTCAACTTCAATTACACAGTAATCTGAAATGTGAACTTTAATTTAAATTCCGGTGTTGAACTGAGAAACGTTAGCGTTAAAATTAAATAATAAAAAAGGAAGGAAAGAGTTTCTGTTGAGAGAGGGAAGGCAAATTATATATATATATATATATATATATATATATATATATATATATATATATATATAGGGGAAAGATCAAGTACAAACTGTGCTTATTGTGCAAACATTTGTACGATGCACCTTAACGTTCTTTGTATTGCATATTGAGGTTCAAAGTAGTGCATATTATTCAGCCATAAAATAGCAGTTGCACAATAACGTTCAATGAGTTGCACCCTAAAAAAGTTGGATTTTATTACAAAAATGCCACCTTGCCTTTATGTCCTTTGGATCAATTCATCGGACGGTCAAGATGAGTTTGTACTTTGTAAATTAAGAAGGGTTTGTATTTGATATGAAGGAATCGTAGCCATAGATATGAAGCAATCGTACGGTAAACATAAAATTTGCTTCGGTGTTATGGTGCACCGAATGTTAGCAGATAATTTCCTTGATTACAAAATTAAGAAGAGGCGCACTACGGAGGGTCAAATAGTCTTTTGATTTTCTTACTAATTTTAAAATAACGTGTTAAGCTCTAATCATTAATGCACCGATAGTCCCTCTTTCCCCTCCCCAAGTAACTGTCACTAGCTAAAGTAGGAAAGTGCAGTGGTTAACACTTGTCTATAAATATGGTTTACGGGTGGATAGTAAGATCCATAGTGTTAAAATAGACACGTTATGCATAGGTTGATTGTGGAACACCATTAGTGGATTACTAGATGAAAGAAGTGTAGATAAGGGAAATAACTGGGAATATATATATTAATACTCCCTCCGTCCCGAAAACAACCTCCCGGTTTGACTTTCACCCACTTTTAGAAAATAAATTTGGTTTTACTGTAGATTGCACTGTTTTGCACTGTTTAAACGCTGTTTGGCACTGTTTAAACATTGTTTGGCACTGTTTATCACTTTTTTGATGTAGATAATTTGCCAAATAAGGAAAGTATTGAAGTGTGAAGTTAATTTTGGGACATCCATTTAAGGAAAGTGGGAAGTTGTTTTTGGGACGGAGGGAGTATATGTTTGCAAGACCACTTTAGATGCAGTGAAGAGCGACATAGACAAAATAGAGCAAGGAGAGCTAAAAAGAGGCATACGTAGGATGTGAATATGTAAACAAATAGAATAAGTGGAAATGTAACCTTTAAAAGTGAAGATTGGCGATTTAATTAACTTATTAGGAACAATTAATAACACCAATTAACCAGATAAACTCCTTTTTATAGGCGGTCGTCTCTAGGGTTCTCCTAGCAGGTAGTCCCGGCGGCGAGATCGATTCGCCCGTCCGGTGAGTTTTCTGCGAGTTTAGGACATCTGTTCGGTGGTGACCTTGGTCTTCGAGCATCGTTTGTTTTCCTCTGGGCCTGGTTTTAGTTGACAATTTCGACTCTGTGGCTTTCGGCCTGTTCTTGCCGTTCCCCCTGGGATTGTTGCACGCCCGGCGAAGAGTCTGGTAGAGCAGATTGTGTTGGTGGCTATTGAGGAAGAATGAGCATTACAAGCTGGAATTGCAGGGGTTTGGATAACCCAGCCACGATTCAATGCCTTAGTGATTTGATAAATGCCAACAGACCATCAATTGTTTTTCTAATGGAGACCAAAGTACGCTGCCAACGAGCAAAAAACATAATACGGCATCAAGGTTTTCCTGATTCGTTCGGGGTGGATAGCGAAGGGCAGAGTGGAGGTCTACTACTCGGCTGGAGTGATGATGTTGAAGTGGAGATAATGAGGAATGGCCAGAATTTTGTTGATTGCAGAGTTATTCTCAAGGCGAATAATATCCCATGGCGGCTAACAGGATATTATGGCTTTCCGGAAACTAGACGGAGAAGAGAGGCATGGGCTTTGATGGAGGAACTGGCAGCTGAAAATAATGATCCGTGGTTGATGATCGGTGATTTCAATGACATCCTTTTTGACTCGGAAAAGAAGGGTCGTATTCCTCACCCTCCCTGGAGAATACGGGGCTTTCGAGAGGCTGTTTACGGATGTGGCCTACGAGACTTCCCATTTTCGGGCTATCAATGGACCTGGGATAGAGGCAAGGGCACGTCGCATTGGGTGGAGGAAAAACTCGATCGTATTTTGGTGAATGATGCATGGTGGGATATGTTCCAGGAGGCTCAAGCAATGTCGGTGGAAGCCCCGGCAAGTGATCATATGGCCCTGCATATGAAGGTTAAAATCTCAAACCCAAACAATAGAAAAAAGAGATTTAAGTTTGAAAATAATTGGGTTCATGAAGAAGAATGTAGAGTGGTGGTGTCGAATAGCTGGGGGGCGGCTGCCCATATGACTATTAATGAAAAATTATTTTTTTGTGGGACTGAATTGTTACGGTGGGACAGAGGAAGGAGGCGGGGGTTTAGACAGCAGATTATTGCGTGTAAAAAAAGGCTGGCATGGTTGCGGGGGAAGGAGGATAGAGCTAGTGTTCTAGAATTTCTGAGAGTCCGAGCTACGCTACAAGTGTTGTTGGAGAAGGAAAATCTTTTTTGGAAGCAGCGAGCCAAAGAGTTCTGGCTTCGAGAGGGGGACATAAATTCTCGTTTTTTCCATAATGCTGTCAAACAGAGAAGAAGGAGAAATAAAATGACTGGTATCCGGAAAGCGGATGGGTCGTGGATTACGGACAGGGGTGAGCTGGGGGCATCTGTCTTGGATTATTTTTTATCTCTTTTTCAGGCTCCGGGGAGAACCAGCACCAGAGATATTCGTGGAGATTTTGTTCAAGTTACGAATGAACAAAATAATATGTTGACTAGGCCTATTAGTCCAGAGGAAGTTAAGGCGGCAATTTTTGACATGCACCCGGAGAAGGCGCCGGGGTCAGATGGCATGAATCCAGCTTTCTTTCAGGCATATTGGGATATTGTGGGCCCGGAGATTTCAGCTTTATGTGCCACTATGTTTGAGACAGGTAAGTTGGCGGATAACATTAATATTACGAATATTGTTCTCATTCCTAAAAAAGAGAAACCGGAGGACATGGGCGACTGGAGACCAATTGCGTTGTGCAATGTGGTTTATAAAATTTTTTCTAAAGTGTTAGCTAACAGGATTAAGGGTATTTTGAGCTCTTTAGTTGGGGAAAGCCAAAGTGCTTTTATACCAGGACGATCTATTATTGATAACATCATTGTTGCCTTCGAGACTCAACATTTTTTGAGGAGGAAAAATACTGGAAAGGAGGGTTTTATTGCCCTTAAACTTGACATGAGTAAGGCATATGATCGAGTGGACTGGGATTTTTTGGAAGGAATTTTGATTAAAATGGGATTTTGCGACCGGTGGGTGCATATGGTAATGGAGTGTGTCAGGACGGTCAACTATTACATCCAGTTTGACGGTGATTTTTTGGGGCCTGTCTATCCGGGTAGGGGCTTGCGCCAGGGGGACCCCCTATCCCCCTATCTATTTATTCTTGTTGCTGAGGGGTTGAGTGCTTTGATTAGAAAAGCGGAACAGAGGGGAAACATTCACGGAGTGGCGGTCTGTAGAGGGGCCCCACGTGTTTCTCATTTATTTTTTGCTGATGATAGCTTTTTGTTCTTTAAAGCTTCAGGTCATGAATGTAATGCTGTTAAGGAGATTTTGCAAGAGTATGAGGAAACTTCTGGGCAGGCGATTAATTTTTCCAAGTCTACGGTAACATTCAGCCAGAACGTTATTGACACCTTTAAAAATTATTGTTGTACTTTTTTTGGAGTGCCGCAGGAGGGAGGGCATCAGAAATATCTGGGGTTACCGAGTATTATTGGGAGAGGAAAATCAGCTATTCTTGGCTTCATTCGAGAGAGAATTTTTAATCGAATTAAAAGCTGGAATAATAGATTTTTATCTCGGGCAGGGAGGGCTGTGTTGTTGCGGAATGTGGTGCAAGCTATGCCTACTTATGCCATGAATGTATTTCTGTTACCCCGAGATTTATGTGATGAAATCGAAAAACTTATGAATGGGTTCTGGTGGAAAGGCACTAAGTTTGAACAGAGAGGTATCAGGTGGCGCAGGTGGGAGCTCATGTGTAAGCCGAAAGGTATGGGAGGCCTGGGGTTCAGGAAATTGAGGGAATTTAACATTGCCATGCTGGCAAAGCAAGGATGGAGGCTTCTTTCAAATCCGGAGAGCTTGATGGCGAGGGTTCTTAAAGCAAGGTATTTTCCTAATTCGGAGTTTTTAAAGGCCAAGTTGGGTAATAACCCGTCCTATGTCTGGAGAAGCATTTTTGAGACCCAAGAAGTACTAAAGGAGAACATTCGAAGGAGAGTTGGGAACGGGAGAGAGGTTCATGTTTGGGCGGATGCTTGGCTACCTGGACCCGGGGTTGGTAGGGTCCAATCAGCCAAACCGCCTGGTATTGCTGATATGAATGTCGCAGCCTTGAGAGATAGTACTGGGAAGAAGTGGAATACTGAAAGAATTGCAGCTATATTTAATAATGAAGAAAGAAAAATTATTTCAAGTATTCCTATTAGTTTGCAGGATAAACAAGATGGCTTCTGGTGGAGTAAAGAGAATAATGGGATTTTCTCGGTTAAGAGCTGCTATAGGGTTCTTATGCAGGGAGGGGAAGGTGGGGGATGGAACGGCTGGAAAGATTTATGGGAGTTAAAAATCCCACCAAAAATTAAATATTTTCTTTGGCAGGTTTTAGATGGATCTCTCCCTTCACTGGTGAATCTTGTACGAAAAGGAGTACCAATCCAGAATAGCTGCAAAATTTGCTTGCAGGGTGAAGAAACGTCGGAGCATGCTCTGCGATCCTGTCCGAGAGCGGCTGAAGTGTGGATGGAGGCGGGCATAGCTACTGGTAATGGTGAAGTCACGTTGGAGGTATGGCTTCAAAACTTACTCTCTGTACCGGATAAGGAGAAGCGGTGTAAAGTTGCTATGTTGGTTTGGGGCTTGTGGAAGCGTCGTAATGCTCTAGTCTGGGAAGGAAAGTGGCAGAGCTCGGCTAGTGTTATTAGTTGCTGTTCGAGTATGTTGTTAGCATGGAGGGAGGCTCAACAGTCTGCAGCAAGGTCATCGAGCCAGGCAAGGAGGGACGACCAGAGGTGGAAGCGGCCGAGCGCAGGAGTAATAAAGATCAATGTTGATGCAGCGGTTGACATTACACGAGGAGTGCGAGCTTGGGGCTGGATTGCAAGGGATGATCAGGGTGATTTTGTGAAAGCAGGAGGGGCTTCATGCAAAGCGGAATGGTCTCCGGCGGAATCGGAGGCAATGGGTCTTCGGGAGGCTGTCCTGGCAGGAATTTCAGAGGGATGGGATAGGGTGGAAATAGAAACTGATGCACAAATAGTAGTTCGAAGGGTCCAAAGTAGTGAGGGTGCGGCATACATCGATCTGATTCTTGATGATATACGCTGTTTAGTTCAGACAAAGAGTAATTATGTTATCTCTTTTTGTAAGCGATCTGCGAATCATGCGGCTCATGCTCTAGCAAGAACGCATGTTACTATCTCAGATCATAGTAGCAGTTATGATTCTATTCCGGATTGTATTGTAAGCCACGTGGCGAATGACTTGTTGAATTACTGAAAGATGTTGAGTCCCGGTTCAAAAAAAAATTAACTTATTAGGAAAGTGGAAATATTAATACTCATAATATTGCAGAGCAGTGACTAAATTAATAGAGTGGAGTAGATTAATACATAAGTGGTACTATAGCGAGGATCCCGAGAATTGTAAAAAGTGGACATTGTAAAGTTTGGCAGTGCACAAGTAGGTTTAAAATATTGATTAGAGTTTAGGGTGAACATATAATGTAAAAATAGAATATTAAAAGTGAAAGAAATGTGTTAAGTATTTGTGAGTGGGAGATTGTTGAGTTTGTCAAAGCACATGTAACTGCACGTCAATTATAAATAAAAATGAAAATGAATAAGAGCATCTCCAATGCTACGATGTGCACGGTGCACATGTGGGCATGAGATATAACCACATGAATATAATTAAATAAATTATCACTTTCCTTACTTGAAAGAGTTTATACAATTTTGGAAGTTTTTTTAACAATGTCAACCACAATGTTTACATCTAGACGGTTTCTTGACATTGCAGAGAATAACTTACCAAAATTATAATAAATCATTCCAATAAGGAGAGATAATTTATTTACTAATATTTGTGTGGCTATCTCATATGCCACATGTGCACCGTGCACATTGTAGCATTGGAGATGCTCTAAGAGAATGGAAGATGACGAAGCTAATGCATCACACATCAATTACAAATAAAACGGAAAGTTATTAATCAAGTTGCCAAATAAATGCACTTACCAAGCTGGAGCATAGATAAAACGGAAGGAAGTAATTGGGACGGACAATAATACCCCATCCGCAATGCCTACAATCAGGGCCATCGTTTTACTTATGTAAGAATTCCAAGGGATGAGATTGCTTCTCATTTTTCATGGGAAGAGGTGTTTTTATATGATCCAAAATCTATATATATATCTATATATGTATGTATATATATATATAGGGTAAGGTTCAAGTGAGAAGAACTCTTTGGGTGAGAAATAAGAATGAATCTCAGCCATTGGATTCGACTAAGTTGCAGTTAAAGACACTTCATGATGCACTGAAATATGCAATCTAGCACGGTGGCATTTCTGTAAATACTTCTGAAAAATCCGTATTACACGTGTCTAGTGCAACATGAAGCTATTTCGGTGCAACGCCGTCAAATATTAGTGCAACATGAAACAGTTTTAGTGCAACATGTGCAAAATTTAAATATTAATGTAACATAAAGCCAATTTTAGTGCAACTTTGTAAATCCAATGGCTGAGATTCATTCTCATTTCTCACATTAGATGCATTTCTCACCTGAACCAAAATCTATATATATATATATAGGGAAAAGATCACGTGAGAAGTGGGTCTTAGACTGAGAAGTGCGAAGTGTAACTAATAGAGACAATAAGGTAACTTATATAACAGAATTCATAACTTATAAATTCAACAACTCTAAATCAAAAGTATAATTTTATAGTGAAAAATTGAGGAAGTATGAAATTACAATGAAAAACACTAGTAGTACTTGAAAAATATTTAGAAAAAAATTATTTATCAAAAAGATATTTATTTACTTACCAAGACATATATGTCCTAAAAAAAATTTAATACGTTAAACATAACTTATAAAGCCAAATGCGTAACTTTTACAACTTTTTAAATTACTTCGCACTTCTCAGCCTAAAAACACTTCTCACCTGATCCGCTCCCTATATATATATATATATATATATATATATATATATATATATATATATATATATATATATATTACAAGTCCAGTAAGGAGCAATCTATTACAGAATACATATATATGTACAAGTTCCTACATCTTAAAGCTATAAACTAACCAACAATTCTCATAGATTGAATAGAGAAGTGTTGAATGTTCTAAAATAATATTGGTAAATTTTATATAAAAGTGTGGAACTTACTAAAACTGAGCAGAAGAGTGTGGAAACCTCTAAAACATTTTAAGGAATTGTGGAGTAATCTAGATCCTTTCATTAGATTATAGAAGTTTGTGGATACTTCATGAAGAATGTAGATGTGTAATGTGTAAATAATTCTAAAGAAACTTTGATGATATTAGTATAGAAAATGTTATTTTCTATGAGAACCTTTTGAGTTTTGAATGTGTAGATGAGCTAGTTATACAAGAATCATATGAGCTCGTTTTCCTATACAAAACTTTGAACATAATAAAACTCCTACGATTGATTTACCCAAATTATAGATATGAGTCAAGTAGAATGTAATGACTAATTTGTGCTGATGTATTACATTTTTTATTGTTTTTATTATATTTTGAGAAAATACACCATAAATCTTAAATCCCTTCAAAAAATCTCTGACGCTGCCACTGACCCCAAGTAGAGTGACTCATTACTGCCGCCATCAAAGTCATTAATACAAGTATACAACTGATGCTTTCTGTTTATTACCATAAAGAAAATGTATATTACATGTTGAAGCAGAAAATAGTGTTGAGAATCTGGATGAAAGTAAATTTCTTATGTGTTTAAGAATTTCACTGAAGAATTTTACTCGAACATATGGATGGATCTCACAGATTGTATCATTTATGAAGCACAATTTATGTTACTCTCATGTCATTATTTATTTTCCTTTATCCATAAGTTTAAGCAGCACCTGCAGAATTATGTGTGATCGTTCTAAAACATCAGAGACGTTGAACTTCATGATCTGGCATATACTACAGAGCAGCCGTCCGATTAAATAAAGCAGCAATACTGATTGAATCAACAATCCCACATATGATGAGGCAAGATGCCAATGGTAAACGAACAGCAGTTATGAAGTTACTTCTAAAAAACACACAAGTTTGGTCTGGAAATATAAATAAAGAGGGAACTGATTCAAGAAGTCACACGCAGCAAGCAAGCAAGAAGAGCGTTAATTAGGTTTCAGGAGTGGGTTGGGTCAAGCCATGTACTTAGACCAGCAACTTATCGAGCGACTCCAGTGAGTGAACCATGTACTTAACCTTACCTTTACAAAGGAAAACCTCAGACAACTCAAGCTTCTCAGAGGTAAGACTAGTGCTATCCATCGTCTTGCTATGCACCTTAAGAGCAAGCTGAACAGCCTCCTCCCTCGTGATCTCATCCTTATAGTCCTGCTTCAACATCGACTGTGCTGCCTGGTTGTTTGCCCCAATCGCAGCCGCCTTCCAGCCCCCATAGTTCCCACTTGGATCACTCATACAATTGGAAGCCGTAGTTTTTATCCCAGCCCGCAAACAAAAAGGAAACCCCGAACGGAGAGAGACCACCAAACTAGGTGTAACCCTGTTTGGTATCGCAGAGCGACTGGATCAGCTGTTCGACAGGCATGGGTTTTTGGTAAGACAAAGTGTAACGCTGGGCCTGGACCCTGGCTGTGTTGATGAGGATGTTGGCGTCTGACATTATTCCAATGACTGCACAGGCCAGGTGGTCGTCGATCTTGTACATCTTCTCTGTGGAAGTCGAGGTCTGGAGAAGCTTGGAAGTGACCTTTTTTCGCCGACCAAAACAACTCCGTCTTTGGACAGTATGCCTATGGCCTTCCAGCATTTCCAATTGCCTCTATTGCATATTCGGCCTGGTATAGACAGCCTTCTGGGGAGAAGATCGTGGTCCGGCTATCATATCTTCTCGATATTGTGAGTTCTGCAGGAAAAGGAACTTTTTGAGTTCACAACAAAAATAGAAAAGTGCCTAAGGACCTGTTCAATCGCAGTTGTTTCAAGCCAAACTCAGACAACGTTAAACAAGACTTAAAAAGAAAAAACCGGTCTTAAACAGATCAAACCAAACCAACAATAAACAATACTCCCTCCGTCCCAAATTGTTTTGCAAAGTCAACATTTTTTGGTCAACCAATAATAAAAGTCAAACCTTCTTATTGATAATGAATTCAATTTTTAATAATTAAAATTTACATATTCATAAACTACATTAAAATCTCTTCAAAGTTGTAAACTTCAAAATGGAATATAATTAAAAGTTGACACCCTAATTAAGCGAACAAAACGAATCTGTTTGACCAAGAAAAGTCAAAATTGCAGCTCAATTTGGGACGGAGGTAGTAATAAAATACATAAAATATCAAATCAGACCCAACTGAAACAGGCCAGACTAATTGCACTATTTCAGTCGAAATCTGCACGTGTAAATAGGAGTAGACCACAGTCTGCATAACAAAATAAGAATGTTTAAGCATTAATGCCAACATAGGAACTCAAGTACATGTCCCCGTTAAATTATTTATCGGATTGTGCTTGAGTCTTTACAGCATAAAAAACATAAACAGATAATACCAAAACAACAATAAACAATAATAAAATACACAAAATATCAAATCAGACCCCACTGAAGTCTGAAACAGGCAAGACTACTTGCACTATTTCAGTCAAAACCCACGCACCTAAATAGTAGACACAGTCTGTATATCAATATAAGAGCTTTTTTAGTTTTAATGCCAACATAGGAACTCAACTACATATTGTCCCCATTAGATTATTTATCAAATTGTGCTTGCATCTTTTAAGCATAAAAACCTACACACTCCTAGTTTAGTATTTCAGCTAAGTTTTACTCTTGTTTGGGTATTACTACCTCTGTCCCTTTTATATTGGGACGGAAGAGGGTGGCACGATTATTAAGAAAAGTGAGTTTTTGTGGTTGATATCAATTCATAAAGTAAGAATAAAGTAAGAATGATTTAGAGCCACAGGAACTTTACCAAATATGGTATGGGACAATTTTAGTGGGATTTCTCGAAAAGGTAAAACGGGACAATATAAAGGGGACAGAGGGAGTACAATACTAAAGGTGTAAATGTGAGTATTAATTGTCTGGCACAGTCTGCTCAATCAAGGGGCTAAAAATATTAAGCTCCCAAGTTTTTATGGATTACTCCGTCGCTACAAATATTGAACTCCCGAGTGCCGAAGGACCTGTTCAATGGAGTTATTTCAAGCCCAACCCAGACCACATTAAACAAGAATTACGAAAAACAAACCGGCATTAAAGAGATCAGACCAAACCAACAATAAACAATAATAAATACACAAAATATCAAATCAGACCCAACTGAAACTGGCCAGACTGATTGCACTATTTCAGTCAAAATCCATGCGCCTGAATAGGAGTAGACCACAATCTGTGTCACAAAATACGAGATTTTAAGTTGTAATGCCTACATAGAAACTTAAATACATGTTGTCCCCATTAAATTATTTATCAAATTGTACTTGCGCCTTTTATGTATAAATACTAGTGAATCTATTGTACAAAAACTGTGTATTTCAATCTCCCATTCCTGGGATGTAAGATCGGATGTTTTGGTAGACGGATTGCACACATTGCCTGTTTTACTTTTAAGCAGTATTCAGGCTCCATACTTTCCCAGTTTCCATAAGATAATCCTAATGATTTTTCATTGGCTTCATACCAACACATACGTTATGAGTACTTTTCAAAAATCAAAACTTCGACAACTTTCTTCCATGAAAGTTTTGAGACTACTGCTTCACAAATCACACAATTAAAGAAATTTCATGAATACAAGTCTCAAAAAATGTTATGACCATGATCGAGTTTTTCCAACTTTATCCTACATCTTTTTTGTTTTTCTGATTCGCCACCATATTCCATACCTAAAGAATGAGATAAGTATGTCACAATAACTCAAAAAAACATGCTAAAACGGCTGATGTTTGCATAGTTGTTCAGCTGGTGCAAAGTAATCTGCTATATAAAAAAGAGAAAAGCAACCAACTTAAATGCAGAAAAAATCTGCTCTAGAATAGCAAAAAAGCTTCACAACTATTGTTAATCGAATAAAAGACAAGGTACAACTGTGAGCTAAAAAAGTATGAATTTTACCCAGTGAAATTGTCAATGGTGTATGATAGCTACCCATTTAAAGAATATAGACCACATAAGCAACTACAATCTGTGAACTAACAAAGTATGAATTTTAATTACAACCAGATTGTTTAGGAAGAGAACAATCAGATCGAGAATTTTGATGGATTTCTTTCAGCAAATTATGGGGAATATCGAGAACCAGATGCAAGCCTTTGAAGAATCTGAAAGGGTTAACAGGCGAGAGATTGAAGAGAATGAGAGGCAGATAGCATGAAGATCAAATAGAGAGGGAAAGAAATGAAGGATTGTTCTTTAAAATTCAGACACAAAGAAAACCTGTGTTTGAGGACAGAGAAAAAGTAAAAGAAGAGTTGGAGAAGATTCGGAAAATTGGCATAGAGAATGCAGCAGGGTCAAGAACTCGAAGAAATGTATACCTGGTTCTCATTGGCGTGGTAGGAGTTGGAATGATTGATGCCATTATCTCTTTCCCCTCCTACTGGCAAAAGCCCACAATTCTTGGATTCATTTTTTGTTTTCACAAATCATCTATGAACAAAGACTGATATCAGATATAGCAAGAGAAACGAAATCAAGAGAAGAACAGAATATGTGAAATATTAATCCTCTTATTGACCATATTTCATGACTCACAATCATTCTTAATTTTACACTTCAATATCAACCACAGCTCTATTTTTCCTCCAAAAGAATTGGGTCAAACTTCATGTCCCGATTTTTAATGGGATGGAAGTAGTATATGTCAAAGAAGTAAGGGCAAATAGAAATAAAACATGGGTCATGTGCACAAATAGGAATTATCGTTTGAAAGGAATAAAAGTAGTTAATAACTTAATATACTCTGTATTTATTAATATTTGGCTGCATTTCAGCATCCATTTAGCGTGCACATTTCATTCATAAACAAAGCATACTCTTCTTCTTCGCATGAGTCTGTACTCTTGTTCTCCACCCAAACCTCACTGAATCTGTTTATTTATTCTTACAATATAACCACGCATTGGTTTGTACGTGATCACTCGGCGCTTCTCCAAGATTCTGTCAACGGAAATAATCGCCGAATAACCCCAAATCAAACCAATTGAATAATCTCCCAACGACCGTAGAAAGGGCAAAACAGTTCATCGCGATTTGGGTTTTCTTTTCCTGGGATTATTCCGCATCTGTGATTTTTGTTTTCGTAGTCACTGGTCAGGAGCATTTTCTTGGGAATGAAGATGGGTGGTAGGACTATTGGGGTCGAGGAGGAAATGGTAGTGGAAGGGGACCAGGATAGAAGCGAAGAAATTGATGAGATCGTAGCGAGACAGAAGTACGCGGTGGTGGTGGGCGGCGGAGGGTTTCCGCAGGTGCAGCCGGGGAAGGTGACGGTGGTGGGATACGCTCTTACTTCCAAGGAAGTTAAGAGCTTTTTGCAGCCCAAGCTTCAGAGTTTAGCAAGAAACAAGGGAATACTGTTTGTTGCTATTGATCAAAGTAGATCCCTTTCAGATCAAGGCCCTTTCGATATTGTGCTCCACAAGCTTACAGGAAGCAAGTGGCAGAGTATACTTGAGGAATATAGTATGACACATCCGAATGTAACGGTTCTAGATCCCTTAGATGCAATACAGAATAACTATGATCGCCAGTACATGCTTCAAGAGGTTGTAGACTCGAAATTCTCCGATGGATATGGTAAAGTTGAAGTTCCTAGGCAGTTGGTCATTGAGTATGATTCTTCCTCCATTCCAGATGCAGTCACTAGAGCTGGTCTAAGACTACTGCTTGTTGCAAAGCCATTAGTTGCCAAGTCACATGATTTAT
The DNA here is from genome assembly GCA_945859915.1 of Cuscuta epithymum. Lineage (NCBI taxonomy): Eukaryota > Viridiplantae > Streptophyta > Magnoliopsida > Solanales > Convolvulaceae > Cuscuta > Cuscuta epithymum. Next base: position 1,956,837 of record CAMAPF010000109.1, on the reverse strand, counting down.
CACTAGCCTACGATAAGGTCTCCCTTCAGAAACTTGAACCCCCACTGGTTTTGCAAGAGTTTATCAACAAGGTTTATATTGTTGGATAAGCAATCAAGGTGGTCAGGAGATTCTCATTGCCTGATGCAGGCAGACAGGAGCTCTTAAAAAATGATGGCGTTTTTCATTTTCCGAGGGTTTCTTGTGCAGCTGCTTCTGCAGAGGAGGCAGATTTAGACCCACGTGTTGCTGAACTTCCTCCAAGGCCATTGCTTGAGAGACTTGCGAAGGAGCTACGCAGACGATTGGGCCTCCGGCTCTTCAACCTGGATATGATTAGAGAAAATGGAACGAAGGACCGGTATTATGTCATAGATATCAATTATTTTCCAGGGAATGGGAAAATTCCAGAATATGAACACATCTTCACAGATTTTCTCCTCGACCTAGTGAAGAACAAGTAGCAAGGAGATTCCCCGTCCAGATACACGGACGGGGTTTGCAGCTCTAGTTTGAGAAACGCGGGAGAACACCACGCCGTATCGCCTTTTATTACAAATGGATCATGCGCATTGCAGCATGTTATCTGCTCTGTGATATGATGGACCAAGAAGATGCAAAGCCAACTTAACCCACTGCACAAGGCTAAAGGATATGGCTCCTTCAGTTCTAAAGCAGAATAATCTGTCTTTTGTTCTTTTGATAAATAGTTATGTAAGCCTGAGAGTACAGGTAGTCTCAGGCACCCAGGAAACTCCATAAGTTCGCATAGATGATGACAAAAATATTATTTATTTCATGTTACCTATATTTCAATTATTTGTGAATTACTTCTCTTCTCGTGAAGATCACATATCTACCCCCTTTCATGAAAGGAAAACAGTCCTTGAATCCCACCATCTTGATTTAAAAAAATTAATATAGCATGAGTAATAACTCCAAGTAGAGTGTCTCATTACTTGAGGCTGATAAATCATGCCACATCTCTCTGGCATCAGGTATTGTGTTTGATGACATAACTGCTGCCATCAAAGTCATTAATACAACAGATGCTTTCTGTTGATTACCACAAGGAAAATGTATATTACACGTTGAAGCAGAAAACAGCGCCGAGAATCTGGACGAAAGTAAATATCTGATGGCGGGAATCCAGATGTGCATGTTATGTGTTTAAAATGGTAAACTTTGTCCCCAATGAAGATTATGATATTTGATGTCAAAAGTAGTGGACTGAAAATGGTAAACTTTGAAAAAATGCATGTACAGAAAAACAGCCTGTGGTGGAAAGCATATACATGTAGAGCAGCATTTGCATAACAAGTAACTTGACATGAAGGAAAGAGCAATTATCACAACATACTAGAATGCACATTTAACCTGTATTATCGAATGACTACACAGTGACATTCTAACGAACTCAAATTACCACATGCCATGAAAGTTACAAAAACAGCCGAGTAGTTTATCTCAAAAGAGAAAACAAGTTTAGAGCATGGTAGATAAATCAACATTATCACATCAAATCATCTGCTAATACCAAACAATGATATCAGATATAAGTCAAACAGCAAGAGAAGAGAAAGGGTGAAGATTAATCTTCATGTCAAATATGTATATAGCATGACTCATAACCCCAAATAAGATACTCATTACATGAGGCTAATACATCATGTGACATCTCTCTCGCATCAGTAATCGTATTTGGTGACATCATTACCTCCACCAAACCTGTTGATACAACTGATGCTTTATATAGATCCTAACTCACAAAGATCTATACTCTATATGTTCATACCGAGAATGAACTGTGAAAACAAATGGTTACTCATGGTGAATTCCCAAGTCCTGGTACAGTTTCCAAGAAGTCTAGGAGAAAATATGAAAGTTTAGAAGATGACTTACCTTGGCCTGGAAGACAAATCCACATTATCACAGTGAATTCCATTATAAATGACAGCTCTGACAAGTATGTGCCATGTAATCACAGTGGGGCACACCTTCCTACTCAGAGCATCATTCAAGAACAATCTGGCATCAGATATCCGATTGCAAAAAGAAATCCCTTTAAGAGCAATATTGTAAGAAATAATATCGGGCAGAAACCCGCCTCTGAAAATTCTGGCCCAAATCACAATGGCATTTCGCCTGTCCCTAACTTTGTAAAATCCCTCCATGAGAGTGTTGAGTGTGACTAGATTAGGTACACAACCCCACTGTTGCATCTTCAGATACATATGCAATGCTTGTTCAAGTTTTCCACAAGAACAAAGACCGTGAATCATAATATTAGCCATAGTTGTATCGGGCTTAATACCCTCTGTTTTCAGAACAAGACCCCACAAGTTCATCCCCATGTCTAACTTTCCAGATTTGCATAGACCGTTGATTAATAAGCTATATGTGATGACGTCAGGCTTCCACCCTTTTTGAAGCATATCCTTGACAGTGTCATAGGCCTCATCAAATCTTTCAGCTTTGCATAAACCATCAACAAGGATGTTGTAGGTTACTACATTTATTAAGAAGTTGTTACCATTTCCTAGCTCATCAAAAAACTTCAATGCGTCACCAATCTTATTACCTTGGATAAAGCCACTAAGTAGTGCATTTGAAATAGATGGGTTTACTTTCCGCCCACTCTTTCCCATCTGATCAATTATGTTAGCTGCTTCACATGATCTTCCTTCACTGCACAACCCTTTAATGATAGAAGAATAAATATAAGAATCTGGCTCTCCTTTACCCTCCTCTGCTTTCTTTAGCACCTTTAGACCCATGCTTACATTTAAATTTTTGCAAACCCCGTGAACCAAAATCCCATATGTCGTTTGGTCAGCAGCATAGCCATTCTCATGTAAGAGGCCCAAAACAGAAATGGCTTCTTCCACCATTCCCTTCTCAAACAAACCTCTCATGAATATATTAAAACTACAAACATTTCGACAATCTTGATTCCCCATTAACTCCCATAGATCAAAACAAGAGTTAATATTCTTAAACTTGAAGTACCCATCAAGCAATGCATTATAAATGACAACATCTGGTAATACCCCACTCTCAGTCATCTCCTTATAGAGCCTCTCGGCGCCATTGATATCCCCTGACTCACACAACCCGTGAATTAATGAGCTGTATGTATAGACATCCATTTTTACCTCATTTATCTTCATCCGGTTCCATATTTCCAATGCCTCGCTGAATTTCCCACATCTAGATAGGCCGCTGATCATCACATTATAACTAACTGCATTTGGATAAGCTAACTCACTATGTATTAACCTGTCCCATATCTGCTTAGCAGCTGTGGAGTCACTCTTTTTAAAATGCCCATCCATTAAAATATTGTAACACATCACATCTGGTATCACTCCTCTGTCAAACATTTCATCAAACACTTCAGATGCCTCATTCAGATCGCCATTCTTGGCAAGTCCATTGATCAATGTTCCATAACTGTACACATCAGGGTTCAAATTCCTATCCCACATCAAATTCAGAAGCTCTTTTGCCTGGCGAAGTTTCCGCCTTTTACACGCAATCGTAATTAAGATATTGTAAGTTTCAGTGTTGGGAGAAACGGGCATTGCCTCAAAGTGTTTGAAAAACAGTGTTGCTTTATCCAATTGGTTCGAAAGCACGAATGCATTGAGCATACTGTTGTAAGACCTGACTCCGGGTAGACAGCCGAAATGCTCCTTCATATTTTGAAAAACCTCTATCGCTTTATCAACCATGAAGTTTTTGGAGTATGCTTTGATAGCAGCAAGCGCTAAATCCTCGGAACACCGGCATTTCTGAGCCCGAATCATCTCAGTGATCCGAGAAAGGTGTGGGGCAAATCTTCGGTCGGTGGAGAGGCGACGGAGGATGTACTGAAAGACAGCCTCATCATGTGCATACCCGGGATGCTGACTCGCAATATCAAACAGGGAGAGTGCCGAGCTTGGGTTCTTCTCGCATTTTAAAAGTTTTAAGAGAGCTTTCGGGGAGAGTTTCTCTGGTAGATGGAGCTCAAGGTCGGATTTTCCGCCTCGCATTCCAGACTTTTTAACTGGAACGTTTGAAGATATCCAGGAAAGCCCCCATCTTTCTGCTCAGAAACAGAATTTACTTACACATTTCAAAAAAGAATTGCTTAATTCAACTTAATGTCTATTTATACGCAATATCTCACCATAATACTTGTTTGTTTAGCCAATTACAATAAAAACTAACCCAGGGATGGAGCCGCTGGGCCGACTAGCAAGCGGCGGCGGCAGACTGGCGAACGGGAGAAGGCGCAACGCAGTCTATATGCGAGCGTCCGGCGGTGCGGGGCTGCCGACGTCTATACGCGAGCTTGCGAGTTTGTGATTTGCTCCTTGTTGGATTTAAGAATGGAATGGAATATCAATTGTTCTAATTTTTCTTTGAAATGGTTTTTTTAAATATGACGTACTATGTATTAAATAATGTTTATTTATACAAATATAACTAATAATTATTACAATGTAGTGTTATGATAACTTAGCTTTAAAAATTGAATGTATCTGTCAAAAAACATTGAACATGATTTCATTCTAAACACATTTTCATCTTTCAATCGTATCACTATTGCATATAAAATAGTTTGAAAAAAAATCAAAAATTATTTTTACTGAGAATTTTTAAATTTTACATATACAATATTGGTATCATACGAAAGATCATGAAAAAATTAAAAAATTTAGAAAAAATTGAAAATAATAATCCCAACTATTGGCGGTCCGTTGACAATAATCTCAACTATTGATTATTTTTCTATAATCCCAACTATATGGACTGTCCGCCAATAATGGTCCATGACCAGATATTATCTCATATAACAAGTGAATTTTAAATAGAAATTAAGCGTAACAATTAAAAGTTGAGATTGTTTATAGAGATTAGTTCTATATCTCTTGTCATCCATTTTAGAAACTACACGAATTTATTTATAGGGACCATTATTGGCGGATTGTCTCTAAAGTTGGGATTATTCTGAGATAATCGATAGTTGGGATTATTATGAGCGGATCACCAATAGTTGGGATTATTGTTATCAATTTTTCCAAAAATTTATTTTATATCCGTCTCGCTTATAGGTACACCTATTAAAATGAAAAGATTATTTAGACAATAATTAAATAAGATTATTCAAATAATTTTGATGGATATATGATAATATGATATAATGAGATCATCCATGTTTTTATAGTTTTGCAAAAATGTATTACACAAAGAGTGTATGTTGAAATTTTTTTAAGAGGGGTAGCAAATAGCAATGTTGATACATTATTCATGTCCGTGATTTTGGGTCTTCAGGTAAAGAACAGAACATTTGGATGGATCTCACGGATTGTATCATTTGTGAAGCAATATTTATGTTATTCTCATATCATTATTTATTTTCATTTATCCATAAGTTTGACTATTTGAGCAGCACCTGCAGAATTATCTGTGATGTTCTAAAACATCATCGAACTTCATGATCCCACATATGAGCCGTCCGATTAAATAAAGCAGCAATACTGATTGAATCAAGAATCCCACATATGACGATAAAAAAATCCCACACAAGTTATGAAGTAACTTCTAAACACACACAAGTTTGTTCTGGAAATAAAATAAAGAGCAGACTGATTCAAGAAGTCTTATGCAGCAAGCAAGAAGCGCGTTAATTAGGTCTCCGGAGTGGGTTGGGTCAATCCAAGCTTCACCAGCAACTTATCGAGCGACTCGGGTGAGTGAACGAGGTACTTAACCTTACCTTTACAAAGGAACACCTCAGCCAGCTCAAGCTTCTCAGAGGTAAGACTAGTGCTATCCATCGTCTTGCTAAGCACCTTAAGAGCAAGCTGAACAGCCTCCTCCCTTGTGATCTCATCCTTGTAGTCCTGCTTCAACATCGACTGCGCTGCCTGGTTGTTTGCCCCAATCGCAGCCGCCTTCCAGCCCCCATAGTTCCCACTCGGGTCACTCATATACAATTGGAAGCCGTAGTTCTTATCCCAGCCTGCAAACAAGAAGGAAACCCCAAACGGACGGAGACCACCAAACTGGGTGTAACCCTGTTTGGTATCGCAGAGCGACTGGACAAGCTGTTCGACAGGCATGGGTTCTTGGTAAGAAAAAGTGTAACGCTGGGCCTGGACCCTGGCTGTGTTGATGAGGATGTTGGCATCAGACATTATTCCAGCAACGGCACAGGCCAGGTGGTCGTCAATCTTGTACATCTTCTCTGTGGAAGTCGAGGTCTGGAGAAGCTTGGAAGTGACCTTTTTTTCGCCAACCAAAACAACTCCGTCTTTGGACAGTATGCCTATGGCACTTCCAGCATTTCCAATTGCCTCCATTGCATATTCGACCTGGTATAAACGGCCTTCTGGGGAGAAGATTGTGGTCCGGCTATCATATCTTCTCGACATTTTGAGTTCTGCAGGAAAAGGAACTTTTTGAGTTCACAACAAAAATAGAAATGTGCATAAGGACCTGTTCACTTGGAGTTGTTTCAAACCAAACCCAGACCACATTAAACAAGACATAAAAAGAACAAAGCAGCCTTAAACAGATCAGACCAAATCAACAATAAACTACAATAAAATACATAAAATATCAAATCAGACCCAACTGAAGCAGGCCAAACTAATTGCACTATTTCAGTCAAAATCTGCATGTGTAAATAGGAGTAGACCACAGTCTGCATAACAAAATAAGATCTTTTAAGTTTTAATGCCAACACAGGAACTCAACTACATAATGTCCCCATTAGATTATCTATTGAATTGTGCTTGCGTCTTTCAAGCATAAAAACCTAAACATATCAGACCAAACCAACAATAAATAATAATTAAATGGGGTTTTTACAAGAATATTACTAAAAAACATATTTACATAAATATGACTATTCATTACTACAATGTGGTGTTGGGGTAACTTATGCTTAAAACTTGAACCTGGATTACTATGATTTCATTACTACTCTAGTCACTAGTCATACTTTTGTAAATCATCTTTATTTTGATCATATTTATGTAATTATTTCTAATAAAATACACAAAATATCGCATCAGATCCCACTGAAACAGGCCAGACTAATTGCAATATTTCAGTCAAAACCCACTGAGTAGACCAGTCTGTACAAAAATATCAGAGCTTTTACGTTTGAATGCCAACATAGGAACTCAACCACATATTACAGGGGCAGATCCAGAAAATTACAATGGGTAGGGCTGAGAGAAAAAATGAAAGATACGTGCATAATAATACGTCAAATCGTCAGCATTTTAAATATTCATCCAAACATCACTTAAGTTGTGCTCTACGCGACTTCAAAGTACAGAATTCATCAATAATTGAATCTACAAAATCTCTTTCAATGAATTTGCTTTCCTTTTCCTGGATCTCTCTCAATGGAAAAAGATGAAGGCAACTCCAAATTTGAAATAGTTTGAATTTCAGGGACTTGGGCTTATGGGGGAACCTCATTGAGCAAGTCTTGCACTATAGTAAGTATAGGTTCAGAACTCCCTTCACCACTTTGACGATTCACTTCGGAAAGAATGACGAAATCAACTTCTTCCTTTTAATGTTAATATGTTCATTATCCATTCTAAAAAACATTTTCGATGTTGATATGAATCAAAATACTTCTATAAAAATATAAAATTATAAAACTAATAAGAAAAAAACATTGTACATAAAATTAATAAGTATTCCCAATTTCAAAATTCAATTGAATTCTTCAATTTTTTCTTACGTGTCCAGACAATAATCAAATCATTCTCTAATCTTCAATTGTATTATCAATAAATCATTCTCTAAGATTTAATTTTATATTTAATCACTATAAATTTATAATAAATTTTTGCCCGATTAGATCTATTTTATTATGCATAGAAAATTTCAATTAATAATCAAACCAATCTAACCCAAGGACGGCAGAGAGTAAAAATTTCAATCAATAATCAAACCATTCTCTAATGTACAAGTTAACAAAATCTCACAAAATAAGAGAGTAAGGACGGCCGAGTGGGCGACGACGCAGTCCCCTGGATGGCTGGAAGCGCGGCGCGGACGGCGGAACGCGGCGCGGCTGATGGCTTGGTGTTCGCGCTTCGTAGCAGAGCTCGCTTGTGCCTCCGTCTTTGTTCTAATTTCTTTCTTTTGCGTTCGCTAGGAGCGGTGCTGCGCAGGTAAGTTGAATATTCAGGCTTTGGGCTGTGGGCTGGGACTGGAAATAAATTTTGGCAGGGAATAAATTTTGGGATGGGCTGATAATAAAATCTATACCTACACTAATTAAAATATACAAATTGGGCTGGGCTGGAGCCCACTCCTACCCTCACCCTGACATATTGTCCCCATTATATTATGGGAAAAGTGTCAAATAGGTCCTCGAACTTTCATAATAAGGTCAATTAAGTCCTTCTATAGGAGGTTTTGCCCGGCCGTCGTGATTTGGGGCAGTTCCCGGTGGAATTTTTTGATGAATTTTTTTGAGCATCTTATTCACCAAGTCTAGTTTACTCATACCAAGTTTCAGCTAAAAATTCAATCGGGGACACATTCAAATTAATTCTTGAAGATAACTGCGCATTTTTGCGTTCTCGAATTAATTGGAATGCGCTCCCGATCAAATTTTTAGCTGAAATTTGGTATGAGTAAACTAGACTTGATGAATAAGATGCTCAAAAAATTTCATCAAAAAATTCCACCGGGAACCGCCCCAAATCGCGACGACCGCACATAGTCTCTTATAGAAGGACTTAATTGACTTTTTTATGAAAGTTCGAGGACCTATTTGACAGTTTTCCCTTATATTATTTATCAAATTGTGCTTACACCTTTTAAGCATAATAAATCCTACACACTCTTAGTTTGGTATTTCAGCTAAGTTTTACTCTTGTTTGGTGGACTATTAAAATACTAAATGTGTAAATGTCAGTATTAATTGTCTGGCACATAGTGTCTGCTCAATCAAGAGGCTAAAATATTAGGCTCACATGTTTTTATGGATTATTTCATAGCTAAAAATATTAAATTCCCAAGTGCCTAAGGACGTGTTAACTTAAGAAGAACAAATTGGCCTTAAGCGGATCAGACCAAACCACCAATAAACAATAATAAATTACACAAACTAACCACCAATAAACAATAATAAATTACACAAACTATCAAGGATGTTTTCTTTTGGACTGTTTTCAGTCTCATACTACACCACATCAGTCCAGACTTCAACAGACTTGACAAGACATATACAGACCAAATCAAATCAGACTTCCATAGTTCTAAAATACACAGAGACCAGACATTTATCGAACCGGAACGGACCAGTTAAGGGCGTACCAAACTCCAACTGACCAGACCAGATCAACAAATTTCAGTCCAAAAGAAAACATCCCAAATCAGACCCAACTGAAACAGGCCAGACTAATTGCACTATTTCAGTCAAAATCCATGCGCCTGAATAGGAGTAGACCACAATCTGTATAACAAAATACGAGCTTTTGAGTTTTAATGCCAACATAGAAACTCAACTACTTATTGTCCCCATTAGATTATTTATCAAATTGCACTTGCATCTTTTAAGTATAAATACTAGTCAATCTATTGTACAAAAACTGTCTGCATTTCAATCTCCCATTCCTGGGATGTAAGATTAAATGTGTTAGTAGATGGATTGCACACATTGCCTGTTTTACTTTTAAGCAGTAACCAGGCTCTATACTTTCCCAGTTTCCCATGAGATAATCCTAATGATTTTTCATTGGCTTCATACCAACACAAAAGTTATGAAAACTTTTCAAAACCTCAACACTTTCTTCCATGAAAGTTTTGAGACTACTGCTTCACAAATTTACAGAAATTTCATTAATACGAGTCTCAATAAAAGTTTTGACCATGTTCATGTTTTCCCAACTTATCCTACATCTTTTTTGTTTTTCTGATTCGCCACCATACTCCATACATAAAGAATGAGATATGTATGTCACAATAACTCAAAAAAACATGCTAAAAAGGCTGATGCTTTCAATTTAATAAAAAAAAAGATTTTCTATTTTCATAGTAATTTGCTATATAAAAAAGAGAAGAAGCAACCAACTGAAATGCAGAAAAAAATGCTCTAGAATAACAAATAAGCTTCACAGCTATTCTTGGATGATTAAAAAAACAAGGTGCAACCATGACCTAAAAAAGTATGAATTTTACCCAGTGAAATTGTCAATGGTGTATGATAGCTACCCACTTAAAGAATATAGACCGTATAAGAACCAACAATCTGTGAACTAACAAAGTATGAATTTTATTAAAGCCTGTTTGCAATTCCCAGACACAAATTACAATCTTTGAGCTCACTGTTTGCTCTCCATCTATAATTACTCTCTGTTTCTAAATCTAATCCTTAAGCAAGTAAACATATTTTTTTTTTAGAAAATCTTAAGCCACCCGATTTTAATTTCGAAATTAAAATGTAAGGTATGCTTTAATTGCATCGTGGTCTTCACCTGCATAGCTAAGAAATCGATTTTAAGCTCACACAAGAAAAGTGAGATACCAACAATATATAGCGCTTTTACCAGATTATCGAAAGTAGATTGTTTAGGAATAGAACAATCAGATCGAGAATAAGGAGAAGCGCTGCAGTTTAAAAAGGAACAATAAATATATAGCAGATATAAATTCAGAGGAATTACCGAGATGAAGAAGGAAGGGGATGAGGTTACTCTTCTCTGCTTTACGGGATAACTCGATGTGTACTCGTACTCCTGTCGGGGATGCTCAAATATGTGATGCCCACTGATGCGAGCGATGAAGGATTACCGGCACTGCCTTTCTGCTCAAGACTTCTTTGAGAGTGACGGATAAATAAACTAAATTTGGACCCGTTTTTATTTTGGGAATTTATATCAAAAACCAACAATAATATCAATTTTGTCACCGGTGAGTTATCTTTTCAAAAATAGACTTTTCTGAAAGTTTCTTTTCGTTAGAAGCTGTTCTCTTCGCCTGATCTGAATGTTTCTGATCTGAATTTTTTAAGTTCTGATCTGATCTGATCTTAATTTTTCTGATTTGATCTGATCTGATCTGAATCTTTCTGATCTGATCTGATCTGATCTGAATCTTTCTGATCTGATCTGATCTGATCTGAATCTTTCTGATCTGATCTGAATGTTTCTGATCTGGTCTAATCTGATCTGAATGTTTCTGATCTGATCTGAATCCTTCTGATCTGATCTGAATCTTTCTGATCTGATCTGATTTGAATGTTTCTATGATTATAATTATATTTATAATTATAATTATTATAATTGCAATTACAAATATAATTTAAATAAAATTATAATTATAATCGTAACTATAATAATAATAATAATTAACATTAAATTTAAAATGAAAAAAATTATACCTATTACACTAATTATAAATATAGATATAATTATAACTACAATATTTATCTCTATAATTGTAACTATAGTTATCAATATTATTATAATTACTCCGTAAAATAATTACAAAAGTAGTAGTAGTATTAATAATAATAATAATAATAATAATAATAATAATAATAAAAATAATAACTATAATCATAAATTATAATTATAATATAATTATAATTATAACTATTATAATTAAAATTAATAATTATTATAATTATATTAAAATTAATTAAAATATTATAATATAATAATATAACTATAATTATTATAATTATAATTAATAATAATTATATTTATATTAACATTAATTATAATATTATAATATAATAATAGTACTATAAATACAATTAATATTATCATAACGATATTATTATATTAATATTATTATTAAAATATATTAATAATAATACGATTATTATTATTATTAGTATTACTATATTATTATAATATTATATTATAATTATAATTATAATCATAATTATAATTATGATTGTAATGATAATTATAATTATTATAATTATAATTAATTATAGATATAATTATAATAATTACAATTGATTATACTTATAATTAGAAGAATTATAATTGTAATTATAATTATAATTACAATTAAATATATTATAATATTAATAATAATTATATAATAATAATAATAATGATAATAGTAATAACAATATTAATAATAATACAAGTGATAAATCATGTTTGAACTTTTCTGATCTGATCTGAATCTTTCTGATCTGATCTGATCTGATCTGAATCTTTCTGATCTGATCTGATCTGAATCTTTCTGATCTGATCTGATCTGATCTGAATTTTTCTGATCTGATCTGATCTGATCGGATCTGAATAAAATAAGAATAAGCAATAAGTAACCAGAATAAGACGAACAGAACAGCACCTTAGTAGAGATCGTAGGCTCCGCAGCACATTATAACGGGATGCTTTGGTCCTGTGAAGCGTACATAACAAAAGTTAACAACTTAGCATAACTGAAGTATAGCCACGTTAGTTACTAAGCAATAGAAAAATAGAATGTACACCAATTACACTTCTTCTTTTTGTTTTTAAATCAAAATTACAAAACAGAAATGGCAAAATTATTAAAAATTAAAAAGATAAATCAAAATACAAGAAGTAATAAAAGTCTAAAAACTAAAAGTAAAAACTTGAATTAAAAAAATATAAAAAATTCCCAAATTGAAAAGATGTAATTAAATTTATAAAATTAAGAGAATACTATTTTATAGTTGAATCAGAAAAAAGTTTAGAAACTTATATAAAATTTAGAAATATAAAGATCAGAACAATGTTAATAACTTAAAAATTGTGAAAGATTGTAAAATAGAATAGAAAGTATGTTTTTTTCAATAAATTATAAAAAACACAGTTATTTAACTTTATGTAGAATACATATAAACCTGTAAAAGTTAAAATAAAACATTAAAATTGAAAAACTTCAAGAAAAAAGAGAATCAAAGGTTATATTTAACAATATCTAAATATTGAAAAGAATGTAAATTAAATATTGAAAATAAATTTTAAAAATTCCGAAAAGATTAGAACAACTAACAACGTGTAAAAGAATTAAACATAAAGACAAAACACGAAAATCAGAATGTTAAATTTAGGCAAAACTGTAATTTATAAAAGAAAAAAATAGTTCTTTAATAAAATTTTAATGAACTAAAAAAGTAATTAAATTGAAATTTTAATGAAATTTAAAAATAACAGAGTATTAATATCTTAATAAAAAGAAAAAAAATTAAAAATATAAATATTAAAATGTAAGAAATTGAAAATTTTCTCAAAATTGAAAAAAAAAACATTCTTAAAAAATTGTAAATCTTAAAATGTTAAAATATAAAATATAAAAATATAAAAAAATGTAAAATATATTTTTATAAAAATATAAAAAAAATGAAATATATATATTTTTTGTTGATAATTCTGAAGATTTTGTTTTTCACTGTTTCTCTATGTTTCTAGTTTTTTTAATTAAAATATAAAGATTATTAATTTAATATTTTCAAAAAGTTAAAAAAATGAGTTATTACTACTACTATTACAATTACTATTATCAGTTGAAACATATACATTTCTCTTGTGGCATATTGTTTCTTTGTGTTTATCTTTGTTGACAGATTCTAAATTTTTGTTTTTTATTGTTGCTTCATGTTTCTTTTAGTTGTTGGTACTCATAAGTCCAATTTTATAATTTTATGTACTTATATATAAGTCTATATATATGTTTATTGATTCTAATTGAGTAGATAAGATAAATATAAACCTAAATAAACAACCAAAAATAAAAAGCAACAATAAATAACAATAAGCGACATGTTGCAACAAAAAGTAAGACGATGCAACAAATGATTCAACAAAAAGCAACAAGATGCAACAAATGATTCAACAAAAAGCAACAAGATGCAACAAAAAAAACATATAAAAGTATCAAAAGAAACATATAATTTAACATATTGTTTCAATTTATTACATTCATCTATCATATAATTTCACTTTGGTTCTTGTCAATTCTTCTTCCTTTAATTCATCTCAACACAAAGTCATCAAGTTTGTCTCCCTTATCTTCATTTCTCTCTTATAAACCTGCAATGCAAATGCAATCATTATAACACAGATTTAGAATAAATTAATATTACAAGGAACCACTACACCTATAAAACAGACATACCAACATATTTTCGTACAAGAAGACAACAAAATAAACAAAAAGAATAACACAACTTAGTAAAGCTTTTTGGGGTACAAACAACTAAATAAAAACCACTACACACCCACCACCCACAGTAACAAATTAGAAGTCAAATTCACTAGATCCGAATTTCAGACTCATAGGATAAATGGTCCAAGAAAAGAAAAAGTTGGAAACTATGAAAATTAGATATTTGAGTCACATGATTACTTCACCCATGCAAGTTAATTCTATATAAGACCATTTGTAGCCCATACAATCTCATTCTAATGAGCAGTAGGAAGGTTTAGTTTTAATAAATCAAGATGGATATGTAGAGGAATATATCTAATATTCAAGTAACGGCCGGTGATGTTGTTTTAGCCATGCTCGTTGTCGTGAGGATGTGGTAGCGGATAAACAAACAACATCCAAGCCTTAGTCCCAAATGATATTGAGGTCGGCTAACATGAATCGATATATGATATCACATTATCACCAAAATGAAAAGAAAGAAACTAAAGATAAAAAAGATAAGCTATTATAAAAAAAAGATAATATAAAAGAGATGAATATACATATAAAAGATCAAATAAAAAGGATAAGGTAATATTTATATATAAGGATAAAGATATAAAAGAAAAGGAAAAAAAAGAAGAAGAAGAAGAAAAAAAAGATGATACAAGATCACTCCTCAACACGAATACCCGCCTTCCATTTTGCTCTCTCCAAAGCTATACCCTCATCCAATCCAAGAAGAAGCATATCACTTCTGACTCCCCTAACCCACGTCTGTTTGGGCCTTCCTCTCCCTCTCTTCCCTACCTCTTCTCCACACATCTCAACTCGTCTGACAGGTGCATCACTCGGTCTTCTATGCACATGACCAAACCACCGTAGGCGTGACTCCCGCATCTTATCTTCAATAGGTGCTACTCCCACCCTTTGTCTAATTGTCTCATTCCTCACGCGGTCCTTTCTAGTATGCCCACACATCCAACGCAGCATGCGCATCTCTGCCACACTCATCTTTTGAATGTGACATTGTTTCACCGCCCAACACTCCGTGCCATACAATAATGCCGGCCTAATTGCTGTCTTATAAAATTTACCCTTCAGTCTAGTCGGCATACCTCGATCGCATAGAAATCCTGATGCACTCTTCCACTTCATCCACCCTGTTCTGATTCTATGGGATACATCTGAATCTAACTCACCGTCCTTCTGAATTATGGAGCCCAAATAATGGAACATATCGCTGACTGGTATCTCCTTACCATCTAAAGTAATTCCGCTATTACCACTGCTTCTACCTCCACCAAACTTGCACTCCATGTACTCTGTCTTGCTCCTACTTAGTCTGAAACCCTTGTTCTCCAATGTCTGTCGCCATACTTCCAACTTTGCTTTAACCCCTGATTGCGTCTCATCAATCAATACAATATCGTCGGCAAACATCATGCACCACGGTATATCGTCTTGAATTGACTTTGTAAGTTCATCCATGACTATGGCAAATAAAAAAGGGCTAAGAGCCGATCCTTGGTGCACTCCGATAGTAATAGGGAACTCCGCAGTCCTTCCTACACTAGTACGGACACTTGTAGTACAATCCTCATACATATCCATGATGATGCTGATATACTTGCATGAAATGCCTTTTCTAGTTAAGGCCCACCAAAGAACTTCTCGAGGTACCCTATCATATGCCTTTTCTAGGTCAATGAACACTAAATGCAAATCCTTGTGAGCGTCTCTATACTTCTCCATAAGTTGCCGAAGAAGGTGAATAGCCTCAGTTGTTGAGCGACCAGGCATAAAACCAAATTGATTCTCTGAGATCTTCACCGTTCTTCGAAGTCTTTGCTCAATCAATCGCTCCCAAAGTTTCATGGTATGACTCATAAGTTTAATCCCCCGATAGTTGGCACATTCTTGTACATCACCTTTATTCTTAAATAAGGGAATAAGAGTACTCTTTCTCCAACTCGTTGGCATCTTGTTGTTTCTCCAAATTTTGTTGAAGAAATTTGTTAACCACCCAATGCCTCTCTCTCCCAAACTTCTCCAAGCCTCGATCGGTATGCCATCTGGACCCACTGCTTTCTTCCGCCCCATCTTCCTCAAAGCCTCTTTAACTTCCGTTGGTTGGATCCTTCTCACAAAATCACGATTTACCATACAATCTGGTATGGTCAAATCATCGATATCTTGCACTTTGTTCCCGTTGAACAATGTATCAAAGTATGATCTCCACCTCTCTTTTATCTCTCCGTCCTCCATTAATATCCTTTGATCAACATCCTTCACACACTAAACTTTTCCGATATCTTGAGTCCTGCGATCACGAAGACGAGCAAGTCTATAGATCTCTTGTTCTTCTTCCTTAGAGTCCAATTTTTCATACAACTCCTTGTTCACTTTCCCTTGTGCTTCTTTTACGGCTTTCTTTGCTTGTCTTCTAGCCTCCTTGTAAGCTTCTATGTTCTCATCACTCCGACTTATTCCCAACTTTTTGTAGCAATCTCTTTTGTTCCTTATGGCTTGTTTCACCTCATCATTCCACCAAGACGTGTCCTTTTTGGGTGGCAAACATCCTTTAGATTCCCCAAGTACCTCCTTTGCCACTTTGTTAATGGTCAGCTCCATCGATAACCATGCATCCTCCACCTGTGTTCCAACCTGATAAATAAACAACCTGGTATGACTGTATGAGCATGTAACCTGTGTATTGTAGATTAGAAAATGAATTGAAAAGGTAGGATAAATTTGGCATCCCAAAACCATTTGAATGTGTCTTAACTAAAACACCTTAAAATTGAAGACAAACATAGTCATTGACAAAACAAATAGTTCAGGAATCCATATAAGGTTTGGAGGATTGGCATGCAGAGACCTGTCTTGAATACAGAGTATAATTTAGCACCTTAATGAACTCCTAAATTTCATTCTCATCAGTCTTTTAGCAAACTTTCTTTGTGAAAGTTCATCTACCTTTTAAAAATATAAATTTCACAATGTTAAGTACTTAACTCTAACAATATCATCGGAACCAAGCAAAATAAAATTCTTGAATTACTTAGTAAAGTAATAATCATGATTAATGTTGTTCTAATCTGGAGTTAACTTTTTATCCAGCCGTATAATCAATCATAGGCTGACCACAGACCTTGAGTATAAATCAATATTTGATTAATCAAATGGAAGGAATGAAAAAAAAAATTGAAGGTAACAAAGTCGTTTGCTAAACTCGGAGTCACAAATATGTCTGTCCTGTTGGGAAGGCAGATCAATTTTTGTGTTATCCATAATCCATTTCATACTCCTACAATCTATTTTCTCATTCCATGTACTGATTGTATTTAGCTAATAAGGTAAGGAATCAAGCCACTCAAACTTGGCCTTGAGAACTAGTTAATAATCCATTTGTTGTTATTGATTTAGCATCAAGTCCTTGATGAAAAGTTGCAGACACTTCAATGTTAAACTCTAAGTTCAAAGCATAAATTAATATGTAGTACGTTTTTATCATATCTTGATGTTAGGATTAACAGTTGCAATGATACTATTTCTAAATACACAAGCTGAAAATATAGATGATTAAACGATAATTGTAAAAGTAAGATTTGATGATATACCTGGACGTCATTATAGCTCCTTTGATTCAAAATAATTTTGGCTCCGCAAAAGGTTGTTAATCCGAAAAAGGATGCCACAGCTACATCCGAATCGACCTCTCTTCTATCAACATCAAGCATGAGGACCGTCTTCCTTTTCTTCACATAATATGAATCTGACTTCTTCTTGAAGGGAGCTACAGTACGAAGAGGGGATCGAGTTCCATTTTAGGACTGTAAAATCTGGTAGAAAGAAAGACAACATCACCAACGAAAAAGAAGTAAGTTCTTTTTTGGTTATGTTATGTTCTGATAATGGATAGGGGTGAGAATCTAGTCCTTAAAAGGTCGATTCGGTTGACTCTCCATCGCCGGTTAGTCCCAGACATACAAAGGAGGAAGTCAGAATGCTAGATACACAACGCCATGGACAGTGGCTTTCTCCAAATTTGCAGCAGATCCGAATCAGATTCGGTGGATGGGGGCGCTATCACCGGCGATTCCAATTCTGAACACAAATCCGATTCAATTGAACTCATGGTGAACATTCGGTGCTGAAGTTCAAATCGTCTGAAGCTTGGACGACGGAGAGACACAGTTCTTCCATCTCTAGTTAGCAATCAGCGAATGGAGAGAACTCCAATCTAAATTTCAATCGGGCCTAATTTAAGACTCACCCCAAGCTATAACCTATTTTTGAAATAAAAAAGTTTATGATGAAAAGTTAAAAGTTTAAAATTGAAAGAAATATTATCGGGTGATATAAATGAAATACGTCAGAGAAAAGGAGTCCAAACGGGTAATTTCCACTTTTATTTTAGGTCCTTTAGGCCCATCTAGCATTAAAATAATTGAATTTTCTACATATTCCCAACTCTCAAATGGTTAGGTCTGTCAATGGGTCGGGTCCGGGCCAGAATGTAGTGTTCCAGACCCAGACCCGCTAAGTAAAAAATAGATTCAGACCTGACCTCTTTACCCGGTGGGTATGAAAATTTGGACCTGGACTCATACCAACTGGTCTTGGAACCGGGTCGGGTAGACCCTGACCCATTATAAACTTTGTCAATATTATAAGACCTGGAAATGAAATGTAAAACATGGTTCATTGGTTGTTACCTGAAGTAGCTCGATAAAAATTAGATCAGAACGCTAAGCTTCAGCACCAGACAAAGGAAGAACAACACAGAAAAATAGAATAGTGGCTGCTGGTAGGGGAGAGAGCCGATCCTCAGGATTTATGGGGAAAAATAGAACCTGGGCTTAGTTAACTGAGTTGGGCTTCTAATCTTCTCTAAAAAAATGTTTCTAACACATAAAGAATATTTTCTATTTCAAAATAGACTGATTAAGCTTTAAAACATTACTTATTTATTCACTTAAAATTATTCGAGCTTAATGGTCGACGTTACATACCAGAATAACACATGATTAAACAATAAATCACATTATTCATAAAATAAACTTATTTAACTGACTAAAATATAAGATTTGTTGAAGGAAATTCTATGTAGTGTGCTATCGTGTATATAGAATATGTATTAGGATCATTCTATGTAAACTATGTATTATGGGTCCATTGGTCCGTCTCTGTAAACCCTAATACCTCCCTATTTATAGGGCCTTTGATAATGAAACTATACGCAATTCTCCCTACAACACGTTATCCGCACGAAGTTCTAACCCTAACTTCTCTTCCTTCCCGTTCATCCACCCGCCACCGGTAGCACAAACTGCTGCCATCCAGAAACTTGATCCTATGAGAAATGGATGGTCATCTACTTTCTGCATCTGCTCCTTCCCCAACTGCACTGCCTCATCCCAAGAATTAACTGCTGCCACTGCACTAGAAATCAGGACCACGCGTCCACGCGAGAGTTTCACGCCACAAATTTCTGTTCCCTTGCTCTGCAACAAACCTTGCTGCGCAGATGGTGCGCACTCCATCGGGTTTGAGGCGAAGATGGTGCACACTCCAGCAGATCTGGAATTGGAACTCATCCAGCCGGCACTCCCTTTAGCCAGCCAGCCAGCCCACTCAGTTGGCTGCCTCCTCAACCAACCACCCTGCTATGTCGATCGCTGCCCACCCGGACCCGTCGCTCAAAGACACCACCGGCAAGATCCGTCAATGGAAGTCAACGCCATTCGCTGGACGTGTCCAGCTCCTCAAGCAACATAGATCGGGCCCTGGGAGACAGGTGCTACTCTCCTGCTTCAGATTTGAATCTTGCAATTGCCGCTCAAAATTCCAAATCAGTCGGTGAAACAACACCGAGCTTGCAGATCTGCACCCGAATGAGCTGCTCAAGGATGATACCTCCTGCCGCACCAATTGGCGGTTTGGAAATTACCTACTTCCGCCTGAGGTAAGTTTTACCCCGTACTATACTTTTACTTCAGCGTATCAATTACTTAGCAGCAACTAGTAAGTACACAAATAGCATTATTTATTTAGAATTAGAGTAAGCATTGAAATCTAACATGGTAAAAAAAAAAATCCGTAACTCAAGATGTGCTCCTTTGTATTTATATTTTATACTGATTTTCTCAAAGAAACTAAACAGAAAATAATTTTCCGTACTAATAATAAATCATCTAACTCGGCTCTAAAGAAGGTAGTTTCTGACATTGGATTGATTCGCTCTACACTTCCTATCAACACGGCAACACCTATATATGAATTTGCTCAACACTACATGCTCATATGTACTCTGTAAAGATTAAACTTTGATAATGATCCATATTTTCCATTTCTGTACTCATGTTTTCTTAAAGTTTTGTTGTTACTGTGTCCTTTTTTTTGTATCCTAAATAACCATTAATTCAACCATATCTATAATTTTATAACTGTGCAATCACTTACATCTTGCATACACTGAGATGTAACTGTGTGATGCAGAATCTCACACACACTTTGATATGATTGTGATAAAGATTTTCACACAAAAACATTGTGAACAATACACTAATTGTTATGAATTTCTATGATTTCCATGATAACGGAAATTCATCTATCTTAATTATAGAGACCACTAAAAGAAAATGTGTGGTGCGGAATCTTCACACTAGATTTTTTTTTTCTCTAACCATTATGAATCTTGGTTATAAAACTCTATTCACGACATTTAGAAAACAAAATGTCTAACTTGAGAGCATTTTTGTATAAAGCACCCAAAGAATCAGGATGCTATACAATAACATCAAATGTATTTTATGACATTTTTTTCTCTAATTATTGATTGATGGAAAACATTTTTACATTATTACTTATAAAATATCAACGCTTTATTAGGCACATGTTATGCCTAAAATCACATTAATCACATAAGAGTATTGGATACAAAGAAATTATCCATTTCTTACACATACTTTTCTAGACGTGTACTAATGAATCTGTATGAGTCAAAGAATTATGTATATCACTCATAAGTGTTTAGCTTGCACTAGTGAATGAGATTTATCGTTATTATGTCCTTTTAAATATAATAATAAAAATAAGTTTTGGTACAAAGAAATCTCCTGAGAGCTATTTGGATAACAAAATTTCCAATTAGAATATGAAAATATATATTTAGAAATAAATCGATGAAGATAAGAGAGGATCAATTGTGATAATTAATTCATGACATACTTGAAAATATAGTACTTTTTGTATTAATCCTCATATAATCTCTCATGAATAAGAGATTCACCGCTAGAGAGATCAAATATAAATTCGATTTTATTAATGTCCGTTATGTTGAGAATAAGAACCATCTCTACTAGTTGGATTTATCCATGTTTTTACTTTTTCATGAGTTCTGCCAATATGGACATTGTTACGTCTAATTAGACCTTTATTTCGATACTTACAGTTTGATATAAATTATGTGTATTCATTTGAGATTTTAAAATGATTTAATATCTCATTGTCTTATCTCAAATTACATTTGAGATATTTATGCATCTGGATTCACTAAATGCATATCTATGAATTTTGTTCATAACCAAATAGATACAACATGATATATCCATAAATAGTTAAATGATATGTACATCGTTCTATTTGAGATCATAACACTCTAAAGTATATGAGTGACATTTGCAAACTATTACCACCTATATTGAATAAGTGTTTTAACCCATTGTGAATTTGCGATGATACACAATAAATTAAGGAATGTATATTTATTTATTGAAGTAATTCCTTATTTTCATTTATGATCAATTGAGGCGATGAATTGCCTAAATATTGAATTTCTAAATGAATAGAAGTATATTCTCTTTGACCTCTAAATGCATCTTGAAGAAGTCGCCAAAGTTTACGATGTTTTAAATTTTTTCACCACAATGAGTTTATATAGACGGAATCATGTCATGGGTTCAATTCTTGTGAGTAGTGTCTTGTCAAAGTGACAAGAAAAACTGATCCTTATACACCCTTGTGAAGGGATGTTTCCCTAACTCTCATATTGCAGGAATTTCAATGTTCATCGGGGTAAACTTAATGAGTTTTCACATAGAAGCTCACTGTAAAATGACATAGAAAAAATTATATTGCATCCAATATATGCAAAAGAAAATGCATGTTTAAGAAGTGAATGAGTCAAAATGGTCATTGACTCATATAGATTTTGAAATAACTCACAATGATTTATAATCATTCAGCCGAAGGATACAACTGAATCCAAGACAATGTAAATTGTTGGCCTTAACATTGATAAATAGAAAAATTATATCCATCTTCTAAAGTATGAGAAGAAATATTCCGTTTCTATTGTGCCCTACAGATAGAGTAAAAGACATGTTATAATAGAATCGAGACTTGTCTATACTAAGGATATAAAAATGAAGATATCTCATTTTTTTAATACAATGTGACACGTGAGAACTTATCCACCAAAATGCAAGCCATTTAAGTAATTATGGTTTGGTCGAAATCTTCTCATGCTATCTATTTTCTTGTTACATAAAATTTTGCATTTGCAAAACTTCTAGCAAAACATACTCATTTAAGGGCTCACCACCCGACCAATCAAGTCTGTATGACTTGTTATTGCTAGACAGTTCTCATCAAAAGTATTTGATGAGTATTGCATATTTGTTGAGATAAATGAAAATCATCTCACACCTCATGTAAAAATAAAGTCTCACTAAAGCTCACATCTAAAAGAATATAGATGGTGAATATTATATCTACTATGCGCACACAAATTATTTTCATGGGATTATGCAATATTGCAAGCACTCTCACACATTTGTTTTTTTAGACCGATAGTAGACAACCACTTTGGTGTATACCAGTTGGTGACTGGATCTTAGCCTGAGATATGCTATTTATACATATATGGTTGTTAACTAATTGTGCCTAATGCGCCTCCCACAGCGCACTACAATCGGTTTTAAAAGACAACTGATGTTTATGTTGGATATGAATCTCCAATAGTAATCCGCTACAAGCCTTAATTGATAATGTGTACACCACTTTGCGGAATATCACTTTGATGAGACAATTGATTTTCCTGTCATTAGGGGGAGATTAGAGAAAGAACTCGCTAATTGAATGACATAATCATTATGATGGTACATCACTACTTTGTCTCAATGATAAATCTTAGACTTCAAAATGTAACATTGAAGTTGAAGTAAATGATTTAAGTAATCAGATTGTACACAATAGTTGCAAACATATTTATAAGGCTTGAATTTGAATTAAAACACACAATGTTAAAGGAAGAAGCATTACAATCACAAACAGTGGGGTTGTGATTGAGGCCGTGGCTCTCTAAAGGAATAGAAGGAAGGCACATGGTTCGATTAATTATCCACCCCAAGTAGGAGAGGGTAGATAAGCACAAACCTATATACTCACCATCATATGAATTACTCTCACGAGATTATCTCTGACTAAATATGTCCATGAATCAATAATGGGGGACACCCCTGAAGTTTAAATGATTCCAGAGAATTAAAATCTCAATGTTAATGAGAGTGTGTATGGGTTGAATGATAGACCTTACACTTATACTGATGATATATTTACGGTTGCTCAGAGAAATATAGAGCACGATGATATCGAACCATACTCTATTGCAATACGAGAGCAATGAGAATATTGGCCTAAATGCGTGCAAGTAATCCAGGTATTAATTTAATATTTGACAAAGAGACAGGTATTTGGTGTGATAGTGCTAATCAACCAAGTGTAAAGTCTGTAGGACATAGCATAATTCTTTGTTAGAAAGCGTATTGAGATAATGAGGTCCTAATTATTCTCATTACGCCCTGGATTCAAATATGAAAAGTTACACTTCTCTATTTGGAACACAAAAGTGTTCAATTACTTAATATCTAAGTAGCCTCCAAAGTAATGGAGACACAGCTAAAGATTGAGTCACCAGATAAATGTCTCAATCTTATTTAAGAGCATTTGTTATGTTCTTATGAAGCAATTATGTTTTTATTTCAAATCAAGTGGTTTTTAACTATAGTCTATACGTTCACATTTGGATTAAATCAATCCAGACAGGAGTGACATACTTGTCAAAGTGACCACTTGACTGAAAAGGGATGAGAAATGAATATATTATGCATTGCACATTTATAATGGAAATAAGTTTTGTTTCCAAAATCACTGTATGTCCATGATATAGACATAATATGTACTCACAATGGAACATGAGACATGTTAGATACTTGAAAATTATAATTGAGATAAAGGATCTTGGGAAACTTGGGTCTGTTTTGAAATTAAACACCGAGTTGGTTGAATATTAATTCACCAGTTGCATATATCCAAAAGAGTTCTCAGGCAAATTAACATGGATAAATGTATACTATTAGCACTCCCATGATCGGTCGAATATGGATGCTAGAAAAGATATCCATTATTGAAAAGTTATTGGGAGAAGAAATTCCCTATGAAAGTGCAATATGCGCATGATTGTACTTTGACAATCACATTCGACCAAATATTATATTCTCAAGAACGTGTTAACTAAAAATAGCTCAGGACCAACACATCGTATATCGTCATTGGAATGATATCAAGAGTGTACTCTGATATCCATATGAAACCATTTATATAATGTTTATTCATCCCTTGTAAATTGAATTAAATGTTTGATGATAACAATATTTCTAAAGGAATTGAAATATCAAAAGTATTACTCTAATACAAAGTAACGTGATTTGAGTTTTACCAATGATAAGTATCCCCTTACCTCATTGATATTTTATTAATGAGTATATATTTATGATGAAAGAAACCATGACGTTATATATGCAATACCTTGATAAAAGTATATATCAAGTCAATGTTAGATTCTTATTGATGTGTTGCACTCAGGGGGAGTACTTACAGACTTATTTATCATCAAATATATTGGTGTGTTGTATTCTTTTTCCTTTTTGACCAAGGTTTATTTTTTCCCATTGGATTTTGTTACTTGGTAAAGTTTTTTTGGAGGCAACACAACATGAACCATCCCATGTTTTATTTTTGCAAACGTAAAATTATGTTGATGAAAGAACATAATTAATATATCGCAGTCAAAAGTAATTGACGCGTGCTTATTAGTGCATCATATTTTTCCTTTGACCGATATTTTTTTCCACTGAATTTTGTTCATTGGGAACAGGTTTAACAAGTTAATAATTTTTACATTAATCACCTTACACTCGGCACACAAGGGGAGAATTAAAGGAATTATATTCCTCTATTTGTGTGCCTTCCCTAAGGTAAGTAA
Organism: Cuscuta epithymum; assembly: GCA_945859915.1. Taxonomy (NCBI): domain Eukaryota; kingdom Viridiplantae; phylum Streptophyta; class Magnoliopsida; order Solanales; family Convolvulaceae; genus Cuscuta; species Cuscuta epithymum. The sequence goes on along the minus strand of CAMAPF010000109.1, from coordinate 1,931,375 downwards.
TGTGACAAGTAATGGAATGCATGAACTTTCCAAACATCCTTGATTAATGTAACTATTAAGGATATGTGTAGACTTGAGGGGGAGTTCCCCATCTACATTATGTTACACTCTTTTCCTTTAACCAAGTTTTATTTTCCCATCGGGTTTTGTTACTTGGTAAGGTTTTTTTTAATGAGGTAACAACACATATAAACTTTAATGATCAAAGCAAGGATCAAATAAAGATGGGCTTAATGGAAGTAGCCTATCTTGATGTTATAATCTTTTTCTCCGGTGAAGGTTATTTTTTCCCACAGGGTTTTTGTTACTTGACACGGTTCTGACGAGGCAACAAGACTGATACCAAATTCTATCTACAACTCAGCACAAGGGGGAGTGTTGAAGGGAATTCTATGTAGTGTGCTATCGTATATATAGAATATGTATTAGAATCATTCTATGTAAACTATGTATTATGGGTTCATTGGTCCGTCTCTGTAAATTCTAATACCTCCCTATTTATAGGGCCTTTGATAATGAAACTATATGCAATTCTCCCTGCAACAAGATTAATGTAACTACGTAAAGGACTAAAGGTCATTGAGTCATTGACTTGGTTCTGAATTCGTAGCATTTGCTTAATTCTGTGTGCAGAACTGAATTTGTCATTTTACCCAAAACAAATTAATGCTCCCTATGGACTAAGCTATTTTTTTTTTTTTGCAAAAGTTTTTCTCTTGTACTAGCTATTTATTAGAGACAAATTATTATAGCTTTTAGAAGACACTAAAAAAAACATGAGTGATTGTTTTTTAATTGAATTATTAAAAACATAGAATAAAAACACTATGTATTTACTATCTCCAATGCTACAATGTGCACGGTGCACATGTGGCATGAGAGATAGCCACATAAATATTAGTAAATACATTCTTTCTTTCCTTATTTTAATGATTTTATGCACTTTTGGTAAGTTTTTCTCCACAATGTCAAGGAGACTGTCTAGATATTGACATTGCAGGGAAAAACATTCCAAAATTGTATAAAATCATTCAAATAAGGAGAGAGATAATTTATTTGTTAATAGTTGTGTGGTTATCTCTCATGTCACATGTGCACCGTGCATATTGTAACATTGGAGATGCTCTAATTTAAGATCCGTACTCATCCATAATTCCAGAGAGATCCGGATCTATATTCCATTTTAAAAGTCTTTCTTTTTTGAAGATATTTCAAAAGTCTACTTATATTACGGAGATCATATTCTTTTATAATAAAGTTAACAAAAATTATTTTAACTTTGCAAAAAAAATCTAAAAATTCAACTCATTAACTTTTAGAAGTTGTTCGTCTTAATCTTATTACTTATTCCTTAATCTTATTTTATTCAGATCAGATCAGAAAAATTCAGATCAGATCAGAAAAATTCAGATCAGATCAGATCAGATCAGAAACATTCAGATCAGAAACATTCAGATCAGATCAGACCAGATCAGAAACATTCAGATCAGAAACATTCAGATCAGATCAGACCAGATCAGAAACATTCAGATCAGATAAAAAATTTCAAACATGATTTACCACTTTTATTATTATATTAATTATAATTATTATATTATAGTTATTGTTAATAATATTAATATATTAATATAATAATATTAATAATAATAATAATATAATAATAATGTTAATATTATTATTATTTATAATAATTTTGAGTAAGAACTGAATCGGTCCGAGACCTATTGCTCGAGTGCAGTGAACCAACCATACCTAATACAGGGGATCAGAGTTCTACACCTTCTTCTCTTTCCTTTTTACTACTTAATTCATTCTATAAAACTAGCACCACCCAAAGAATTTGTATTTGGTTTTGAACCCGACGGAACTTACCTCAACACGGTAAACTGACGTGCACTTTGTCGTGAGTGCACTCAAAATAAATTCAAGACTAGCACTTATACGTAGTATAAGTGAAGTAGAGTTCGTATCCACAGGGAAAGGAATAACTTTCTTTTTATATAAATAGTAAGTAAAAGGGGGGTTTTGATTGTTGATTTTAATTAAATTAAACACGAAGATGAACGAGTTATATGAGATTTAATTCAAAGATAAAAGTGACTTGGCATTGCTACTTTCCACTTGTTGATATATTTTAGTCGATCATTGTTATATCTATAACTTATCTCCTCTCGAATACTCAATCGAGGAGTATATCCAATTCATCGAGGATAGTTATTAACAACGACCGTTCATTAATAACCCTTACTATTAGTCAAGTATAGAACAACGCCATATACCGACTTGATAGTAGCATTTAATCTTTTAACTCCTTGATGAAATCAATTGAGATTGATAACCTCAACACAACGGTTTCGGTTTAACCAACAAAGTTAATCCCTCTTAATTAAGTTTATTAACCACGACCGTGCATTAATAAACCGAAGTTACTTACTTGTGAAACCATCAACGATTAACCATCGGTTCGTTGATCGTTTCTAGTATAATTAATATGTGAAACAAAACTAGTTGATCCTTTAAGTAATGTTCAAAAATATTAATATGAAATATGAATAGGAATTAATTAATACTCAAGGAAGAATATTAAGGAAAATGAATCCTACTATAGTTAATATCAAGATGTTAACTAATTGTCATCTTAGTAACACTCCCCAATATTAACATAGAGGAATGAATAGCTATTACTAAGATCAATGTCAAGATGTTAACTAATTGTCATCTTAGCAACACTCCCCAACATTGATATAGAAATAGTATTTAAGAGAAGCACTAATATTCAAGGAAAGAAGTTAAGAAAACAACTCACAACTTTAATAATCAACAAGCTTCAAGAGCAACACCAAGAAACGGAAGTTTAGCTCCTCATTTGGAGACTAAACATGCTATAAAATATAAAAGAAATACTATTCTAAACTGAGCTTAAGAGAGTATATGAATTGGTTCTAAAAGTGAAGGAAAAGAGGTGTATTTATAGGCTTTTTTGAGGTGCAGGTCGGGTACTCGATCGAGTATATACATATACTCGATCGAGTATGTGTAGAAACTCGAATTCGAGGTATACTCGATCGATTTTGGCTTAAAAATCAAAGGTGTACTCGATCGAGTATATATTCATACTCGGTCGAGTATGTGTAGAAAGTGATATTCGAGCAATACTCGACCGATTTCGGGTTTAAACTCAAAGGCATACTCAGCTCGATCGGGTATGTCAGTCTACCCGATCGAGTATAGACACTGAATCGTGGTCAAAATCTTCCCGGCATGTTCCTTTGTCTTCGGATCTGATCCGATTTGAAGTTTCAACCTTATACCCGATCGAGTATGGGTAATACTCGACCGAGTATAGACCAAAATCAGGATTTCCCTTTTTGTCTTGTGATTTTGCACCTTCCTTCCACTTTTGGGGTTCACCAATTGTCCTTTGAGTGACGGTAGACCTGTTTGAGCTCAGAATAAACCTAATCTAAACATTTTACAAGATTTTAACAAATTAAACTATTACACCGAAAGTGTGTAATTTCCGAAATGCTAAACAACCAAAACTAGCTAAAAACGTAAACATACACACGGAAATTACAAGTGTATCATAAACTTAATCTAACCAACATCACATTTCTTTTCTTCAAATATTAAAGCCCTGCAAAACCCTTTTTATGTAATAAAATGACAATTATATATGTATAAACAAATACGAAGTACAAATTAAAGACTTACCAACACCAACACTCTTGACATTTGTTTGTCCTTAAGCACACAAAAACCAAGGTTACGAAAAAACAACGATGCTATCCAACTCAATGGTGATTCAATGTGGACATAAGCACACCAAGATTAAAAAAAGGAGGAAGCTAGATTAAGTGAAAAGCTCTTATAAAGCACTATTATAGCAAAAAAACAACGGGGGGCTCAAACTACTCTCAAATATAGCACTAGCTAATCCTATGGATCCAAGTATCCAACACATTCAACCCAAAGTCCGAACAACACAATGTGCACAAAAGAGAAGATCATCTACTGGAACGAATGAAATATTTATACAAGCCTAAGTTTTACACGTCAAACTTTAAGAATAATAAATACACGTTTGGATTAACGTGTAATCCTTGGGATTTCTTGGGTAATGGGGTATGAGAATCATTATTGGTTTTGAAAACCTATGAGCAAAGATTCCACGTTTTATAGAAATTGGAAATTCAGCATTCCATTTATCGCAAAGGCCAATTGGGAATGTTTTATATGGACCACATCATTGAGTTCTTTTGCATTGAGCTTTGCGTGTTGTAAAAATGCTCAAAGACCTTCCAGAGTTACACCATGCATATGAAATTACATCTATACCATTACATGAATAATATACATCATTAATTATGAGGTGTGTGTGTGTAATAGTGTATTCACAAGGATGATTTCTAAGGTAATCTATGGCGACCATCCACGAAAAAGTGAAGCAATCAATCAGCCCCCTGCACTCCAAAGCTGAAAGCGAAGCAGTCTGCTTCTACCGAAAAACGAGAGAGCAAAGCAAGTTCGGCCACCTGCTAACAAAATAAAGAACGAAAACAAAACCCAGGCAATTACAAAAGCCGGCGCACAATCCCTCCCTCCACGATCGAAGAAGAAGGAACGGCGCAAAAGAATCAAAACCCTAAATACCTAGGGAGACGTCCGCCGTTTTCTAAATTGACAAGTTGTTATACGGAGACATTTTTTTATTGACAAGTTGTTTTCAAATCATTTTTCTCATCATAATATTAAAAACAAAACATATTCACTATTTATGTAAAGTAATCATGCATTTAGACTCTTTTTTTTTATTGTTTACATTGAAATGAATGTTTTATTTCTTATACCATGTACTCCGTATTTGATAAGTTACACTTCAACTGGACTTGAGTTACATAAATCAATAACGTGAGTTACATTAATTTTCACGCGAATTACATCATTCATGCTACTGGGACAAAGAGAAAAAAAAAACAGTTACTATTCACGTGTTAATGTTCACACGTTTTTTTAAAAAAATGTGTGAAACTACATTTTTTTGGGTATGGGAGAACCGTGCTCACTATGGCGTGATACCACTTTATACCAACTCTTACTAGGCCTGGACTCGGGTCGGGCCTAGGCCTGGTCGGGCCTCCGGTTCTGGAATGGGGGGCCCGGAACCGGCCCGTCCTTCGGCCGGTGCCGGTTCGGGCCGTGTCACCCGCCCAGGTCCCGGGTCGGGTCGGGCCCATGTATTTTTTTTTTACTTATTAATACAACTTAAATATGAAATACATTTTCTAATAAATACTAATATAATTAATTCTAAGTTGTAAGTTGTAAGTTTGTAACCAATTAATTAATTAATTTGAGAAGTGCTACATATATTAAAAAAAGAATGTATATTTATTTGAAATATGAACTACAAGTTTACAAATTACAATAGAGAATTGAGGGAAAAATTAAAACATAAAATACATTTTATAATAAACTGTAAAATACTAATCAATCGGAATCTCCGGCATAGGAGCCACCCTCGGTTGTTGATTCATCCATAAAGTCTTAGGAGGGGGTGATTCTAATTTCTTGAGTTCTACGTATGGCCTTCAACCAATCGTGGTAGCATATAAGCGTCTGAAGAGACTCTGCGCTCAAACTCGTTTTAGATGCCGTTAGAACGTTGCCGGCCGAACTAAATTCTTGTTCCACGGCAACTGTTGAAACCGGCATTGATAGCACTTGCTTAGCCATTCGTGCCAAAATCGGGAACATTCTTTCTTTTGACTTCCGCCACTTTAGAACGTCAAACTCCTCATTTTCGTCAAATTCTACCTCATAATTTATATATAAAGAAATCTCATTAAGTGCGCTTTGTTCAGTAGTGTGAGTTGTTTTAGTTTTTTCATAAGATTGCCAAAAGCAGATTTAAAAAGTGATTTTCCTTTGGATGAAGATTTGTTTGTCGGGGGAGGGGGCGCGTTGCCATATTGTGCATGAAACTCATTAAACAAGGCATAAATAAATTAATAACCTCGTTGTATTCAACTTGCGGATCTATGGCGTTATCGTCATACATTGGAAATGGACAAAAAAAACACTATATTAGAACTTCAAAAAAAATATGACGATTTAAACAAGTTTGTGCATAATCTTTAAAAGCAAGACTTTCAGAAAACAAATAAGGCAAATTTTCTTCAACAAGTAAGTTAGCCATACCAGTCAAATTTTGTGCATCATTGTATGAGAAATTACCAAAAGGTTGGTCATTTGCAAACTTCGATATTTGAGTTTGCTTCCCCTTGCCTTTGTCTATTTTCGCATACTCCATAGAGTGCGCGAACTTAAAATGCCACCAATTCCACCAGATTTATCATCTACTCCTAACACTGCAGCATCTGTATTTTCACCAAGACCAATTGCACACATCCCAGTTGCAGTTCCATTTCCCACTGCGATTCTCAAATCCTCGTAGTCCGGAAAAGTTTCTTACCGAAGGTTCGCATGGTCCGGATGTGACTGATATATAAAAAATATAAGATTTGTGATTACAATGTTATATTTATTATATGAAATAGACACACACATGAATGAAAAATATGCCCACCTTCAGGTAATCAGCCCATACTTCTTCGGGAGCTGTGAATTTCTTTGTGATCGCATCCCATCCAAATCCAGAGTTGTGACAAATAAGTTGAGAGTAATTGGAATATTGCTTTTTAAACCATTTCACTCTACTTTGGTAATGAATAAAACTAATTTCATGACCAAGTTTTTCCTTAAGTTTAGGAAGGAGTCTGGTCACTACCGTTTGTTTACTTATCACACCATTTGTATCGCGTAAGCCAAGTTTGGCAATTTCAACCATTAGCTGTAGCAATAAATTACTCTCTTCTATGGTCCAAGTTTTATAATCCTTTTTTTTTTGCTTTACCTTGCGAATCGCCCATCTATAAAATATGTAAAATCAATCAAGCAAACAATAAATGCAAAGTGTAAACTCATACCACTTGATTTTTTTAAACATAAATTATATTAAGTTCTTGAACAAAAAATACTGTGGTATAGCATAACCTCATTTTATGCATTTTTACAGGTAGAAAATTATTTATTACTGAATTGACTAACGGGCCATACTTTATCAAGAAAACACCAATATAATTGAATCATTGAATTGCCTGAGATAAAATTGTAAAACAGAAGCAGAATCCTACACATTGGAATGCCTAGAAGTAAAAGCTGAAAACATAGTGGAGAAGCAGCAAAAAAAACACTCCATTTTTTATGAAAATAAAAACATAAACAAGCAAACCAACTATGTCCCACCCCCTATAAGAAGTTAGATGATGGAATAATTTGATATCATTAACCATACGTATGGAGTTACATTTATAGTTACAGAGAGCAAGCTATACAAGTAGTCTAGCTATATAAGGAGTCTAATGAGATAATAACAAGAGTAATAAAAGGATAATTACGAGAGAATAAGGAGATAATTACAAGGGAAAATATGATAATAATTATTGTTTAATACGCCCCCGCAAGATGGAGGATCCATCGGAGACACCCATCTTGGTTCGGAAGAGATTAAATGTGACACGCCCAAGTGGTTTAGTAAGAGCATCCGCAACTTGATGTTTGGTAGAAATATGTCGAACATGAAGTTGATGACGTTCAACTAGCTCTCGGACAAAGAAATAATCAAGGGCCAAATGCTTCATTCTAGAGTGGAACACGGGATTTGCACAAACAAACGTTGCACCAAGATTGTCACACATAAGAAGTGGAGGCCGAGAGAGAGAGATACCAAGTTCACATAACAAGTTTTGGACCCAAAGTAATTCAGCAGTCACATTAGCAAGAGCCCGGTACTCCGCTTCAGTTGAAGAACGAGAAACACATTTTTGTTTTTCCGATTTCCATGAGATAATATTAGAGCCAAAATAAAGCACATAAGCTGTAGTTGAGCGACCACCATCATGAACCCCTCCCCAGTCAGAGTCGGAAAATGCAGATAATTGAAGGGGAGTACCTCGACGAAGAAAGAGACCATGAAACATAGTACCCTTGAGATAGCGAAGGACCCGCTTAACCGCTTGCCAGTGAGTGTCCGTAGGAGCATGCATAAATTGGGAAAGTTTATTGACCGCAAATGAAATATCCGGACGAGTAAATGCTAGATATTGAAGAAGTCCCAAAATTTTCCGGTATTCAGAGCTATCGGCAGCAGGAGAACCATCACTTAATACTAATGGTGGTGTGGAAGCCATAGGAGTACTGGCCGGCTTGGACCCATCCATATATGCGGCAGGTTTCCAGAATGTGTCTTATATACTGTTGTTGAGAAAGAAAAATACCAGAGCATGTTGGGATGACCTCAATCCCCAAAAAATGATGCAAAGGGCCAAGATCTTTCACCGAGAACCTAGTAGTAAGCTTTTTGACAAAGTGATCCAAAGCTTGAGAGTTATTGCCTGTGAGAACAATATCATCCACATACACAAGAAAATATAATAAAATAGATCCACGAGAGTAAATAAACAAGGAAGCGTCTGCACGGGACTTCCGAAAGCCGACAGATAAAAGAAAACCAGAAAGCTCCAAGTACCAAGCTCGGGGAGCCTGCTTAAGGGCATACAAAGCCTTCTTTAGTCGACACAGATGGTTTGGAGTATTTGGATTAATATAACCGGGTTGCTGAAGCATGAAAACCTCCTCATGCAACGTACCATGCAAAAAGGCATTATTTACGTCAAGTTGACGAAGCGGCCAGTGACGGGACAGGGCAATACTCAATATGATACGAACAGTTACGGGTTTTGTAACCGGACTGAACGTATCAAAATAATCACGACCATATTGTTGCATAAATCCCTTAGCAACCAAACGGGCTTTGTAGCGAGCAATAGAGCCATCGGGATGACGTTTAATACGAAAAACCCACTTGCATGGAATAGGCGTTTGATGAGTACGGGGAACAAGCTCCCAGGTATCATTATGCTGAAGAGCCTGAAATTCGGCGTCCATAGCATTTTTCCAGTGAGGGTCTTTGAGCGCTTGTCTCACACTGGTTGGTTCAAGGGACGGGGGAGTGGGATGGACGGTGGTAAGATTAAGATAAGCACCCCCAAAGTATTTGGGATTAAGGCGTTTAGCACGTACAGGGCGGGAGGTGTCAGTATGGCGAGGGGGGATGCATGGGATGATGTGGGTGAAGAGGATGGTGTGGGTGGGGAGGAAGGCGTGGAAGATGGGGAAGGGCTAGGTGATGAGGTGGTATGGATGGAAAAGTCAGGAAGGGAGTTGGAATTTGGGTGGGGAGAAGTTTCGGTGGAGGCAGTAGAATTAATAGGGGGAGGTGAGTTGGCAGATGAGGGTGAACTAGGAGGGATATGTGGAATAAACAAGGTGGATGGTGTGGGAGACATAAGTACCGAGGGAGGAGAACACATAGACTCTGAATTTGGCACCGGTGACACACAAGAAGATATAGATGACCGAAAAGGAAAAACATGAGGTACAAAACGAACATGACGGGACAAATATATACGACCAGTAGATGAGTCAAGGCACTTGTAGGCAGACTGAGTAAGAGAGTATACTAAAAATACACACGGTATAGACCGAGGATGAATTTTGGTTGGGGCATAAGGACGTAACCATGGGTAACATAAACAACCAAAAGGTTGAAGTTTGGCATAGTTGGGAGTGGTGCGGAGTAGGCGAAAATATGGGGTATCATACTGGAGAACGCGAGTGGGAAGACGATTTATGAGGTAGACGGCAGTATGGAATGCAAATGACCAATATGATAACGGTAAACCGGCATAATGAAGTAGAGACAAACCAGTATCAACAATATGACGATGTTTCCGTTCAGCGGTACCATTATGTTCAGGAGTATGTGGGGGAGTGGTGAAATGAGAAATTCCCAAACGTTGAAATAAAGGAATTAATTTGGTAAACTCTCCCCCATTATCCGAAAATACAGATATAATGGGATACCCAAAAAACTTTTCAACCAGATTGCGAAATTGAACAAATATGGCAAATACATCTGATTTATGAGAAATAGGGTATAACCACGTATAACGAGTAAAATGATCAACAAATATAACATAATATTTGTGACCATCGACTGAACTAGTTTGAGTGCCCCAAACATCTGTATAAATTAATTCCAATGGAGAGTGACTAGTCATGGAATTATTAAAAAAAAGGCAACTTGATGCTTTTATTAATAGCACAAGAATTACAATGAAATGTTGAGATATCATTACAATTAAGGGCAATCTTATTATGACGTAAAATAGAAACTAATACTGGAAGAGATGGATGACCCAAAAGATGATGCCAGTCTTTGAGGGAGACGACACTTGAGACATTGGCTTGAGGTGACGAACTAGGTGCATGATAGACATCATTTGTGTTCTCCCCTCGCATTAGGCACGCCCCCGTGTTGAGATCCTTAACAAGAAAATGATAAGGAAAAAATTCAACAGAAACACGGTTAGTCTGACATAATTTAGCAACAGAAACAAGGTTTTTATGAAGGCGAGGGACACAAAGAATGTTAGATAAGGTGAGGGGCTGGGTAGAGGTCGGGAGGATGGTTTTACCAATGTGAGAAATATTCAAAGACTTACCATCACCGAGATGAACACTATCGGGACCACCATATTCTGAGAATGACTGAAGGAATGAAGGCTCCGACGTCATGTGATGAGAGGCACCGGTGTCAAAGAGCCAGGATTGAGGCGCAGACGAGGAGCCAGCAGTAGAAACATTAGCTGACGGAGCAGACGGCTGAGCATTTGGAACATTATTATCATGAAGAAAACGTTGGAGTTTGCGACAACGTTTTGCATCATGACCTGGGATGTCACAAAACCGACAGACTATAAAGTAGCCACGACCACGGCCAGAAGCAGATTCATAGCTTGGAGGACCAGCATAGGAACGATCAGAAGAAGCAGACTGATGAGACCCGCGACCACGGCCACTGCGGCCACCACGAGAACCAGTCGGAAAACGATCATTGTGCACAGACTGAGTGTTACGATGAGTATAATTGGCTGTAGCAATAACCACTTGTTGGGCAGTTTCAAGTTCTTTAAGCTGACGTTACTGATCAAGAAGAATGCCCCGAAGTTCAGAAAGAGGCATTTTTTCAGAACGAACACGAATAGCTGTTGCGATGTCTTTGTAGTCTTCGCCAAGACCATTGATGATGTTGGCGAGAAGTTCTTCATCAGGAACAGGGCTTTGAGCCAGAGCAAGAGAATCAGCAATGGCCTGCATTGCCTTGAGATAGTCCTCAATAGAACGACCTGCACGTTTGGTTTGAGAAAACTGGGATTTGAGAGACACTACACGTCCGCATGAAATACTGGCATAGCTCTCTGTGAGACGCTCAGCTCCCAGGCCTTGCGGGAGGTTGTTGCATATGCAATGAGAGGCTGGATACTTTCGGAGCAGCTTCCAAGAAGGGCGCTGATGATGGTATGATCTTGACGATACCATATGGAGTAACATGGAGTAACAAGGCGTTTAGCCTCATCAGTATGAGTCGAAGGAACCGGAATGGATCCATCAAGATACCCAATAAGATCAAGACCGATGAGAGCAGATTCAATTTGACGGCGCCAAACTGGGAAATTGATATCCATTAATTTGATAGGAAAGTGAGTACTGGCCGTAATGGTGATGACCTGGGTATTGGCGTCGATGACCATGATAGAAGCCGGAAAAAAAAAATCTATTTAGAGGATCGATGCTCGTGATACCATATAAGAAGTGAGATGATGGAATAATTTGATATCATTAACCATACGTATGGAATTACATTTATAGTTACAGAGAGCAAGCTATACAAGTAGTCTAGCTATACAAGGAGTCTAATGAGATAATAACAAGAGTAATAAAAGGATAATTACGAGAGAATAAGGAGATAATTACAAGGGAAAATATGATAATAATTATTGTTTAATACCCCCCACCATAAATCAACATTGTCTCCCTTACAAACAGAGTATCTATTTGAAGTGAAAGTAATACACTTGGTACAAATGAGATGTGAATTAAAAGTAGTACCCATTAAAAAATTCTGATTATTTTTAGACCCCATCTTCTCAATATGTCTCCAAAAACAACAAAATATGTTCGAACACTAACATATGTCGTTCAACTTTATGAGCCTAATATTTGGTTTCAAAAAGGGCATCAGATCATCTAAAGCCACTTTAAAAAAAAGCCCTTCCATTCCTCTTCTATTCAACTATGAACTAACCATTTATTTTATTTCGTTATTCGATTCTCCCCCATAGCCATTTTTATGTATTCAAGTGTATATATATAGGAACAATGATTGATTATAGTACCCATGTTCATTAGCGTTTTGTACTCTTCTTCTTTTTAATAAAGTTTTTCATTTTCAAAAAAAAAAATATAGGAACAATGATTGATTATAAGTTTATAACCAAATAGGAACAATGATTGATTACAAAAAATTAGGCAGCCAGGCAGAAGTAGAAATTACATAATCACAGCATACTTGAGATAATTGTCCGTGATTATACATACCCATGACAAATAGAAAATATGATTTTTATGGAAATATTAGTTGTAGAGGAAAATCATCAAAAAAGTATGGAGAAAAAAATTCGAAAAAGAAGTAGGGTGGAAACTTACCTGGGAGGGAGATGTTCTTGGCGAGGTGGTCGAGAAGAAGAGAAGCGAGAAAACCCTTATGGGAGAAAGTAACGTGAAATCTTGGGGGGAGCACGAGAGAATTGATTGAGATGAGTATTTATACGAGTAGGTCTCAAATCTATCGAAATCCATTATTTTGTAAATCCATGAGATTTGTTAATATTTTGAATACACCTGGATTTTAATGGACTTTTAAATGTCCATATTCAATACACCCGGATTTCTAATGTCCATGGACTTCTAATATTTTGCCATCTAATCCCAATACAAACACCCCCTCAGTATAAATGCAAACTTGGTTGTTTACCCACTAAACACCACCTTTGTCTTTGATGAAGGAAACCACTTTTTTCTTGGCAAAAGGGCTCAACTTTAGTGTCTTTCATCAGTAGTTTGAATTTTTTTTTACATTTACTTTAAAAAGTAATTATTATGTTGTTGTGTATTGGTGTACCAAACACACAATCAAATTTGGGAATGAAAAAGGTTTGGTTGGAAGTCAATTTGTAGGAGAATAAAATAAAAAGGGACTTCGAGATCCGAAAAATTTGAGTATAATAGTTAAGAGCTTGCCTGTCCTAAAATTACAACACTAGTGTCGAACCAGAAGAAAGGTAATGAAGACGTAAGGAAGTACTTCTTAATTTTTTTTAACTAAAGCAAGAAAGTTTGATTTTATTTTTGAATTTCCTTTTTGTTGTTGTTGGTGATGCAACGGTACAACAAGATGTGAAGAACTGGCCATTTACTGTCATAGCTGGGCCTGATGGCAGCAAATGTCATAGCCGTCACTTACATGGGTGAAGAGAAGCAATTTGCTCCAGAGGAGATATCTTCAATGATTCTTCAAAAGATGAAGAGTATTGCAGAGTCTTATATAGGCAAGAAAGTCAAGAATGCCGTCATCACAGTTCCTGCCTACTTCAGTGATGTCCAGCACCAAGCAATAAAAGATACCGGTCTCAGACAATGGCAACAAAAGAGAATTTATAACACGGAAAAAGTTGAGATATACGTCCTATTGCAAAACAGACACCCAAACAAGACTCGGTATTGAAAATTTAGAGTTCATTTTACTTCAGAAGTATTTTTGAATTCCAGTCTTGGGCAATTAACAAGCATTAAAACTAAGCTTGTTAATTAACAAGCAATTAACAAACATTAAAACTAAGCGAAGTCCCAAAGTACAACACGTTTATGAGCAAAATCTCATCTTCAGACAATGGCATTTGCTGCGCTAGCAATTCTGGGCCACAAATCAGCACACTCTTTACCTATTGGACCAGTGATTGCAGAACCTAAGCCAACAAGAAAGCATCACAAATCAGCTATTTAGGGTGGGAATGTAAAGTCATACAAATACATTAAGAGAATTATTTAACTAGCATTGCATACCTTTCATTTCACCCTTGGGATTTACTATGACACCAGCATTATCTGTTAAAGGATTAATAAAAAACTACATTAGTAATGTCAGAACTGCATCCAACTTTTATTTGATAAAGAGAAAACAACTTCAAAGAAGAGAGCACAGAATGACATTAGCTAATTAAAATCTTAGCTAGTGCTTACTGGGGGCTTTAAATATTGATGGGGAAGAGTAGGTATGATCCCATTGTTCATGACTAATATTAAACTCATAGAAAGTCTTCTTCACCCATTAAAGATTAAAATAATGTAACTGTGGATGGCACTTTATATCAAAATGTAGTGCACTAGAACCGTACAGCAACTATTGACAACATCCAAATTTGGAACTATTAGGTTTTGTTGATGTTTGGTCTCTATGGAGCAGGAGTCCTGTAACGAAAGACAATATCTTTATACCGGACTAGTAACTGCACTAACCACAAATAAGGTTACTACCTGACTAAGTCTGGAAGCACCCATCCTCTTAAATAGAAGAGGATGTAGCTATGAGTAACACGATTTATTGCTAGTACGCAACATTTGATGTCCAACTAATCTCAAGTGACAATAGCATTCATTCTTTCACACTTGAAATAATTGATTGAAGAAATTATAGTAGGTGTATATATTACATATAATCTGCTACACCAGATTATACACTTATAACAAACTAGGTACTATTAATGTTTGGTCTTATGGAACAGAAGTGTGGATGAAAATTATCAGCACTCCTGTAACGAAAGACAATTTTTATATCCCAGGCTAGTAACCGCATGAACCATTAGTTTGGTTAATACCTGACAAAGTCTGGATATCTGTCCAGACAAGTAAAAAGATTATTTAACCATGAGCAACACATTGTGGTTACTCAGTGTAATAAAAAAATATTTCCCAATCTTCTGCAGGTAATAAGGTGATCAGATCAAGACAACACACCAAGGTGCACCAAGGTGTAGGTGAAGATCGGTAGTTCAACTTTAGCTGGTCATGGGAGGTATTGAGATACTTCAGAATGAACTCTCTCAACACTACATTACCAGCAAAATCACTACGAAACAATGAAGACTGATTGAAGAATGGGTGGAAAGTTGTTCAAAATTCATACAGAGCTCGCTAGATCCAGAAGCAATTATGGTGATCTATGGTCTGTATTACAACCCGCCATGATGATTTCTAATTATATACGGTATGTATTACCCAGAATGCAATCTATAAATCATATAAATAGTGCAACAAGCGATCTTACTAGTGATAAATTTTATAATCAACAGTCAAACCTGCCAAAATTTTAAACATTTGCAGAATAAATGCTAAACCACAACCTAACCACCAGCTAAAACTCAAAATGCTGTCACACGAGAAGCGGGAGAGAAGAAGAAAATAAAGAGATGAGGAATAACCTTCGAAGTACATGAAAACTCCATCCTTTCGGCGAAAAGGCTTTCTCTGACGAACAATGACAGCAGGCATGACCTTCTTCCGGAGATCAGGCTTCCCCTTCTTCACAGTAGCCATCACCATATCACCCACACAAGCCGACGGAAGCCGATTAAGGCGACCCTTGATGCCCTTGACGGATATAATGTAGAGGTTTTTAGCCCCAGTGTTATCGGCGCAGTTGACCGTCGCTGCCACCGGCAAACCCAGCGACATACGGAACTTGTTCCCGGCCGATCCTCCGCGCCCTTCATAATCGAACAACAGTTAGATGAGTTTATGCACAAAATCGATCAATTATGAGAATTTGATACGCAAAACTAAACAAACCTCGCTTAGACATTTTGAGCTTGGGAAAATGGGAACAATGGGTTGGAGTATATGCTTCAATATAAAGACAGGGCTAGGGTTTCGTTTCTTAGCTTATGAACTTCCGGATCCTTTTAAGCCTTTTAGAGGGTGGACTGAAAATATTGGGCATTGGGGTGGTCCAGGCCCACCTCATCTTGCATGTGGGATGGGTCCGCCTCGTCTCACCTGTGTCATTATGGGTGGGTTCGGTTTCGGCGGTTCAGTTTTGACCTAAAACCAAATGTAGAATCAAACTAAAAACTTCGGTTCGGTTCGGTTTGTTCATATTTTTTTGCCCAACCACGGTTGAATCGTTTCGATTTTGTTCGGTTCGACTTCAATTTTTTCGGTTTTAAACCAAAAGACACATACTTTCTGAACAAAGAAATGACGAACAAAATAACCAAAGTGCAGGAAAATAAAACACAAGTACTGAAGAAAGTTAATCACTGTCTTACAATTTAAATAAAGTGCACTAAACATTAGTGCATGACACTTAAAAGTGCAGTAAACTTGGATATAGTGCAACAAAATAAAATGCAGTCCCAACTGAAATGAAAATAAAATCCAGTCCCAACTACAATAAAAATAAAATGCACTCCAAAATTAAAATGCAAAAAGCAAATGTATTAAACTGGAATGATGAACACTCTCATCCACAAAAATATTAGGACCTGTTTACTAACAGAGATATTTTCCAGTTTTCCATAAAACTGGAAAACTGGAAAAGAGAAAACAGGAAACGTGTTTACCAAAGAAATTCCAGGAAAACTGGAGAAAGGAAAAAAACAAAACGCGTTTACCAAATCGTTTTCCAAAACGGAAAAAATGAGACATGTCTCTCTTTTTCTTAATGATTTGGAGAAGTGACTTTTACTAGTTTTCCAAATTTGGAAACGCATATACTACAGTGCCGCTGCAATGAATTTGCATTCTTACACCTAGTGGTGGGTCTGGTCCCGCTCCGATGTCGATTCCGTTCCGGTACCTCCATTCTCGTACCTTACCCCTTACCCCTGCCCTACCCTACCCTACCTTACCCACCCTACCCCATCGCCATCCTACCCCCCACCCTCGTACCGCCATCCTACCCCCACCCTTCCGCCATCCGACCACCATCCTACCCCCCACCTTACCCTTCCCCTACCTCGGCCCCACCTAGACCTCGGGGCCACCCTATCGCCATCCTATCCCACTACCCCTACCTTACCCCAACCTCAACCCTACCCACTACCCCCACCCTTACCGCCATCCTACCCCCCACCCCCTACCCCTTCCCTATCGCAGCCCCACCCTGGTTTCGGCCCCACCCTACCGCCATCATATCCCAACTCCGTACCCTACCTCTACCTTACCCCAAACCCTACCCACTACCCCACCCTTACCCCTAACCACGACCCTAACCCACCAACTACCCCCTACCATAGACCTTATCACCCCACACCGACCATACCCCTTACCCCACCCTCACCCATAACTTCCCTACCCCGACCCCTACGAGTAAGTATGGGTGGGTATGAAGGGTTGTGGGGGAGTATGGGTAGAGTGTAAGATCGTGGTAAGGGTAGGGGTCAAGGGTGTGGAATTGGAGAACTGAGTGAAAAAATTGATGAACATGTTTTCAGATTTGAAAATGGAAATGATGGAGTATATGGCCCAGGAACCCCCGGCCCGTAGACTCCTACTTCTCCTACACAAGTCCATTGAGCTCAGGAAACAACTCAGGCCCAAATACCGCGGCCCAAGCCTCAAAGCAGCCCAGAATACACACTGGGGTGCCTTCGGCCTCCTTGGCCGAAGGCTCCAAAACTCACAGGATAGCCTTCTCTGGCATAAGAAGCTACCGGAAGAAAACGGACAAAAAGATGAGCCTTCGGCATTCTCATGCCCTCGGCACCAGGGGAAGCCCTCGGCTACACAAGGAGCCCTCGGCTACACAAGAAGCCTTCGGCTACACAAGAAGCCTTCGGCTACACAAGAAGCCCTCGGCTACGCAAGGAGCCTTCGGCTACACAAGGAGCCCTCGGCAACACAAGGTGCCTTCGGCTGAACAAGCTCAATCATCGAAGATTCCTTATAGAGACAGCCAACCACCGCATTTAATGCCACGTCGCATCCACCAACCGCATTCAATGCGGTTGACGTACCACTGCCGGTGCCACCAGGCTGATGTGACCCTTCGGCCGTTGGATTACTGACACGTGTCCTCTCATCGCATTTATTGCTGCTATAAATAGCAGCCCATTTCTCCTTGTAACGGACAGGATCTACATCTCAACTCCACATCTCGAGTTCATTTAATAAAATCGACTCTCTCTCCTCCTATTTTCTCTGACTTCTCTCTAAGTTATTCCCGTAATAACCCCTCGGATAAGATACCCCCCGGGTAGACTATCCATCATATGGTGCTCTCGTTGAGAGATTGAACACAATCAAGTGAGAAAACCTCCCCAAAATACAAAAAATCATCCCAATCAACCAAAAACTCTACCAAAATCACAAAAATCCAGTCAAGATCTTTCTGAAAATGCAAGAAATTGTTCTGGAAAATCCATATCTTGGGTATTCCCGGCCAGATCTGAACTGACCGGTCAACCGGAGCAGCTCCCAGTGAGTGATAGAACATGTCCAGCCTTGTTCCGCTACTAGCAGTTCCTTCCTCCTCTAGCGTGGAATTGCTTCCTCTTACTGCTATTCGTTAACCTGCCTCCGTCACAGCGCCCTCACCACCTGTAGCCCTCTCAAGCTTCATCACCAATATCCGCCATTAATGGCCGGTTGAAGCTCCTGGGGGTAACGACGCAGGACCGTCGCTTTGCAGCTTCCATCGAAGCACGCTGGAACTCACAAAGTGCGTTTGCATCTCCGACCGCCACTCCGCCGTCCTCGTCTGCGACGCCTCCTACCGCGGCTACTCCTGCTCAGACCCCTCCAGTCACCGCGTCTCCACCGTCCCCTGGCATCGCTTCTTCTCCCACCACGGTCGCGAGCCAGCAACGTCCATGTGTGAAGAACAGCAGTGCGTGACAGCGGAAATGGCCAGAGGATTGACCTTCGCACTTCACTCCTCCGGCGGCAGCAAAGGCAGAGCGCATCCCCAGCTCTTTGGATTTCATCAACGCCAGCAAAATCAGTGGATAGCATCACCTCTCCTTTCTGTCGGTAGCAGTTGCCACTTGCCAAGATACCTCCACCCTGGCTTGTCTGTGTCGTTCGCAGAAGCCAGAAGGGTGCAGTGTATATGCTTCAGTTGACCGAGTCAACTTTTAAATGTGCTGGGGAGTTTTCGGCCAAGCTTTGAGCAGCGGGCCAAGGCTACACTCCAAAGCTGAGGATGGGCCACAATTTTAACAACACTTCAAATTCAGCCCACTACAAAAAAAAGATAAGTACTCTTTAATTATATTATTATATATATTTATTTAAATGATTTATTTTGTCGGGTAAGTTTCACACTATCGAAGCAGACTCATCAACCGAAGGGTCACTCTATGGGAGACAAATCTCAGAATTTCACCAGGTCCATAATCTCGAACCCCTCGGCAACCATATGTACCGGGGGCTCAGAGCAGTTCCCATACCGGAAGGTTAACTACAACTACTATTGGAATATTGTGGAAATTTGACTAAGTCCACAATTGGAGACCCTTCGGGAGAAAACAGGGATGCCCTCTTCACTTACAGGGTTGCGGCCGATGGCCCCCCAAACTACTTGGCAATAGCCAAAATCTACACTACTAAACAAAGGATCCCAAGCTTCCCGAAGGCATTAGAGGCAACTTCACTTGGGAAATTTCCTAAATCTAATTCACCTTAGCCCTCGGTGAATTTGCTACAACCCGGAAGCAGTCCCAATGGTTCATCACCGGAGACATGCGATGGAATTTTACTTAGGAAATTTTACTAAGTCCACAATCACGAGCCTCCGGTGATTCTACAACACGGCCGAAGGGTCCTGGTCTGGTCTCACTTAGAAAAATTTCTAAGTCCACAACTACAAGCCCCCAGCAAACCTATACTATAACCGAAGGCTAGTTGACAAAAGTTCTCATTTAGAAGATTTTTCTAAGTCCACAAATTTGTGGCCTCCGGGAAAGCAAACATTCACTCAAGAAAGGAAAATCACTCATATGCAAATACAAAAAAAAGCGAGAGCATTCATTCAAAGACGAAGGCATACAATGAAACAGGACCGAAAACATCCATTGAGAAATAGCCCGAAGGCAAACTCTTCATCACCAAAGATTAATGTGCTAAGTACAGAAGATGTTTGTTTACAAAACATGGCCGAGGCCTACCACCTACAATCTATCACAGATTTCGACTTGGGAGAATTCCTAGGTTCGGACATCTTCTGCAACGTTCCCCTTGGGTTTGGAGGTGGCATCATCCCCGGCCTCCTCCTCGGCATCTCCGGCCTCCATTAGCAGCTCAGAATCCTCGAGGTCTGGCCTCTCTTCGTCCGGGGGGAGGGGTACCCTGACATCCGGCTGCAGAGGGGGTAGGCCGTAGGATGCGGGGTCAAACTCTTTCGCCTCGATCTTCAGGTGGCGGGCTAGCCTTCGGTACACGAGGCGTTGAGTAAAGAACTCTCCGCCATCGTAG
This sequence comes from Cuscuta epithymum, assembly GCA_945859915.1. Taxonomy (NCBI): domain Eukaryota; kingdom Viridiplantae; phylum Streptophyta; class Magnoliopsida; order Solanales; family Convolvulaceae; genus Cuscuta; species Cuscuta epithymum. Next base: position 1,910,879 of record CAMAPF010000109.1, on the reverse strand, counting down.
TAGTCTTTACCCTTCCGGGCCAACCATTCAGCCCCGGGGCCCGCCACCCAACCGTCCACAGATTGCTCAATGACCGAGGCTAGCCATTGCTTCCGGCCCTCGGCCTTCCAGCCCTCGGTGACGAAGGAATCCACTGCAGCCTTCCCAGCCTCGGCAATAGCCTCCTTCTTTGCCACCTCGGCAGCTTCGGCGGCGAGCTTGGCGGCAGCACTCGCAGCTTCCTCGGCAGTGGTTTTACCCTTTGCCTCCGCCTCCTTCAGCCTCTGCTCCATACCTTCCTCTGCCGCCCGGAGGGCTGCCTCCATCTCCGTCATCTTCTTCCGGAAGGAGGCATTCTCCTCAACCGCCTTCTTCAAGGCGAGGTCAGCTTGCGCCTTCTGCACACGCAATCTGTCCACCCTCCGGAGTTGCTCTCCGAGGGCCATGGTAGCCTGCAATCACATAAAATATACCGACGGTCAAGATGAGCAAAGGAAGAATGCCAAGGCAAATCAATTGAGTAAAAAAAAAGGGGACGACGGAACTTACGGTGACAGAAGCTTGCATGATCCTGCAGTCGAGGACATCATCCTCGTACTTGGACAGCACAAGCCTGTCCTTTGAAGGGGTGACCCCCCTCATAAACTCCAAAGGGTCGAGAGACCCAAGCATGACGGCGTTCCCCTTCTTGAGGGGAAAATGAACCTCCTCCCGGGGCCATATTGTCTCCGGATCCGCAGGGGAGCGCGGGGTGGTCACCCACCCGATGTGGGGCTCGGGGGAAGAAGGCTGGTCATCCACAACCACCAAGGGAGCATCTTTCCCGGGGGCGATCTCCACTTTCTTCAGTTTTTTCTCCGGGAGCACTACGCCCTTCCCGGACCGCTTCCTTTTCAGCTCCTCTGCTTGGGAGCTACCGGCGTTGGCACCGGTAACGACGGGAGCCATATTCTCCGAAGGCTCCTCACGTCCCTGGGTCCGGGGGGCCTCGCCCTTCTTGAAAAACTCGTCCACTGGCTTCTGCTGGGACGGCCCATCCTTCTTCTTTGGCGCCTTCGACGCCTTCTTCTTCAATGCGGCATAGGCCTTGACGTCCATTGCTTGACCTGAAAGGGAGGGAAATAAATGTTAGACAGTGGCAATCATGGGAATAGAAAAACTTCTGAGTACTAAAAATGTGGGCCCTCGGCAACAACCTCCGGCGCCTTGGTAGCCCCTGTCAACAAGGGGATATCTTTCGTCCTTCTCCCCGGCAAGACGGTATCGCCGAAAACCAAGGCGGTATAACTCATCCGAGAGGATAGCTTCCTTTATCTTCATCACCTTATCTGAGCCCTCCGGTTTGGCCGTCAGCTTTTTCCCCTCCTTGGCAAGGGCAGCATTTCCCACCTTCGGGTGCCTCCGGAAATGATCTCGGAGGGGGACGGAAAAAGGATTCTCCGCCATCCTTATATAGCAGAAGCGGTCTTTCCAATTCTTATGGGAGGAAGGGACCTCCGAGAACAATCTCCATTCCGGGATTTGTTGTAGGTTCGCGAAGCCTCCCGCGTGCGAATGACCCCCCCGGCAGAGGTTGAAGGATTGGAAGAATAAGTCCAATGTGGGGGTAACCCCCCGGCTGAGACACAGGGACAGGAAGCCCGCCAAATAGGAGTGGCTATTTGGCGTCAGTTGGCAGGGAGCCAGCTTCACGAAACGCAAGTACTCCAAAACAAACCAGTGGAGGGGGAAGCGAAGCCCCAATTCCACCGAGAGAATATGCACGGCGAAGCAACCCTCCGGAGGATGCAGCAACACGTCGTTAGGCCCCGGCTCTACTACTAACGCCGAGGGCCCCACTAAAAGCTGGGTCTTGAGGTACTCAGCCTCCCCGGCCTTCGTCTTTACGTCAAGGGCTGCTGTGTTAAGATACGAGTGGCCTTCGGGGATGCCAACCGGCTGCCCAGCATCGGCAGCCGCCTTCTTCTTCTTCGGGGCCGCCCTCAGCTTCTTCTTCCTCTTACCCGGAGCCACGCTGAGAGGTTCCGGATTCAGGGGCTGCGAACAGCTGGCCTCTGCATCATTGCGCGCCGGCAAGACAGCCACGGTCACCTTCAGCCTTTCCTTTTCTTCTTCCTCCTCGGCAGTCTGAACAGCGAGGGCCAGCTCCTCATCTTCTGCTACCTGTTCGAATTCCTCGGCCTCGGCCTCAATCCTGAGGGTGTCTTGGATCTCCTCGGCAAAAACGGAGTCGTTATTATCCGAAGACTGCACGCTGGAGGATTCTACCTCGGACTGGCTCTCCGATGCCACCGAAGCCTCCCTGGAGATGTCTTGAGAATCGCTAGCCGACGACATTCCTCGGTAATATGGAAGAAATGAAGGCTAAGGGTGTCCTAAGGGCACTCTAACACTGGACTAAGGGGGAGGAAGGAAAAATATGCTAAGTGTTTCAACAGATGGAAGAACTAACCTCGGGGATGGACCTTGTCCGAAGGGAATACTTTCTCTCTCTAGAAAAATTGGCAGAGCTCCGCTATCTCTCTAAAATCGCGCAAGGACAAAGGAGCTCAGGCTCAGGGTATTTATAGGCAACTGGGCCTCGAGAGTTGGGCTTCGATTTGAAAAGCCCATCATTACGGGCCGCCGCCTCAGCCTATGGGTGACACCCGCCCCCCATCTGCCAACGACAGAGCGCCACGTGGAACTCTCCTCCAACGGCTATATTACAACGACTATATTTCGGCGGCACTGGGAGGCCCTCGAACGATAGCCTCCGGTTATCGCTCACCGCAGCCTTCAGGCAACAAGTTCCACCAAACGCCTCCGAGCTTGCAGCAGCATCAGCCCCCGACTTGTCAATATTGTCACCCCTCGGGTTTGTATCAACACATCATAACTCCTTCAGCCCGAACTTGCCTTCGGCCTAAAGGAGTGGGGGACTGGGATACACCCCTCGGGAATCATGCAGGACAAAAATTCCTCATGCAAAGATTTACAATTGACGCAAGTAGCATCCGGGTGAACATCAAAGCAGAAACTTTCGGGTATATACTTCAACACATCCTTCGGCAGAGGTAGAGTATCAAAATTTTTCCCCGAGTCACTTTGCGGAAATAAAGCAACCCTCATCACAACACACGCAGGCAATACATCCATGCTTTCCTCAGAAAACCCTCGACGTGTGAGGGACTGAGGAAAGCCTTCTGCGGTCATACAGGTGTTATACTGCCCTCAGAAAACCCTCGGCATGTGAGGGACTGAGGGAAGCCTTCGGCAGTGGACAAAGTTCTCCAGCAAAAGCATCCAGCGAAATGATGAAGCCTCCAGAAGAAGCAACACATCTACTCCTTTTCCCTCAAGTACCTTTCGACAAAAGGAGTGAGGGACTCCTGATGGAGTATATGGCCCAGGAACCCCCGGCCCGTAGACTCCTACTTCTCCTACACAAGTCCATTGAGCTCAGGAAACAACTCAGGCCCAAATACCGCGGCCCAAGCCTCAAAGCAGCCCAGAATACACACTGGGGTGCCTTCGGCCTCCTTGGCCGAAGGCTCCAAAACTCACAGGATAGCCTTCTCTGGCATAAGAAGCTACCGGAAGAAAACGGACAAAAAGATGAGCCTTCGGCATTCTCATGCCCTCGGCACCAGGGGAAGCCCTCGGCTACACAAGGAGCCCTCGGCTACACAAGAAGCCTTCGGCTACACAAGAAGCCTTCGGCTACACAAGAAGCCCTCGGCTACGCAAGGAGCCTTCGGCTACACAAGGAGCCCTCGGCAACACAAGGTGCCTTCGGCTGAACAAGCTCAATCATCGAAGATTCCTTTTAGAGACAGCCAACCACCGCATTTAATGCCACGTCGCATCCACCAACCGCATTCAATGCGGTTGACGTACCACTGCCGGTGCCACCAGGCTGATGTGACCCTTCGGCCGTTGGATTACTGACACGTGTCCTCTCATCGCATTTATTGCTGCTATAAATAGCAGCCCATTTCTCCTTGTAACGGACAGGATCTACATCTCAACTCCACATCTCGAGTTCATTTAATAAAATCGACTCTCTCTCCTCCTATTTTCTCTGACTTCTCTCTAAGTTATTCCCGTAATAACCCCTCGGATAAGATACCCCCCGGGTAGACTATCCATCATATGGTGCTCTCGTTGAGAGATTGAACACAATCAAGTGAGAAAACCTCCCCAAAATACAAAAAATCATCCCAATCAACCAAAAACTCTACCAAAATCACAAAAATCCAGTCAAGATCTTTCTGAAAATGCAAGAAATTGTTCTGGAAAATCCATATCTTGGGTATTCCCGGCCAGATCTGAACTGACCGGTCAACCGGAGCAGCTCCCAGTGAGTGATAGAACATGTCCAGCCTTGTTCCGCTACTAGCAGTTCCTTCCTCCTCTAGCGTGGAATTGCTTCCTCTTACTGCTATTCGTTAACCTGCCTCCGTCACAGCGCCCTCACCACCTGTAGCCCTCTCAAGCTTCATCACCAATATCCGCCATTAATGGCCGGTTGAAGCTCCTGGGGGTAACGACGCAGGACCGTCGCTTTGCAGCTTCCATCGAAGCACGCTGGAACTCACAAAGTGCGTTTGCATCTCCGACCGCCACTCCGCCGTCCTCGTCTGCGACGCCTCCTACCGCGGCTACTCCTGCTCAGACCCCTCCAGTCACCGCGTCTCCACCGTCCCCTGGCATCGCTTCTTCTCCCACCACGGTCGCGAGCCAGCAACGTCCATGTGTGAAGAACAGCAGTGCGTGACAGCGGAAATGGCCAGAGGATTGACCTTCGCACTTCACTCCTCCGGCGGCAGCAAAGGCAGAGCGCATCCCCAGCTCTTTGGATTTCATCAACGCCAGCAAAATCAGTGGATAGCATCACCTCTCCTTTCTGTCGGTAGCAGTTGCCACTTGCCAAGATACCTCCACCCTGGCTTGTCTGTGTCGTTCGCAGAAGCCAGAAGGGTGCAGTGTATATGCTTCAGTTGACCGAGTCAACTTTTAAATGTGTTGGGGAGTTTTCGGCCAAGCTTTGAGCAGCGGGCCAAGGCTACACTCCAAAGCTGAGGATGGGCCACAATTTTAACAACACTTCAAATTCAGCCCACTACAAAAAAAAGATAAGTACTCTTTAATTATATTATTATATATATTTATTTAAATGATTTATTTTGTCGGGTAAGTTTCACACTATCGAAGCAGACTCATCAACCGAAGGGTCACTCTATGGGAGACAAATCTCAGAATTTCACCAGGTCCATAATCTCGAACCCCTCGGCAACCATATGTACCGGGGGCTCAGAGCAGTTCCCATACCGGAAGGTTAACTACAACTACTATTGGAATATTGTGGAAATTTGACTAAGTCCACAATTGGAGACCCTTCGGGAGAAAACAGGGATGCCCTCTTCACTTACAGGGTTGCGGCCGATGGCCCCCCAAACTACTTGGCAATAGCCAAAATCTACACTACTAAACAAAGGATCCCAAGCTTCCCGAAGGCATTAGAGGCAACTTCACTTGGGAAATTTCCTAAATCTAATTCACCTTAGCCCTCGGTGAATTTGCTACAACCCGGAAGCAGTCCCAATGGTTCATCACCGGAGACATGCGATGGAATTTTACTTAGGAAATTTTACTAAGTCCACAATCACGAGCCTCCGGTGATTCTACAACACGGCCGAAGGGTCCTGGTCTGGTCTCACTTAGAAAAATTTCTAAGTCCACAACTACAAGCCCCCAGCAAACCTATACTATAACCGAAGGCTAGTTGACAAAAGTTCTCATTTAGAAGATTTTTCTAAGTCCACAAATTTGTGGCCTCCGGGAAAGCAAACATTCACTCAAGAAAGGAAAATCACTCATATGCAAATACAAAAAAAAGCGAGAGCATACATTCAAAGACGAAGGCATACAATGAAACAGGACCGAAAACATCCATTGAGAAATAGCCCGAAGGCAAACTCTTCATCACCAAAGATTAATGTGCTAAGTACAGAAGATGTTTGTTTACAAAACATGGCCGAGGCCTACCACCTACAATCTATCACAGATTTCGACTTGGGAGAATTCCTAGGTTCGGACATCTTCTGCAACGTTCCCCTTGGGTTTGGAGGTGGCATCATCCCCGGCCTCCTCCTCGGCATCTCCGGCCTCCATTAGCAGCTCAGAATCCTCGAGGTCTGGCCTCTCTTCGTCCGGGGGGAGGGGTACCCTGACATCCGGCTGCAGAGGGGGTAGGCCGTAGGATGCGGGGTCAAACTCTTTCGCCTCGATCTTCAGGTGGCGGGCTAGCCTTCGGTACACGAGGCGTTGAGTAAAGAACTCTCCGCCATCGTAGTAGTCTTTACCCTTCCGGGCCAACCATTCAGCCCCGGGGCCCGCCACCCAACCGTCCACAGATTGCTCAATGACCGAGGCTAGCCATTGCTTCCGGCCCTCGGCCTTCCAGCCCTCGGTGACGAAGGAATCCACTGCAGCCTTCCCAGCCTCGGCAATAGCCTCCTTCTTTGCCACCTCGGCAGCTTCGGCGGCGAGCTTGGCGGCAGCACTCGCAGCTTCCTCGGCAGTGGTTTTACCCTTTGCCTCCGCCTCCTTCAGCCTCTGCTCCATACCTTCCTCTGCCGCCCGGAGGGCTGCCTCCATCTCCGTCATCTTCTTCCGGAAGGAGGCATTCTCCTCAACCGCCTTCTTCAAGGCGAGGTCAGCTTGCGCCTTCTGCACACGCAATCTGTCCACCCTCCGGAGTTGCTCTCCGAGGGCCATGGTAGCCTGCAATCACATAAAATATACCGACGGTCAAGATGAGCAAAGGAAGAATGCCAAGGCAAATCAATTGAGTAAAAAAAAAAGGGGACGACGGAACTTACGGTGACAGAAGCTTGCATGATCCTGCAGTCGAGGACATCATCCTCGTACTTGGACAGCACAAGCCTGTCCTTTGAAGGGGTGACCCCCCTCATAAACTCCAAAGGGTCGAGAGACCCAAGCATGACGGCGTTCCCCTTCTTGAGGGGAAAATGAACCTCCTCCCGGGGCCATATTGTCTCCGGATCCGCAGGGGAGCGCGGGGTGGTCACCCACCCGATGTGGGGCTCGGGGGAAGAAGGCTGGTCATCCACAACCACCAAGGGAGCATCTTTCCCGAGGGCGATCTCCACTTTCTTCAGTTTTTTCTCCGGGAGCACTACGCCCTTCCCGGACCGCTTCCTTTTCAGCTCCTCTGCTTGGGAGCTACCGGCGTTGGCACCGGTAACGACGGGAGCCATATTCTCCGAAGGCTCCTCACGTCCCTGGGTCCGGGGGGCCTCGCCCTTCTTGAAAAACTCGTCCACTGGCTTCTGCTGGGACGGCCCATCCTTCTTCTTTGGCGCCTTCGACGCCTTCTTCTTCAATGCGGCATAGGCCTTGACGTCCATTGCTTGACCTGAAAGGGAGGGAAATAAATGTTAGACAGTGGCAATCATGGGAATAGAAAAACTTCTGAGTACTAAAAATGTGGGCCCTCGGCAACAACCTCCGGCGCCTTGGTAGCCCCTGTCAACAAGGGGATATCTTTCGTCCTTCTCCCCGGCAAGACGGTATCGCCGAAAACCAAGGCGGTATAACTCATCCGAGAGGATAGCTTCCTTTATCTTCATCACCTTATCTGAGCCCTCCGGTTTGGCCGTCAACTTTTTCCCCTCCTTGGCAAGGGCAGCATTTCCCACCTTCGGGTGCCTCCGGAAATGATCTCGGAGGGGGACGGAAAAAGGATTCTCCGCCATCCTTATATAGCAGAAGCGGTCTTTCCAATTCTTATGGGAGGAAGGGACCTCCGAGAACAATCTCCATTCCGGGATTTGTTGTAGGTTCGCGAAGCCTCCCGCGTGCGAATGACCCCCCCGGCAGAGGTTGAAGGATTGGAAGAATAAGTCCAATGTGGGGGTAACCCCCCGGCTGAGACACAGGGACAGGAAGCCCGCCAAATAGGAGTGGCTATTTGGCGTCAGTTGGCAGGGAGCCAGCTTCACGAAACGCAAGTACTCCAAAACAAACCAGTGGAGGGGGAAGCGAAGCCCCAATTCCACCGAGAGAATATGCACGGCGAAGCAACCCTCCGGAGGATGCAGCAACACGTCGTTAGGCCCCGGCTCTACTACTAACGCCGAGGGCCCCACTAAAAGCTGGGTCTTGAGGTACTCAGCCTCCCCGGCCTTCGTCTTTACGTCAAGGGCTGCTGTGTTAAGATACGAGTGGCCTTCGGGGATGCCAACCGGCTGCCCAGCATCGGCAGCCGCCTTCTTCTTCTTCGGGGCCGCCCTCAGCTTCTTCTTCCTCTTACCCGGAGCCACGCTGAGAGGTTCCGGATTCAGGGGCTGCGAACAGCTGGCCTCTGCATCATTGCGCGCCGGCAAGACAGCCACGGTCACCTTCAGCCTTTCCTTTTCTTCTTCCTCCTCGGCAGTCTGAACAGCGAGGGCCAGCTCCTCATCTTCTGCTACCTGTTCGAATTCCTCGGCCTCGGCCTCAATCCTGAGGGTGTCTTGGATCTCCTCGGCAAAAACGGAGTCGTTATTATCCGAAGACTGCACGCTGGAGGATTCTACCTCGGACTGGCTCTCCGATGCCACCGAAGCCTCCCTGGAGATGTCTTGAGAATCGCTAGCCGACGACATTCCTCGGTAATATGGAAGAAATGAAGGCTAAGGGTGTCCTAAGGGCACTCTAACACTGGACTAAGGGGGAGGAAGGAAAAATATGCTAAGTGTTTCAACAGATGGAAGAACTAACCTCGGGGATGGACCTTGTCCGAAGGGAATACTTTCTCTCTCTAGAAAAATTGGCAGAGCTCCGCTATCTCTCTAAAATCGCGCAAGGACAAAGGAGCTCAGGCTCAGGGTATTTATAGGCAACTGGGCCTCGAGAGTTGGGCTTCGATTTGAAAAGCCCATCATTACGGGCCGCCGCCTCAGCCTATGGGTGACACCCGCCCCCCATCTGCCAACGACAGAGCGCCACGTGGAACTCTCCTCCAACGGCTATATTACAACGACTATATTTCGGCGGCACTGGGAGGCCCTCGAACGATAGCCTCCGGTTATCGCTCACCGCAGCCTTCAGGCAACAAGTTCCACCAAACGCCTCCGAGCTTGCGGCAGCATCAGCCCCCGACTTGTCAATATTGTCACCCCTCGGGTTTGTATCAACACATCATAACTCCTTCAGCCCGAACTTGCCTTCGGCCTAAAGGAGTGGGGGACTGGGATACACCCCTCGGGAATCATGCAGGACAAAAATTCCTCATGCAAAGATTTACAATTGACGCAAGTAGCATCCGGGTGAACATCAAAGCAGAAACTTTCGGGTATATACTTCAACACATCCTTCGGCAGAGGTAGAGTATCAAAATTTTTCCCCGAGTCACTTTGCGGAAATAAAGCAACCCTCATCACAACACACGCAGGCAATACATCCATGCTTTCCTCAGAAAACCCTCGACGTGTGAGGGACTGAGGAAAGCCTTCTGCGGTCATACAGGTGTTATACTGCCCTCAGAAAACCCTCGGCATGTGAGGGACTGAGGGGAGCCCCCGGCGAACATACGAAGGTTGTGAATACCTTCCCTCAGAAAACCCTCGACATGTGAGGGACTGAGGGAAGCCTTCGGCAGTGGACAAAGTTCTCCAGCAAAAGCATCCAGCGAAATGATGAAGCCTCCAGAAGAAGCAACACATCTACTCCTTTTCCCTCAAGTACCTTTCGACAAAAGGAGTGAGGGACTCCTGATGGAGTATATGGCCCAGGAACCCCCGGCCCGTAGACTCCTACTTCTCCTACACAAGTCCATTGAGCTCAGGAAACAACTCAGGCCCAAATACCGCGGCCCAAGCCTCAAAGCAGCCCAGAATACACACTGGGGTGCCTTCGGCCTCCTTGGCCGAAGGCTCCAAAACTCACAGGATAGCCTTCTCTGGCATAAGAAGCTACCGGAAGAAAACGGACAAAAAGATGAGCCTTCGGCATTCTCATGCCCTCGGCACCAGGGGAAGCCCTCGGCTACACAAGGAGCCCTCGGCTACACAAGAAGCCTTCGGCTACACAAGAAGCCTTCGGCTACACAAGAAGCCCTCGGCTACGCAAGGAGCCTTCGGCTACACAAGGAGCCCTCGGCAACACAAGGTGCCTTCGGCTGAACAAGCTCAATCATCGAAGATTCCTTTTAGAGACAGCCAACCACCGCATTTAATGCCACGTCGCATCCACCAACCGCATTCAATGCGGTTGACGTACCACTGCCGGTGCCACCAGGCTGATGTGACCCTTCGGCCGTTGGATTACTGACACGTGTCCTCTCATCGCATTTATTGCTGCTATAAATAGCAGCCCATTTCTCCTTGTAACGGACAGGATCTACATCTCAACTCCACATCTCGAGTTCATTTAATAAAATCGACTCTCTCTCCTCCTATTTTCTCTGACTTCTCTCTAAGTTATTCCCGTAATAACCCCTCGGATAAGATACCCCCCGGGTAGACTATCCATCATATGGTGCTCTCGTTGAGAGATTGAACACAATCAAGTGAGAAAACCTCCCCAAAATACAAAAAATCATCCCAATCAACCAAAAACTCTACCAAAATCACAAAAATCCAGTCAAGATCTTTCTGAAAATGCAAGAAATTGTTCTGGAAAATCCATATCTTGGGTATTCCCGGCCAGATCTGAACTGACCGGTCAACCGGAGCAGCTCCCAGTGAGTGATAGAACATGTCCAGCCTTGTTCCGCTACTAGCAGTTCCTTCCTCCTCTAGCGTGGAATTGCTTCCTCTTACTGCTATTCGTTAACCTGCCTCCGTCACAGCGCCCTCACCACCTGTAGCCCTCTCAAGCTTCATCACCAATATCCGCCATTAATGGCCGGTTGAAGCTCCTGGGGGTAACGACGCAGGACCGTCGCTTTGCAGCTTCCATCGAAGCACGCTGGAACTCACAAAGTGCGTTTGCATCTCCGACCGCCACTCCGCCGTCCTCGTCTGCGACGCCTCCTACCGCGGCTACTCCTGCTCAGACCCCTCCAGTCACCGCGTCTCCACCGTCCCCTGGCATCGCTTCTTCTCCCACCACGGTCGCGAGCCAGCAACGTCCATGTGTGAAGAACAGCAGTGCGTGACAGCGGAAATGGCCAGAGGATTGACCTTCGCACTTCACTCCTCCGGCGGCAGCAAAGGCAGAGCGCATCCCCAGCTCTTTGGATTTCATCAACGCCAGCAAAATCAGTGGATAGCATCACCTCTCCTTTCTGTCGGTAGCAGTTGCCACTTGCCAAGATACCTCCACCCTGGCTTGTCTGTGTCGTTCGCAGAAGCCAGAAGGGTGCAGTGTATATGCTTCAGTTGACCGAGTCAACTTTTAAATGTGTTGGGGAGTTTTCGGCCAAGCTTTGAGCAGCGGGCCAAGGCTACACTCCAAAGCTGAGGATGGGCCACAATTTTAACAACACTTCAAATTCAGCCCACTACAAAAAAAAGATAAGTACTCTTTAATTATATTATTATATATATTTATTTAAATGATTTATTTTGTCGGGTAAGTTTCACACTATCGAAGCAGACTCATCAACCGAAGGGTCACTCTATGGGAGACAAATCTCAGAATTTCACCAGGTCCATAATCTCGAACCCCTCGGCAACCATATGTACCGGGGGCTCAGAGCAGTTCCCATACCGGAAGGTTAACTACAACTACTATTGGAATATTGTGGAAATTTGACTAAGTCCACAATTGGAGACCCTTCGGGAGAAAACAGGGATGCCCTCTTCACTTACAGGGTTGCGGCCGATGGCCCCCCAAACTACTTGGCAATAGCCAAAATCTACACTACTAAACAAAGGATCCCAAGCTTCCCGAAGGCATTAGAGGCAACTTCACTTGGGAAATTTCCTAAATCTAATTCACCTTAGCCCTCGGTGAATTTGCTACAACCCGGAAGCAGTCCCAATGGTTCATCACCGGAGACATGCGATGGAATTTTACTTAGGAAATTTTACTAAGTCCACAATCACGAGCCTCCGGTGATTCTACAACACGGCCGAAGGGTCCTGGTCTGGTCTCACTTAGAAAAATTTCTAAGTCCACAACTACAAGCCCCCAGCAAACCTATACTATAACCGAAGGCTAGTTGACAAAAGTTCTCATTTAGAAGATTTTTCTAAGTCCACAAATTTGTGGCCTCCGGGAAAGCAAACATTCACTCAAGAAAGGAAAATCACTCATATGCAAATACAAAAAAAAGCGAGAGCATACATTCAAAGACGAAGGCATACAATGAAACAGGACCGAAAACATCCATTGAGAAATAGCCCGAAGGCAAACTCTTCATCACCAAAGATTAATGTGCTAAGTACAGAAGATGTTTGTTTACAAAACATGGCCGAGGCCTACCACCTACAATCTATCACAGATTTCGACTTGGGAGAATTCCTAGGTTCGGACATCTTCTGCAACGTTCCCCTTGGGTTTGGAGGTGGCATCATCCCCGGCCTCCTCCTCGGCATCTCCGGCCTCCATTAGCAGCTCAGAATCCTCGAGGTCTGGCCTCTCTTCGTCCGGGGGGAGGGGTACCCTGACATCCGGCTGCAGAGGGGGTAGGCCGTAGGATGCGGGGTCAAACTCTTTCGCCTCGATCTTCAGGTGGCGGGCCAGCCTTCGGTACACGAGGCGTTGAGTAAAGAACTCTCCGCCATCGTAGTAGTCTTTACCCTTCCGGGCCAACCATTCAGCCCCGGGGCCCGCCACCCAACCGTCCACAGATTGCTCAATGACCGAGGCTAGCCATTGCTTCCGGCCCTCGGCCTTCCAGCCCTCGGTGACGAAGGAATCCACTGCAGCCTTCCCAGCCTCGGCAATAGCCTCCTTCTTTGCCACCTCGGCAGCTTCGGCGGCGAGCTTGGCGGCAGCACTCGCAGCTTCCTCGGCAGTGGTTTTACCCTTTGCCTCCGCCTCCTTCAGCCTCTGCTCCATACCTTCCTCTGCCGCCCGGAGGGCTGCCTCCATCTCCGTCATCTTCTTCCGGAAGGAGGCATTCTCCTCAACCGCCTTCTTCAAGGCGAGGTCAGCTTGCGCCTTCTGCACACGCAATCTGTCCACCCTCCGGAGTTGCTCTCCGAGGGCCATGGTAGCCTGCAATCACATAAAATATACCGACGGTCAAGATGAGCAAAGGAAGAATGCCAAGGCAAATCAATTGAGTAAAAAAAAAAGGGGACGACGGAACTTACGGTGACAGAAGCTTGCATGATCCTGCAGTCGAGGACATCATCCTCGTACTTGGACAGCACAAGCCTGTCCTTTGAAGGGGTGACCCCCCTCATAAACTCCAAAGGGTCGAGAGACCCAAGCATGACGGCGTTCCCCTTCTTGAGGGGAAAATGAACCTCCTCCCGGGGCCATATTGTCTCCGGATCCGCAGGGGAGCGCGGGGTGGTCACCCACCCGATGTGGGGCTCGGGGGAAGAAGGCTGGTCATCCACAACCACCAAGGGAGCATCTTTCCCGAGGGCGATCTCCACTTTCTTCAGTTTTTTCTCCGGGAGCACTACGCCCTTCCCGGACCGCTTCCTTTTCAGCTCCTCTGTTTGGGAGCTACCGGCGTTGGCACCGGTAACGACGGGAGCCATATTCTCCGAAGGCTCCTCACGTCCCTGGGTCCGGGGGGCCTCGCCCTTCTTGAAAAACTCGTCCACTGGCTTCTGCTGGGACGGCCCATCCTTCTTCTTTGGCGCCTTCGACGCCTTCTTCTTCAATGCGGCATAGGCCTTGACGTCCATTGCTTGACCTGAAAGGGAGGGAAATAAATGTTAGACCGTGGCAATCATGGGAATAGAAAAACTTCTGAGTACTAAAAATGTGGGCCCTCGGCAACAACCTCCGGCGCCTTGGTAGCCCCTGTCAACAAGGGGATATCTTTCGTCCTTCTCCCCGGCAAGACGGTATCGCCGAAAACCAAGGCGGTATAACTCATCCGAGAGGATAGCTTCCTTTATCTTCATCACCTTATCTGAGCCCTCCGGTTTGGCCGTCAGCTTTTTCCCCTCCTTGGCAAGGGCAGCATTTCCCACCTTCGGGTGCCTCCGGAAATGATCTCGGAGGGGGACGGAAAAAGGATTCTCCGCCATCCTTATATAGCAGAAGCGGTCTTTCCAATTCTTATGGGAGGAAGGGACCTCCGAGAACAATCTCCATTCCGGGATTTGTTGTAGGTTCGCGAAGCCTCCCGCGTGCGAATGACCCCCCCGGCAGAGGTTGAAGGATTGGAAGAATAAGTCCAATGTGGGGGTAACCCCCCGGCTGAGACACAGGGACAGGAAGCCCGCCAAATAGGAGTGGCTATTTGGCGTCAGTTGGCAGGGAGCCAGCTTCACGAAACGCAAGTACTCCAAAACAAACCAGTGGAGGGGGAAGCGAAGCCCCAATTCCACCGAGAGAATATGCACGGCGAAGCAACCCTCCGGAGGATGCAGCAACACGTCGTTAGGCCCCGGCTCTACTACTAACGCCGAGGGCCCCACTAAAAGCTGGGTCTTGAGGTACTCAGCCTCCCCGGCCTTCGTCTTTACGTCAAGGGCTGCTGTGTTAAGATACGAGTGGCCTTCGGGGATGCCAACCGGCTGCCCAGCATCGGCAGCCGCCTTCTTCTTCTTCGGGGCCGCCCTCAGCTTCTTCTTCCTCTTACCCGGAGCCACGCTGAGAGGTTCCGGATTCAGGGGCTGCGAACAGCTGGCCTCTGCATCATTGCGCGCCGGCAAGACAGCCACGGTCACCTTCAGCCTTTCCTTTTCTTCCTCCTCCTCGGCAGTCTGAACAGCGAGGGCCAGCTCCTCATCTTCTGCTACCTGTTCGAATTCCTCGGCCTCGGCCTCAATCCTGAGGGTGTCTTGGATCTCCTCGGCAAAAACGGAGTCGTTATTATCCGAAGACTGCACGCTGGAGGATTCTACCTCGGACTGGCTCTCCGATGCCACCGAAGCCTCCCTGGAGATGTCTTGAGAATCGCTAGCCGACGACATTCCTCGGTAATATGGAAGAAATGAAGGCTAAGGGTGTCCTAAGGGCACTCTAACACTGGACTAAGGGGGAGGAAGGAAAAATATGCTAAGTGTTTCAACAGATGGAAGAACTAACCTCGGGGATGGACCTTGTCCGAAGGGAATACTTTCTCTCTCTAGAAAAATTGGCAGAGCTCCGCTATCTCTCTAAAATCGCGCAAGGACAAAGGAGCTCAGGCTCAGGGTATTTATAGGCAACTGGGCCTCGAGAGTTGGGCTTCGATTTGAAAAGCCCATCATTACGGGCCGCCGCCTCAGCCTATGGGTGACACCCGCCCCCCATCTGCCAACGACAGAGCGCCACGTGGAACTCTCCTCCAACGGCTATATTACAACGACTATATTTCGGCGGCACTGGGAGGCCCTCGAACGATAGCCTCCGGTTATCGCTCACCGCAGCCTTCAGGCAACAAGTTCCACCAAACGCCTCCGAGCTTGCGGCAGCATCAGCCCCCGACTTGTCAATATTGTCACCCCTCGGGTTTGTATCAACACATCATAACTCCTTCAGCCCGAACTTGCCTTCGGCCTAAAGGAGTGGGGGACTGGGATACACCCCTCGGGAATCATGCAGGACAAAAATTCCTCATGCAAAGATTTACAATTGACGCAAGTAGCATCCGGGTGAACATCAAAGCAGAAACTTTCGGGTATATACTTCAACACATCCTTCGGCAGAGGTAGAGTATCAAAATTTTTCCCCGAGTCACTTTGCGGAAATAAAGCAACCCTCATCACAACACACGCAGGCAATACATCCATGCTTTCCTCAGAAAACCCTCGACGTGTGAGGGACTGAGGAAAGCCTTCTGCGGTCATACAGGTGTTATACTGCCCTCAGAAAACCCTCGGCATGTGAGGGACTGAGGGGAGCCCCCGGCGAACATACGAAGGTTGTGAATACCTTCCCTCAGAAAACCCTCGACATGTGAGGGACTGAGGGAAGCCTTCGGCAGTGGACAAAGTTCTCCAGCAAAAGCATCCAGCGAAATGATGAAGCCTCCAGAAGAAGCAACACATCTACTCCTTTTCCCTCAAGTACCTTTCGACAAAAGGAGTGAGGGACTCCTGATGGAGTATATGGCCCAGGAACCCCCGGCCCGTAGACTCCTACTTCTCCTACACAAGTCCATTGAGCTCAGGAAACAACTCAGGCCCAAATACCGCGGCCCAAGCCTCAAAGCAGCCCAGAATACACACTGGGGTGCCTTCGGCCTCCTTGGCCGAAGGCTCCAAAACTCACAGGATAGCCTTCTCTGGCATAAGAAGCTACCGGAAGAAAACGGACAAAAAGATGAGCCTTCGGCATTCTCATGCCCTCGGCACCAGGGGAAGCCCTCGGCTACACAAGGAGCCCTCGGCTACACAAGAAGCCTTCGGCTACACAAGAAGCCTTCGGCTACACAAGAAGCCCTCGGCTACGCAAGGAGCCTTCGGCTACACAAGGAGCCCTCGGCAACACAAGGTGCCTTCGGCTGAACAAGCTCAATCATCGAAGATTCCTTTTAGAGACAGCCAACCACCGCATTTAATGCCACGTCGCATCCACCAACCGCATTCAATGCGGTTGACGTACCACTGCCGGTGCCACCAGGCTGATGTGACCCTTCGGCCGTTGGATTACTGACACGTGTCCTCTCATCGCATTTATTGCTGCTATAAATAGCAGCCCATTTCTCCTTGTAACGGACAGGATCTACATCTCAACTCCACATCTCGAGTTCATTTAATAAAATCGACTCTCTCTCCTCCTATTTTCTCTGACTTCTCTCTAAGTTATTCCCGTAATAACCCCTCGGATAAGATACCCCCCGGGTAGACTATCCATCAGGAAAACTAAAAAATAGAAACAGAAAATTTGAGATAGAAAAACTGAAAAATAAAAACAGAAAATTGGAGAACGAAAAACAGAAGTAGAAAACAAGAAAATATCTCTGTTAGTAAACAAGCCCTTAGTTCTTCAAGCATATCCCATCCTCATCAACTGGAATAAGTATACGCATGACCGGCCATATACTCCATATAAAATAAATGATTTTTTTATATTTTTAAATATTTTAGTTTTTTCGGTTTCGGTTTGGTTTTTAGGAGTCAAAACCGAAATCGAAACCAAACAGGTTCGGTTTTTTATGTTCGATTTCGATTTTTCATCGGTTCGGTTCATTTGATCGCGGTTTGATTTGATTTGATTCGGTTTTCGGTTTTTGGTACTACGAACCCACCCCTATGTGTCATCCTGCCACGATCCGTTCATTCAATACTCCCCCGTTCCCGAAAATACTTTTCACTTTCCTTTTTGGGTTGTTCCCAAAAATACTTCTCACTTTCCCTTTTTGGACAATTTGTGTGGCTCACATTCATTTTACTTTTTTCTTACACAATCACAATCATACATTTTCACTTTATTTCACTTTCTTAATAAGTGTGCCAAGGTAAATTAGGAAGGATTTTTAGGAACAGGGGTAGTATATAATTGTACATAATCATTAACAAATACTACTTCCGTCCCATTAAAATGTTTCCATCAATTATTCACATGGTCAACTAAAATCAATTTTAATCTCTTACTTTATAAATCAAGTTTTTATCAAATTTACATTTTTTATCAGGCATTGTATTGGTTTTAAATGTAGTTTTAAAATATGTAAATTTTATTTACTAAAAATAATCAGAGTGTGAACAGAGATTAAGTTGTTTTATCGTCAACAAGCATCGTAAACTGTCAACGGGAACCTTCTAGTTAGGGGTGGGCATGGTCGGTTAACCGGATTTCGGTTAACCAAATGTCCGATTAACCGAGATAGCGGTTATTAAATTTTCAACACCATAACCGTATCATAACATTGGTTAACCGGCTATTGGTTAACCAAATTTTCGGTTAACCAATAAACCGTGAAAGCAAAAGACAAATTTTCAATATTCTAATTGTTTTTATATGTTGAACCTATATTTTTTTAATTGGGCTTGATATCACGTACTTCCAGTGATAAATAAATAAATTGAGTAAAATGATGAGTATTATTTGTGTATAGTTTTGTACATCTCGCAAGATTCATCTAAGGGCCCGTTTGGTATGGTGTAAAGTAAACACTTTGCATGCGAAGCGTGGGGAAGTAAACATTTTACACCGTTTGTTTTAATTGCTTGATGTAAACTGTAGGGCACTTTTAAAAAAAATATTTTACACTGTACAGTTTAAAATATTTTACACTGTAATGCTAAAATATAGAGTACTTCATACAATGCTCTTCATGATTGATGGCACCGATCAAACTGCAATTTTCGTCTGCGATGGACCGATCAAACTACAATTTCCAAGAGTTTGCTTCTAGTTATTCTTTTCAAGAGATGACGCCGGTCATGGGGTTGACCGTCGTAGTATGAGCTACCGGGGAGGCCGAACCGGACGGAGTAATAATCTGATTGTCCCGGAGAAATTTCTGTAATTTCCGGCATTGTTTGACCTCATGCCCAGAAAAATTACAAAACCGGCACACTACTCCATTTGAAGGGTTCCAGTACTGGCCATGTGTACTGCCGCCACGACCGCGACGTGCATGGGGTCCACGGCGATCAGCAGCGTGAGAGTGGCGACGGTCAGTATGCATTGACGGATCAAATGGACGTCCAGCAGCCTGTGTGTAATGTGCTGTGGTTACAAGATTCTGAACCAACGTACCTGCTTCCTGAAGTTTTTGCTCGTGCTCCAAGAGGATGTCCTGCAGCTCCGCAAGGGGAAGAGATGTATTACGAACACGGATGGCTGAGCGTAGTTCACCATAATCAGCCCCAAGGCCGTTGAGAATGTTTATTATCAAGTCTTCCTCGAAGATAGGGCTCTGAGCGAGAGCCAACGCCTCAGATATGGCGTACATTTCAGCAACATATTCTGTGATTGACCGGCCTCCTTTTGTGTTCCGCGAGAGAGAAGTTTTGAGGGAGATGATCCTGCCCCTCGATGTACTCGCATATGTGAGCGAGAGCTTATCCCAGGCCTGTTTTGCCGTTGTGACAGATGAGATCAAGGGCTGAATAGCATCAGCACAACTGCCGAGCAACGCACTGATGATAGTGCGGTCTTGCCGGTACCAAATGGCGTAGCATGGATTCGGCTGAGTCTTGGCAGCATCCACAAACATGTCCGGCGCCGTGATTGAACCGTCAACATAGCCAACAAGATCGAGACCCACTAAGGCGGGGTGGACCTGACACTTCCAGACGGGGTAATTAGACGTGGTAAGTTTGATGGGGAAATGAGTTGAGGCCATAAGCAAGACAACGTAACTGGCATGGTGGGGGTGATGGTCGACATGATTGGATCGAAATAAAACTGAACTCGTTAGAGAAAGGCTCTTGATACCATGAAGAAGTAAAGGAAAGGTGTAAAACTGATTGTATATTATTGAGGTTCGTACATGTGTTTATATAGGCTTACAATGGAAGAGATAATATCTAATAACTAACTGTGCACAGGCTATGGGATAATCATCATAACCGTATGTGATAATAGGCTAACCGTATGGGATAATTACAAGTAATAAATTCATGATAATATTTACTAATATTATGCTCCAATAATACTCGTATTGTATTGATATTATATAATATTATATACACACACATATATAAACTAGTGGTGGGTGGGTTATTTCTCAAGCTACTTGACTTTTGTGATTTTTTCCAAGCCCGTTTTCAGTGAAATCATGCTATTAATAGATTTGGATGGATCATTGATGAATGGAATGACAATGATACATGTTCGACATAGTATATGATGCTTCGTTTTATGTGTGAATTTATTTTAAATTTGAGTCAATCAATGCGTTTATTTTTAAAATAGATCACATAGCTCTCCAAACAATATAGTTTTATTTTACATGCAAAATGATTACATCCCTACCGTTTACGTGCAATTACTTTACATGTACATTTTTAATATGCGAAGAACCACACGCCCCCTAAGCATATACATACGTGCGTACGGTGCTAATGAAAGTAAAATAAAAGAATAATTACAAAATAAGTAAGTAAATGATTAACACGTAGTAACACATGAAAAAATCTAGAAATATATCATGGATCATAATATTGCTCCACGCATAGGATCATAATAGTACTGTGTCATTTCAAAACGGTTCAGTACAATATCATACACATGTTAAAACATTTGGACAAATATTGCAATTAATTGATATCATCACACCGTCCAATTCATAATAAATGTTGATGAAAATATAACAAAGTGCATACTAAATACTACGAAATTCAAGAGGCTTAAATTTTTGTATTTAAATTAACAAATACTCAAATAGTGCAACACTATTAAAGAAGAATATAACAAAATGACTGTACACCAAATATATATCATCTTTATTATATTCATGTGAAAATATAAAAAGAATATCATCTAATTGTTGAATATAATAGAAAATTTTAACGTTCTTCTTCTTTGTTCTAGAATGAATATTAGTTCTACTTTAATTCATAGTTGAATCGTAATAGTTAAAATTTAAACCATATTAATTAAGTTATAAAACTACACAAATATGAGACAACAAAAACTAATATACACTAAATTACTACAAATTAATGGTCATTAGTGATTTTTAAAACTTTAACATTGTTTTTATATATACCAAATACGTAGTAATGTAGTATAACATAAATTTTCAAAAAGAAAAAATAACAATATTTATATATACGCACACACTTAGCCACTTTAGGGATGAGGACTATAAAATTGTTGGTCTATAAACGAGATTTATTGGTATGGAAAAATTATAAGAGGAGTCTTATAGCCGTTTGAAACGGTACGATTTTGATTCAAGATAAAATTCTATAGA
Source organism: Cuscuta epithymum (assembly GCA_945859915.1). Lineage (NCBI taxonomy): Eukaryota > Viridiplantae > Streptophyta > Magnoliopsida > Solanales > Convolvulaceae > Cuscuta > Cuscuta epithymum. The sequence goes on along the minus strand of CAMAPF010000109.1, from coordinate 1,889,974 downwards.
ACCATTTAAATATACCGTGGGATCGGCCCACCATGCGCATGATGTGCCGATCCCCATACGGCATCGTTTACAATAAAAAAGAGCGAAGTGTCGCTTTTTATATCCCATTCCGCGCCACTTCCTGGTGAGCTACGAACTCTTTCTCCATCCGTTCAAGCTTCAGGGACCTTGAAGCTTCGCTCAAACCTTAGCACACAAATAAACATTGAAATTATGTGGTCCAATTTCCACCTAAACATGACTAGGGGTGGGCAAAGATCCCGATCCCGGTGTCCCAAACCGAAAAATCCCGATACCGTTCCAAAACTACCCCGATCCATTTAGGACACAATTATTTCATCCTGAACCGGTCTTGCAACGATATTAACTGGGACGGGACCGGGATAGCTATAAAATATCATGTCTCGTCTCAGTATTCCGTTTGAAATTAATATGTTAATTTAAATTACTTATGCTATGTAATAGCCAACCCAATTAAAACTTTCTAGTCCTTAGTCTCCCTAGTGTATTTTTATTTTATTTCATGTCTCTCCTAGTCTCGTTTCTTTTGATTAAAAGTTGTTTAGTTCTCATTCCAATACTAATCCATAATATATTATTACGTGCGAAATATTATTTATGATGTAATAACCACTACTCCAAATTATAGTGTTGTTATACATTTAATATTTTCCAAAATAACTACTATAAAATATATATAGTATCTTTATAGATATGATGTTTAATTTAATGTGGTATTGAAAAATTACAAGTGTACTACAAAGTATAAAAATATTTTGCGCTACTATTATACTAGAGGAAACACAAGATTAGGGGAACCAAAAAAATTTACAAGACAAAAATTAAAAATAGTTAATTAAAGGTTTTACTTAACTTTTAGGGATCGGAAGCTAAATTTGCAAAAATAGTTACGACTTTATTTTGATGTTATGATTATTTTTATGTCACATTTCACAAATGCATATTTTATGGGACATCTCGAACCGTCCCGATTTTTCTCGGGTTGTCCTGGTCCCGTTTTAAATAGGACAACATTGGGATAAAGACTTATCCCGTGTCGTACCAGACCGTTATTATAAAATCGGGAAGGGATCGGGATAAGCCAAATCCCGGACCGTCCCGGATCGTGCCCACCCCTAAACATGACCACATAAAGGGAAAGTTAGTTTGCAATTGGAAAGAAAAGTAACCGTGGGACGCCAAGCGCAACTTCCAACCTCTTCTCTTTTCGCTACCTCCAATCATCCCGTTTAGGCGGCGCTGTCGGTGGATAAATTTATGAATATTCCTAAAAAATGATTATAAATATATGAATAAAATATTAATATTCCGTATAATATATGAATATAAATTTATAAATATTTCCTAATAAATGATTATAATCACGGTAGATAAAAAAATGATTTAGTAACTTTTAGTGATTACAATGAATTTGTTTAGCGTAATGACCATGAAAATATATGTATAGCAACTCTAGTCACATTTTTATCTATAAATTTTATTTCGTAATATATTTAAGAAACCTATATTAGTTATCTATATGCATCTTAAATAAAATATTAAGATAATTATCTTCTTTGGATTTGAATTGTTGGAGATTTTGGAGACTAATATTTGTGTTATTATTTGCAATTTGTATTTTTGATTAATTTTATTTGAAAATAGATGTTAAAATATAAAAAAACAATGAGATATTTCACATCCGGGCTTTAACCGGCCCAACCCGAACCCAGACCGAACCCGGGCTATCAAAAACCCGACTCGGACCGAATATAATGGGCTTTGTTCCGATCCCTAATTTTCACAACCCGAGACCTTCCGGGTAACTTCCGGGTTAAGAAAAAACCCGACCCAGACCGGATCAATCTCACCCCTACGTATAATATAATTAAGGCCAGGTTAAAATATACTCTGTGTAATCTTTTATCCTCATTACATTTGATAATACATTGTGTTACATCTTTTTATAAGCGAGTTAAATCTTTTAATGCACACATTACATTTGAATACACCTGAATTACATTTGCCAACTAGGTGAGTTACATAAGTAATAATATGAGTTACACCAAAAAATCAACCCCTACTATTAAAACAAAACAAAAAGTTTTTTTTAAAATCATTTTTCTGATCATGATATTAAAAACAAAACATATTCACTATTTATGTAAAATAATCATGCATTTAGACTCTTTTTTTCATTGTTTACATTGAAATGAATGTTTTATTTCTTATACCATGTACTCCGTATTTGACAAGTTACACTTCAACTGGACTTGAGTTACATAAATCAATAACGTGAGTTACATTAATTTTCACGCGAATTATATCATTCATGCTACTGGGACAAAGAGAAAAAACGGTTACTATTCACGCGTTAATGTTCACACGATTTTTTTAAAAAAAATGTGTGAAACTACATTGTTTTGGGTATGGGAGAACCGTGCTCACTATGGCGTGATACCACTTTATACCAACTCTTACTAGGCCTGGACTCGGGTCGGGCCTAGGCCCGGTCGGGCCTCCGGATCTGGAATGGGGGGCCCGGAACCGGCCCGACCTTCGGCCGGTGCCAGTTCGGGCCGGGTCACCCGCCCGGGTCCCGGGTCCGGTCGGGCCCATGTATTTTTTTTACTTATTAATACAACTTAAATATGAGAAGTGCTACATGTATTAAAAAAGAATGTATATTTATTTGAAATATGAACTACAAGTTTACAAATTACAATAGAGAATTGAGGGAAAAATTAAATCATAAAATACATTTTATAATAAACTGTAAAATACTAATCAATCGGAATCTCCGGCATAGGAGCCACCCTCGGTTGTTGATTCATCCATAAAGTCTTAGGAGGGGGTGATTCTAATTTCTTGAGTTCTACGTATGGCCTTCAAACTCGTTTTAGATGCCGTTAGAACGTTGCCGGCAGAACTAAATTCTTGTACCACGGCAACTGTTGAAACCGGCATTGATAGCACTTGCTTAGCCATTCGTGCCAAAATCGGGAACATTCTTTCTTTTGACTTCCACCACTTTAGAACGTCAAACTCCTCATTTTCGTCAAATTCTACCTCATAATTTATATATAAAGAAATCTCATTAAGTGCGCTTTGTACAGTAGTGTGAGTTGTTTTAGTTTTTTCATAAGATTGCCAAAAGCAAATTTAAAAAGTGATTTTCCTTTGGATGAAGATTTGTGTGTCGGGGGAGGGGGCGTGTTGCCATATTGTGCATGAAACTCATTAAACAAGGCATAAAATAAATTAATAACCTCGTTGTATTCAACTTGCGGATCTATGACGTTATCCTCATACAATGGAAATGGACCAAAAAAACATTATAATAGAACTTCAAAAATAATATGACGATTTAAACAAGTTTGTGCATAATCTTTAAAAGCAAGACTTTCAGAAAACAAATAAAGCAAATTTTCTTCAACAAGTAAGTTAGCCATACCAGTCAAATTCCGTGCATCATTGTATGAGAAATTACCAAAAGGTTGGTCATTTGCAAACCTCGATATTTGAGTTTGCTTCCCCTTGCCTTTGTCTATTTTCACATACTCCATAGAGTGCGCGAACTTAAAATGCCTTTTGAGGCTCCCGTATCCGCCGGAAGTTCCCAAGGTATACTCCTTATTGCAATGATTGCAACTTGCATACCATTTATCGGTTGTTTTGTCTTTCCTCTTTGTAAAATTATTTTCTATAATAGGAGATTTAGATTTCTTACCAACTTGGGATGAACCGCCCTCGTCCTCCAACTCTTGCTCATCATCCGGGGTGCCGAGAGTCCCGTCGCCCCCCTCGTCCTCCTCTGCATCGTCATCCTCGAGCTCCTCTTCATCAATGGACTCCGGGATGTTTTGTTGTTGGAAAAAGCGACCATCATTTTGCGCCAATAGTTGTTGTAGTTGCTCGTCGGACATCGCATCCCCATCTCGCCTTTGGTATCCCGTTTCAAAATCTTCTCGACTTTGAGAAGAAGACCCGACCTGCCCTTTACCTTTGCCTTTGCGTAAACTAGGATGACTTGTCGCAATCTCCTTCCTTCGGTTGCGTTAGAGATTACCCATATCTACGGAATGTCTACCACGGTCCATCTTTAAAATGTAACAAATATTACATGATATCAAATGTTTTAATATGAGTACAATAGTAATAATAAAATGCTACTAATAAAATTATAGCAAATTTCCAAGAATCCATTTACTAATAAAATTAACTAGTTTTAAACTTTAATGCAACAATTAAGAATTAACTAGTTTTTTACTTTTATGATAAATACAACAATTAACAAATTAAATAATAGGGAAATGAAAAATGTAACAATTAACTAGTTTTATACTTTTATGATAAATGTAACAATTAACAAATTAACTAACTGCGAAATGAAAAATGTAGCAATTAACTACTTTTATACTTTAATGAAAAATGTAACAATTAACTACTTTTATGCTTTAAAGAAAAATGTAACAATTAACTAGTTTTATACTTTAATGAAAAATGTAACAATTAACTACTTTTATACTTTAATGAAAAATGTAACAATTAACTACTTTTATACTTTAATGAAAAATGTAACAATTAACTAGTTTTATACTTTAATGAAAAATGTAACAATTAACTACTTTTATACTTTAATGAAAAATGTAACAATTAACTACTTTTATACTTTAATGAAAAATGTAACAATTAACTACTTTTATACTTTAATGAAAAATGTAACAATTAACTACTTTTTACTATGAATAGAAAAAACGATGAATTAACTAATAGAAAAAACGAGACAAGTATTAATTAACTAAAATAGGATAATGAGAAATGTAAAAATTAACTAATACGAGGAATTTAATTACTATGAATTCAAGTGTAACTAATATATAATATAATGGTTATAGTATATAATATATAAGTATATTATTATAAGATGAGTAATACACTTATATATAATACTTTAATATATATAAGTAAATAACAATAAATATAGATAATAAGTAGATATCAAAGTAAATATTAAAAAGATAGAGATGTATAAGTAGATAATAAGTATATATTAAGTAGATAATAAATATTAGTAATATAATATATGTATATAAGTAGATTATTGTATAACTAATATATAATATAATGTTTATAGTATATAATATATAAATATATTACTATAAGATGAGTAATACACTTATATATAATACTTTAATATATATAAATAAATAACAATAAATATAGATAATAAGTAGATATCAAAGTAAATATTAAAAAGACGGAGATTTACAAGTAGATAATAAGTATATATTAAGTAGATAATAAATATTAGTAATATAATATATGTATATAAGTAGATTATTGTATAACTAATATATAATATAATGTTTATTGTATATAATATATAAGTATATTACTATAAGATGAGTAATACACTTATATATATTACTTTAATATATATAAGTAAATAACAATAAATATAGATAATAAAGTAAATATTAAAAAGATGAAGATGTATAAGTAGATAATAAGTATGTATTAAGTAGATAATAAATATTAGTAATATAATATAGGTATATAAGTAGATAATTAATATATAAGGAGATATAATAATTATATAAATAATATACTCCGTATATATATACTCCGTATATATGTAGAGAGGTTCGGAGAAGATGAAGATGGAGATGATTGAGTATGAGAGAATAGAAAATTAGAGAGTAGGATTGTATGAAGATGATGTGAAAAATGTAAAGAAAATAAGAGTATAAATAGAATTTTTTTGGTATCCCCCACCCCCACCCCAAAAACCCCTCGGACCCCCCTTTCCCCCCTCCAACGGGCAACGGCTATAGAGCCGTTTGGGATTATTCCCAATGGCTAGGGAGGTTTTTTTTATTTTATTTATTTATTTTTTTAAAATTAGAGCCGTTGTGGCCCGGACCGGGCCCGGCCCGGCCCGGCCGATTCATAGTTTCCTGGGCCCGAGCCCGCACCGCTACATTACCGGGCCGGGTAGGCCCGACCCCAGTCAAAGAGAGTATGAGCTGTTGCATTATCCGTCTCAAGTCTCAACAACCCCGACCTGCAAAATTAGGTAAAAACACATATTCAGCTATGGCGGCCGTCATTTTAAAGCCTCCGGCAATCAATTCCAGACTTGCCCGCCACATATATTGCAAACTATATAAGTAGCTAAGCCTCACAAGGCCAGCTTGCCCCCACCCCCATATATATACCCGGAGATGGCCGCCGCAGCTTGTGCCACACCAACTACCAAATTTCAAATCCATTGTTTCTCCCTTGATACGAATTCCGCATCATCATCCTCCCAAACCCATCGCGGGCTGATCAATTTTAGGAAGACCCATTTGGGATTTCGGCCGGAATGGGCGGTAGGAGGCCGTTTGTCGCCGGCATTGGTTGGCGGCCGGAGATCTACCGGGCGGATTGATTTCAGAGATGGTGATAATGGCGCGATGCAGGGGCGGAAGAGCAGAGGAGGGGGCGAGGTGAGGTGTGCTGCGGAGGGGATAGAGAGGTTGATGGGGAGAGCATCCGCCGCCGCCGCCGCTGATGGACGCCACCGGGTGATGATACCGGAGAGGTACAAAGTGGTGGCGCTGGTGGCCTGTGTAATGGCGTTGTGCAATGCTGACCGGGTCGTGATGTCCGTCGCCGTCGTTCCGTTGGCGGCTAAACATGGCTGGACCAATTCGTTCTTGGGCGTTGTTCAGGTATAACTCTGTTTTTCTCTGGTTTCGTCATCGTTGATTTTTGGGATTCATTCTGTGTTGCTTTGGTCGGTGTTCGGGCATAAACTCTCCGGCCGGCCGGTCGGGTCTGCTGGTTCCCAGCGGGGCCCGTGCGCAGCTGTCGGACGCGTAAATATATGCGTGGAAGTTAGTAGACGGTTCCATTTGAATGCGGAGTCATTGAATTGGTAGTTGGTTTAAAATGGCACGTGCCCAGGTAATTATTTTAAAATATTTTTAAACGAAAAAGGAAAATAGGCCTTTGGTCGGGAAAAAAACATCCAACTTTGAGCGACACATGTTTTAGTAGGCCTGGGACCGGTTCGGTTCCTAGGCAGAATATGTGGAACCGTTTGAAAATATGAAATTTTACTAACGGTTCGGTTCTTATAAATTATTTTAAAGAACCGATAAGGAACCGAACCGTTCTTAACGGTTCGGTTCTTGTCATTTAACGGTTCCTAGTCTTTGAAAAAATTCTTACAAATCACGACTAAATTTTTGCCAAAAAGACATTCAACGTTGGAAATCTCAATACATATATGATGAACCAGTTAAAGAGAATAATAATTTTAAATACTCTGGACCTTCCGAGTTCCGACCAGCCGGAGTTTGGACCTAATGAGAGGCCTAAGAAGCCTAAGAGAACTGGTTGAAATAAATAATAGTTTTAAATAGTTAAATGACTAAACTAAAATAATGAATATAATATAAAAATAAATAAGTAAATATACATTACAGTATATATATTCATAAAAAATATATTTAATTTTAATTATTATATATAACGGTTCCTTAACGGTTCCTGGTACATATTTTTTTCAGGAACCGAGAACCGAACTGTTAATAAAAATTAGGAACCGAACCGTTAACAAATAACTAGTAAATGTTGGAACCGAACCGAACCGGGTCATAACGGTTCGGTCCGGTTCGGTTCTCCGGTTCTTGGTTCCAAAGTCCCAGCCCTATGTTTTAGTAGAAAGTTGACTTTAAAAGGTAGTCGGTAATAACCAAGGATATGTTTGTCACAACTAGATTAAAAGATATTTTTGTGAGCTTTTCAATAACTGTTAGTTTTTAGTGACTGAAAAGATCTTAAAAATAAAAGTGGTAGCTGTTTGGTAAAAAGTTGTCTGTTTGATTTAATTAGTTCTGTTTGTTATACAAGCTGTTAGGATTAATTAATACTAAAAGTCACGAGCTTTTCTCAGATGCTAGTCTCTGTAGCATCTCAAAAAAGATATTTTGATTTTTGAAAAGCTCTTAAAAATTGTCATGCCAAACATACAACTAGAAACTTTTATGCTCTGTTTGGATGAAGTGAACTTAAGTAAACCTAGTGCAATAAAGTAAACCTAAGTTTTAATAAAAACTGGGTTAACCCATTGTTCTAAAAATCGGCCTAGGCGGCCTAGGTGGCCCTAACCGTAGAGGCCGAATCGGCCTAGTCGGCCGAAAAATCGGCCTAGTCGGCCAAAAAATCGGCCTAGTCGGCCGCCTAGGCGCTAGGCGCCTCTCAACCGCCCGACTAGCGCCTAGCGAGTTTTAGAACAATGGGTTAACCTAAGTGAACTTAGGTTCATGCGTAAAATGGCGTTTGGAAATAAATAAGGTGAACCTAGGTTAATGTCATAAATGTTGTTTGGATGAAGGTACTCTAGTTTATTTTATGTTGAACGGGAACTTAACCTCCGAAACCCCCCGATTCGGAGGTTCTTCAATTTGAGGTGTTTCTAGGTTCTCGGGAGTTAAGTGAGGTTAAGTTATAACCTAGATTCTTGTTGCAAAAACACAAACAAACGAGGTTAACTAAAAATTAAACCTTCAATAACCTAGGTTAACCCCCAAACAAACAGGCCATTAAAGACTTTTTGAACAGTATAAAAGCTAGAAGTTAGAGACTTATGTCCGCCAAACATAGCCTAAGTTTAATTTTGAAAATGCAAAAGTTTATTTTGGAATATCCAAATATGGAAAGTGAAAATCAAGGTTTTAAATAGCGGCAGCGGTCATCACGGTAGCGGCCTGTAGTGGCCTGTAGCCGACTCTAGCGGCATGAAATATTTTCAATTGCGCAAAAGATAAATGTATTTTTTCACATCATTCACACAACATTTAATTTTGAGTTTCACTCCATGCATCACCATTAATGTACTTTTTCACATCATTCACACAACATTTACACATTTACACATCAAACAGTTCGTGATGTACTGCCGGTCCGGAAATGTGAATAGCGGGCTGTAGCGGGCTGTAGCGGATTTTTCCGGTGATTTGGAAATCACACACGAATAGCGGGCCGTAGCGTTAGCGGCCCCTACCGCGACCGCTATATAGCGGCCGCTATAGCGGTAGCGGGCCGCTATTTCAAACCATGGTGGAAATATGTTAAAATTTTAATATAGTAATGAGTCTTTTTAACTCATGTAGCAATAGAGTAATAATAAACTGTAATTTAAATATAAGCCAAACACTTCGTATAAATCAAACTAAGAGCATCTCCAATGCTATAATGTGCACGGTGCACATGTGGCATGAGTGATAGCCACATAAATATTAGCATATAAATTATCTCTCTCCTTATTTGAATGATTTTATACAATTTTGGTAAGTTTTTCCCTGCAATGTCAACAACAATGTCAACATCTAGACGGGCTCCTTGACATTGTGGAGAAAAACTTACCAAAAATGTATAAAATCATTCAAATAAGGAAAGAAAGAATTTATTTACTAATATTTATGTGGCCATTTCTCATGCCACGTGTGCACCGTGCACATTTTACCATTGGAGATGCTCTAAAAAGGTCGAATATATTATGCTAGCTGAATAATGTTTATTATACTAGTAAGGGAGTATATACCATATATATATACCATATATACCACATGTATAATATGCCACATGTATAATATGCGAGTAAGGAATATCCATGTATATATGTACAATTCATAGCTGAATAAAGTCTATGAAATTTATGACTGATATATATACCTTATTTATACATGCCGTAGCAACATACTTGTATAAGAAAATTGCTAAATAATAATAATAATAGTTTATTACTACGTACTTTATAGTTAATAAAGTTCTCCTATACATTCCATCCAAATAACAATAACAACAATAAAATAGTAATATAACTATTTATTAGCATATAAATCAGAGAAGTTTGATTAATATATCTATTTTGATATTTTAAGTGCATATCATATGCTCATCTAGTCATCTGATGAACAAATGTTCATAAGAGTATTCTTTATATACATTAAATGCATAACTTATTTTTAGTAGTTTCACCCTTGATGTTATTGATAGGCGATATATGTTACTACTATTTACACAAATAAATGCCATTATTGCGCTGTACCTTTTTTTGCACTTTATTACTTATTTAAAGTTGTATGTACATCCAAATGTTCCTAATAAATTTTCCCTACTAGTGACTATTAGATACATTTAAATTTTGTACGTAGATATTCACATTTACAATTCAAGGTTGTCAAGCTCATTATTTAAATTATATTAACTTATAACTAGATATTTACTTAAACATAATTTTAAGCCATCAAGGACTATTGAATAATCATATAATTTTATTGGAACATTATTAACAATATATATGTAGATTATTTGATACTCCGTATTTTATAACACTGCCCTTGATAGTAAAATTATTTTTTTATTATTATTTGTATTTTCGGCATGGCTAGCGATCATGCCAGACCCCGGCACACCCAATTCTGATACATTGAATTTGTGCAAAAAAAATATAAAATTTATCATTAATCTAATATATTGATTGTGGAAACTGATTTTTTTTTTGTTGCTAAATGGCAAGTTGGCAACACTATACCTTGTATTTTATACGCTTACAACACTTCTTGTTTTTTAATTTATTATTCATTTATCTTGTTATTTGCGTACAGATAATGGATATTTTCTTCCTAAATTTTTAGACTATATTTTAGGTGCATTCATTCATTAGATCTATTTTAAATTTTTTATGTAATACTAGTATATATTTTGTGCTGATTTCTGGTATTCAACATTAGTCATCATTCTTGTGGGGATACATATTTTCATCTATGGTTGGAGGAGCATTGGTGGACAAGTATGGAGGAAAGAAAGTCATTGCATGGGGTGCAACCCTTTGGTCACTAGCAACTCTTCTAACTCCACTGGCAGCAAACCACTCCACGCTCAGTCTCTTAGCTATTCGTGCCTTCTTTGGATTTGCCGAGGGAGTAGCTCTTCCTTCCATGAACACCCTTTTGTCCAGGTATATAGATATGTACTTTAACAACACCACCAACATCATTCAAGTTTTAGTCCCGAAAGAGTTTAGGGCCGACTAACATGAATCAACATATGAAATGATTGGTGTCAACACCACCAACATCATTCAGTCTCAGAGCTAAAAGTAGCAATATTCATATTTCTATTCATGTCATGCGAACATAAATATGCACTTCAACAACAACATACAACAACAACATTCAAGCCTTAGTCCCAAAAGTTTTTGGGATGGACTAACATGAAATGATACTTGATATCGGGGCCAAAAAGAAAAGAAGGATAAGGTAAGATAGAGTGGAAAAATAAAGATAAAGATAAATATAAATAATATAAAAGATAAAACAACAAAGAACATAGGAAAGATAAAGAAGATAAAAGAAAAAAGAAAAAAGAGAGGAAAGGGGAAAAAGAGAAATAGATGTGCACTTCAACATGCTCATCAAATAACAACAATGTCTTTGCCCTATCAAGTGTTCTACATTGCTTAGACGGCCTTTGGGAGGTAGACATGTTAAATCTATTAAGGTTGAGACTTTATTCTCATATTCAAGCTAATATCGTAAAAGTAACCTTGCCCCCTACTCATTAGCAAGAGTAGCCTAACCTATTATAGGCTTAATTGTAATTTTGTACGGAGTATTATTTTAATGTTCGATGACTTACCATGCCACATGCCTGCAAGATAGTGAATCAGCTATCAGAATAATTAATCTTGAAGTTGTGTGTTCATTTTGAGTTTACTAAGTCCCAACTCCTAATAGTGCTGCTTGTTTAATATTGCTGTACTCAGACGATACCAATATTAGGGCTTAAAGTTTATCCTAAAAGTTCAATTTTTACTAGGACGAATAATGTTTGTGTTTTAATATTTGCCTAATATTCAATGAATTAAATGCCCTGCAATTTGGTAGTTTATTTGAGCAGACTAATCTTATAGTCAATATGTTTTCTATGAAGATTAACACATCAAATTTTCTGTCTAAACCTAATGTGCCTTGATGCCATATCATAACAGAATGGCCTAGCTCCTAATTGGGCTTTGCTTGGGCCTATTCTATTTTTAGTATTTTTCTCAAGAAGAGTGCTCTTGTTTGATTTTAGTTTAATTAGTAAACTCAAGAAGTTATCTTATGTTGTTATAACTTATAATTAATGTGTTACATATAATATGTACTATCAGGTGGTTTCCAAGTGATGAACGCGCAACCGCAGTAGGATTATCTATGGGTGGCTTCCATCTTGGGAATGTGGTGGGATTAATGATAACTCCTTTAGCAATGTCATCAATGGGTATTTCTGGCCCTTTCTTCCTCTTTGCTACTCTTGGGCTTCTCTGGCTGAATGTGTGGGTGTTCCGGGTCACTAATGATCCACACCAAAGCAATTCTATCACAAAGGCAGAATTGAGAATGATTCAAGCTGGCAAATCTGATTCTTCTGTGGTTAAGGGAAACATCCCCACTTTGAGGATCCTCCTTTCTAAAATGCCCACATGGGCCATTATATTTGCTAATATCACCAACAATTGGGTACTTCTTTTCTCTCTTGAGACTAGTTTGTGTTTTTCAAAACTAAATCTAAGTAATGATTTGAACTTGCTCTTAAATGCAGGGATATTTTGTTCTTCTTTCCTGGATGCCAGTATACTTCAAAACTGTGAGTTACTAGTACTACTACTACTATTAATCTATTGTTATCATTATAACTCAAATTTGGTTTTAGAGAATTCCCCTGCAGGCATTTAATAATATCATTAAGCATCTTCTGTCTCTGAAAAATCTTCTTTAGGTTTTCGATGTGAACTTGAAGCAAGCAGCTTGGTTTAGTGCTGTACCATGGGCAACAATGGCAGTGTCAGGCTATGTTGCCGGGGCTGTCTCTGACTTCTTAATTAAAGCTGGATACTCCATAACATTTGTCCGTAAAGTGATGCAGGTAATTTATGTTTTACTCTACTTGTCTAGTGTCTCACACTGAAATACTACTTATTAGACATTTGGCTTTATAATGCATCGAGTTAAATTATCTAAATTATTGACTGAACTGAGTGATTCCGAGTTCCGAACCACTTACGGAATCTATCCTCAAGTGTTGCTGCTGGAACTCAAATTGGTCCGGTCGTCTACTTAATGGGAGCATTAAGAGTCCACATCAAAATATTAAAGAGAGACATACGGGAGGTTGAAAAATAAGAATTTTGTCCCACATAATCTAAATAGCATGTTGAACTTTTATGGTAAAACTCAAGTCTCAATATGGTATCAGACCTCATATGGTGTCTGGTCCTTCACTCCTAGTATGAACTTGAGGGAAATATATTTGGTCCAGATGAGGTATAAGTGCATCTAAATAAAATAGCATTGAGCTACCTCTCCAGATTAATATTTTCTGATGGAAGCTCAATCGGTTGAATTCAACATATAGTCCAAGTGCATTATGGAGCAATGGAGCGATACTAGGTCCCAAATATGATTTCTGGCCGCTGAGTTGTTCTTATTTAACCGCCTAAGTTCTTTTCTGTGCATGAATAAGTACTTGAATCATTCCGTAATTTTGCGGTTCTTGTGGACATTTCAGACTATCGGCTTCATTGGCCCCGGAGTCTCATTGCTGTGTTTGAACTTTGCCAAGACACCCAAGGTTGCAGCCACACTGCTTACAATAGCTCTGAGCTTTAGTTCCTTCAGCCAGGCTGGATTTTTATTGAATATGCAAGTGAGTTCTGTAAAAACATATCATTTCACCCATATGTATGGTCCTTTATTGAGCACTTTTCTTCATATAATTTATGAGTATGTTATAATTCCAGTCTTGGTTTTGGCTGAACACAGGATATTGCACCGCAGTGTGCCGGATTTCTTCATGGGATCTCAAACTCGGCGGGAACAATGGCGGCGATAGTCAGCACTATCGGGACAGGATTTTTTGTTCAGTGGCTGGGATCTTTCCAAGCATTTTTGACACTCACCGCTTGTCTTTACTTTGTCACAGCCATCTTTTGGAACCTTTTTGCCACTGGAGAGAGAGTGTTTTAACCATTTTTTTCTTTCTAATCTATTATTCAGTAGCATAATACTCCTATATCAGATGTATGTGGCAGCAAGAACAAATGAAAAATGTACAGAGTCAGTATGAATGGCGTTTGTGTCTGTATGTAAAAAAGATGATAGAAATCATAGAATAAAAAGTTAATTAATCCTTTTGCATTTAAGGTGCTTTAGAGTTTAGAGTAACATCATAAAAATAAATAAAAAATAAAAGGGCAAAGATTGACATCACATATAACAATGTAGAATGTAAAAATACACCTAAACCGAGAAGAAACAAAACTACATTTTCAACGTTGTGGGAACCTCACTAATGACAGACGGAATGCACCTTTTTATACAAAAATGATGCTAAAAGAGATGAAAAAGTATGAAAGCGCTGAAATGAAAAGAGTATCACAAATCTCATGTTGATATGAAGAAATCACACAAAAAAACGGTCAATTCATAAAGAAACACTATTTTTCATAAAAAAGTTAAAATAAACAGAAAAAACACAAATTTGTGAAATGCTAATTAAGGATGTTTTGTGAAATTTGCTGGTCTGATCTTGTCTGGTTTGAAATTGAAAACCGTCCACAAGAAAATATCCTAATAAGAGGAGCACGTTTCTCATTTTTAATTACAATAAGACAAGTCTGAAAGTTAAATTTTAAGCCTCTTTCATTTGAGTTGCTTTTAGGTTGAATTTTTTTGATTAAATATAGTGAACATGTTCTCCAAGAAGTGCATGTAGATTATGTTCACCAAAATTAAGATTAAAATTCAATCGGGAGGTTAGTTAATTTTTCTTTTTGAAAGTTGCACAACATTCAGGCCTAAAAATGCAGTTTTTTTTCAATAATTCATTTCACAAACTTTTTGATTGAATTTTAATCTGAAATTTGGTAGACATAACCTACACTTTATGGGGAACATGCTCACAAAATTTCATTAAAATATTCTACCCAAAAGCACCTCAAATGAAAGAGGCCTCAGAATTGTAACTTTTAGGCCTACATTACATGAGTATTACCCTATAATCTATAAGATCGGATACAAAGTATGCTTCCTGTACAAGATACAAAATCATATCGATCATCCGTCCAATTTTATAAAATCAAGGTTAAGATTTGTTTACTCCCCTAAAAATCAGTCGTAGTAGTGGGGGAGTTTTTTAACTCATATCCACTACCGGCACTACATACATATTCTTCATTCAACCATATTAGTGGGGAGTTTTCTCATCCACACCATTCATCTCATATGTAAATTAGGATTAATTTGTATGTGATCCTAATATGTATGCATGCATGCATGCATGTATGTATGTATGTATGTATGTATGTATGTATGTATGTATGTATGTATGTATGTATGTATGTATGTATGTATGTATGTATGTATGTATGTATGTATGTATGTATGTATGTATGTATGCATGCATGCATGCATGCATGCATGCATTCATGCAGCCGCCCAACCTGGCCCTATATCAGGGTCCGATCCTACATGCATGTTATACAAGACTTTTTTAATACATTTCTAAAATTTCTTCCACTGTTTAGTTTCTTCCTGTAATCTCCATTTCAATCCTGCAAGGCTGCAATTTCTTTCTTAAAAAAATCTTGCAATTTCTTTCTTAAACAATCCTACAATTTACTTCCTTTATATCTCTCTTATTCCTGTAGCATTTTCCTTTATATCTCTCTTATTCCTTTCATACCAAGTGATACATAAATAAAGACCCACTTGGTAACCCCTGAACTTAAATTTTATCAGACACATGAATTTTATCGGACACATAAATTTTATTTCGCCCGAAATATTGTATAACAATCAAAATAAATAGGGAAAAGGGTCAAATAGGCCCTCGAACTTACATAAAAGGTCAAATAAGCCTTTATTAGGAGGCTCTGTCCGGCCATCGCCATTTGGGGCAGTTCCAGGTGGAATTTTTTTGATGAATTTCTTTGAGCATCTTGTTTATTAAGTCGAGTTACTCATACCAAATTTCAGCTAACAATTCAATTGGGAAGGCATTCAAATGAATTCTTGAAGATAATTGCGCTT
Organism: Cuscuta epithymum; assembly: GCA_945859915.1. Taxonomy (NCBI): domain Eukaryota; kingdom Viridiplantae; phylum Streptophyta; class Magnoliopsida; order Solanales; family Convolvulaceae; genus Cuscuta; species Cuscuta epithymum. The sequence goes on along the minus strand of CAMAPF010000109.1, from coordinate 1,873,841 downwards.
TTAACTGCGCAGTTATCTTCAAAAATTCATTTGAATGCCTTCCCAATTGAATTGTTAGCTGAAATTTGATATGAGTAAACTAGACTTAATGAATAAGATGCTAAAAAAATTTCATCAAAAAAATCTATCAGGAGCCGCCCCAAATGGCGACGGTCGGACAGAGCCTCCTATATAAGGGCTTATTTGATCTTTTTATGTTTGAGAGCCTATCTGACCCTTTTTCCAAATAAATAAGACTGAAGTTACTTTTCTAACTGATAGTCATGGACTTGGGTCCGGGTCGGGCGTAGGCCCGGCCGGGCTTTTGATTTTTGGTTGAAGGCCCGGGACCGGCTTGGGTTACCATCGGGTCCGGGCTGGGTCCATGTTTTTTTCTTCTTTTCTTATTAACCCCCGACCCCCCCCACCCCAAACCCCACTAAATCACCCATCCCAACTCAGGAAAAAGCTCAAAACAATGGGGAAAAAAGCAATAGAAGGCCCGAACCGGGCCCGCCCGTGTCAGTTTCAAAGAATGGGGTGAACCGGGACCGCCCCACCCTAACCCCCAAGACCAGGCCTAGGCCCGGAACCAAAACCGGTACACCGGGCCGAGCCGGGCTCACACAGTAGCGGGCCGGGCCGGATCTCGGTTCGGGTGGCCCGAACCGGGTCCAACACTGCTAACTGAATTGACTTAGGGCATCCCCATTGGTAGGATTATTAAGTGATTAAGTAAGTGACATGGCAGATTTTTTAAAGGAGCATCATTGAGAGACATAGATTATTTAATGAGATTATTTGCTATAATAATCTGAGATCAAAATATGAATTCAGATTATTTTAAGATTATTTAAAAAGTGTATGTAATAGAAGTTAATGCAGGAACGAAAAAATCTGATTATTTGAAGATAATGGTTGGGAGACATAAACGAATATTGAGATTATTTAAACATTAATTATATAACAATATTTAAAAGGTAAGAATCATAGAAAAAATTGATTATTGGAGATCATGAATTGAGATGCTCTTAGATTATTGAAGATGACTACTTTTACCTTGTTTTACTAATAAAATACATTTTAAATATAATTTCTTCGCAAATTAAAAGATTAAACTTATTCATCTCGAATTTCATCAAATTCACCAATTCCGACGGATTTAGTTTATTTTAGTGTTAACAAAAGACTTAAACTCTTTTTCACATCTAGCTTTCACCGGTACTTTCTTCTCAACCAAACAAGATTGCATTTTCACCACTTTCACACATTGGGTCAAATATGAATTTGTTAGGCTACGCCGCTACGTGAAAGTACTTTTATGAGGTGTCCCGTGTGCCCGTGTGGTTCAGAACTGGACACATTCTATATTTTGAAAAATCACATTGAAGTAGTCCTTTGCGCTTATATACTCTCTCCGTCCCTTAAAACTTTGCCAAGCTTGACTGGCACGGTGATTAATAAAGTAAAACTGTGTGGTTGAAACTTGTGTAGAGGAGAGATCTTGAACCACAAATTCTTTACCTAAAAAGTAAAGTGGCAAAGTTAGTGGGACATCCAAAAAAATTAAGTTGACAAAGTTTTAAGGAACAGAAGTAGTATTACGGAGTACATCGTAATTATGTAAGCCGAAAAACTGGGCTACCAAACGGGCACTTTTTTTATATCGTAAAACATAAGCTTTATATTGAAATCGAGGATGCATACAAGACAATCTTCAAATAGATTCTACAGATCCAATCGTGAACCCTAGGAATTGACATAGAATCAGTCACCTCATACAAAGCAATCTGACTCGCTAAACCTGAAACGGGCAAATTTAAGCCTAAAACGAACGGATCTGAAACTCTCCCTGTCAAAAGAACTCCAAAAACCCAAATATTCAAACCAAATCTACTCGGACTAAAGCAAAAATAAGTACTACTAAAGAAAAATAAAAGTGAAATAAAATCTTTCCACAAAACTCTTCCTGGTATGGTGGTGGACTGGTGGTTCTGGAGGAGGACAAACTCTTGCAATATGGGTGAATATCAACTCCACCACCGTCGGAGCGGAAGGCTTCACGATCCAGCACCGATACAAACTTTCAGCCGCAATCCGTTTATCTGCCAACGTTATCTCCTTCGACGTAGTTGCACTCACAAGTGTTAGAACACTTGCAATCAGAATAATCTGCTGCTCCAGCCCCATATTGATAGGGACGACGGAAAATCTCAACCCCTACAAAGAGGTAAGACGGTCGCTAGGTTTTTAGACAATAAGAGCTCTTTAGTGATTCGTGTCCTTGACACTTGGGTTTGAATATATATATGTGTATGTACAAACGGACACTTAATCACTTGGATGGCACAAGTAGCTAATTAAGATCGAAACTTTTAATTCAACCTATTCTCATAAGTCATAATGAACCCAACAAGGGTTGAAAATCTTTAATGAGTTTTCGTTAAAAATATCTCACTCGCAATCCCGTACTAACTTGAAAATTGCACTCCCACAAATCCCACTACAAATGATCAACGAGTGCAATTCAATGGATGAGAATTACAATTTGATTCGGTTATTTGATATACGGAGTAATAGTATAAATTTACACCTTTTATTCACAATTTGAATATTTTACAATTTTATATGACACTTAATAAAAATAGATTGATTACATTTTCATTTATTTTCAACCCCAAAATAAATCACACTCCTATACGCAATAATACTTTTTAATCTTCATTCTCATACGGAGAGCTCCTAGGGCATCGCTGCTAGGCACTTTTCCGATTTCAATCTCCTTGGTCGAAGTTCGGCCATTTCTCTTAGAGCTTGTGCCGATTGAAGATTGATATTTACCCTCTCTGCTTCGCTCTTACTTGCTCGCCATCAGGTTTAGGAAGGGTTGGGGACGGGCGTTTCGAGAGAAAGCAGATTTGGATCGTGATTTTGTTTGGGTTATGGACTCCTCTCTTTTACCACTGGTTTCGATTGGGAAGGTAAGCATGGATTTTGGGGTGATTCAGGCTATAATCATGAGGATTAAGAAGATGCCAGTGGAAATTGTGGTGGTGAGTTTGCAAGAAATGTTTCAAGATGAATGGTTGATGATCCGTCCCCCTCCTGAGCCACCGCCGAGGATGTCGTTTGAAGCATGTATTCGGTTGCGCTGTCAGTTTATTTTATTTACTTTCGTTTTACTCCACGGTGAGACTACTATGTTTTGTTTTTACTCCTTTTTCTGCTGTAAAACCCTTGCATTAGTTTTGGGGGTTGAGAGGTTTACGGTAATCGTCGTTAGCTTTAATTTGTCCAAGTTAGGTCCAACGAGTTATATTGCTTTGTCAAAGGTGATTAATTCAGAGTCTCGGCCAAGGGCGGATGATTACGTCCTTTCACGTTCTTGTACCCGTACTGAATACTATTTTAATAATATAAGCGCCTTACGATAAAAAAAATCTTCATTCTCATACTTCAACACATTTAAATTCTTTTGTATTAACATGAGTCAATTTTTCGGCTTATCAAATTTACAAACCAACCTTTTTCACCAAGCACGTGACTTTTGATTTCGCACGCTGAATTACGAATAATATGTAAAAGTGAGGTTGAAGTTACTTTTCCGGTTGAATTAACTGAAGTTACTGTATATATCAATTTTAACTATTTTTACATATAAATTTTTCTTTATTTTATTAATAAAATATATTTTAATTTTTTTTACGGAGCAATAAATTACTGTAACATAAAGTCACAATTGCATAAATTTCAAGCCGAATTAAAGCCAACTTTGGTATTACCTGCTATCATTAGCTCATATACTCATAGCTGCATACACAAGCCTGTAGAGTGGGAGGTATGTGAAAACAACCCCAAAACAAATCAGACGTATACTTGTGTAATTCTAGTCAACATGTATTTATTTATCCTTTTTCCCTCAATTCCCTGAAATTGTTCTATCCCGACTGGTTCCATCCTGCAGACCTCCACCATGATTGAGCAGCCGCTGCAATATCTCCGTTTCTTTCTATCACTACACAACACGGGCTTTTCCGATTAGGATTTTTGCAGCTGAATATCGGCTCTTGAGGAATCTAGCGATTTGCCTCGATTTTAGGGTTTTGTTTTCGATAGGTTGCCACAATGATAAGAGGGTTGAGGTGAGTTTATAGTAAAGTTAGAAATACTCATCCCGGACTTCAGACGTTTCACTGATAGTTGTAGTTCATTGGCTCGTAGGACTCAGAAGGTATGAAAATTGTCCTTTGATTGCCAATGTATGTACTTTGAGCACATTACTTCAGTAGCCGTATGCATTTTGTGTGCTAATGACTTGATTCAGTAGTGGAAGCATGCCGTTCAATTCTGGTGTTGTACTAGAATCGTTCGGATAAAATTGGAGATACACTGAATGTGTCTGTGGAACTTGTGATCTTAACCTCCAAAGATAACATTGGCTGATAAAGGTTGATAACACTGGGCATTCTTCATTGAAGGAATTTGCATTTGAATTGGAGAAATTACTACAAAATTACAAATAGGAGGAGAACAGGAGGAAAGTGCATAAATATGAGTATTATTAAATAATTGACTTAAACCAATACCCATTTAGTCCCAATAGCAGAATAAAAGTACTTAAAAGCTTCTTCTTTTAGGGGTGAGTGAAACATATTTTTAGAAAAAAACAACAGATATGATCGGCGCGATGTGCACGGCCTGCCCTCTTCTATAGATATTATCAGCGCTGTGATTAGAGGAGAATATTCATTTATTTCAATCGAGAAAAGTATACCTCTCAACTTTGCATCTGGCCATATGGGTATCCCCTTAAGATAGATGTTGGACATGTGTACAACAGTCTTGCTTATGCTCTTCATCTTTTTATCTTAATCTTTATCTTCTCTGTTTTTAAATCTTTTTTGTCTCCTTATATCTTTATCTTATCTTTTAATCTTTTTTATCTTTGCTATCTTTTTAGCTCTGATCAAATCAGCTGACCCCAAACTCTTTTGGGACTGAGGCTTCGATGTTGTTGTTGTATTAAATACTCCGTAATAATAAGTACTTCCTACATCCCTTTTGATTTAACTTCTTTCCTTTTTGGGCCATTCTTAAATAATCTGCTTTAGGGAAGAATAGCGGGGTTGATATTGATTCTTTCCTTTCTTAATAATTTTTAACCGTACAATTTCATTTTCTTAGACTCTGTGTGAAGTTTATCAGGATTAGTTAAATGTTTATGAATTCAAAGACCAACCTACACGATAATACCGGGTTCGTAAGTTACAAATGGAGTATATACTATACTACACGAAACATAATGCTATTAAGGAACTACTCGAAATGAAGGCACTAATGTTTTTTCAACACTTCATAACATATGAGTATAAAAAACATACTGTTTGCCACTATTTTTTTTGCGTAGTTAGTTTATTATATGACGTTTCATCTCTAGTCACTGTTTTTTTTGCTAATGGGACATGCTTCCAATATTCAACTGCATATATATCTTCTGTAAGAAGACTTATCATGGACAGTTAATCACGATGACTGATACACACACTGACACACACACACACACCATATAGCATATATCATAATATTGTCTTTAAATCTAGCTCAATGGTGCAAATGTTAGGCATGTAAATGTAAGTGCTACTTTTCTTAGTTTCTTTTAAAACAGTGGCACATTGTATCTTCATTGTGAATGTGGGCATGGTACTTTGTAATATGACTTTCTGTTAGCACAGGCATGATAGATCTGACACATTTCATTAATATAACTTAATGTGTGCTGGGAATTGGTTTAGAGCCTTTAGATTGCAACTCTGTGGCATTGCTGACAAAATACTAATATAATTGTTTATAAATTGTCCTCTTATGGTTTGTGGTGCATATTTAATGGTTATCAGTATGGACTTAAATGCATCACCACAACCAGAGGATGATGATGAGTTCTTCAAACAACAACTAGAGGAGGAATCTGAAGAACCTAATGTAGGACCCATCATTGAACATAAAGATAATGCAGTGAGTTCTGTAGAAATTTCCCGCAGGGTATATCTCTCATCCTCCCTCTCTCCCTCTCTTTCTCTATCTACCCCCCCTGTATATTTCAATTCATTTTTATTGTGCGTATGGCCTTGATGTTTGTTGCTATTGCCCAAACTTTTTTTTAGCCATTGCTTCCTTTTAGATATTCCAATTTATGATCGTTAAAATTACCTATATAGGAGTAAAAGTCATTCAAAGTGCACATACAGGAATCCTTCCTGAAATAATGTTTAATAGGACTAACTTGTTCCTATAAAGAGAAAAAACTCACATATATACTCCAAAGTAGGAGCATAAAGAGAAAATATATTCATACTCTTATAGTCTTATTTATGCATTTTCATATTGTTTTAGTCCTATATGAGGCAATTTATACTTTATGATCTGGTGTTCAAAATATAAATCACACACCATAGAAAGTGTTCCGTTTGATACATACATTCTTTAGTTGATGGGAGGAGAGTTGGTAGTCGTTAATTCAAAGACGATGCGGTAATGGAAGAACAATGGATTCTAAGAATTTGTGAGAGTTTATGTCCTTCAGAATTCAATTCTGATTTAGGTATATTTTTTTCTGACTTCTGCTCATTATTGTTTTAGGAGCGTGATGAAAGGATTCAACGACTTAAAAGGCAACGTCCAGATGCCAGGCCGGCATATGCACCTCAGCCTCGCATGCATGATGAAATGTTTCCAGCAAAAAAGCACAGGCCCTCTCACGAGCCTCCTTCAGGTAATTCTTTTACCATGGCATGACATCTGAATTTGTTAGGGCTTGGACATGTGCTATCATGAATGCTGAGCTTGGTTTTACAATTTAACCTGATCTGGATAGAAAAAGATTAACAGTGAATTGAAAATCAAAGGGAATGAGAAGTTATACTTGTAAAAAAGAAAGACAAATGGAAAAAGTTGTGTTTTTATTGTATAGCACTACGTTGTCATGTTGGGCTCTCTTTTCCCTCTCCTATATGCAAGTATGTGATGTTTGACTGTAGTGTAGAAGAACTTCTTTTACTGGTAAAGACTAGTTATATTACTGGGTAGTATTGCTTGTTGGTTATCTGTAGTTATGTATTGAATTTATTTATTTATTTTGGAAAAGGCTTTTCAGCGATAGCTGCAGGCTGTGTTTTTATGAAATTTTGGCATATTATATGTATTTGAATGTTTGCAATGTTTATTTTTAACTCAGTGATGAGTGATGAGTGATTATATTGTCTGCTCCTTCATTTCTCTCTTTGCTGATTGATAATGGCATGAAAACTTACCTTTACATTTGCGGTTTATGTTCAATTTATCCATCTTTTCAGTGATATCTATGGGCTGAATTGCATTCAAGTGATTATTACACGACTCTTTCTTTATTTCTGCTTTATTCTTTATCTACACTTTGCAGTTTGCACTTTGCCCAAATTATGTTCTCAATTTAAAAAAAACCAATCCTTTGGATTGTTTGCTTCGTAGGTTGGTTGGATTGCCCTGCTTCTGGACAGGAAATAGGCTACATTATTCCTTCTAAAGTCCCCCTTGGTGAAACCTTCAATGGAGGTGTTCTTCCTGGCAAGAGATACTCGTTTAAGCAAGTGCTGCATCAACAGAGAGTCTTGGGAAGAACGGTATGTTAGGTTGGCATCTAGATCGTGCTTGTAATAATGTAAAGATGAAGGAATGTTCCTTTCTATCTAAGACTCAGTTTCATGGTCACCCCTCCCTTCCAACTCTTCTTTTGTTCCATTCAAATAGTTATAGATATTAGTATGCACATTTTACCTTTACTCGGGGTGTCTATTGTTGTGGTTGTGATGTATATCCTTCTCCTACTGATAAGCTTTTAATTGGACTTCTAAATATGATATCTGGTTTAAACTTTATCTCGGAAGTAGAGATAAATGGCGTTCTTAAAATTTTCAGCTGGGCATGGTGATAGATCTTACAAATACCAATAGGTACTATTCGACCCAAGAATTTAGAAAGGAGGGCATCAAGCATGTCAAGGTATGTTAAATTCTGCTGCTATAGTAAGGGGAGTACACACCTAGTTTATTTAGTCTGCAATACTAAATGCTATGAATATCCTAATGTTTTAAAGTTCGCAACATCTTAGATTATGTGCAGGGGACGTGATTCTGTACCTGACAACGAGGCCGTCAACTTATTTGTATATGAGGTAATAGTTCACAACTTCACATAGATGCTATTTTAGCAACTGCATTTATTTTTATGTTTGAAGCAATGTTTTATTGTATTTTGCTGCAAAGTTGGCCACCTTGACATATTAATTTGTATTTATGATGGATCATAGATGATCCCTATGGTTTGGTTTTGCTCCGTATATAATCTTTATTATAAAGCTTATGGCATGACAAATTCAGTTATGATGCCTGGGCATAACTAAGTCGAGAGTGAGAGTTGGAGGGACTTCAAGTGTTACCCCGAACGAATGGAAAATGATGAATAATGAAAGCAGAAAAATGGAAGCAGTTCAGGCATATGAATGGGACTGGAGTTGCTGAAATGTCATAGGGAACCAATTTGGATTGTTATGGAGTTCCTGTTCTCATTTTTGGAGTGTTATGTGCAATCTATAATTGAGTTATAATTTGGTATAGGATGAAAGTTTTTTTATGCACATGTTATTGGAGGGTTTTGTAATTCAAAAATGTATGTTTTGAGGCATTCTTTTAAGGCTCTCTTGTCTAGTGAATCTTATATACCTCCACTTTGTTGTTTTAAATAGCCATCTGTGGCTAATGACTAATCTCCAAATGTGAACACCATTAGATTTCAATAACCAGAGAGGATTTGAATCTATATATATTGAATGGTGAAAGTGTAAATTCAAGGTTATATAAAAGGAGTAGTGGAATGCAACTTGGATTTTATGTCTGAAATATGTGAAAGGCACTCCACCAAAACGCCTCTTAACTGATTGTATGTTCTTTATAAAAGCTAGACTGTGTTAGTGAAGATGCATAGACTGTGAGTGATGTGCAAGGATTAAATGTATGTTCAATTTGTTTTTGTCATCCAAGTATGCGAAGTACAACAGGTCAACATTTCAATTTATTGTTTTGACTTGCTGTTTAATTGGCTTCACTTGAAATAGATTTCAAGAAGATGATCAGGTTATTTGTTCTTCAAGATGTTTTTACTCTGCCCTTGGAGTGACTAATATCCTCAACTATCAGGTTTTACAGTTCCTTGCACGACAGAAGAATACAAAAAAGTACATTCTTGTCCATTGCACACATGGGCATAATCGCACTGGGTATATGATTGTGCATTATCTTATGCGAACAATGCCTATTTCTGTCACTCAGGTGAATTGACTTCTTGAAAAGCACTTCATCATATGCTACCGCATGCATCTCTCGACTGATAATCCTGGCCAATTATGCAGGCAATACAAAATTTTGCTGCAGCACGGCCCCCTGGTATATATAAGCCAGACTATATTGATGCATTATATGCCTTTTATCATGAGAAGAAACCTGAAACGGTTGTTTGCCCCCCAACTCCCGAGTGGAAGAGATCTGGTGAATTTGATTTGAATGGGGATGCTATGCCAGACAATGATGATGAAGATGATGTAGGTGCTATAGCTCCTTCAAATGTACGTACCTTCTTAACCCTTTCCTTCTCTCGCAATATTTTAACCTTTGGCTCACATGTATATGTATAACCATTGTTGAAGACTTGATGTCTTGAAATATGTATCCATATAGCCACTACAAAATTTGCCCACTGTTTCCTTATCTCATTTCAGGTTATTCAAGAAACGCAAATTGTAATGACAAATGATGACCTTCTGGGAGATGGTATCCCTTCTGATCAGCAGGATTCTCTACGGCAGTTGTGCTACCAGTTTCTGAGGTTGCAGCCACCTGGGGTAAATAATCTTCTATAGGCATATTCACCCACACCACCTCACCTACACCCACACGCACACAATTGTGTGGCCGGATTGAGATCAGGTGAAGGGGTGATAAAGAACTGAATATTTGAGGTTTTCCTGAGATGAAGGTGATACAGAGACGGAACGAGATCGTATGTTTACGTCAAAATAATAGGAAAGATGTATAATAAATATAAAACTGATGTTTAAGATATGTAGGAGATGTTGAGCTCTCTCGAACTCCCTTTACTAAATATTTGGGATAACATGCTTAAATACATAACTCAAATGTGAACTAACCATAAAAATAAGAAGAGATTTCCTATATGTTGAAATCCTGAATGTTGAAATGGCAACATGAGAACATGCACGCGTATTCCTATATGTGATATGTCTATATATATGTGAAACCAACCAACTCCTTTAACACATACTAATTATGGATACAAAATTCACACACTAATTAGATTGAATAAAAATGAAAACTGAAACAATTAATATGCAAGTAATTGGTGAAAAATGCAGTCAATCCCTGATCTTGCGGCACCATCGACATGGTCAAGTATTTCAACAGTATCTGTAAAATCATTTCTGCAAATACATGTTATTATCATGTTGTGATCTTGAATGCGTGATTTTATGCTGCAATGGTGTCATTTGGTTGTTATCATTAATGCTATTTTTTCAGGGAAGAAATCCACAATTTCCTGGGTCCCATCCAGTTTCCCTCAACAGGTTGGCATCCAGTCTTTCTTGAATGATTGATTTGGTCTTATAGTGTATTCAATCATGTGTCTGCCATATCAAAGTTTATATTGGCATTCTATTTATAGTATGTGGCAGAGTTATGTCTTCATACAAACACTTAAGTGTGCAGAAAGAAATTCATAGGTACACCAGTACACGTTTTCATAAAATTACTGACACAAGCCTTGAAAGGTTGGAGCTTTCGTTGCCTTTTAGTTGTATGCGCATGATATACAAAATTGTGGAAAACATTATGTTTGTTAACATCTCATATCACTTTTTTCTATTTCCAAGAGGACACCAGTGAGGATGAGTGGCAGACAGTGGCTGATAACAGATTGCTATGTGAAGTTTGGGTATACAATAGATATTTCTGAACACAACTGTTTCATCAGAGAGAGCTTTGAGGAATAGCAAGAAAATTTAATTGGCTTGATGTAGATATACACAACTTTCGTGTATCCTTTCTCTTTCTTATCACTTGCATCCACAAACATAATTCATATAAGTTGAATGAATATACTGGTATGGAAGAAATGTGGTTGGCAACTTGACACATGTTTCTCAGCACCCCTATTGCCGTATATAGTCATGTTTTGTATATATGGGCCTATAAGCCCGAGTAGCATGCCAGTATGCTACTAAATGACAGATTACTCCCATGTTTGCTGCATCTTTGTTTTTAAATTTTATTGCTGTATTAGACAATACATTGACTCAATCACTTGCAGGGATAATTTGCAATTGTTGAGGCAGCGATACTACTATGCCACATGGAAAGCTGATGGAACAAGATACATGATGCTCATCACTATGGATGGTTGCTATTTAATTGACAGACATTTTAACTTTAGAAGGGTTCAGATGAGATTTCCATGCAGAGCATCCAATTCCAATGAAGTATGGATTCATTCATCAAGATTAGACGATTCTCTAAATTTGTCTGTATTATGATTGATGCGAGATAAATGTTTTTCCGTTCTCAATTGTACAATCTTACATTTCTAGTTATGCTTGTCAGTTTATAGGTGAGACCCATCACTTCACATTACTTGATGGGGAAATGATAATTGATACAGTACCTGAGACACAAAGGCAGGAAAGAAGATATCTTATATATGACATGATGGCACTCAATTTCATGTCTGTCACAGAGGTTGCTTACGTACTTGAGACTCGATAAATTTCATGTGTCTTCCTTTAATGATCTGTTTATTGTTCTTTTCATTTAATGTTTTTAGTCCTTATCTGCACGGTGAAGAGAATAATTTTTTTGCTCTATCCAACCTTTTTTGTCTATTGGGTTTTATTCTTAAATCTTGTCTCCGTGATTATGTAATGGTCTTTACAAGAAAGGGAAAATTGTGTATGCTGCTGTAGTTTTTTAATGCAGCTATGCATTCTGTCAGCATTCCTAGCACCTAAGGAGGTTGGCTATTGCATGTCTTGGTAAAACAGAGTAATAATTTATGTGAGCTATTTATTTTGTGCTTTATAAGAGGAATCTAAATAGGATGTGTTGTGCAGATTCATCCTGACTGATCCACTAAATGGGAATCCCATGGTCAAAATATTAATGGGTGGTGATAAAATAATAGACACATGTTTGAAGGGGACAAATATCTGTCAGGTCTCTCTTATTGGGCTCCTTGTGCCTGTTGAGCTTATATTTTTGGGCATGTGGGTCTAGGCTCCGACTTAATTAATAACAAACTTCCAGGAAATTATTTAGTAGTACTTGGCAGACATTGTCTTCACAATATGCACCCCCTGTTAGCATAAATGTTTGATTGGTGTTCAGGCATGTTCTGCTGTCATTTCAGATATCTGAAGTTGAAATGTGTTTCCATTGGTGAATGTTTTTGCTAGTGATGTGATTTGATCTGCTTTAAAAATATGTCCGGACTACTGACAATGACAAGGTCTGCTTCTCTGTATCCAACACAGCGACCCTTTCATGAGCGATGGAAAATGATTGACAGAGAGGTGATTGACCCTCGGAAACAAGAACGTCAAAATATTTACCAAAGTAGAAATCCATTTTACAGATATGAATTGGAACCCTTTAGAGTAAGTTTTTAATGAGCTCTCAGCTGGTAAGCATTTGCATTTTTACGTTCTCTTGTTGAATGGTTACTGATCTCCAAAAGCTTTGCCAGGTTAGAAGGAAAGATTTTTGGCTCCTCTCTACTGTCACTAGACTTTTGAAAGACTTCATTCCAAAGCTTTCACATGCAGCAGATGGTCTCATTTTTCAGGTTGTTCACATTCTGAAATCCTTTTCTCTTTTCTCGTGGGTTTTGATGCCTGATTTATAAAAAAAAAATTGTGGCTGAGAAGTGTTCTCTTGTAAAAAGTTATCATTTTTACAATCCCTCAAAACTTGATTTTGTCTCATGGTCTATAAAATTTATTCTCTTTCTAATTGTTTTGCCTACCAAAACAGGGTTGGGATGATCCTTACGTTACGAGGACTCATGAGGGTCTCTTGAAGTGGAAATACCCTGAGATGAACTCTGTTGATTTCCTCTTTGAGGTTTTATTCCCTGCCCACATGTCCAAATTCTAATATGACATAGTTGTGTTCGGTTCTGTATCATTGTTTCTTTTATCTCTCTGGCTGACAGGTGATTGATAGTAGAGAGCTGCTTTATTTAAATGAACGGGGAAAGAAGAAACTGATGGACGGGAATAGGGTTGTATTCCCAGGTTAGATATATCTTCTTCTTTGTCTTTCTATACTGTGATATGAAGCCCTCCCAGCACATTGTGGGTGGGGGGACAACTCACTACTCTCTGTCCATTGAGTCAAACAAATAAAGCCCATAAGATCTTCTTCAATCATGAACCCTACTTATATTTCTAAGTTAATTTGGTGGATTAACTAAATTTGTCACATGTAACATGCATTTGCTTTTTCGAAAGTTGCATGATAAATAGATTCAGTTCTCATATGTTACTGTTTCTTTTATAACATTCATTGTGGATATGCTTCTTCTTGGATTGGATGAGGGTATGGCTTTGGAGAGAGCAAAATGGAGGGCGGGTATTCGTGTGGAGGAGTGATCTTGTATCATCTTTTCCCCTCTTTTTTTTATATATATATATTTTTATCCTTATATATAAATATTACTTTATCCTTTGTATTTTATCTTTTATATGTATATTCATCTCTTTTATATTATCTTTTTTTTATAATAGCTTATCTTTTTTATCTTTATTTTCTTTCTTTTCCTTTTGGTGATATCATGTATCGATTCATGTTAGCCGACCCCAATATCGTTTGGGACTACGGCTTGGATGTTGTTGTTGTTGTTGTTTGTTGTTGCTTCATTAATTTCTTTTCATTTTCTTTTGCCTGTGTTTTCTCAAATTAATCCCTTTTAAATGTTACAGATTCTTCAGATCCATCAGAGCTCTCCGGTAAAATCATTGAATGCTCCTGGGATTCTGATAATCAAGTGTGGGTGTGCATGAGGGTAAGAGTAGATAAAGGAACGCCAAATGAATTCAATACATATCGGAAGGTACGTCTTAAATGAATCCATATATATTTTTGTATTCCATCGTTTGCAAGAATTTATATGATAATAAGTTGATAGTCTACAGAAGCAGCAGTAGCTATAACTTCAGAGCCTGTTTGTCAAAATTAAAACAGGCAGAAGTTGCTGAAGTTCCGGCTTGAAATATAAAAAATATTTTATCAATAAAGAAAAAGGAATATGGAAAAGCTACAATGGTACTCTTCAGCCAATTCAGCCAAAATGATTTCCAAACTTTTCATTATTAATCAATTGAGTGCGTAAAAGAAAAAAATCAGTGGTAAAATCTGGCTGGTAATTAAAAAACATGGTTACCAAACTGAGCATTGAAGCTTGGATCTTTTTTAATAATTATCTTGTGAATGAATCAAACCCAGGTGATGAGAAGTATCAAAGACAATATCACGGAGGACGTGTTGTTGGGTGAAATCCATGATATCATTCGGTTGCCAATGTATGCAGATAGGATCGACTCTGAAAGCAAACCTCACCAGCATTCTTCAAGTTCATCTCGCCGAAGGGGCTGTCATTAAGTTGGAGGCAGTAGTAACTACTAGCTAGATACATTTCACATTTAGAGCTTCCATTTGTTGCTGCTTATTATTAATGAATGGTGTGGTCTAGGAATACACGTGAGTGGCCCTGCAGTATTTTAGCTTATGTAGTCTATACATTACAAACTGCAGGGGTTAGAAATAGAATCTCATGTACATTAGTTGCTGCATACGTTAGTCATGTGGTAAATTGTCAAAAGGGTCTAGTAAAATTCAGCATCACTTTGCTTGTGAATATGATCTCCAAAAATCAGCTTTAGCCATTCTACTCTAATACTTTTTTACACATTTGCTAAATTTTGGATTCGTCTTTCACTTGTACTGTTATCTTAATTGTCAACAATGCCAGACTCTCAGAACTATTCATGTTTTCCATCAACTGATCAACCCCTTAACTAACTTAATGAAGGGATCCCTGAGTTTAAGGAAAGTTCTGAATGATTTTGGACATGTATATGTAAATTGTTTAAACACTGGTAATTAGATGTTCAAGTGATGATAATAACAATTGTAATAACAAAGAACAAGTAATGCACTTGGTCTGTATGTACTCTTTGGGGACTGGATTTATAATGTTTCTTGTGTCATTAGTCATTACAAGTGTTCCTGCTTCCTATCATTGGATACGGTTAAATCCATCCTCTTGTGCATTTTAAGCTGTCACATATAGCTCTCTCATAGTGATGTAGATTTCTGTAATATCAGTATATCACCATGGTGAGTGATATAGCTCTCTCTGTAAGGTGTTAGAGACTGTATAACCAAGTCCATGCGAAAGCTACAAGGCTAGATTGGTTGTGAAGGGATTCGAGCAACGTAATGGTATCGATTACACTGACATATTCTCTCCTGTTGTGAAACTAACTACTATTCGGGCCGTGACTATTGGATCCTTTTATATATGGGCCACAAGTTCTTTTATGTTGGGGTTAGGTTTTGCTCTCTCTATATATACATGCTCTCTCTTTGTAACCATCATCAGAAAATAATAGTAACATCCTGACTTGGTAGCGCCTTAGACGTAGTCATTCTTGGCGAATTGGGTCACCAAAATCTAGTGTCTTTCTTATTGTCTTTTGTATTGTGATTGTTTAAATCGTAAACTCTCATATATGGAGTCATATATGGCTCCATTGAAATTCTATTTTGGGTGCTTAATTTTAATGATGAAACCTGTACAGGTTTAATTAAAAGCGTTGACATCAGTCTTACCATAGTTTACCAACTTTCTTGGTTTCTAAACTTTTTGTCATGCTTTATTTTGAATAACTGCTCTATGATTGATATTATTTACTTCTTTTTTGAGTAAATTTCAACCAAACTGTTTCTATATTTTATTATGTGGCAATCAATGTTCTTTTGTATGTTTTACGATATAGAAAATGCTGCCAAAATGATCTTGCACGCTTTTAATGTTTGCAATCATGTACCTTAGTTTTAGTAAATTGAAGTATATTACATTTACTCCGTTCTACATTCTACATCCTCACCTTGAATGTTTTGTCCCTCGTAATGGCTTTGAGGTCCTCATCGTCTCCACAACTTGCTTTAGCTTATCTAATAGCTAGGCCTTTAGGAGCGGGTTCTATATTTTTGGTTCGGTTTTGAGGCAAAATCAAATACGGGATCAAAGTAAAACGTTCAGTTCAATTTCAAATTTTATAACTTGAAACTATGCGTTGATTAGTTTGGTTCATCTTGGTTCGGTTTCGTTTTTTTGTATTTTTATTAAAAAAATTCATTTGATTTAAAATGATAGGATAGTTGAGAGATCAAACATATTACATTAAAAATGCAAGCATGCTAGAACAAATATAAAAAAAAGAGAAGGAAAAAATATATCTTGAATAGTATGAATATGTGTGAGAAAAAATATACTCTTTTCAGTTTTTTTTGAACAAAGTGTATATATTCTTATTTTACATTTTGATAACTAGTTTGATAAAAGTTCATGTACATTTTAAGTGGTATAGTTGAGATGAATATTTATTTATTTTGTAAATATATAAAAAATTTAGGTTACATAAAAACAAAACTACTAGTAATCAATAACAAAAATATATTACCATCATGCAAAAGATAATACGGAGTAACAAATACCCACAGAGAAGATCCAATTGCTCTTGCCTGCGAATGTCCTAATCCTCACCAGTCACCACACTTGACAGCCTAAAAATACTCCGTAGTCAAAATCCCAGGGAGATAGTAGGCCGTCCAAACCAACTCAACCGGGAAAGTCCTCGCCGGAGGCGGTTGGTTTGAGTGAATTCAACAGCTCATTGGTTATTTCCTTCTTGATGAAGGCAAAAATTAGCAAAACGAGTATCACGTGCGCGTATAGAAATAATTCGGATTATATATTACGTACGCGGACCTCATATCTTCTGCTCAAAGCTGACTTTTTTATTTCATTATTAAGATCGAGCGCTCAATCATGGAGGAGCCACTACTATCAGGTATCCCAGGCTGCACATTAAAAATTGTTTTCTCCCTTTGAATTTCAGTTTCCTGTTTTATCCACCGGATGATCCTGTCTTTGATGTTGTGCATTTTTGTCCGGAATAGCAAAAGCGGAAAACCTAAGTGGACAGAGAGACTGGGAACGATGGAGTTCATCGTCTGCTTATGTGGGAAGAACAATTCCGACAGCTCCTTTGGTCGGAACCGAAGTCAGCGTAGATGAGATTCGATCTGCCGCCGCCGCCGCAGCTGCTGCTTCCATTTCCTACCCTCCTATACCTCATTCTCCTCCCTTGCCCAGCTTTCCCCAATCCCATCACTTTGGTAATTATTCATTCTCACTTTGGCCGTAAACTTATTACTGCATTCACTCCTTTTATTCCTAATTGAACCAGTTTTCACTCCCCAATTGAATAAGTTTTATGCTATTTAGAACCAAATGACTATGATTTTGGGAATAAAATATAGCTACTCCTATTGGTGTACCCTGTTTATGTTTTACTGCTACTTGAAATAATTTCTTTTTTTAGTCTTTGGGGACTATGAACAGGGGAAAATGAATTTTCCTACTTTATGAATCATCTACCATAGTTCATCATTAATGGTTCAATGTAAGATACACAAGATTAGTATTGACTACACCACCGCCTAGGGTCTTACACGTGAACTTGTATCTTTATGCTTACTTAGTGGCTTAACATAGGGAATAGGTGTGCACGTCGGACGGGTTGGGCAGTCATTAAGCAAGCATATCCCTATCCCCTAGGGTGAGCAAGGACCGCCTAGGGATGCACGTCGGACGGGTTGGGCAATACATAAAAAATCTTTATGCACAAGGACTGCCTAGGGTGTATATAGGTAAATACATGGGCCCGATCAAGTACTTATGGGCTTGGGCTAAGGGAGGAGTAGTGTATATTTATGCATTACATTACACCCCCCCTTAAATATACACTACTAAAGAATATATAAGGAGTACAAAAAAAATACGTTTAAGGGAAGCTGCCTCATTAAAAACCTTGCCAAGGAAAACCCTGCGGGACAAAACCTTGGCAAGAAAAAAAGAGTACATCGCATATTTACTCCTGTAATGAATATATCACTCAAGATCCTTGCGTTGACGTAATCCAGTAAGGTGCACTAACTTCTTGAAGATTGTCGTTGAAAGAGCTTTGGTGAATAAATCCGCAACATTGTCACTTGAACGAATTTGTTGAACAACAATCTCACCTTGTTTCTGGATGTCACGTGTATACCAAAATTTTGGTGAAATATGTTTTGTCCTATCTCCCTTGATGAATCCTTCCTTGAGTTGGTGGATACAAGCTGCATTATCTTCAAATAAGATGGTCAGAGGTTCCTTTTCAGACCATAATCCACATGACCGTCTAATACGCCGAATTACACTTCTCAAGTACACATTTTTAACTGGATTCATGAATGGCTAATAGCTCCGCATTATTTGATGATGTTGCCGCAATTGATTGTTTCATGGAACGTCTCGAAATTGTTGTTCCTCCACATGTAAACACATATCCAGTCTGTGATCTCCCTTTATGGGGATCAGACAAATAACTTGCATCTGCAAAACCAATCAATTCTGTTTTGGACACGTTAGGAAATAATAGACCCATGTCTTTTGTACCTTGAAGGTAACGAAGTATTTAATTGACCCCATTCAAATGTCTCCGCGTTGGAGAAGAACTATATCTTGCCAATAAATTTACAGCAAAGGATATATTGGGTCTAGTGTGACTTGCAAGATACATTAGTGCTCCAATTGCACTTAGGTATGGTACTTCTGGACCAAGAATATCCTCATTATCTCCATGCGGTCTAAATGGGTCCTTATCAACTTCAAGTTGTCTTACAACCATTGGGGTGCTTAAAGGATGTGCCTTATCCATTAAAAATCTTCTTAGCACCTTCTCTATATAGGTTGTTTGATGCACAAGGATACCATTATTTAAATGGTCAATTGTAGACCAAGGCAGTATTTGGTCTTTCCAAGATCCTTCATTTCGAATTCCCTTTTCAAACATTCAACTGCCTTTTGTAGTTGTTTAGGAGTTCCGATTATATTTAAATCATTAATGAACCAAATAATTGAGCTATTAATCTCGCAAACGCTAGGTTGCGAGTCGATAATAAGCATACATTAAAACCATGAAATACCTAAATGGTCCACATGGTGGATCAATTGGTCCACATATATCACCTTGAATACATTCTTAAAAGGGAAGTGATTCCATTCCAATTTTAGTAGGTGAGGGTCTAGTGATTAATTTTCCTTCAGAGCAAGCAACACAAGATAACTCATTAGTTTGAAGAATCTTCTGGTTCTTGAGTGGATGTCCACATGAGCTATTAATAATTCTCACATCATTGTTGATTCATAAACTTTTGGTTTATGGTCATATACGATTCAATTATACTAATTTTGGTTTAGTACAGGCCAGATGAAAATGCAAGCAATTTCTCTAACACTCTTTTAATACCAGAAGTTTTATTAATTATGCTGAGATATTCAGTATCTCCTTTGGTCGTCTCAATATGATACCCATTAACAATCATCGGTTGAATATGCCGCTAGAGGGATTCATCGGGCTGCTGTTGACATCTTCATCGATGGTTTGCTGCTCTGCTTGCCATCAGTTGCCGGATCGCCACACACACAAGCCTTTGCTGTGCACACAGCCCTAGTCCGATTTTCAGGAGATAGTGATCGATTTCCAGGAGCTATTCATCCAGGTATTTCCCGTTTCTTCCTTGCCTGATTCGATCATATGTACTAAATAAACATCGATCGTTCTTCTTGTTGTTATTACAAAATCTGCTCTTGTCTGATTCTTGTTGTTTTAACAAATATTTGGTTACAATTGTTGTTGTTATTACAATTGGTTAAATAAACACAATTGTTATTCTTTAATGCTCTACTTCCTCCATGGTGGAAATCGGGAAAATACTTCATTCTGACATTATCAAGTGTTATTGTTTAATTTGATGTTAAGTCTGAGAATTAGATTTGTCTTTTTCTGTTGTAGACCACGTGGTTATAGAATTCTATATAGGTCATAACATTAAGCATGATTTTCTTTTTCTTGATAAGCTGCTAGTTGCTCCATATGTGATCCTTATTTTTGCCGCATTAGTTAGATCAACGTCACACGCTCCTCTGTTTTTAGATCAACCATATTTCCTTGAAGAATTGGGAGAAAGAAGAATTAAGCGCAACTATGTAAGCATTGCTTGAATGCAAACTAGGTCTAGTCTGTTTGAAATGTGTACATCGAAGCCTATTCTGTTTTAAACCCTGTCTATTCTATTAATTTGGATGAGTACAACTTTAGACAAAACTAATTTATGGATTAATTTAGACAACAATTCTGACCTGACTGAGAACAAAGGGTTAAATGTGACTATTTGAAATTTTGAGTTTTTTTCGTTCTTCTTGAATCTTCCACGACACAACACTTGAACTTTTAGTGCATTGATTGGGTCTCTATTGTCAACATTATTAACCGTAGTTATATCACTTATTATATGACATAACCTTTGAGCTTTATGTTTGGTTGATTCTCGTAATACTATTATTGGAAACCCATAGCGAAAAGTAAAAAAGAGAGATTGGTGAGCATTTTTCCAAATACAGATTACCCACAAGGCCCAAGAGTAAAGTCAGTTAGCCACGAATCAACTAAAGTCATTGCTTAAAGTCTGTTTAAATGTTTTTTGTTCGAGAGTAAAGTCTGTTTAATTTTTTTTCAAGAGTAAAGTTTGTTTAAATATTGACATTAAATATGTATTAAAGTCTATTTGTGCAAATATTTAAAGAAAAACCAGTATTGTCTTTCAAAATGTGCTTAAAATAAACTGTATTTTAGTTAAATACAAAATTTAATGACCTTTAATAGTCAATATCGGTTACAAAAGGACACTTATTTATTCACTTAATGACATTCATTAAATTTCATTAGTGTCTAATATCAGTAAAAAAATTAAATTCAAATGTTTTGATTGTATCTTTAAGTGATAGACGCCTAACAACATTAAAGTTCTCTTTAAGCAATTTTATTAATTGCATGATTTCATTATATCTTATGTGACAAATAAAATAATATTATTTTATTTTCTAGTTATCCCTATGTCAAACCTTGCAAAACTTGAATTCGCCGCACTGAACATCAGCGGAAAAAACTATTTGTCATGGGTACTAGATGTTGAAATTTACCTAGATGTCAAAAGATTAGATGATACCATAAAAATTGGTAATACCGATTAAAAAAAAACAAAGTCAAAACTATGATTTTTCTGAGACACCACCCCCATGAAGATCTAAAGTCTGAATATTTAAGTGAGAGAGACCCCCTAGAAGTATGGGAAAACCTTGCACAAAGTTATGACCATCAGAAAAAATCATACTCCCTGAGACTCGTTATGAATGGACCCATTTAAGATCACAAGAAACTAAGTCTGTGTTGGGTTATAATCAAGCAATGTATAGAATTACGTCTTAGTTAAGGCTATGTGGAGAGAAAATAACTGACGATGAAATGCTTGAGAAAACATACTCCACTTTTCATCCATCAAAAAGTGTTCTGTCCTGACAGCACAGGGAAAGGGGGTATACCAAATATTTTAACTTGATGAATCAATTATTTGCTGCTGAGAAAAATAATGAGTTGATTCTGAAGAATCATCACATTCACCTTACTGGTTCTATCCCTACACCATTCCCTGAAGCGAATGCGGTGACTAATAATTTTAATAATAACAACAAGAAGGAAAGAAATCACACTAGCAGTCGTGACCGGGGGGCATGGGAGAGGTCGCGGTAGGGGGAGTTACCGTAGCAATCATGGACATTGGGTTGGTCACACTCATCGGGATAGTCATGATTATAGAGGTGGTCAGATCACTCACTTCAAGAGCTCATCTCGCCACCAAAAGTGGCAAAAAAATGAGAATTATTGTAAGTGTGGTTCTGAAAAGACGGAGAATACATGTTTTCGATGTGGAGCAAGAAATCATTGGCCGCGTACGTGTGATTGAAGAAAATCAAGGAGGTCATCATCATCAAAGGCAAAATTTGTCTCAACCTTGTGCTCTTTATTTTTAAACGACTGCTGATAGAGCTCCACTAGATGCTTGGGCGTACGACATGTACGCGACTAATGATTTCTTGTTCCACATCGAAAACCTGTATTCTCCGTCTTTTCAGAACCATCCTTACCATAATTCTCATTTTTCTGCCACTTCTGGTGGCGAGATGGTCCCTTGAAGTGAGTGACCCGACCACCTCTATAATCACGAGTATCCCGATGAGTGTGACCAACCCGATGTCTATGATTGCCACAGTAACTCCCCCTACCGCGACCTCATCCATGCCCCCAACCACGACCGCTGATGTGGCTTCTTTCCTTGTTATTGTTATTATTATTATTATTATTATTATTATTCTTTCCTTTTTATTGTTATTATTATTAGTCATCGCATTCGCTTCAGGGAATGGCGGTGGGGTAGAACCAGTGGGGCGAGTTTGATGATTCTTCAGGATCAACTCATTATTTTTCTGAGCAGCAAGTAATTGATTCATCAAGTCAAAATATTTTGTCAGAACACTGTTTGATGGATGAAAATGGAATATGTTTTCTCACGCATTTCATCGTTAGTTATTTTCTCTCCACATAGCCTTAGCTGAGAAGTAACTCGCTGAATTATAATCAACCACAAAGTTAAAGTCCTGCAACCTTAAATGGGTCCATTCATAACGGGCCGCAAAGAGTATGATTGTTTTCTGATGGTCATCCCTATGTTTAAGGTTTTCCCATAGTTCTAGACAGTTTCTTTCAGTTAAATATTCAGACTTTAGATCTTCATGGAGGTGGTATCTCAGAAAAATCATAGCTTTGGCTTTGTTTTCTTTTGATGCGGTATTATCAATTTTTATGGTATCACCTAAGCTTTTGGCATCTAGGTGAATTTCAGCATCTAGTACCCATGACATAGTTTTTTCCGCTGATGTCTAGTGCGGCGAATTCAAAGTTTGCAAGATTTGACACAGTGATAACTATAAAAGAAAATAATATTATTTTATTTTTCACATATGATATCATGCAAATAATAAAATTGCTTAAAGAAAACTTTAATGATGTTAGACGTCTATCACTTAAAGATACAATCAAACATTTGAATTTAAAATTCTTTATTGATACTGGACACTAATGAAATTTAATGAATGTCATTATGTGATAAGTGTCCTTTTGTAACCGATATTGACTATTAAATGTCATTAAATTTTGTATTTAATTAAAAAACAGTTTATTTTAGGCACATTTTGAAAGGCAATAATGGTATGTCTTCAAGTATTTGCACAAATAGACTTTAATACATATTAAATGTCAATATTTAAACAGACTTTACTCTTGAGAAAAAAATTAGACTTCACTCTCGTTTTTTTATTTAAACAAACTTTAATCAATGACTTTAGTGAATTCGTGGCTAATTGACTTTACTCTGGGGCCTTGTGGGTAATTTGTATTTGGAAAAATGCTCATCAATCTCTTTTTTTTTTACCTTTCACTATGGGTTTCCAATTAATAATATTAATTGGATCAACCAAACATTATGTTCAAATGTTATGTTGACAATAGAGGCCCAAGAAGAACGCAAAAATTCAAAATTTCAAATACAATCACATTTAACCCTTTGATTTCAGTCGCGTTAGAATTGTTGTCTAAATTAATCCATAAATTAGTTTTATCTAAAGTTGTACTAATCTAAATTAATAGAATATACAGGGTTTAAAACAGAATAGGCTTCGATGTACACATTTCAAACAGACTAGACCTAGTTTGCATTTAAGCAATACTTACATAATTGCGCTTATTACTTCTTTCTCCCAATTCTTCAAGGAAATATAGCTGATCTAAAAACAGAGGAGTGTGTGGAGTTGATCTATCTAATGTGTCAAAAATAAGGATCACATATGAAGCAACTAGCAGCTTATCAAGAAAAGGAATATCATGCTTGATGTTCTGACCTATATAGAATTCTATAACCACGAGGCCCAAGTCGGAAAAAATCTAATTCCCAAAGTTAACATCAAATTATGTATTATGTCCTAAGTAAATTAAACAATAACAGGTGATGATGTCAGAATGAAGAATTTTCCCGATTTCCTCCATGGAGGAAGTTGAGCATTCAAGAATAACAATTGTAACTAAGTATTTGTTAATTAACCAATTATAACTAAGTATTTGTTAAAACAACAACAAGAGCAGACTTTGTAATAACAAGAACGATCGAGGTTTATTTAGGACATATGATTGAATCGACAAGGAAAATATAGGAAATACCTGGATGAATAGCCCCTGGAAATCGATCAATATCTCCTGAAAATCGGACTAGGGCTGTTTGAACAGCAAGGGCTTGTGCGTGTGGCGATTCGGCAAGTGATGGCAAGCAGAGCAGCAAACAATCGATGCATAAGACGATGAATCCTTCTAGCGACATATTCAACCGATGATTGTAGATGGGTTCATATTAGGCGGATGGTTTTGTGAAATATTACTTCGACAACAATTGATGGAAGAAGATGATTGCTTCTGCGATCCGATTTAGGGGAGCGGACCGATTTTATGGGGACGGTACGTTACTAGAGTCGTGCTGATAACATATTAGAGTATATGAATGAAGGGTGTGTACAAATGGGGGAGAGTAGGGGATATATAGGTAAATACATGGGCCCAATCAAGTACTCATGGGCTTGGGCTAAGGGAGGAGTAGTGTATATTTATACATTACATAACAGAAGTAAAATATTAACAACTTCTAAGGGTGAAATTGAAGGGAATATCATCAAAGAGTAGTAAAGATACCTTTATTTGGTCGAGTCTCGTAACATCGATTTTGAGGCTCTACTTCTGCAACCCTACCCATTATTTGTGGCCTTGTGGGTTTATAGAAATTTGGCCGGTGATTATTTTCTTGAATCAGCCGGGTTGTGCTATTTTTGTGCAGCCCAAGCTTTAACATTAAGAACCTTTTGCATTTGATAGTCATGAATTGAACCATGTCTGGAGCTAAAATTTTGTGATTCTGGTGAGCAATGAGTTATCTACATATAGTGTAAACATAGACAATGTGAATTGTTCAAGGCTACCAAATCTTGCAATCAAGGAAGACAAATGGCTCATTTTACCATTGCCGGCAAAACTTATAAAATATACTCCGTACATTAATTCATTAAAGTATTAGATGATTCAACACCAATAATAACTTCTATATAGAGGCTTGTTGAATTATGTAAACATCATCGATACAAGAAGAAAAAAGAGAAGTATATTGTGAGAGAATAAAATCACATTTCTCATATATACATTACATTTTCTCTCAGGATTTATATGCATTCTGTTCTGGTGTTTTTATCCTTTTATTCTGTGTGCATCTTTTGTCAAGTATGAGCATGACTAGTTGGATAGCTAGGGTGCAACACTATTCTGTGATGATGTGGCTAACTATTCGGTATAGCAAGTTAATCTCCATAGGCAAATCTGTTTTAGTGTTTTATTTTATTCATTTCTATCACAGTTGGATTAAATCATTACAAAAAGAACTTCTTTGTTACTTTTACTGATAAATAATCAAATGGGGCATCAGATAAGATTGTGCGGTTGGAGTGTGTGCACTTTTTCAGTATAGTTAAAGTTGCTGAACTGTGTTGTTCATAATATTTAAAATTAGTCCTTTTGATGCAGTCAACTACCAAGGTGGATATTATGGAGAAGTAGCAAGAGCTACTGGTGGCATAAGAAGGTATATAATGATGCTTTAAGCACACCTGAGATCTCTAATAGGGGTTCTTTTTAATCTAAATGTTGGGGAATTTCTGGATGGCACTTAAAAAATTATAACTACATGGACCTGACAGGCAAGAGCTAGATGAGGTAGAGATACGAGAGTTGCTAATAGATGAAATTGGCCATCGTTGCTGTTGGGGAAGTCGTCCAGCTCGTACCTGGAAAATTCATGCGGTAGAGGACTGCAATGTATATGTGGGAATACTGGATACTTTTATAGAGGAGAGGGAAGTAATTGCAGAAACAGAGCCGTACTTTGGTGGCAATATGGAAGGAAACAATGAAAACAATGAAGTGGGAATATGGGATTTGGATTTAAGGTCTGAACTTCCCGGCTTGTTCATACCTTATAAAGAATCAAAGATGAGAGTTCCTCACTCTGAAATTATTGGCAAATGCCCAGGTAACGACCGTACCAGCCTACACATATTTGTTTAGCATGTATCGTTCTATTCATGCTCTACTCTTAAGCCATCTCACAAAGGATAGGCCTAATATAAAAAAAACAAATTAGTCTTATACAAAAAGGCACAATTAAAGCCAATAAACAAATAAAGCACAATTGCTTTAGGCTCTTATACCATAATCCATATTAAATTGGGTCTAACTTATCTCGACAGGATCCTTAAGAGATGATGTATACTTGATACATACATATTAGATGCAAGTCTATTAAACATCCGATGTGGGACAGTTTACAGAAGTTACCAGAAGTACATGATCAATGCCTGCATTCTCTCTAATTATAACTTGTGTCTTTTAAGGTTGTCATGGACGGGGAAGTGTAGTTTGCCCAACTTGTAATGCAGATCAAGATCCCAAGTTCTACAAGGAAGGTCAAACTTCTCAGTGTCTCCAATGTTATGGGAGAGGCCTAATTGCTCATAAAGATGGATCTGATACCATGTTAGCTTCTTTTCTCTTATAACTCAATATGTGTGGTTTTGCCTGGAAGTAAATTAAATTAGCGAATGTATATTATGCTGTTTTTTATTATTTATCAGATGCCAGAAGTGCAAAGGCGATGGAAAAGTGTCGTGTCCCACTTGCGAGTCACGTGGGCTAATGAAATGCCAGACATGCCAGGGTAGTGGTTCACTGTTGTCATACAAAGTTGCTGTTGTCAAATGGTTTGTAT
This sequence comes from Cuscuta epithymum, assembly GCA_945859915.1. NCBI lineage: Eukaryota > Viridiplantae > Streptophyta > Magnoliopsida > Solanales > Convolvulaceae > Cuscuta > Cuscuta epithymum. The sequence goes on along the minus strand of CAMAPF010000109.1, from coordinate 1,846,626 downwards.
TTTATTTACTTCTATCTTTTATTTATGTTTTATTTAACCTACTAAAACCTTGTTGCCGTTGTTGGGGATCCGGTTTCTCTGCTTGGATAATGTGACCTATCTGATGAGCATGGATCTCTGATAGGGATGTTGGAAGGAAGACCCAATTCAATAACCATATTATTGGCTACTTTGACCGAGTATATTCAAGGAGGAACAAGGGTCATAATAATTAGCTTTATGTTACTAAATAGCGGGTGGGGGAAAATACTATATATAGACAGGTTATTGTAATAAGAGCGGGCTGGTTTTGGCTTTAGTTGAGTTGGGACTTGGAGAGAGGCATCTCTTTAAACTGCCAGAATATTTTCTCTCTCTTGTTTGTTACATTCGATCCTCCATTACTGTTCATTCTGAGTATATCTACTTTCTGCTGATCTCAATCAATCTGAATACCTTGATTTCCTATCATTGGTATCAGAGCTGTTGATCGGGGTACCTGTTTATGGTGGCTGCGAGAAGAAAGATGAATGACCGAGTGGAGAATTTGGAGCGAGAATTGGCGCGTCAATCTGCAGAGATTGAGCGCGAGTTGGCTAGGCACCGCGAAGAGGCCAGAATAAGGAGGGAGGAGGATCGCGAGGAAGCCAGGATGAGGAGCGAGGAAGTCAAACGTGACCTCGAGGACATTCGCGAGCTGCCGGTACATAAACACCGCCATCATGTCCGCGGACGATCATCGAACTCTAAAACGAGTGCCAGACATGGAAGCAGTGACTCTCGATCAATCTCAGGTAGTCATCGATCCCCTTCTTCCAGACCTATTGATAATCGTCGTAGTTGGATGGAGAAATCTGGAAGGAAAGTTGATTTGCCTATATTTAATGGAAATGATGCGTATGGCTGGACTGTTAAAGTGGAACGTTTTTTTAAACTGAATCAAATTGATGATGATGAGAAAGTTGAACTGGTAACTCTGGCCATGGAGGGAAGGGCTTTAAACTGGTATCATTGGTGGGAGGAACATTCGAATGTGAGAACTTGGGATCTGTTTAAGGGGGCTTTGTTGGAGAGATTTGAACCAGGATTAGATCAGGATCCATATGGTCCATTATTAAATCTCAGGCAAACTGGAAGTGTTATGGAGTATAGAGATGAATTTGAATTGGTGTCAGCACCCTTAAAAAATACTGATATGCAAATGCTCAAGGGAATTTTTATGAAGGGATTGAAGCCTGAGGTTAAGGCTGAATTGAAGAAGAATCCTGTACGAACTTTGACGGAAGTCCTGAATAAGGCTTTGAGGATAGAAGAAAGTAATAATATCCTCAATTCCAGCAGGTACAGGGAAAATGATAGGAGGGGAACAAAGGAGACTGCTACAGCCCAACCGCAAAGATGGTTGAGTGAGAACAAATGGAAGAGTACAGTGGCCAGCCAGCCGGGATCTGAGAAATACCACTCAGAAAAGAAGATTGAGACTGTGAACAATGGAGCAGGGGTAAGGGGCACTCACAGACTGTCTCAAGCTGAGCTTCAGGAATTAAGCCGCAAGGGCCTTTGTTTCAAATGCGGGGAGCAATGGGGCAAGGGACACATCTGTAAGATGAAGCACTTTCAAATTATTATGCTAGATGAATCTGAAGAGGAAGAAGCAGGAGGAAGTTATTTAGCACCTATATCTGAAGAGGAAGAACCTGAATCCCCAAACATGCAACTATCTTTGATGAGCAAAGAGGGAATTACTACTCCTAGGACTTTCAAGGTCAAGGGAGAAATCCAGGGCCTCAGGGGAAGCAAGGAGATAGTCATACTCATAGATTGTGGGGCAACTCACAATTTCCTATCTCCAAGAGTGGTGAGGGAGGTGGGGATTCCTATTCTTCAAATTCCTGAGTTTAGGGTGGAAATAGGGAATGGGGATCTCATTAGGAATAATGGAAGATGTGAAGCAATAACTGTGAAGCTGCAGCAGATAATTATTACTCAGGATTTCTACATTTTGGAATTGGGAGGAACTGAGATGGTTTTGGGAATGGAGTGGCTAGCTGAGTTGGGAAATGTGGAATTCAATTTTCACAAGCTGTCTCTGAAATGGATCCAAGGTGGTCAGTTAAGATGTTTGATTGGTGATCCAAAATTGAGCAAAACTGAAGTTTCATGGAAAAGTTTGGCTAAGATGGCACCCAAGGAGGATGAGGGGTACTGTCTGCATCAAGCTGAAGTTAAAACAAATGAAGGCAACCAAGTCAGTTTGGGATGGATTCAGAGAATTAAAACAGAAGGTCCTGAAGTTTTCAAAGCATTGGAGGGATTACCTCCTAAAAGAGACTGTGACCATACTATTGTTATCAAGGAAGGAGCCAATATACCCAACATTAGACCATACAGATATCCTCAATACTTGAAGAATGAGATGGAGAAAGTAATTCAGGAATTGCTGAATGGGGGGATTATCAGAACCAGCACCAGTCCATACAGTAGCCCCGTGTTGATGGTGAAGAAGAAAGATGGGGGATGGAGATTCTGTGGAGATTACAGGGCCTTGAACCAAATCACAGTCCCCAATAAGTTCCCTATTCCCATTATAGAGGAACTATTGGATGAATTAAACAATGCGCAGATCTTTTCCAAATTGGATCTCAAGTCAGGCTACCATCAAATTAGAATGAAAAAAAAGGACATCCACAAGACAGCTATAAGAACTCATGAAGGTCATTATGAATACTTGGTCATGCCGTTTGGGCTTACTAATGCACCCTCCACTTTCCAAAGCTTAATGAACCAAGTCTTGAAGCCCTACCTGAGAAAATTTACATTGGTTTTCTTTGATGACATACTCATATACAGCCACACAGAAGAAGAGCATTGGGAACATGTACAGAAGGTGTTACAACTGATACATGCCAACCAGTTAGTGCTTAATGAAAAAAAAATGTTCCTTTGGGCAGAGGCAGTTGGGGTATTTGGGGCATATTACATCAAAGGAGGGAGTTGCAGCAGATCCTAGCAAGATTGAAGACATGTTAAATTGGCAGTACCCAAAAGATGCTAAAAGTTTAAGGGGATTTCTGGGTCTCACTGGTTATTACAGGAAGTTTGTAAAGGGCTATGGGAAGATTGTAGCTCCTTTGAATGAATTGCTTAAGAAGGATGGGTTCAAGTGGAACCCTGAGGCTCAGCAAGCTTTTGAAGATCTAAAAATGAGAATGACTCAATTACCAGTGTTGAAAATCCCAGATTTTAATCAAACTTTTGTAATAGAGTCTGATGCGTCAGGAAAGGGAGTAGGTGCTGTCCTGATGCAGGAGGGCAGACCTGTGGCATATATGAGTAAAACTTTATCTCTCAGGAATCAAAACAAGTCTGTATATGAGAGGGAGTTAATGGCTATAGTATTGGCTATTCAAAAATGGAGGCCATATCTATTGGGAAGAACATTTGAAGTACACACTGATCAAAAGAGCTTAAGATTCTTGACTGAGCAGAGGATTCTGGGGGAGGATCAGCAGAAATGGGTGACCAAACTACTGGGGTATAACTTTGTTATCAAGTATAAACCTGGGGTGGAGAACAAGGCAGCAGATGCATTGTCCAGAAAAGGGCACCTCTACTCATTCTCTGTAGTAACATGTCAAGAATGGGAAGGGTTGGAGGAAGAGCTAATGGAGGATGACAAGTATAAATCTATGATTCAGAAGTTATGGGCTGAGCCAGATTCTATCCCTAGCTTTAATCTCAAACAGGGACTTCTCTATTTTAAAGGCAGATTGGTTATTCCTAAGAAGTCAGCAAGGATACATTGCATTCTCAAGGAGTTCCATGAGTCTGCAATCGGGGGACATGCTGGAAATTTCAAAACAATGAAAAGGATCTCATCACTGTTTTACTGGGAAGGAATGAGAGCAGATATTAAGCAGTTTGTGCAGCAGTGTGAAGTGTGTCAGAGGAATAAATATCAAGCTCTCAGTCCGGCAGGATTGTTGCAACCATTACCCATTCCTAATCAAATCTGGACTGACCTGAGTATGGATTTTATTAGCGGATTGCCAAAAGCTCAAGGGAAAGATACTATTTTTGTTGTGGTGGACAGGCTGACTAAGTTTGCACACTTTATAGCTATATCACATCCCTATAGTGCTAAAAGTGTGGCAGAAGTATTCATTCAAGAGGTGGTTAGGCTGCATGGGTTTCCAAAAACAATAGTCGCAGACAGGGACAGTGTGTTCTTAAGCTCTTTTTGGACTGAATTATTTAAGATGGCTGGAACCAAGCTGAAATTCAGTACTGCATACCATCCCCAAACAGATGGACAAACTGAAGTGGTCAACAGGTGTGTTGAAACATATCTCAGGTGTATGACTGGAAAGAAGCCCAAGCAATGGCCACAATGGTTACCATGGGCGGAATTCTGGTATAACACAAACTACCATGTCTCAACTAAAAACACACCCTATAAAGCATTGTATGGCCAAGATCCCCCAGTTTTGGTCAGAGGAGATGTCACTTTATCAGCGGTGGAAGAAGTTAACAGACTGACAGCAGAAAGGAATGAAATCATTGAAGAATTGAAGAACAACTTGGCCCTTGCACAGAATCAAATGAAACAGCAAGCTGACCTTAAGAGGAGGGAGGTTCATCTAAAAGTAGGAGAATGGGTATATTTAAAGATTCAGCCCTACAAGCTTAAAACCTTGGCCCGGAGGGTGAATCAGAAGCTAAGTCCAAGATTTTATGGCCCTTTTGAAATCATAGAGCAAATCAGCCCAGTTGCTTACAAATTGAAGCTGCCTGAGGACTGTAAAGTACATCCTGTATTCCATGTGTCCCTTCTGAAGAAAGCAGTACCTACAACCACTACAATACAGCCCTTACCCAAGTGCTTGACAGAAGATTGGGAACTGAAAGTGATGCCAGAGGAGGTGAAAGAAAGCAGGATAAATGTTGCAGGAGAAACTGAGGTGCTGGTACACTGGAAACACTTGCCAGAATTTGAAGACTCTTGGGAGAACCTACAGCAGCTACTGAAGCAGTACCCTGATCTCCACCTTGGGGACAAGGTGGTTGTTCCGGGGGGGAGTGATGATAGGGATGTTGGAAGGAAGACCCAATTCAATAACCATATTATTGGCTACTTTGACCGAGTATATTCAAGGAGGAACAAGGGTCATAATAATTAGCTTTATGTTACTAAATAGCGGGTGGGGGAAAATACTATATATAGACAGGTTATTGTAATAAGAGCGGGCTGGTTTTGGCTTTAGTTGAGTTGGGACTTTGAGAGAGGCATCTCTTTAAACTGCCAGAATATTTTCTCTCTCTTGTTTGTTACATTCGATCCTCCATTACTGTTCATTCTGAGTATATCTACTTTCTGCTGATCTCAATCAATCTGAATACCTTGATTTCCTATCAATCTCACAGCTGTAAGACCCCGTCCAATTTCGCCAAGCGGAGGATCCGGGTTTTGTAATGTCCATATATGACATGCTTTGCAGTCTTTATTTATATGATCTTACACATAAAACTCGTGTATAAAGGCAAAAAGGATCTCATTTTTTAGCTGACTTTTTTTGCTCAAAGGTGTTAAACTATAACCATTGTTTTGGATCAATATATTTTATGGTTTTTTTGGGTTCTTATATCATACGGAGTACGTAGTAGTATTTATATAATACAATCATATATTACAGATTACTCCGTATATGGTATGAAAATAAATTATTAGTCAAAGATTAACATTCTTGACAAACAAAAATAGCAACCGCTATGAGATTAATGTAGTACGCGTTTTTTAAATAAGAAAATGTACTAAGCTGTTTTCCCCCAAAATATTACTTAAATGATACTCAAGTATTAAAATATAACGAAATGGTCACTGATACCCCAGTATCACAATCTCTAGATTAGATGCTTATGGTCACTTCGGATTAAAGAGGTTAAGTTATTGTCCTTAATTCTTAACTTAGTAATATCTTCGCCATTAATTTAATATGCAGGAAGACAGTGTCAAACCGGAAAGTGCATGCCACGAGCGGAGCAGCTTCAGTTCCGGACGGTGTATTCCACAGAGCTAAAGGGGTGCAGCTATGGAATAACCAGGCACCATACCAGTGCACCCCTGCCTGTTTTGAAGATCCATATTTCCTCAACAAATTTTCATCTGAGGTAATTGCAGAGAGGGGTCCCGTGCCGCCGCTTGCAAGAGTCATAAGTGAAAGGCATATCATCTCTGTCGTCCCGGTGACACGCGTAACCATGACGGCTCCTCACCGCAATCGCTCCTTCAGTTTCTATATCATTGGATACAGCAGGGAGGTCTACCTACGGGACAATGACTACCCTTCAACATTTTGTTGGGGTCTTTGCCATTGCTGTGGTTGGTTCAAACTTTAAGCATATCTTGCATTAGAGTTTCATTAAAAAGATTTTTTTTTTCTCCACTATGATCATATCTGTATAATTGTATCCTAGTGTATTATTTTATACTCCATCTAATAAAATTTGGCCAAATTTCTTTTTCTGGTTGTCCCAAAAATTGTCATTTTCATTTAAAGTAAGAAATATGTGGCTAAAGTTATTTCTATCTCTTCTGCACAATTTTAATCACTTTTTATTTTATTAATCTACGTGCAAGTCAACTTTGGTAAAGTTTTGTGGGACGGAGGAAATATATGAAAAATGGTTGAAGGTAGTGTGTGGGTGTGCTTATTGTTAAGATAAAAGGTTCAATTCAAAAAGTTTAATCTTATTGGAGAAGTACTCATAATTTTATGGTTTATGCAGTATTATTTGATACCCATCTGATTTACTTGAGAGATTATACAAAATAGCTTAATAATACTTGGTGGTTATTGGTTAATCTTCCCAAAAAAACTTCGTGGTTAATATTGGGGTCAGTTAACATGAATCAATACACGATATCATCACCAAAAGGAAAACAAAGAAAATAAAGATAAAAAAGATAAGCTATTATAAAAAAGATAATATAAAAAGAGATAAATATACCTCAAAATGATAAAATAAAAAAGGGATAAAAATAATGTTTATATATATAAGGATATAAGGATTACAAAACAAGAAAAAAGGATATCACTCTTCCACACGAATACCCGCCTTCCACTTTACTCTTTCCAAAGTTATATCCTCATCCAACCCAAGAAGAAGCATATCACTTCGGACTCTCCTAATCCATGTCTGTTTGGACCTTCCTCTCTCTCTCTCTCTCTCCTTGCGTTCCGTGGTTAATAAGTATATGAAAATAAACGTACTTTTTTAAAAGTAGAAGTTTAAGTGTGGTAAAACTGTAACTTTTTATATAGTACGAAGTAGTATAAATTAGTAAAATATTACTACGTACTTAGGGGTGGACTCGGGCCGGGCGGCCCGACCCGGAACCGGCCCGGCCCGGTGGATACCGGTTCCGGGCCCGGGCCCTCCATTTGGTGAACCGGCCCGGCCGGTTCGGGCCCGGTCCGGGCCGGAATTATTTTTTTTTTGAATTTTTTTTAAGTTTTGGGTTGGATTAGGTATTTTGGGCCATTTGAGGTGGTTTGTGGTGGTTTGGGGTTGAGGGGGAGGGATAGGGGGTTAAATAAGAGAAGCAAAAAAAAAATTTATGACCCGGGTGGCCCGGCCCGGAACCGGGAGCCACCGGTTCGGGTCCGGGCCCTCCTTTTGGTGAACCGAGGCCCGGCCCGGTTCAAGGCCCGAACCGGGCCCGGCCCGAACCGAGTCCACCCATATACGTACTTCCTTCGTTTCAATAAGATTGTCTCGTCTATCCTTTCATGTTCATCCAACTAAGATTGCTAAATTTGAATGGTTTTCAAATCATTTTACCTTATTCTTATTGTATCAATTCAATACCAAACACATAAAGTCACTTTTATTGATATGCGTGTTACTACCTCTTGTATCATTGGTGGTGGCACGGAGAGAGTAAATAATAAAGTTGAGATTAAGTGAGTTTTTTCTAAACCATTTTAGCCTTTACAAGTTAATCAGAAACTTGTGAAATACTATGCATTTGTTTTTAAAACAAAAATCACATAAGTGTTTCTTAAGCAATGATAAACCTCTTGAAGGCTACAGCCTGAATTATACAGCTTATGACCTTATGTGAAATTACAATTGTTTCATTACATTAATGTATGAAGTATACATAGATGTGACTCGGTGACTATATCTTTACCAGAAGTATGCAAGCAATTTGGTAAAGTAACTGCCTACTACAGTGTCACCTGCTGCTGCCGCCAACCTCCCGAATCCTGCTGCCACCACTGATCACCGGAGTTTCAACGGGGTAAAAAAGTCCAGTTTTTTGGCCATGTTCTCTTGCCACCGTCGCCAGTCGTCCAAGCTCCGCCACTGATCTATCCCACCACCAACGAACTAACCCACCACAATAGACTGATTCAATTGTCCAAGGGATTGGAACTAATTAAGGGGCAATTATTTAATTAGATCGAATAGGATATTAGGGATATAAAATTAATATTTACCTCTATTTAGGGAAGATTAGAGGTGAACTCCGGGAAAGTTGTGCTAGGTGTGTTTTACTTGGCAATCACTTACTGCGCATAACATTATACATGTTACACTTTCATGTAACTTTGACATTTTAATAACTAATTGTGAATATCTAATTTTATCAAACACTTCCAAAATCCCTTAACTATGTTTGGTACGATACTACGATGTAATCAATCATGTAATGTAATGAGCATTATGTGTTGATTAAAATACAATGTTTGGTATGTCATGTTATTTTAAATCGTAATGTAATGCGCATTACGTATGTGGAATCCATTACTTTAATATGTGTAATAGACTTTAAATTAGAAACATAGTTATTTGGGATTACATTTTCTTGTATTTCTTTTAAGTGTGGTCAGTTGTTCCCTCTCCCGGCGAATGATTTTTCCCTTTCAAATTTGCACATTTTCTTCTTCCCCAATGTTCTGTCGCTACTAACCAAACATAGTAATGGAATATTGATTTCATTCCATTACATTACAATTTTTATTGCATTTACATACTTTATTCCAATGCATTGAATTACATCATACCAAACATAGCCATTCCATCAAAATCATCAATTCAAACAAATAACCACTAACAAGTGATTATCAAATAGAGCCTACATTAGTAAGATTATCTCATACCATATGTCCATATGTGGACTTCTCTAGCTGGTTGTAATATAGTTTTTCAATAATTTTTTTGAAGTAGAAAGAACTCGTTAATTGTAGGACACATATAATTATGAGAAATAATATTAGGAAAACCTTATGAAGTTATGAGATAAGCTTACTCGTCAATACAAATTAATAGAGTAAGATTATGAGATTACTAATGGATTAAGTAATGATTATCATGCTAATTAATTTGTTTAATTGGTAAAACCTAACGACGATAATTTACTCGAAATAAGAAGAAACATGTTTCCCTTTTCACGAACAGGGCATGGAACAAATTAAAGCCATCCGATCCCCTCCCATCTTTTCCCTAAGCACAAACGTTTAATAAGTTTCTTATATTAATTACAACCTGATTTGCATGTGATTGCAATTATAGGATGCGTTTCTTTTCCTGATTTTGAGCACTTTTAATTTGTCTCTTCAGATGAATGTCGTGCAAATACTTTTCTAGCGATCTACCATATATTAGCATACGGATTAAGGAATACTACGTACTTGTATAAAATTATACTCCGTATTAATTGTTCAAAACAGGAAAAAAATGGGAGAACTGAACTTTGCACCCCACTTTTTGGGTGATAATGGACTTTGCGCCCTATTTTAAAAAAGTTTTGACTTTGCACCCCAACACATACCATTTTGTGAAGAAAAATTTCTAAATGGGTGCAAAGTCAAAGAAATTTTAAGTGGAATGGTGTGCAAAATCAAAGTTTTTTCAAAATGGGGTGCAAAGTCCAATATCACCCAAAAAGTGAGGTGCAAAGTCAAATTACCCAAAAAAATATAACAAAGTTTTAGAGTAAGATTGAGAGTTTGTTTGATAATCCTTGAATTGGCTGAAATGTTGAAATTGATTAAATTAAATTCTAACGAAAGCGGGTGAATTGATAAATCTGCTAAATAATGAAAAAAAAATCATATTTAAAATATACTACATATTTTATTCATAAAATGTAGAAAAATTTATATGGAGAATGGCTAAAGTAGTCTTCTACTAATTTTTTCAGAAAAGTGACTTAAACTTTTTTTTTATTACACAATTTAGCGTGTAAAATAAAAAATTGTGTGTTTGGTGAAAACATAGGTTCATAAGGCGAGAATAGGACTCATCAAACGGGCTCTAAGGATGAAGATTCAAATCTTTGGTAATTTTAGATTATAGTGAAATTACATTTTAATGAATGTTCTAACAAATTAAAATAGTATTATTGTTGATGAAGAATTATAAGCATTGAGATTTTTTAAAATCTAATGTATCACAATGATGTTAGAATTAGATGTACTAGAAAAAAAGTTTATTATTTGCATCGAAGAGTACCAATTGAGGTATTAGAAATTCCTCAATATAGGACTAAAATATAAAAAATATTAAAAAATATTACTAAGTATGTTTTACTCCAAAATAAGTTGATTAAAGTTTTGTAAAATATGAGCAAATGAATCCTACTTTGATAATAAAACAATGATATATAGTCTTCTTTAGGAACTTTAACCTTGTTTGTTTAGTCCTATTTAGGGAATCTACTTAATTAACTTCAAGACTTATTTAGTTTTATTAACAGATTAAAATAATAGTACGTAACGTAGTATCTTATTTGAAAAAAAATTGTTATATTTTACTAGTATATTCAGTGGCGGAGCCAGAAATGCGGTCCAGGGGGGTAGAGAATCAACTTTATACAAAATGAAAACGGTGGATCGTTTCCAAACAATGTCCGAGTTCAATATTTTATATGTAGTTTAGATAAATAGACACTCGTAACAATAAAAGAGACTGTTTTTGATCTATTTTTGAGTCATGTCACGTAAGCAATGAGTTAATTATACGCTATTTTTAAAATTTGGGGAAAATAATGAATATTACTCATCAAATTTTGCTGATTTTATGTTTAGATAGTGCTGATTTTGCAGAAGTCATAACTTTTTACTCGTAATGAGTTACGGGGGCCATAATATATCAAATCGAAGATATTTTAGAGCTCTATGCTCTCAAACTTTCAGCGGGGTCGACTGACCCCCTTGGCTCCGCCCCTGAGTATATATCATTCCTAGAGAATTTGTTAGTTGTTACAAAGCTGGAGTAACATGTATCATGGCTCATTTAATAGTTCCCAGGTGTAAAAGTGTGTTTGTTTGTACCCCGGGGTCATAATTAAGGCGCAGCATGTGCGATGTCACTATTGACGATAAATATTTTTTTGTTTGGGTAAATTTATTTTGACGATAATTTTTTTGTTAATTATATTTATTTCTCATATGATCGATAACAGTATAACACCGGCCGTTAATTTACTTTCCGAAGTTTTTACGACTCAGCACTTTTTTCTTCATCCATCTATTTTTATGATTTTTGTACCCTATGGGTACTATGGAATATACCTCTGTATTATACTCCCTCCGTCCCAAAATTATCTTCATAGTTACTATTCACATGGTCAACTCAAATTACTCTTAATCTTTTACTTTATATATCAAATTTTTATCAAACTTAAATTTTCTTGATCAGACTTTGTAGCGGTTTTAATGTAGTTTCTGAATATGTAAATTTTATTTACTAAAAATAATCCGAGTGTGAACAGGGATCGAGTTGCTTTATCGTCAGTCAAGCATCGTAAACCGAACTATGAAGATAAATATGGGACGGAGGTAGTACGTAGTTTATGCCTTTACGGCATGCTAAGCTGCTAAAAATACGTACCATAATTCTCTCAACATTTTTTCACTCTTATTTTTTTACACAAGCTTTCGGAACATTTTATCTATATATATTTTTAAAGGAAACTGATTATATTATATCAATCAAACTACTCAAAGTATTTCCACCCATACAACGTCAAACCTTCTCATGAGCCTCCCCAGAGCCCAAGGGCCCTCCACTCTCTGGCTAGACATAGAATAAACCACCACGAAAGGAGCGAGACTATTCGCGAATCATGTGAGAGCTTCGAAACTTTTTACTGCCAAACAAGCCTTATCGCTTCCACCAACAGTAACATTCCGAACAAAGCAAGAAAAACAAAACACCAACCTACTACTAGAGTTCAAAACAATGAGAATAGCAACATGGGCAAAATAAAATGAAAAACAGTAATAATAAATAAAGTCTTCATGACTCTATGCCTAATTTAACTCCCCAAAGCTACGGACCGGTGCCTCTTAGTGCTATGCCTGGCAGGGGCGGTCCTGTACATTTGAAGGCCTAGGGGCGAACAATATAAAATGGGCCTAATTCTAAAAAAAATTGTAAATCACGTTTCTATCTAAACTAGAATGCAAAATAATAATATTTGAATACTTTTATAATAAAGAAAATACTAGAATTTGTTAAATTAATCATAGTCATATCATGTTTTCAAAATAACCAAATGAAAATTACTTAAATACATTCCTTGCTGAACACTGTGAAGCAAAGTCGTCAACTATAGCGTCATAATCAAGCTTTTCTAACACATTATGCTCAATGCTTAATATAGCTAATCCATTAAGCCTTTCTTGAGACATTGTTGATCGCAGATAATTTTTGAGAATCTTCAACTTTGAAAAACTTCTTTCAGCAGTGGCCACAGTTACCGGTACTGTCAATAGTATCCTATAAGCAATTGTTGTGTTTGGATAGCAGCCCATAATCTTCACAAAATCAAGAATTTGAATGACAGTGTCTTTGTCATCCGGTAAAACGTTTTGCAACATTTTCAATTCTTGAAAGAGATCATCCCTATCAACATCTTCTTTATCACCATCCTGCAAAGCATCCGCAAGTATCTCACAGCATTCTTTCAGTTTATCATGAACCAACGATTTCAAGTTCCTTGAGCTAAACAGAAAGCCAAATATACGCTGAAACTCTTTCATCTGATCAAATCTAGTTTGCAAAGACATCAAAGCGGCATCCATCACAACATTGAAATAAAAACACTTAAAAGAATCTTCTGGAGACTTATCTTCATCATCTTCTTCATTGTCTTCATCAAAATACTTTTTTCTACGCGTCAATCGTTTCTTAGGAAATCCAGGTTCCAATCCCATGTCAAGAGCAATGCTTGTTGCGGTGTTCAAAGCAGCTTCAAACCCTTCTTCTCTATACTTGTTTAAATGAATAATCAAATCATTCATATTCATCACACAAGTATCAATGCACATATCTTCACTTTGTAACAATTTGCTAACCTGTTTAATTAAATGAATAATCAAGTCACTAATTAATATTCATAACACAAGTATCAATGCACATATATTCACTTTATAATGATTTACTGACCTGATTAATCGGGCGCAAAACTTCATACCATATTGTCATTCCCAGTAAGAACTCAAATTTCTCTAGCTGTTTGAGTACACTTTTAACATCACTTTTTGACGAATAATCAGGACAATCTTTTCCCAATTCAATCAAAGCTTCTCTTATTTGAGGGGTTTGGGTTGCAATTGCTTTCACACTTTCTAGGCGGCACTCCCAACGTGTGGTGGACAATGATTTCAAAGTAAAACCATGTACACATTCTTTCAAAATTGCCCATCTTTTTGTTGAACCAGAAAACAATGTATACAATTTTTGAACACATCCAAAAAATGTAATAGCTCTAGAACAAGAATTTACCATATCTGAAATGGTTAAATTAAGACTATGACAAGCACACGGCATGTAAAAAGCTCTTCGATTAATGTCAAGCAATCTTCTTTGAACACCTTGATGCTTGCCTTTCATGTTAGAGCCATTATCATATCCTTGTCCACGTACATCATCAATGTCAAGTTCGCATAAAGCCAAAATACTCTCTAATTCAGTAAAGAGCCCTAACCCAGATGTATCAAACACTTCGATAAACTCTAAGAAAAATTCCAAAACTTGAGGTGTGTTTGATGACATATCCACACACCTTACTATCAAAGTCATTTGCTCTTTGTGACTGGAATCGGGTGTGCAATCAAGAATGATTGAAAAATACTTAGCAGCTTTGATCTGTGTAATAATTGCACTTTTAACACCGGAAGCTAACTTCGAAATCAATTCATTCTGAATTTTGTGACTAAGATAATGATAATGAATCTCTTTAGATTGAATACGTCTCAAATGCTCTTGCATAACCGGATCAAACTCAGCAAGCATCTCAATGATAGCTAAAAAATTTCCATTGTTTTCTTCATATATTTTCTCAGATTTTCCACGAAAAGCAATGGATTTTTTTGCAAGAGTCTTAACTAAAGCAATTATTCTCTTAAGAACATCTCTCCAATGTTGCTTCTCTTTGGCAAGTTTTTCTTGAATAGCAAAATCGATAGTTTTTCCTTTTGCCAATCTCATCTTCATATCAATCCATTTTTGCACATAACCAAAGTGTAGAAAACTTTTTTCATGACTAGAAAGTTTCTCACTCAAATGTTTCCAATCATTTGACCCTTCATTAGCTAAAAGACTAGGCCCCTCTTTTGTTTTGAACAACTTGCAACAAAAACAAAACACTTTATCCACCTTTTTTGAGTACACCAACCACGGCCTATCTTCACTTTCTTTATTTTTCATGTTTCTAGTGTAGTACGCATTGGAAAAATGTCTACCCTTAGCATCAAGAGGATAATCGAGTTGCATATCTCTTATAGGGCCTTTTTCAATTACAATGTCTATGGTTTTGGCATCTAAATTCTTCCAATCAGCAGGGTCATAAATATCCAAAACCAAAGGACCAACAATTGGAGGTACTACATTTGATCTATCCGAATCATTTTTCGGTTGCTCACCACCAATGTTATCAACTCCTAAATTCTCACTTCGCATGACTTGATCATTATGAACTATTTCGCTTTCGTTAGCTGAATCATTCTTCTCCCCTAAATTCTTATCTTCAGAAGGACCTTCAGATTTTTTCTTCTTCGTAAAAACAAACTTTTCCATTGCACCTTTTTGACTTAGGGCAGCATTTTCTAATCTTCTTTTCCTCGATAGTTTATCCCATCCGGATTCAACCATTTTTATCAAACCTTGAAATTAGTTAAGTTTATAAATTTAATTATAATTGAAAACTATTACCTAACAAAAATGAACAAATAATAACACCAACACTCTTACACTCAAATGACTGGATAGATATAATTAGGTGATTAACATCTAACAAAGCATCCAATTATTTATCAACTATTCATAATCATTAATCAATTAATCATTTATAAATTATAAATTATAAACATAATTTAATTAAAATAACACAATTACACAAATACAAAATAACACAATCAATCA
Organism: Cuscuta epithymum; assembly: GCA_945859915.1. Lineage (NCBI taxonomy): Eukaryota > Viridiplantae > Streptophyta > Magnoliopsida > Solanales > Convolvulaceae > Cuscuta > Cuscuta epithymum. Next base: position 1,831,209 of record CAMAPF010000109.1, on the reverse strand, counting down.
ATCATTTATATATGTTCGTACTACTCAGAAATCAAGTTTGGAAGGGCAGAAGGCATATGACGGCGTATGGCGTACCTGATGTGCTGCTAACCCGCTGGCCGTTGTGGTCTTGTGGACGCCGAACAGGGGCAGTCTAGCGTCGCTGAACTGCTGAAGGCCTGAAGCCTGAAACGCCGAAGCCGAAGGTCGGAGTGCGTCGACCGGCGTCCGTCGTTGACAGTTGACTACTCGTGTGTCGGTGCTTGACTGCGTGTCTGGCTGTCTGCCCGTCTACGTGACTACGTGAGGCGTGAGTTTCAGATGAGGCTTGGCCGCTTGGGATGAAAACGGGAAAGTAAATACGTAACCAGGGCTGCACATTAGTTCATTAGGTACTCTGTTTTTTTCTTCAATTTGGGCCTTTCTCTTTTTTTGGGCTGCTTATACTATAAAAATTATTAATTTTGGGTTAAAACTCAGCCTACTCAAACATACTATAAAGAAATAATATTGGGCCTAAAAAAATTTCATTTTTTTTGGGCCTAGGGCCACTGCCCCACCTGCCCCCCCCCCTAGGGCCGCCCCTGGCCTGAAGCCTGAAACGCCGAAGCCGAAGGCCGGAGTGCGTCGACCGGCGTCCGTCGTTGACAGTTGACTACTCGTGTGTCGGTGCTTGACTGCGTGTCTGGCTGTCTGCCCGTCTACGTGACTACGTGAGGCGTGAGTTTCAGATGAGGCTTGGCCGCTTGGGATGAAAACGGGAAAGTAAATACGTAACCAGGGCTGCACATTAGTTCATTAGGTACTCTGTTTTTTTCTTCAATTTGGGCCTTTCTCTTTTTTTGGGCTGCTTATACTATAAAAATTATTAATTTTGGGTTAAAACTCAGCCTACTCAAACATACTATAAAGAAATAATATTGGGCCTAAAAAATTTTCATTTTTTTTGGGCCTAGGGCCACTGCCCCACCTGCCCCCCCCCCCCCCCTAGGGCCACCCCTGATGCCTGGCATGAACTAGCTCCATCTCTTCTGACATCCTATTTGGTAATCTCCTGAGTCCTTCACGCGCCTACGCTTCTGCTCAATATGCCATCTCTCATGTGATGATCGAGAGCCCACCTTCCACAGTACCTAGTCGCATGCCCTCTTCTCTATTTCCACTGGTAGCCTTGCTATCATAACTGATTCCTTTCCCTGCTGTAACAAGCCATTTATTCTCCCTCCATTGCTTTGCCCCTTTTGCAGCTCAAAGCCAAGGCCCGAATGGCCTCTTGTTCGTTACTTCGTAACCCCTTCGCTTACGCGGGGGGCTATTATTCCACACAAAAAGCAGAAACTAGGCAGTTTCTCGTAGCAAAATCTGACTCGGAAAATTAACTCCTTCCTCTTTTTTTTTTTTGCAAAAACAATTTCCTTTTCAACGATTTTGCCAGATCAATACAAACACGAATTCTCATAAAAGATTCCCAATTCTCAGAGAAATTATTTTCATCAACTTTTATAAAAGTCCCCAAAAATTCCCAATACGTTCCGCATTCTCAACAGTGAAATATCCCACTCGGATATCATGAACTTGAACCCAAAAATCATCTTTATTAAGAGGGACAGACAAAGGAATATTGCCCTCTTTAAGCCCACTCATAACAATTAGGTTCTGATAAAAAGCCACGGTCCCTCATTAATAACCCTAATGACATCCCCTCATTGTAAAACTGGAATACATACCTGATAGTGTACATCATAAATAAAATACATATCCATTATACTCCGTATATCTCTGAGATGGTTTTCATCAAACGTAATATTCCATACGGAGTATTATATACGAAGTATACAGTTAATGAATATGTTTAAGTGACTGTTATATTAATGTAATGAACAATTCCAAGCATATAATTAAATTATGTATTCCATTACCTCTTCACTGTATATCAAATCCTAGGATGTAGCAATTTGTACGTTAGTATGATGAGTCACGGGAGAACTTATAATATTGTACGGAAAGGAATCGAATTAGCTAGAGAAACTTAAAATATGTGGCGCATGTGAGCACAAATCAACATGAATGATGATACCTATATAGTGATTAGTTAGCGAATGTCCGTGACTCCTATTTAACTCTTTTTTTCATATTCGTCCAAAATAGGATGCTCGTGGTTTTTTGGGAAAGTTAGAGCATCTCTAATGCTAAAACGTTAACGGTGCATACGTGGCATGAAAAATAACCAATTAAAAAACAATAAGCACAATATCTCTCTCCTTATTTGAAGGATCTTACATCATTTTGGTAAGTTTTTCTTGACAATGTCAAACACAATGTCTAGATGTAGAAATTGTGACTGACATTGCAGACAAAAACTTACCATAAACACATAAGACCGTGGAAAGAAGGAGAGAGATATTGTATTTATTGTTTTTTAATTGGTTATTTCTCATGCCACGTATGCACCGTTAACGTTTTAGCATTGGAGATGCTCTTATGTTAGACATTCAAACATGAATCAAGAAAGTAAGAATGGATATAGAAAGTTGCTAAAGAGGTTTTTATTGTCAGAAATAACATGTAGAAATTGCGTCCCTTAATTTGAATTACAAGCTGTCTTTTATAGGCGTATAAAAATGGTAACCGCTATCGATAATAATGACTAATTACTTACAACCTTACTACATAATTAAACAACGCATTAATTGCTTGACCGTTACTTTTCCTAACTGGAAGGTCGGTTGGACCGACTGGCTCCCGGCTGGACCGGTAGGCAGGCTCCGGGTTGTGGGCTTGGGACCCACGGGTCCAAGTTCGAGACTTGGACCGATTAGGCTCTGGGCCTAATCCCATAACTCCATCAGATAGCATATGCATGGTGCATTGGGGTTTGTTTACTTTTTTTTTCCCATCAAAAAGCTCATTTAGCAAACACCCAAATTGATTACGGAGTATATATTAATATAATTTGTTTAACTTGTGAAATTTTAGTTGAATTGGCTAAATGCATGCTACACACACTAATTATTTTATAAAGGAAAGTAAGATTTTTTTTGGAACATTTAAAAAGGTAAACGGATGAATATCTTGAAATGAGATTAGCATTTAGTTTTAAATGATTAAGTTTTACTAATATAACTAAATACATTAATGGTTATGTAATGATATACGTGAAATTGAAACCATTTCAATTTAAAACAAATATATACTATATTAAAGTTGGTAGTCAGATAACATTACCGATATTTTTTCAAAAAGGAGGTCACAAGTTTCGAATTACAAGTTGCATACAGAATATTGTATTATCATCACCATTTTTAGGATGTTTTCTTTTGGACTGTTTTCAGTCCCAGACCAGATCAGACCAAACTAGATCAGACCAGACCAGACTTGACTTCCGTAGTTATAAAATACACAGAGACCAGACGTTTACCAGACCAAACCAGACCAGACCAGATCAGACCAGACCAGCAAATTTGGGTCCAAAAGAAAACATCCTACTGCATGTCTATCATTCTTGGAGAAATTTTAAAACGGTTCGGTCGATACATATGGGCTACGTACTATAGGAAGATTGCCAATCATCATGGGACGAATTGGGACTTGGTGGGCACATGGGACCGGCTAAACCAATTAAGACAAATGTAGCTCGCCAATTTAGAGCATCCCACCCATTTTGTCATCATGGTTAAGATTTGTCAAATTGAAATTTTATATCCCACATGATCTTAAATTGTTGTGGTGTTTGCATTTATTTGTCAAATAGGCGCATTTAGGCTTTGGTGACTTCATTTCCTACATTTTCCAAATTCAAACTATCCCCATGCGTTTAATTACATCATCTATTTCAAATAGGTTGCAAGTTTTGACTAATATGTGAAATAAGAATAAAAAATTGTATGGATTAATTTTTGAAAAAGGGACAAGAAATGCTCAAAACTAGCTACTGAGTATAAATTAATTATAATTACTTTTTATGATACAGAAAAAGTTTTTGAGACAATAAAAAGATAGCGTGACAAAATCTAATGGAGCGGATCGGAAGGAACATTTATCCTACTCTCTTATATCGTCAATTAAATTTAATCCTACATTGACTATACTGACTTTCTAAAGGTGAAACCGTCCACGCCACGTGCCACAATCTGGCCGACACAATAGGTAAACCAAACGTATGTTGTTTTAGTTTTGGTTTGCCCTAAATCTAAACCATATTCATGTTGCTCGTGTCATGAGAACTTGAGAAGCCCTTCAATTTGAAAGTAACATTCACAATGCCTTTATGCCGCTATGTATGTATCTGTGTACCAAGTTTTCACTCCAATTTCAACTTAGCACAATCATATATTTGATGAATGCGTGTGATGGACCTATCATCATAATTAAAAAGAGTACCAAGCGTGTTTAATTTTGGTTTAATAGGCTAGTACAGTAGTACTCCCTGCGAAATTAATATTTGAAAGATATTTGTACCATTCCCAATTGAAAGCGAACAGAACGTGGACCCTTTTTAATAAATAAAAAGAGGATGTGCCATCCGGGCCGGTCCAAAAATTCAACTTATCGATCAGAAAGTTAGATAAAATCAAATTATAATTACAATTTGATTAATGAAGGGTGAAACATACGTCTATTACAGCGTAGTTATGAGCAATTAAATTTGAGTTAAACTGACAACGGGAATAGAGGCTCCCCGGCCAGTTCAGCTAGGACCCGAGTTACCAAAAGCTAAGTGAATAGAGATCAGAAAAAACATACCTCTTCTCATTTAATTTGTTACCATTTTCGGTCCTCTAATTATTGTGTCAGTTTTTCGTATTCAACTTATAATATTATCATTTTTAATTCTCGATTATTGTGAAAGAGACAATTTTAGTCCCCGAATTCAGAGTTTCCCACATCCAGTCCCATAAGTATAAATGAAGGACCAAGTATGAAAATTTTCAAAGAAAATATACCAAAAGTGTCTTTAACGTAATAGTTGGAGACTAAAAGTGGGAAAAATTAAAACCGACTACCAAAAGTATCAAGGACATAATAGTAGGACAAAAAGTGGAAAAAACTCTATTCCTTCTTCTTCTTTACCTATTGCTTCTATGATAATAGATTATTTTATCATTTACTCTCAATTGCATTGTCTAAAATGTTGTTAGTTTGCTATAAATGTTGTTGAGTCTAATTGAGTAATAATCAGACAATAATTGCATACTACGTACTAAATTAGGATGGAGCTAGACAATTCGTGTCTGTATAATGAAATATAACTAGAAAGGTTTGAGTTGATCATTGTCTGGGTTCACACTTTTACCGGAAATTCGTGATCTTTGTCAAAAATTCTCTTGAAAAATTCACAGGTTATTCACATAAACAAGTAAAATTGGTCACACATAACCTCTATCTGTATATGGAGTATTTATATCTAAAAAAAGGATAGAAGTTGTTTAAGACATCTATGTATAAAAAAAAGAATGACATCTCATTCTCGAGTACCCCTACATTGACCAGGCAATTAATTGTGAAAAATATAAATTGAACTTTTAATCACAATTTGACAAACGCGATATACATTTTTAACAATAATTGAACCCGAAATTTAGATCAGGTGACACTTCCTATCTACGAGCTCAACAGTTGTTATGAGAAGATACTAGTTGTCACCGACTCACCATCAACATATAGTTGTGTGGTACGAGTAATGTATACTCCCTCCGTCCCTTTTTAAATATCTCGTTTTACCATATTGGGATGTCCCTACTTAAATGTCTCATACCTTATTTGGTAAAGTTTGTGTGGCTCAAAATCACTCTTAATTTATTCTTACTTTATCAAGTAATATAAAACACACAAACCCACTTTTCTTAAAACTCACGCCACCCTCCTCCGGGACATTTAAAAGGGGATGGAGATAGTAAGTGTATAAGTGAGAGGCAAACTCGCGACATAACTCAGTTCGGCATTTGTACTGAGAGTGACGCATGGGTGATTGAATAATCAAAGGTGAGCGGGACAAAATATGTACTTATAATTGTGCCATGTATCTAACGGTGAATGTCACATCCTCAGTTGTTCGCAGTTGACTTGTTCACATCATATTCATTTAATTAGAATTATTAATTTGCTATTATATGGGTACTTAATTATCAAATTTGGGACATGCAGTTATCAAATTGATTTAGATTTGCAAAATATAAGAAGATTCAATCACATAAATACATATCGTATACGACGAGTTTAGTGAAATCAATAAAATGGAAAAATCAAGAAAGATGGTTGGGTGGAAGAAAGTAAAGCATTCTCTTATTTCTTGGAGTCCATACTTTAATGGAAAAATTGATAAGAACAATCCCACTTTTTACTGGTCATCTCATAATAATCCAAGAATAATCTAACTTTTGCACCTCATCTTTTTTCATTGAACCCTGACCTATTGATGACCTACAAAGGAGGGATTATTTATATAAGATTTTCAAAAAAGGGTCCAATGAAAGAAGATAAGGTGCAAATGTGGGATTATTCTGGGATTATGTAAAGGTGAGATTATTATGAGAAGACTAGTGAAAGGTGAGATTATTCTTATCAATTTTTCCTACTTTAATTTACATTCTCTAAATAGTGCACAGTACTAAACACTATATTTCTATAACTAATATAATTAATTGCTCTTAATCCCCCCACCATAACTAGCTGGGAAGTCCCGTACGTGATGGGGCAGTCCGGTGGGAGTCCGTATATCATACCACCGGGTGTACGTGCATCCAGCCTAAATTTAATTGAGTTACTTAACTGCAGGCCCATGCATAAAACATCAGGGAGATTTGATCCCTAGACCTGTGATATAATACGCAGTCTTCCAATCATCTCGCCGACTTCCATTTCTGTTATAATCCGTTCTTTTATCTTGCTTATCCTACATGTTTTCATACTCCGTACTACAATTGTTTGTTAATACATAGTAGTAATTATAATATTATTCATTCTTTGCTTTTGCTCATTATTACTTATTAAAAGACTAATTCATGTTTTTAAGGTATTCACTAAAGAAAATGTATAGTAAATCAAACAATGTACATTTGTTTTTGTTAGTTGAATTACGCAAAATTCCAAACATAAAAAAAAGTAAAAGCACTTTTGTGGTTGAATTTATTGAAAAATTCCGCTTTAGCTTATTTCTTCTTAATTATAGTAATAAAAGATATTTTACATTATAACTGTTTTCAAAACTCAACAAATTTAATGGTTTCAACCGGTACTTATTAATAGAACTTCACATGTAATATTGAGTTCAAGGTTTTTGGATATTTCCTTTGCACATGTAAGACGATCTGCGAAAAAGGCGACCCATGAGTTTGCACAGGCGGCGTGTTCTATGTCGGATTGTCGTATTTAATTTGTGTCTTTAATTCCGCCTTCTTTTATTACTCTTGTATTAAACAATGATTTAATTAATATTAATTAGCTTTTCCTTTGTCCAAAAAAAAGAAAACTTCAATAGAAATATTGTAATTTTAGTTTCATAACTTTCGATCAGTTGTGCTCGTTATCAATTAGTCTTGTAACTTTACTCGATTACAGATTTGGTCCTGTAATAGAGTAAAGTACACTTTCCGGCTATATATGACACTACAAAAAAAAAGGCGGGATTGACACGGAATTTGGCACGGGCTTATCAATTTTTCGTGCCAAATAGCTCGTGCCAAAGTGTTTTTGGCACGGATTTGGCGTATCCCTGCCAAAATCCGTGTCAAATCCGTGTCAAAATCCCTGCCAATCCCGTGTTTTTTTTTTGTAGTGTGAATTCACCGGAGAAGATGTCGTGTGTGTCGAATTTTCTTACGGAAAGTTTACATTTCACTTTTAAATTGTGAATATTTATAAGTTATATGATCAAATCTAGAACTCAGTGAAAATTACAGAACTTATAACAAAACTAAAATTGTAATTCTCCCATTTTAATATGGCCAAATCAGATCTAAATATGGTTTCCACCCATCTGGTTGAAAGATGGTGTTTTCAGAGACAGTGTTTATAAACGGAAAAATACTTTTTTTTGAAAATGCTTTTGTAAACAATAAATTAACAATGCATACTGAGTCTATAATAATGACTTAAGCAAAGTATAATAACAATAATACTACTCTTCGTCGCACATGGAGAAGAACAATCAAACTATTTCAAAAAAACTGACTAATTTAATTTGAAACTAATTTGTTCTATTTGAGATTGCATTGGTAATCGAAGAAGCAGCGTCTTTTTTACTCGATTTAATATCTCAAAAAAGGGAAAGTTCCGGAAAATAGAACTAAAACAGTTTGAAAATTCCAAAATAGGACTGTTATGTTCTTTATTCCCAAAATAGGAGTAATTACTTTATGTTTGAAAAATATTGACATGTTTGAATTGAAGTCTGATACTGCAAAAACAAGACAGTAATAATCCTATTTTGGGAATAAAGAATATGACAGTTCTATTTTGGAATTTTCAAACAGTTTTAGTCATATTTCAGATAATATATATCTCAAAAAAATATTCTGATAGTCTGCTATAGTTTTACCGGTAAAGAGTGACGTTAAAGGTTCTCATATATGGACATATGGTGAAATGTTTCCGATATCAAACACAAGAAAACTGAAAAACATAAATCAGATGAAGTCTTATAGATCGAGAAAATGTTTTGATCCCAATAGATAGTCCGATATTCATCTTTTAAAAATAAGATTATATTATCTTCTCTTTTTTAGTTGCAACATGTTGGATTTAACATATTACTCATATGTTTTACTTTGACAACATTTTTATTTATTAATTTATGAGAATTGTTTTTAAAAAAAAACATTGTTCAATTCCTCTCATCATAAAATTTCCAAAACTGTTTTTCAAATTTATTTTACTTAAAACTTATTGTATGTTGAGAATTGTGCAAAATTTATTGTTACAACTAAAAAAGAACGAAAGAAGATACGGAGTACTATGTATATGTTTTTTAATAGCAATAAATATTACGGAGTACATTTCTATTTAAATGTTTTTTTAATTTATTACCCAGTAGGTTTTAGCACAACTAGAGTAGTCTGACAGCAGAGTGACAACGGCGACTGACGGAAAATTTCTGCCAACCGGTGGCAATGACCGGTGGTTTGGTGACGATGTTGCTCCAAATCATAAGCCTTGGTTGTTAAATTTTAAACATTAAATCCTGTTTTTTAAAATGAAATGTTTAGTTTTATTTGGGAACCTAGTTCTCCTAAAATAAATCGTCAATTAGGTTTGCCGAGGATTTTAGTTCTCCTAAAGGATTTTAAACATTAAAAATTAGTTCTCCTTTTCGATTTTAGGATTTTAAAAATCGTCAATTAGTTCTCCTAAAGGATTTTAAACATTAAATCCTTATTTTAAAGTAATTCGACAAACTAGGTTTGACGAGGTAAAATTTGTAAGACTCGAAAAAACTGATGAACTGTCAATTATCAAAGTCATTATCTTAATACCGTATTTAGAAGTTGTACATAACCATTAACTTAACCAACTAATTGGTTATTAAGAATCATTTTAGTAACTCACAATAAAAATGAATCATTTTAGCTTACACGCACTCTCGCTTTGCTAATTCGAACATGTTAATTGCACGACAAACTTTCAGCACTTAATTATCTTAGGTTTCCATTTACCGAATATAATCTCAACAATTTTCACTAAAATACGGACTAATTGTTTTTAATTAGCAAAGGCAGATTTAATGCCCACACTCAGAAGGTCTCTCTTTATACCCATAATTTCTAAATTCATGCCGAGCTTTGAGTTAGAAAACTTCACTAAGAATTGCGAACAAAAGACAATTACTCATAACTTAATTTCGTATACAATAAGAAATTTGTTTGTCATATGGCAGACTGTGCGACCAGTTTCATTGAAATTAGCTAGGTTACGTTTGATATGATAATATGCTCGTAGTATAATATAATTTGATAGAATTTCTACCCCATAACTCCATTAATAATGTTAATGATTCAATAACGAGGTTCATCATACCTTGTGGAGGATATATGATGTTTTTACTCGGAGTTATTTCACACTCAAACCAAATTATAACAAATCAGACTTAAACAGATCATATCAGACCAGATCGGACCAGACTAGATCTTGACAGTTATAAAATGCAGAGAGATCATACATTGACCACATCAGATCAGACAGATTTAAACACATCAAATCAATGAGAAATTTTGGTCCAACTAATTAACTTTATGTCACTTACATTTTATGTTTTCATTATTATTTTTAAATGAAATAATGAACTAAAATAAATATTATGAATTTCTCTTTCTAAAAATACTCCGTAGCTTTTATTTTATTTTCTTTTGTGCACATTTATAATGTGGTTTTTAAACTTTTTATTCCCGTCTTTTATGCGATGTCTCATAAAGTCAAATAAATATGTTAACCAATATATAACTCATTACAACGTATATATTACTTAATATATATGAATATTTCCAGCATGGCAAATGCTGTAATTTTTGCTAGTTGGGGGTTGGGGCCGCGTTTCAATTTTGCTAGCTAGCTTCAATTAAGGTGGGGGTTAGGAGGTTTTAATTTTATTTTCGCTAATTTCGATTTTTGCTCTAAATATAATAAAGTGTTTTGTCATACAATTAGTTTTGTTTTATCTCATTTTCAGTGCATGTGTGTTAGGAGTGCTAAGCTTGACCTAGTAACCTTTTTGTGGCCTAGTTAGCCCGTTATGTACTAGTAGTTGATTTACTTGGGAAGGGTGAATATATTTCTCCGATCCACAACTATATCCCATTTAGTGTCCTTGGATTTTTACTCGGTATATGGTATACGAAGTATGAGAAATATTCAGGTCAGGTATACCTGACCACTGCCCCCGTCCGGCCTCCTCCATTTGGGGGTCTTCCCGATGGTATTTTTTTTTCAAATTTTTTGTGTAGGTTCCTCATTAAGTCTAGTTCATCCATACCAAATTACAGCCAAAAATGCAATCGGGAAAGTCGTCAAATGATTTTTGCAAGTTAACTGGTCCGGAATATGTATTTTCCGGACCAGTTAACTTGCAAAAATCATTTGACGACCTTCCCGATTGAATTTTTGGCTGAAATTTGGTATGGATAAACTAGACTTGATGAGGAACATACACAAAAAATTTGAGCAAAAAATACCACCGGGAAGGCCCCCAAAAGGAGGAGGCCGGACGGCGGCTCCGGTCAGGTATACCTGACCGGAAGATTACTCATATATTGTGTAGTTTCTTTTTGGCATAACACCCCCTAAAAGTATTTTTTATAATCGAATGGTTAACACCTTTAATTTGGAGTACTTAATAACCAATTTACTACTACCAAAATGTTGCACTTAATAGATAAATTTAGTCAAATTGAACTATTCAAATCCCTACGTATGTTTTTTTATTACAGAGTACCATACATGTTTTTTTATGTCTAGTACTTGTATGACTTATGTGATTACTAGATACATGCGTAAAAATAAGTCAAATTGGGTATTCCATTTCCTACTTATTAGGAATTAAATGAATGGAATACTACACATTGCGTAAAAATAGGAAGAACGATATGAATGACTATGGGGTGTTTGGAACTAATTCTGCTTCTGCTTCTTTTTTAAAAGCAGAAGCAGAATCAGAATCAGTTTTCAGAAGCTGGTACCCCCCAGTTTCTAAAAAAAACTGATTCTGAGAGTAAACTAGAGCTCAAGAAGTGTTTTTGGAATTTCACTCAAACACTTCAGCTTCTGCCTCTGCTCCATGAAGGAGCAGAATCAATTTTGAGAATCAGATCCAAACACCCCCCATATGGTCATGGCTAAAAAATAAGGATGCCTATTAATACATGAATAGATGGATGGGAAGGAAAAAGATCATGTCCATCCGGATGGACAAGAGCCTCCGTCCGGCCGAGGCCATCAGAGGCCAATCCCGGTGAAATTTTTTGATGAAATTTTTTGAGCATGTTCTTTATGAAGTCTAGTTTATCCATACCAAATTGCAGCTAAAAATTCAACCAGGAAGGCACTCAAATGATTTTTGGAAGATGACTGTGTTTTATATGTATATAAAGTGCGCAGTTAACTTCCAAAAATCATTTAACTGCCTTCCCGATTGAATTTTTAGCAGACATTTGGTATGGATAAACTAGACTACATGAAGAACATGCTCAAAAAATTTCATCAAAAAATTCCACCAGGAAGGGCCCCAAACAGTAAAGTTCGGACAGAGCCTCCCGTCCCTCCGGATGGACCTGAGCATTCCTCTGGATGGGAATATGTAAGTAGTCATATTAAACAAAATAATTTTAGTAGTGTTGGATTAATATGCCCGATAGCAGATCGGCCCGTTACTCATTAGCAAGGAAACCATCAAGGCCCAAATTGAGCACGATCTGGCAAGGTGCCGGTCGGACGCTTGTAGAGTCCTCGAGGACGCTCGGCCTCAGTGGCCTTTGTCCAACATGGGACACATCCACATAAGCCAAGCGGAGCCGCTCCCTTGGGTTAGCTAGAACCGTGATTCAAGACCCAGGGGACGCTTGTCCATACCTCTTGGCGGGAAACCAATATATTGGCAGGAAGCACATTGAATGCAGTAGATTTGGTGGTTGGGAAGTTAGCCACTCACAGTTCTTTACATCATCAGTACTACCTACCCCTTGGTAGTATAAGTAGTAGCATTTATTTCATTGTAAAAGGTTGACAACTTCTATTCTATATCAATAACGATTATCTCCTCTCATCTTAGCCAAGATACACAAACAGCCTCTAGGCTTATAGTGAAGTGTGTTGTATGCGGAGCCTTACTCTCATTGAATAAGATGCATCATATCCCACTTACTAGACCAATATATTGCTTATCCATTATTGCTCGTGCTTGCTAAACACTCATAATTCACTAAACACTCCACTCGAAATCCAAGGGAAGGTGTTGGACCTTTGGATTGAAAGAATAAACCTCAACAAGTAATATTAATGGTATTTTTCTCTACTAAAATACTAAGGACATGTTTACTTCACCGGTTATTAAACGGTGCTTATTAAGACCCGTGTTAATAAGCGGCGCATAAAATAAACAATGTTGTAAGACCGTGTTTACTTCAAACGGTTTAAAACACCGCTTAACATTAAAATGTCCAAAATAACCCTATACATATATATACACACAAACATTCATGAACATAAGTATATAATATAATATGTGTACACATACCCCTAACCCCTTACCCACCCTACCTTACCCCGACCCCACCCACCGCCTACCCCTACCCCCTACCCCTACCCTACCTACCCGACCCTTACCCCTACCCGACCCCACCCTAACCTGTCCCCACCCTACCACAACCCTACCCCTACCCCATAGGCCCCTACCCCCATAGGACCTTACCACATCGACCCCACCTTACCCTACCTTACCCCAACCCCGCCCCTACCCCTACCCTACCCAACCCACCCCCTACCCCTACCCCACCACACCTACCCTGCCCCTAGCGCCTCTATCACATCGGCCCCACCCTGACCCCACCACCCAAGGTATAGTGGGGTAAGGGGTGGGGTAAGGGGTATAGGGTGGGGTGATTGAGGTCAGGTAGTGGTAGGGTGGGTCGGGTAGGTAGGGTAGTGGTAGAGTGGGTTCGGGTAGGTAGGGTGGGGGTTGAGGCGGGGTAGGGGGTAGGGTAGGGATAGGGTCGGGTATGTGGGTAAGGGGTGGGGTAGGTAGGGTAAGGGTTTGTGTGTGGTCGGGTAAGTAGGGTAGGCGTGGGATTGGGTAGGTAGGGTAGTGGTAGGGTGGGGTCGGGTAGGGGTAGGATGTTGGGTCAGGGTAGGGGTAGGGGTAAGGTGGGGTCGGGTAGGGGTAGGGTAGGTGGGGTAAGGGTAGGGGTGGGGTCGGGGTAAGGGTAGTGTAGGTGGGGTAAGGGTAGGGTGGGGGTCGGTTAGGTAGGGTAGGGGGTGTCTGGTAATGGGGTAGGGTAGGGGTAAGGTGGGGTCGGACAGGTAAGGTAGGGTAGGTGGGGTAAGGGTAGGGGTGGGGTCGGGGTAAGGGTAGGGTGGGGGTCGGAGGTAGGGTAGGGGTGGGGTAGGTAGGGTGGGGTCGGGGTGGGGGTGGGGTGGGGTCGGGGGTAGGGTGGGGTAAGGGTAGGGTGGGGTCGGGGTGGGGTCGGGGTAAGGGTAGTGTAGGTGGGGTAAGGGTAGGGTGGGGGTCGGTTAGGTAGGGTAGGGGTGGGGTAGGTAGGGTGGGGTCGGGGTGGGGTAGGGTGGGGTGGGGTCCGGGGTAGGGTGGGGTCAGGGTAGGTGGGGTAAGGGTAGGGTGGGGTCGGGGTAGGTGGGGTTGGGGTCGAGGTGGGGCAGGGATAACAGTAGGTTAAGGGCAAGGGGTAAATTCGGAAACTGAAAAAGCTTAAAGTGCCGCTTAATTAATACATGGGGGGGTGGTATGCTTAATAAGCGGCACTTTAAGCACCTCTTTCGGTTAGTAAGCGGCTTTTTAAGCAGTGTGCGTGTATACTTCACTTGTCTTACTAACCTAACTGTGACTTTAGCAGTGAAGTAAACACCTCCTAAGTGCTCCTTGTTAATTAGCATACACCTATGTAAGTGGTATTTCGGCGAATACATTGTATCTACTAAAAATTATAAGTGCGAGTGATGGTTAACATGGCCCTTTTACCGTTGCTACAGTTCCAAATAGTTCACGCCGTTTGCCATCCTCCAGCTAGAAGTGAGCTACGATGTTTTTCTCAATTCATTCTCCATTCTTTAATTTTCACAACTCGTGCTTCTCATTTTTGCTTGCTAGGGTTCCGAAGTCTTCTTCCACAGTCACTGTCTTCCGGGGGCCCAACTCTCTACTCCGGCGTAGAGCCCCCTTGACGGATACCGCACATGTCGTTTCCCCGTCCTCTTCCGCCGGGAAGTCTTGAAGCACACCCTTTCTCGTTCTTTCATGATTGAGATTACTGCGCCCACTCAATCACCAGGGCACGTCGTTAACCTCCTCCGTCCTGGGGGTTTTCTTCCTCTTTTCTAAAATCCTTCTATCCCTCTCCAGCAACATATGGAATCATAGAAGGAAAAATCGACAATGGAAATTAGAAGGATGATAGATAAATCGAATAAACTGAAAAAATGCTCCGTCAGTGAAGAAGATATCTCTACTCTTCTAGAAAGGTGATGAACACGGTTAGCAACACAAGAGGGGGGGTGAATTGTGTGTGTGGAACCGTGGCAGTTTTTCGCCGAGTTCTAGTGTGGGATAAAGGGAATTGCGAAATAGTAAAGTGCACAAGAATTTAACGAGGAAAAATCCCTTGGCTCAAAGGGATTAAAAAACCTCGACCTCCCTCGGAGGAATTTTAACAACTTCACTAAAAAGCCTTTGAATGATTACAAGGGAAACTCTCCTAGTCTACCCTTGAGCCACCCCAACTCTATCCTCTCTAGGAAGAGTTACGCTTCTCTACCTTGCGGGTAGAGAGCCTCTCAGCTTTACAACAAAGCTCTCACCACACAAACCAACCCGAGGAGGCTACTCTTAGCCAATCCTCAAAACCCCATTACAATAAGAAGGGAAAGAAGAAACTCTATCTAGAACTCCGAGTGAGCAGTTTCAGGTGCCTTGAACTTCGTATTTTTCTCGAGCCTGTCTCTTGATATTTCTCTAGTTACGCACACACTGCTCTTCTTGATCTCGGCATATATGTAGGCTAATTGGAGCAGTCCGTTGATGCTTTTCTTTCCTTAGGTGGTTGAGAAACTTGCCTTGATATTATTTAAAAATCTTTCCTTTTATTCAAGGATCTTCTAGCTCTCACTTATTATGGTCCTTGGTCAGCCACATATATATGGGAGCAAGTGGATACGTGTATTTTAGGAGTGAGTTATGCAATCACCAAAAAGACATAAAGTATATGGTCAAATATTCAATGATAATTCCACAAGAATAGATATCAACATATATTGAGAAAAAATAATTTATTCTCTCAATATGTATATAGCCATGCAACATATCATATACGGATTTTATTTCAAACAAAGATGACTTATTCAAATAAATATGCTACGGTCAGCCTTAAAAAAAGATGGCAAGTAATTTATATGAAGGAAAGTAATATATCAAGTAACGGTCCATATATATTACTAGCAAGACAAGATTCTTGCCAAAGAAGATTTAATATCTTAAATCAAGGATAACTTTTCAAATCATAAGGCAAGTGAATATTTATTTGACAATCAATGAGCATGCTACGGACCATCCAATTCATGAGCCATGCAATCCTTAATTTAGCAAGCCAGAATTACTTTCCATAAAGTAAAAAGCACAATTACTTTTTATAAAGTTAAAGGCACAAATATTTAAGTGGGTATCAATCATTTATGAAAATATATTTTAATTGTGCCACTTTCATGCATAACAAGGTACGTAGATAAGGCATTATTATGCAATCACATATTAATTCATTTAATCATTATGTACGTTAATTAGTCATCCAGAACAGAACTAAGTATAGTTCTAATTTCTGTTCCTGATAGAACTCCGCTGATGTATCGGCTGGTCTATCCGCTGGTCTACCTGCATGGTTAGTCATCAATAAAACAATAAGACATATATGTCCTTTGTCCAGGTCTACGGCTTGTTCCAAAGCATGACTTAACTTCCTTTCCTGCAATCACTTATAGACCAAAAGTAACACTAGTCGTTTGTCATCAACAAAACAATATGTTCCAACAAATTCCCCCTTTTTGTTGATGACAAACACTTGGTGCCCTAAAGTTAGTTTCACAAAGTATCGAGCATTGAACACATCGGGCACATATTCTTCCCCCTTTTGTCAACAACAAAACAATAAATAGCTTGAAAGATAAAAGAGAAATTTAGGAAAAATGGTTCATGCCTTGATGAACCCAAGTTCCATCCGTATTTGTTCATGTTTATCTAGCTTGTTCTTGAATACCCATTTGAGACCATCATGGTCCTGTTCTTGGGTCTCGGTTCTAGACGCCATGTTTTATTTCTCTCAAACTGATTAAGTTCTTCCTGCATATCTAAAAACCAATCAGCGTCGGAGAGAGCCACTTCATGGTTCTCCGGTTCTAAAATAAGCAAAGAAAGCACAAAAATTGCTAAGTTTAGATCTAGTTGATACTCCCTGATTTAAGTCAGTCAAGAGGCTATCCAAAGGATGTGATCGATGAAGTTTCCATCCTCTAGGAGCATTTGAATAGTCTTCACTTTTATGCGGGTCATCAGGAACTGGATCTGTCTGTTCTTCAGTTTGCTTGGCAGTGGATATCCTCAGTTCTAAGCACGTTATCGTCAGTTCCTGCTGCTATCTCCTTATGGCGATTGATTTCATGATCTGTTCCCCCTTGCTAATGGAATTGGTGCAATCTCTGTGTTTAGAGCTTCTGCCCATAAATTCTTTGCTAGAGCACTAGAGATTCACATAGTTCTAGTCATATCCTCCAGTGTTCTATTCTTCCGTTCTACCACCCCATTGTGGTCTATCCCTCGTTCTTGGCAGAATGTATCAAGGAGCGTATTGTCCAATTCGGTTCCATGACCCGAACGGATCTTAATTAATTGCTGCCCTATTTGATGCTCAACTTTCCTTACACAAATAACAAACTCATTAAAAGTATCTTTCTTGCTAGCAAGAAAGATAGTCCATGTAAATCTTGAAAAGTCATCAACAATAACCAGAACATATTCTTTGTTTCCTCGGCTACGGACTGACATTGGACCACACAAATCCATGTGTATTAGTTCTATGGGCTTGCTTGTGCTCACCAAATTCTTTGTTTTAAAAGATGATCGAGATTGTTTTCCGGTGGCACAAGCCGAGCAAACATGGTCAAGTGAAAATTTCATATTGGGCAGTCCAATAACTAAATCATTATTTTTAAGTTTATTTATTAATGAAAAACTAGCGTGTCCAAGCCTTTTATGCCATAGCAAAGGATCGTTATCAATAACGCTCAAACAAGTCATACTAATATTAGACAATGAATCAAGATCTACTTTATATGTATTTTCGAGCCTCTTGCCTTCAAGTATAACTTGTTGTGATTCGTTATTAACAATGCGACAAACGTTATGATAAAAAGCAACACTATTACCTCGATCGCAAAATTGAGAAATACTTAGTAAATTAAATTTCAAACCCTTGACTAAAAATACATTATCGATAGCATGGCTAGGTGACTTTCCAACTTTGCCCACGGCTATGATTTCTCCTTTGCCGTTGTCACCAAATGTCACCTTTCCACCGCTAAATGGCCGTAGTGAGAGGAATAAAGATTTGTCTCCCGTCATGTGCTTAGAACAACCACTGTCAAGGAACCAGTGATTGTTCCCCCTCACTCGGCGTTGTTCCTGAATCATGGGTTAGCACGTGGAACCCAGACTTGCTTGGGTTCCATTTTGTATTTGTTTGAGGAATATCTAACATGATCATAGCATCTTTCTAAAGTCTTTTGCCGAGAGTGACATTGATACC
The DNA here is from genome assembly GCA_945859915.1 of Cuscuta epithymum. NCBI lineage: Eukaryota > Viridiplantae > Streptophyta > Magnoliopsida > Solanales > Convolvulaceae > Cuscuta > Cuscuta epithymum. Next base: position 1,812,727 of record CAMAPF010000109.1, on the reverse strand, counting down.
GTAGATGACCGATTTTGCCACAATGCATGCAAACCCGGTTGTCATAAGTATCAACGTATTTAGGTTTCCATTTACCATAAAAGCCTCTTGTTCTTTTATAAAAAGTTCGGTTAGGGGTTTGTCCATAACCGTTTTTGTGCCTCTGAACCAGTCTATCGAACCAGTTTGGTCCAGTTCTAGGTGGCTGTTGATATGGTCTAGAACTGGGTTGTCCTCGGGTTCTATTATCCTTAAAGGTTTGGTTCTGAACATTTGATTTTTGATTAGCTCGAATATCCTTTGGAACATATCCGAGACCTGCAATCTCGTTTACTTTCTTATTGTGCTGAGAAGGACCAGTTCCAGAATGATGTCTAGACCTGGTTTTGTTCGTTGCACTATATGATTGATATTCCGGTCTATTTTTAAAATCAGTGCACTCGGCAACAAGACGATGAAGATGATCAATTAAACAACCAACACTCGGTATTTTTGAGAGAAGCTTTTCATCATGATCAACTTGTTTGTTCATACTATCGAGCTTAAGAGAACAAATAATTTGATCTTGTTCTAGAACCACTTCACTGTACTTAAGCCTTTCATCTATTAACTCTCCCACTTTTGTTTCAAGCCTTATTTTGGCTCTCGTGGCTTCCTCGAGTTTAGACTCAAGCTCAGTGACACGTGATTTAAGATGATCGTTTTCGGAAAGGCTTTCATTAAGCTCAATAGTCAATCTTTTGAAAATCTTCCGAGTTTTGGTTTTGGATAGAGAGTCAAACTTGGATAGAAAATTTTCAAAGTTTACCTCAAAGCTTTCTTGGTCGGATTCCTCGTCGGAGAGTGCCATAAGACATAGACCCGCATGGTTTGAGTTCTTATCACTCTCTTCTCCTTCGTCATCGGAAGAGTCTCCCCATGCTGCCATCATGGCCCTTTTTAGATCTCTCTTGAACCCTTTGTCTTCGCTGAACCTCCGGTTGGAACTGGACTTGTTCTTGTCGCAGTTCCGGTCATTTTTCTTTTGTGGGCAGTCTTTAGCCCTGTGCTCAAAGGAACTACAAACAAAACAACCTTGGTTATTAAAAGATTGAGTGTTCTTTTTACCTTGTTTGATACGGTTGTTCTTGAACTTTCGGTACATCCTCCCAAATTGTTTTGCAAACATGCTCATCTCATCATCCGATTCACTCTCGGATTCCTCTTCTTCTTCTCGAGCCCTTAGAGCTATTCCTCTTTCTCGTCTAGCACTCTCGGCATCTTGTTCTTCTTGAAGACCTAGTTCATATGTCAAGAGTGATCCAGTCAAGTCTTCAAGCGTCATGGTGGATAGATCCTTTGCTTCTTCAATAGCCGTGGTCTTAGGCTTCCACACTTGGGGCAGGCTTCTCAAAATCTTTCTCACTTTATCTTCCACGGTAATTTCTCTTCCAAGGGCTGAAAGCTCATTGATAATGTTAGTAAAGCGTGTAATCATATCCTTAATTGACTCTTTTGGCTTCATTACGAATAATTCGTAATTACGCATGAATATGTCAATCTTAGATTTTTTTACACGTGAGGTTCCCTCATGAGTGACCTCGAGCAAATCCCACATTTGTTTTGCAGTCTTGCATCCTAGAACCTGATTGTGTTCGGCAGGACCAAGACCGCAAATTAGATATTTAAGGGCTTGGGCATTATGCTCGAGTTTCTCATAATCTTCAGAAGTATATTCAACTTTAGGTTTAGGAACAACATTACCTTCGGCGTTTTTCTTTGTGATGGCATTATCACCACTTTCAATTACATTCCAAACCTGGTAGTTATCGGCCTTGATAAAGTTTTCCATCCGACTCTTCCAAAATTGATAGTATTTGCCATTGAACAATGGTGGTCGTTGAGTCGAGTACCCTTCTTCCAATCGGTCAACCGTATTCATTTTGCCGGATCTCTTCCCAAGGTATTAGCCTTTATGTGGTGAAGACCGGCTCTGATACCAATTGATGAACACGGTTAGCAACACAAGAGGGGGGGTGAATTGTGTGTGTGTGGAACCGTGGCAGTTTTTCGCCGAGTTCTAGTGTGGGATAAAGGGAATTGCGAAATAGTAAAGTGCACAAGAATTTAACGAGGAAAAATCCCTTGGCTCAAAGGGATTAAAAAACCTCGACCTCCCTCGGAGGAATTTTAACAACTTCACTAAAAAGCCTTTGAATGATTACAAGGGAAACTCTCCTAGTCTACCCTTGAGCCACCCCAACTCTATCCTCTCTAGGAAGAGTTACGCTTCTCTACCTTGCGGGTAGAGAGCCTCTCAGCTTTACAACAAAGCTCTCACCACACAAACCAACCCGAGGAGGCTACTCTTAGCCAATCCTCAAAACCCCATTACAATAAGAAGGGAAAGAAGAAACTCTATCTAGAACTCCGAGTGAGCAGTTTCAGGTGCCTTGAACTTCGTATTTTTCTCGAGCCTGTCTCTTGATATTTCTCTAGTTACGCACACACTGCTCTTCTTGATCTCGGCATATATGTAGGCTAATTGGAGCAGTCCGTTGATGCTTTTCTTTCCTTAGGTGGTTGAGAAACTTGCCTTGATATTATTTAAAAATCTTTCCTTTTATTCAAGGATCTTCTAGCTCTCACTTATTATGGTCCTTGGTCAGCCACATATATATGGGAGCAAGTGGATACGTGTATTTTAGGAGTGAGTTATGCAATCACCAAAAAGACATAAAGTATATGGTCAAATATTCAATGATAATTCCACAAGAATAGATATCAACATATATTGAGAAAAAATAATTTATTCTCTCAATATGTATATAGCCATGCAACATATCATATACGGATTTTATTTCAAACAAAGATGACTTATTCAAATAAATATGCTACGGTCAGCCTTAAAAAAAGATGGCAAGTAATTTATATGAAGGAAAGTAATATATCAAGTAACGGTCCATATATATTACTAGCAAGACAAGATTCTTGCCAAAGAAGATTTAATATCTTAAATCAAGGATAACTTTTCAAATCATAAGGCAAGTGAATATTTATTTGACAATCAATGAGCATGCTACGGACCATCCAATTCATGAGCCATGCAATCCTTAATTTAGCAAGCCAGAATTACTTTCCATAAAGTAAAAAGCACAATTACTTTTTATAAAGTTAAAGGCACAAATATTTAAGTGGGTATCAATCATTTATGAAAATATATTTTAATTGTGCCACTTTCATGCATAACAAGGTACGTAGATAAGGCATTATTATGCAATCACATATTAATTCATTTAATCATTATGCACGTTAATTAGTCATCCAGAACAGAACTAAGTATAGTTCTAATTTCTGTTCCTGATAGAACTCCGCTGATGTATCGGCTGGTCTATCCGCTGGTCTACCTGCATGGTTAGTCATCAATAAAACAATAAGACATATATGTCCTTTGTCCAGGTCTACGGCTTGTTCCAAAGCATGACTTAACTTCCTTTCCTGCAATCACTTATAGACCAAAAGTAACACTAGTCGTTTGTCATCAACAAAACAATATGTTCCAACAAAAGGTACCGCCTCTCCCCTGGTTTCTGGCCTTTGTAGGTTAAAAAATTCAATATTTGGGGGTTTTATCGCTTTTTTGGGGGGCGGGTTGAAGGTATACCAGATGTGAAGATCGATTGGAATGCGTTGTTGAAGAAGACCACTACTGGAATTACAAATGCTCGGGAGTACCAGCTGTTGTGGCATCATTTGGCCTATCACCATGGATTGGCTGATAGACTGGATGATGGTGCTCTACCTCTGGTCAGTCAATTTTGTTGTATTTACAGAGATCAGTTGATTAGTTCTACTTTAACAACAATCTAGAAGACTGCTACGCATTTTTGCATTATATTTTATGTAGATTAGTGACATCTGAGCATTTCTTGATTTCAGCACATTTGAACTTTTTATCTAACATAAGTAATTTCGAGTCTTTTTGTTAATATGGGCCTTGGATGCATATGACATTGTTACGGGTGTGAATGGATCCCATAAATTTGGGCAAGTTAAATGCATATTTTGATGAAAGGTAATTGGTTCAGTTATATTTGAAGCATTTTTTTAAGTACATCTCTTCCCTTCATAATTCAATCACTCAAAATTAAAAGTGCAGTAATTACACTTTAGGTCACTTTAGACAATCTGGTCCATTGCTACTCATTTGTATAGGTATACTTTTAATTGATTTCAATGAGAGCTGTTTGGTTAACTATTGAAAATTAAAACATTGCATACCATTTTTTTATTGATTGAGTTAGGAACATATTAAATTGATTAAATAATTTGCTGATTCGTTTTGTCATTGTGTAATGCAGGGGCTTAGTAGCATAAAATTGAAGTTCGACGTTCAAGTAGAAGAAGGTGATTTGATAAGAAGCTAGAACTGTTCTATTGTGAAATTTGGAAGAATAGTGGGTTAAAAGTTAATGACTCAGAGATTCTTCTTCAAGGTATTGAGGAAATTGATTCAAGTTCTGTAGTCTGTACATATTTTTACAGTCATATTACACGAGCCATTCTCACATGCCATCTTATTCAAAGTTACAGTTGTGTGTTTGACTGTATTAAATAATGGAGTGCTAGCTATTCTTGTATTTTTTTAGCCGCAAGGAGATTGTGAAAGTTCTGTATAACAGTTTTGGCTATTATGTGCAGTTCTTAACAACGTGAGTTCTCTCATATCCATAACGTTTATTCAACATGCATGTTTTCACGTGAGTTCTCTCATATCCATAACGTTTATTCAACATAATTTATGTTGAACATAATTTCAGATTGAGAAGAAACTCATTATGGCTATTATGTGCAGTTCATACCAATGCGAGTTCTCTCATATAGTCATATCCATAACGTTTTAATTAAGGAAAGAAAAGATAACGCATTCAGGTGTACTTTTAAGACAAACAGAGTTGGAGAACATTTATAAAGATGTATGTGTGCAAAGTCTATATGAACAGAATGATTTCCCAAATTACACTAAATTGTTATTTTCAACAACTGTAATCAATCATCCCTTCCAACCGACATTTATGTTTTTCTCTTTTCTGCTTCAAGTACAAGGCTAAGCTATAATTTATATCACAGTGGTATAATACCTTAGCTCTTAGTATGAAAGATCACTTTCAGATACAAATTTTAGCATACAATGCATGTCTCCATTTTTGGCTCTCTCTCATTCTCTCAGATGTCTCATTCATCTCTCTTCATAAGATTTATCATTAATATGGAGTACTTGATATAGCTGAAGCTTTCACATTGTCCACCAATACAAGTCAATGAGAGGAAATTGAATTATAAGAGATTAGAATTTCCTTCTTCTAGGCATCAATTCGTGCAGTAGTCTCGCAAGGACATTCACTTGGGTTAAATTATCATCTTAACAAGCTAAGATTCTGTTTTCATGTTTTTCTTTCTAATGTTTAGATTTGACATTTGTGAAAATTCCATTCTGATACTTGGAAGTTCTTATCTTCTCCCTCTCTTACTTCATCAGAATTTGCTTTCCATTCTTGCAGTTCCATTATAGAAAAACAGTGACTTCATTTATGCCTACATTTTTTGCTCTTTCGAGAAGATTAGGACCTCGGTATGCTCATATTTACTTGTAGAAGGGATTTTAACTCTTTCATTCCCTACTTGGATTAGTTTGTTGATTCAACATATGTTGCTCAGAGATCTACATGGCTTACATCTATACCTTCTCCCCATGTTATTTATTTGAGTGAATGCTTTAGTATTAGTATATCGAGCATTGTACGGTTATTAGTCGATGTTGAATTTTAGTCACCAAAGTCGTCTAGCATGTGCGCGGTCTAATATCTCCCATGTCACATACTTTTTTGTCCTTGAATTTATCCAAACTTACACCTGTAAGCAATTTTAATTTCTCTTGTTGCTTCATTTAGTTGTTTCTTCCTGAAAAGATTCTTTTTTCTTCTTTTGCTAAATTTTATATGAATTAGTGATTTCAGTACATATGTGAATTAGTGATTTCAGTACATTTGTTCCTGTTACACTTAAGTGGCAAAATTTTGTTATATAATGTATGCATTTATGAGAAAGGCGACCTTTTGCTGGAGAAGAAAATGAAGTGTACATATGTTCAAGTTAAGTTCTACCACTGGATTTTCTTCTTTGAAGGGAGGTTTTGACTTGTTTTCGTGGAAATCATTTTAGATAGACTTACTCTTTCATGAAAGATAAAATAGCTCTGCTTTATTGTTTAATTTATATACTATTTACTTATTTATTTTTCTCTTGCAGGCCAATGTTAATGAACCATCTGATGGTATTGATGACGATTGTGAGAGTTCAAGGGATGAAGTTTCATCTATTTCTTCATACAGTACTATGAAGAAAAATATACACACATCTATTTCTGCAGCCTTCATGTGCCAAAGGCCGCAGATAGTGGCGATAGAGGTACCAAAGGTGGAGGTGGGTTAGGTGGCACTGCGGCAGCATCTATATAGGATGTAATACTCTTTTTTTAATGTTTTGTGTTTCTATTTTTAATGATTAAAATTAATTGAAAAAGTTTTTATAGTGTTCACTATGGTAGCTTGATATACCTCTGCATTTTACCACGTGTGATTAATTAAGGTGGTTTGTGTAGTTAGTTTTTAGTTTGACTTCATAAAAAAGTTCTGTGGAGGCTATTTACCCATGCTGGCTTAATGTTCCTCAGCATTTCGTCAGCTATGCTTAGTTACCGGATTCATGTATACTTTTTTTTTTAAATAAATGAAAGTTTAATTCATAGGGGAGGCTAATTCATATGGCAGCTTGATACCCCTCTATGTTTGTGTATACAATCCACGATGATAAAAGTCAGCTTCTACTTTTATTTAGTAAAAGGAGCCGCCTTTTACAGGTTCATTTTGTCATCTATCATTCATGTGATTTATGTATACAATTACATTTTTTGTATTAGTTAAGATTTTTTTTTTTAATTATATTTTTTTTAAACCCCAGGGGGCATTGGGGGGAGGGGGTTTGGGGGCCTGGGGTAAACTGGGATCAATCTCACTCCATTGAGAATTGAATCCGGGACCTCCCATAATAATCTATGGCAGCTTGATACCCCTCTATGTTTTTGTATACAATACACGATGATAAAAATCAGCTTCTACTTTTATATAGTAAAAGGAGCCGCCTTTCTGTTTCTAAGAATTACTTCACGAGATTTGTCTATGATCTAGGAGTGACAGAGGTGGCAGTATATATTTTTTTACGGATCTTAGGAGCCGGTTGTCCTTGATCCTTTTACAAAACCCTCTTGTAGAATCCACTCCTTCAATTCTCCTAAACAAATTAGTCAAAAACTGTTTATTTTGAATTTTAGCTAATCATATTTTGCCTACAGAAATTTTGAATTTTAGCTAACCAAAATCTACTTGGTAAAAGTACATTTTCGGCTTCATGCTTGGAAAAGCCTTTTGAATTTTAGAGGATAATAAACGGTGTTGTTGAATGCACCAAACTCACACAAAAAATCATAGTTAAATGTTTGACACGAGCTTCAAGCGTTATCTCGGCTTTCAGGTCCCCTGAATCTTTAACAGCAATGGAAAATAAATGTTGGAAGCTTGCACAAATTTATCAGCGGGTGAAAGAGCGGATACGAGTGATTGAACTAACTTGAGGTCAGGCTTATAACTTTGCCTACTTCATATTTCATTTATCCTTTAAAAAAGCCTATACTTTGTAATTATGTTGGTTTCAATATTAAATGTTTGATTAGAACTTCAAAAGTTACCTCACGCTTTCAGGTCCCCTGCTATTGTGATATTAGACCCGATGAAAATTAAAGGACGGAAACTTGCTCAAAGCTATCAAGTGAAAGGTCATAGGCTAACTCAAGGTTAGGCTTAGAGTTTTCGTCTATTTAATATAGTATTTCCTATATCCTTTTACAAAGTCTTACTTATAAATATGTCAATTTCAGTTTTGCCTGTGTTCAAAATTTCATTTTTTATTAGTGATTTAAGTTGATTTGGGAAATGAAATATTGTATGCGGGTTCTAACCCAATCATTGGGGAGTTCCTCTACTGTTTGAAAAAATAAAATAGCAACCCTTCTGCCCATTCTTAATCCCCGAATATGCTAACAAACTCTTGCTCTGTTTTTTTAATTATTTTGTCACCCCCATTGTCGATGTTTGTGCAATCTTTGCAATCATTGAACAACTCTTTTCCCGTTTCGATTTTGTTTTTAAACAATACAATTGTGTGCCTGCATGATTGAACTACCGTTTCCTCTGTTTTAAACTGTTTTTTCCCATTTTTTTGCTTTTTCCTATCATTGGGCACGGATATCGCGCAACGCGCGTTCCCGCGCTAGTATACATATATAATACAGTACATTGCATTGTTCATAAACACACATGTTAGGACTTTTTCTGGTGTCCAATCTAGTTAGATGTATTTGTATTTGTGTAGTTGTTAGTTAAATGTGTAATATGGGCCACAATTGAATATTAGCCCATTAGCCTCTCTTGTAAGCCATAAGTTAGCCATCATCTCCTATAAAAGGAGGCTAACTTATGAGAAAACCTAACTAAGGCATAGAGTATAGAGGCAGAATAGAATAGAAAAGTTTCAGGCTGCTCTCTCTCTCTAGAGGGAGAGCAGCGGCCATTTTATACGGTATACCAAAGTTCTCGATATATTGTTATGATTGAGAAATCTATCTGCTTCTTCTTTCACTGTTCTATGATTGTATGATTGTTAGAAATAGGGATCAACATGTGGTATCAGAGACGAGGCGTGAAATAGATCGAATCCATCTGCATTTTTCGGATCTGTCTTTATCGAGAAAGACCACACCTATTTAAAAAAAAACTGAGTTTTCGATATTTTGGTTTGATGATCTGTTTTCAATGTTTTTCAGCGATTTCTGGAAGATTAGGATCAAAATCTGTTTGAAAACAACCTGCAATTTCATTTGTGAAGAAATCTTTGTTTTTACAGTTGCAGATTTTCGAAGCTTGGTGTTTCTCGATGTTTTGGAAGTTTTCGATGTTTTCTCAGTTTAACCTCTGAAATCTTGTTTTTGATCCAATCACTGTAAAAGGTATACTGTTAGAATCGCCTCTCAGAACCGATCAAGCAGTATATCTTCATTTTTGAAACCTGTAAATTTCAGATTTTCGATTTCTCGATATTTTTCTCATCGAAAACAGGTTCTCGCAGTTTGATGATCGAAGAACAAGCTTCTCGATATTGTCTTTTCGAAAACAGGCTTCTCGCAGGTTGAACTTCGAAAACAGGTTTCTCGCAGGTTGAACTTCGAAAATAGGCTTCTCGCAGGTTGAACTTCGAAAACAGGTTTCTCGCAGATTGAAGTTCGAAAACACGTTTCTCGAAGTTTGGAGTTCGAAAACATGTTTCTCGACATTCAATATCGAAAAAAAAAAGTTTTCGATATTCAAACATCGAGAAAAAGTTTTCGATATTCAAACATCGAGAAGAAGTTTTCGATATTCATTCATCGAGAAGACGTTTTCGATATTCAATCTTCGAGAAGAAGTTTTCGATATTCAACATCGAGAAGACTTTTTCGATATTTAACATCGAGAAGATGTTTTCGATATCCAACATCGAGAAGACATTTTCAATATTTTATATCGAAAAAAAGGTTTTCGAGGTCCAACATCGAGAAAAAGTTTTCGAGGTCCAACATCGAGAACCTCAGCTTCGAAAAGTTTTACAAAGTTAACAATTCAAACTTTTCGATGTCCTGCACTGTTTTGGCCATAACTTTTGACTCGGTGATCCGATTTACGCGTATAATACCTTTTCGGAAAGCTCGTGAAAAGATCTACATGAATTCCCGGGGGAACCCCAGAACCCAATCTCACGCTCCCTCACTCGCCGTTTTTGAGGGAGATATCACCTGTTTTCCGAAAAATCACCAAAGTCAAAGTCAAGGTCAAAACTGAGGCAAATCTGGTCAATTCTTCCAAAATCAAACCAAAGTCAAACCAAATGTCAAAGTTGGTCTAATCTACACTGTAAGGTCTGGAACTCGTAGATAATTCAATCAACCTCGCGTCAACGGTCATTTCACGACAATCAACAATCAACTACTGATGCCTCCCCTAACTCATCAACAATGTGTGATCATCATTGTGCTGAATTTCTAGATGATGAGTTCAGGGTAAACCGTCATGTGTGGTACTTGTACAGATTGCTCCACACACATGGCAGGTATATCAAGCTGTGAGCAATCAAACCTTGCACAATCTGAGGGGGAGTTACAGTTTTCTCCTCCTGGCGCCACACAACGACAAAGCAAGGATTCTCTCAAAGGATGCAACATTTGAGGGGGAGTTTTCAATTTTACCCTCCTCGGTACCGAACGATGAAAAAGCATACCGAGTGTTTCAGTTGAGGGGGAGTACAGAGAGAAAATGAAGAAACAAAGAGAATGAGAGAGAAGTCCCTATGGCTTAGTAAACCCAACTAAGCCTACCCAAGGGACAAAGCCGAGAGTAAATGAGTGAATGTGTGAGTGAGTGAATACTATGAGCGTTAGGAAGCAGAAGGCTCAAGTGAGCAAGAAAACAATGTTCAATGATAAGTCTGCTACCTCAACTGCCTACTATCAATTGATCAATTACTCCCAGTCACTCAAATACTCTTGACAATCCCCATAGGTTCAGGACTGAATTTATTCAGATCCCGGGTAGAAGTCACTGCATCTTGTCCAACAGTGCATGCATAACCCTACCCAAGACCACTCATTTGTCTCCCAACAGACAAGTGTTTAATCATATTTCACGGGGAACCTCATCTCTCATTACTGTCTCCTTCCGAGGCAAGTGATACTGACTACAGTGGCCTCAGCCCCATGCCACTGGACTTTCATTGATCACGCTGTGTCTAGTTATCTCACTCCCAAATGTTTTTGAATTTTCTAGGACACAGACACATTTTTTAGTCAGTTGCAGGTCCAAGGGACCATGCGAGAACTTCCATAGGGCTCATCTACTATAGATAGACCGATGATTGGAAGGAAGTCCTGCTGTTGCAACATAGAAATCACCAACACGTTCAGGCCATTGCTTTAGAGTTTATCTTTATAGTGATGATAACGAGCGTCTTCACGACCTCGGGGGGCTACCACTTTCATTGCTGATCTTTATGATCATGCCTTAACAACCAGAGTGACATCTACTTCAGATGCTTCATAATGATTGGTTGGAAGTCCTGTTAGAGCTTTAATGCTTTTATCATTTTATACAGGCCACACATCAGTGTTTACATTGATGTTGTGTTAACGGAACACTTCTGTGTATCCGGTCTTTATCCTTTAACTTTTCTGTTTGTTTTCAATTTTGTTACCCAGAATAAAAGAATAAAGGCATGACGCCCCGATTCATCGGATCGTCATGAGGGGGAGAGTAGTCCACATGTTCACTATCAACAAATCATTTTTGGACACTTTCTCCACTATCTCTACTGCTAAATGGCCAAGCCAGCTTCAAGTCAAATGGTCAGCTACGCTCACAAGTCAACTATCTTATTCCGCTGTGCCACTGACGAGATCTCCTCAAAGACAATAATTTTCCGCTGTGCAATGTAAACTTTGAGGAGACAAAGGTCAAGTATTCAAGTTCTGAAGATGAATTCTGTGTGCGCCTGTATATCACCTAAACACTCATTCCAGAGGCGCCATCGGAATTCATTAATGCTGATCAAGAGCAACTTCTGAAAGGTAAAGATCACAAGCTACATCCTGAAGATTCTTCAACTCACCGGCATCAAAGAACAAATTGTCATGAAGACATCAAAGGGGAGATTGCAAGGATTTCTTCAAAAAGCCTTTTCAAGAAGCCGAGCGCAAAGACAAAGGAAGCTGAGCTGCATTGAGGAGCAACTGAACACAAAGACAAAGACATCCGCGCTGCAATGCTGATCAAACAAGATTGAACACCAAGGGGGAGATTGTTAGGACTTTTTCTGGTGTCCAATCTAGTTAGATGTATTTGTATTTGTGTAGTTGTTAGTTAAATGTGTAATATGGGCCACAATTGAATATTAGCCCATTAGCCTCTCTTGTAAGCCATAAGTTAGCCATCATCTCCTATAAAAGGAGGCTAACTTATGAGAAAACCTAACTAAGGCATAGAGTATAGAGGCAGAATAGAATAGAAAAGTTTCAGGCTGCTCTCTCTCTCTAGAGGGAGAGCAGCGGCCATTTTATACGGTATACCAAAGTTCTCGATATATTGTTATGATTGAGAAATCTATCTGCTTCTTCTTTCACTGTTCTATGATTGTATGATTGTTAGAAATAGGGATCAACAACACATGTGGAGCTAGGAGGCCATTGGAGATCATTCCACCAGTCCAAGTTTTCTCCGAGCGCCTCGATGCGATATTCTATTATATATAACGCGAGCGCTTGCAATCATTATCCGAAGGTGCCATCAGGATAAACATTCATCTTGAGATATCATTTAATAACAATCAAATGAGACAAACTGCCTTTATACTTGAAAATATTATATCACTATTTACTTCCTATATTTATACATTACTAGTATGTGTACCCGTGCGTCGCACGGGTAAGATATGCGTTAAAATGTTGTTATGAAAAAGTATTAAAAAAAAAAGAATAAGATAGCATGGGTATGAGTGGTATGTGATCGAATTCATGAACACTGAATGAGTTATATTGAGTTGACTAAGAATGTGATGATTTTATTAAGAAAATTGATTTTTTATGATTGATGTTCAATTGATATAATAATAACAATAATAAATGATGATGATGATGATGATGATGATGATGATGATGATAATAATAATAATAATAATAATAGTATTAATAGTGTTAATCTTTATATATATAAAAAGGGGATCGTGAGGCAAAAAACTGTTCCCTCCCTTTGCAACTGAACGGTTATCACTAATCACTATAGGCATTCTGGACACCACGTGGAAGATTGAGTAAAATTAAATCAAAATACTCTATTACAAATTCAGCTTATAATAAAGACAGTTTATAATAACTGCTATAGATGTGGCGGTTCATCCGAAAATGAAAATAAAACTGCACATGCACATTTTTAGCTGCACGATCTTTATGATCCTATAAATTAGTGCTCTCGAAACTCCATCCGTTTCCTGAAACTACACACTTTTAATATTGATAGCACTAAGGGAGGAAGATTGCAGTATCTCTAGGTATTTGAAATTTACTATCCTTAATACGTACGTAGTACTACGTAGTAGTTAATACACGCACAATTGCTTTTTTGGCTTTTTCATGACATGTATTTGTACTTGAAAAACACATGAGGTTAACAGGATTGTTCAGGTTAACATGTGAAATCATAACGATGTTCACCTACAGTATTGAGCACAAGTGGGAGAGAATGAGAGATAGTAGTCCACTAATTAACGGAGAGAGATCGGGTTGTGTTTGGATGTTTCATGTTTGCGGCGTGAATGGCAGAGGCTTGGAATAGATCGACCGCTTGGTAGGTATATATATCACTAACTTTAGCATCACAATTCATAGTTGGTCCTGTCATAATACAATCTTGAAGAGGCTAATATATATGCGTGTAAATCATACGTATAGCTTACTCCCAAGCACACTTTCGTTGTTGGTTAAATTTTTGAATACTAATGGTATTAGTTGATTTACTTATTGCCATGTTGATGATAAAAGTTTTATATTGCAGAATTGGTGCTACCGCCACTCCAGAGATCACGTTGATCAACAAAATCCATGAACTTCACTTGAGACTTGAGAGTCATGCCGGCATACCACAAAAAAAAAGGAATTTTACGAACTCCATAGAATGCATTTTTTGAGATTCATATGTTGGTTGATTGTCCCGTGCATCGCACCGGGTACTATACTAGTAGTGTTAATAGTAGTAATAGTAGTAGTAATAATAATAATAATAATAATAATAATAATAATAATAATAATAATAATAATAATAATAATAATAATAATAATAATAATAATAATAATAATAATAATAATAATAATAATAATAATAATAATAATAATAATAATAATAATACTGATAATAATAATGATGATAATAATAATAATAATGATGAAGTATTGTTTAGAATATATACACATTATGGTACAAACATAGTGGGACAAAAGGAAATGAAGGGATAGGAAAATAATGAAATATTGGTGTATACGGTATCGTCATCATAATTTGGAAAAATAAAATAGTTCTACTACTGCCCTAGTAACATTAAAGCTTGAGGAGGTGACAATGAAATGGTTTTATGTGGATGATATAAAACTGATAAAGTCATAATAAAGTAGGAATGACTTAAAATTATACAAACTTTACCGATTCTGGTATGAGATAATGTTAGTGGGATGGAATGAAAAGAAAAGATGAGACAATTTTAGTGGGATGAATGAAGTAACACAATATCCAATAAAAATTGAGTAAGAATGTTTTTAGTTTATTTTTTGTGGGCCATTGATTTATTTAAGTATGCGTGATTTGGTTTGATGTGTTTAAGTGTGATTTGATTTTATGTAATATGATGCGATCTGATTTAGATTGAAATTAGTTTAATAAAAAAGATGAGAAATGAGTATGTATTGAAGTTTTGGAAATGAAGTAAAGAGCAATGTGCGTTTATTTTAAGAAGTGAAAAATAGTTCTTATATTTCGACTTTGTTTGGTAACCCTATTTTTACTTTATGTACCCTAAATGTTAATTTTTAGGAAACATGTATCTTTAATTTTATGCTCTAACTTGTGTAATAATTACTCCTTTAATATATTAAAGATTGCTACAAATGAATTTTGTTTACCTTGGGAAGGTCAGGGGAGGGGTTGGGGGAGTATAAGATAAACACAAAAGAAACATCATTCATAAAATTTCAAACTCGAGACCGCCCAAATGACTTTGACACATTATTTAAGGAGGAAAATAGTATGACCATAGGGATAATAAATAGTGTATAAAAAGCATGAGAGATGGTGTTAAAATATTAAAGCGATGATAAAAATAGTCATTGAGTATTTTTAAGGGGAAATGTAACAAATTTTTAGAGGCCGTTTGGCAACACAGTTTTTCGGCTTATCAGCCAACTTTTCACCAAACACGTAACGTTTGATTTCGCGCGTTGAATTGTGTAATAAAGTTCTCAAACTACTCTCCATTGTTGCAACTCGAGCTCAAGCAAAGGTGGTCCAAGGAGGAAGATTAAGGAAGGAAAAAAGTTAGGAAAAGTGTGAAGAATTAAGGTAATGATCTTATCAGGCTTATCACCCAATTTTTTCACCAAACACATAACTTTTGATTTGACACGTTGAAATGTTGAATTGTGTAATAATAAGAAAAAGTAAGACTGAAGTTACTTTTCTAGTTGTATTAGCTGAAGTTATTGTAGATGAACAGTTTAACTAATTTTTCATATTCTTTTTTCTTTACTTTATCAATAAAAAATATTTAAATATTTTTTTTCATAAATAAGCAGAATCAGTCAACCCAGCCACTTCAGCCTGAAATTCATAAATTTATGTAGAATCGGTCGATTCATCCAAATTCAATGTTACCAGGCCAAATGGGTTCACAGTTTTAAAGTACGAAGAGGTGATTTAAAAAAAGTACAATAGGTAAATAAATTACTTTTAACTTTATGGATGACTAAAGAGTATGTTGTGTAAAATCACACACGTAGCAAGGGCAATTATAGTTGAATAAGTTTAAATAATACTACTTCCGTAACAGATATATCTTCTCACTCGAGAGTATTAGTTGATTTTAGGAATAAGTAATTTGTAATTATTTTTAGCATATTTTAACAGGAAGGAGTTGGAAGGTCAAAAGGTTTTTCCTTGTGTATAATTGCTTAAAAAAGATGCAGACACATGAGATGAATGCCGGCCTACTCCATTTGTACGTGTAAAATAAGATATTTTTCACTTATGCAACCCATGTAATTTTTAGTGTTTTCTTCATTAATGTCGAATGGTATGTTTGTAACCTATAAAGTTTAAAGTATGGTAGTTTTTGCAATACCATGATCGTTTATTGGGAGGAGTTTTGGAAGATCAAGGATTTTTTCTCATATTAGTGTTGCCGGCATGTACATGGGATATAAGTTTCATTTATTTAATTTAAATAATAATTGTTAGACACATCATTAAGATGCCACATGTCAATTATTGTTACAGATGGGATGCCACATGTTGATTTTTCATATAAAGAGGTTGCCACATGTCAAAATTCCTTTATAGGCTTCCTTCAAGGGTTTCCTTTATTAAATTATATAGATATATATTTCTTCAAGTTTCTCTAAATATCTCTAGACTCTAGTTAGTTTTTTAGCATGTTTACTTTTGATATGATAGGTATACATATACACAAACCTTGTAACTACATGCAATTAATAGTCCTATGGGTCTAATAGAAAAGTTATTCACTCCGATCATTAGATTCATTGCATTGCATCAATTCTAGAGTCTCTCGCCTTATAAGTGTCCTTTTTTTGTTCGACTGATTTAGTTCATTTAGATCACCATTTATAAGTATCACCACCATTAGTGAGCCTCACACACACATTGGTGGTAGCTTAACATTTATATAACTTATGATGTGTACATTGTTCTAATATATCTTTTAGAAGTCAGTAAAACATAAAAGTATGTCCCTCTATCTTTAATTAGTGGCAATTTTGTTATAACCTTTATATGTAAATATCATGCATGCATTTCACTCTACACCTATTATGAAACTTTTTCAGTTTTCTTAGTCTCATCATAACCTTCGTGGGAGTTTTTTTTCTTTCCAATGCACTATCATCAGAAAATACAAAAAATGCCACATAATTAAGAACATTTCTTCATTAACACTGAACACTTGAGTCAACGGATCAGAATGACCACACATATGAAGAAAGTTGATGTCCTCAGTTAGTGATATATCTCTCATATTCGCTATCTGAGTCTTAGTTGTAATAATAATAATTAAGGGTAACATTATCTCAACCTTTGTGGAAGAGACATGCAAAATTATATTATCTTCAATGTATTGGCTCTACTCACACCAGTGTTGGAGTTAGAGCTTACTACCCTACAACTGGAAATGAGAGTCCTTAAGAGAAAACAAGATTCTAGTGTAATGTCCTAAAAAAAGTCGTATTGTATGTTAACCCTTGGACTATATATACTATTTATATTATTTTTTTATAACTATTTATATTAATATCTACACTATTTACGCTATTTATAACATCACGTATACAAAATATTAACATTAGTTAATTACATCAATTCAAGAACACTTTTACACGTAATTACATAAAACATACTCTCATTTACATGTCATTCTGATGTGAAGTGTAGAATCGACTCTCCCTTTTTACAAGCTCCCGGTGGATCAATCATTCTTGGGCTTTTTTGCCCTCAGGCTTAGTTACAGATAACTATGGTTAAATAGGAGTCACATCCTTCAATTCTTAAAACCAATTGGAGATTAGAAGTTGGACGCGCTCTATTTAACAATTAATCTGTGGTAACCAAGTCAAGGTAGATTCATGTGGGGCACCCCCCACAGTTTACCACAGCAGTGTAGGGCCCATCCGCTATTGAGCGGTGAATTGACATGAGGGGATGTACCACATCGTGGTGCTAACAGGTGGGACGGTAGTCCCCGAATCAAAGAATGGTGTTGATCCCCCATAAGACCAACAAGAAATACAGTGAATACGGTTCTCCAATACTACACTAACAAATCCCGTTTGAGCTAATTGTGCACTATTATCCTTATATTGTATTGTAGTCTCGCTATTTCCATCATTAGAGTGTTGGGCGGTGAAACAATGTCACATTCAAAACATGAGTGTGATAGAGAGTGCATGCTACTGCGTTGGATATGTGGACATATTAGAAAAGACCGCATAAGAAATGAGATGATAATATAAAAGGTGATAGTAGTGCATATTGAAGCTAAGCTGCGGAAAATGTGGATTAGATGACTCAGGAGTGATATGCTTTTTAATTTCATGAGTTATGGGGAGCATGATTTCGAAGCAAGCAGAGTGGATGGTATGTATTCATGTTTTAGATTGATATCTTATCATCTTTTTTATCCTCTTATCTTCTTTAACTTTCTTATTTGGACTTGTTTTATCATTTTATCATTTTTTGTATTATATTTATCTTTTTTACCTTATCTTTTTATATGTATATTATATTTATCTTTATCTTTATTATATCTTTTTATCTTTCCTTTCCTTTTGATTCTGATATTACGTATCAATTCGTGTGAGTGGACCACAAAATCTTTCAAAGTAAAGCTTGAATGTTGTTGTTGACTCTTGCTTAAGAGCCCGTTTGGTAACACTAAAATTGGCTGTATTGGTTGATTCTGCTAAAATTTATGAAGTTCTGGCTGAAGTGGCTGTATTGACTGATTCTGTTGATTCATAAAAAATATTTAAAATATTTGTTATTAATAAATAAAATAAAAAATTACATGAAAAAATAGCTGAAATGATCCTCTACGGTAACTTCAGCCAATACAGCTAGAAAAGTAACTTCAACCTTACTTTTTCTGCTTATTACACAATTGAGCGCGCGAAATCAAAAGTTACGTGTTTGGTGAAAAAACTGACTGATAAGCCTGATAAGTCGAAAAAAGGGGTCACCAAATGGGCTCTAATTTGATTGTTGTCTATTCTAGACAAAAGTTTTAAAGAGGCGCATTTGACTCGTGGAGTTAAATATGTTGTGTTAGGATGTTTTTACTTGGATTGCTTTAAGTCTCAAACCAAACTAGATCAAACCAGACCAGATCAGACTTGAATAATTATAAAATACACAGTGACCAAACATTTACCAAACTATATCAATCCAGACCAAAACAAATCAGATCAGACCAGATCAGACCATAAAATTTCATTACAAATAAAAACATCATTAACATCACCATCATAGTACATTTTTTAGTATGAACTCACACTAATTAAAAATGTGTAGTGATAGTAATGCTAACATAACTGAATATTCATATAGGAATGAAACTCATAGGCTATTTACTTGTCACCCCTTGAATACTTTACATGGAAAATCTATTACAGTTTCAATTAGATGGAGAAACAATATATCTCTTCACGGAGTATTTGGTAAGGACTAAGGATCTTGTAGAAGATATACTCCGGGTACAACTTTACCGCTTTACCAAATTTATTTATAATTTGTTCATTCCCCAATCTTTAACTCTTAAACAATTACTAACGGGGTACTATTAATGACATTTTAGGTATAATAACCATTATAAGTTCATATATACATCTCCCCAAATCAAGGGTATTTACGTCACCCCAAGAAACTTTTGTCACTTAAGGTAAAAGTTATTTTTTTCCTAGTTTTCATATCAATTTCACAGTAACCAAAACCATGCATTGCATTGCATATTAGTGTTGCAATTTTTAATCTCTAGTAAAACTTTTCCCTAATTGGAGGAAATCCATATTATATAAACTCACAAATAAGAAGAGAACTTAAGAGAGAGAGAGAGCTTAAGGACATCCTTTTTAGAGAGAGAATCGTCGTACACCTCTCTCTCTCTACACAGAAACAAAGCAACGGCTCACAATCGGAAAACCTCTGCCTCGTACCGCCACCATCCATTTCCTCGTACAAAGAAACTCTCTTTCTTTTGGTTTTATCGCATTCCTCGCTCCGGGAAATGCCGACCACTACCGGCTCCTCCGGCGGAAGCCCCGCCGCGCACCACCGTCGTCATTTGCCAGAGTTCTTCAGCGGCGCCGAGAAATTGCCGGATCACGGGCAGACCCATTCCTCCAGCGACGCCGACGATTCGGAATACAGCAATGGTGGTGGCAGGGCCGCCGGAGGCGGCGGCGGCCACCACCCGGCCGTGCGGTACCTGTTGGTGCGGAAAAGGGTGCCGGAGAAAATCATCTTTAGAGGGGAGGAAATATTGTTCAATGTTCTGACGGCGATGCAGTGTTTCAGATCGAGGAAGAATACGCGGCGGTCGGTGCTCGGGATGCTGCTGGCGATGGTGGTGGTTTCGGCGTTTGTGAAATTCTCGTTCCTGAATAATGGAAATTCCGGCGAGGTTAACGACGGGATGATGAGGATGTCGGAGAGGGGCCCACCATTGGTTCTTCAGAATTTCATGAATGATTGGTCAAATGCTCAGAGGGTAGTTTCTGAATCTCAGTCTTCTTCTTCTTCATCTTCTGCGTCAGGGGATGTTGTTCTGAAACGCCAGATGAAGGAAGTTTTTGTGAGTATTTTTTACTTTTATTTTTATTTGAATTATTATTGCTTGTAGCATTTATTACTGAAAATTTAATTCCTGAAATACTTCCTTTGATGTTAAACACGCTGTCTTGCTTCTTTTGACACTTTTTTGGGGACTGTCGGCAGAATAGTTATGCTGTGTAAAAAGGAATTGATTGCATAAATATGAGGTTTATGTTCTATTCTAAACATATGAGTCATTTAGTTATGAAAAAGCAGAATAGTATTCCACCTGTCTTAAATTAAATTTCCCACTTTTATTTTAAAAAACAATTAACGTTCTCTAAAATCTGAATGATAAACTATTCATCAAATATTAAAAATAACACATCTATAACATCCTAATTACTATCCTCCGTCTCTTTTTAATCGCAACATGTTGAATTTTACACTATTCATATGTTCTACTTTGACTACATTTTATATTATTATTTTATGAAAATTATTTTTTTAAAATTATATTGTTCAATTCACCTCATTACAAATTTTCAAAATCTAATTTTTAAATATTTTTTACTAATAGGGATTAAGATATAATTACGGTCAAAGATGTGCGTTGGCAAATGTGAAATGTTGACCGTTGCAACTAAAAAAGAACGGAGGAAGTATCATCAATGACTTTATTATGCTATATATTCATCAAAATTATTTCTACAAATATACTCCTTTTGTTTTATCATACTTGTACAAATATAATTGAATTAACTGATTTAATTATTATCTAAATAAATGTGTCATTTTTCCATGAAAAGTTTAAGCTGAAATGGAGGCAGTAGATATATGAGAAGTGCAGGTGAAAAAGGGGGTCTCGAGATTTATGATTGAAATAGGACACACACACAACTCCGATCGTTAAATATTTGAAAAAGATTACATAAATATTATTCTTCCAAATGTGATGGACAAAAATATGTGAGTTACTATGATGTAAATTTTGAAAACAGTTATAGTCACTAATAATTATTAAGTCATATATTTTTCCATGATATTTTAATTAGTAATATTTAAAGTTAAATCCCCCTATTGATAAATAATTTAATTTTAATAATTAAAATTTATATATTCAGAAACTTCATTAAAATATTTACAAATATTCAAAATTCTAATTAAAATTTAATAATAAAAAAATGGTATTTCAATTAAGTGAATAAAAAGAGACTGTTTGACTCAAAAAAGTCAAATTTTTAACTGTTTGAAACAAAGAGAGTATTTAATATATAGTGCTTATATTTTTCTGAAGTAATTCTTGATAACAATTAAACCTATATTTCTAAAATAACTTTTCATATATCATCACATGATTATTTACTTAAATGAAAAAAAAAATCAACTGGTATTGTTTAGTCAAGACAATAAGATAATAGAAGATAAAAGGGAATGGGAAAGATTATTAATTGACATATGGAGACAATACACTTAGTTATATAGTGACAGAGCCAGAAAATGATAGGTTAGGGAGGTCTGCGCTTTAAAATTATATATCGTGGGAGTCAAAATTCAAAATTTAAAATTTCACTATATCTTTTAGTTAATATAAATATTCATTCATTCATATGTGTTGTGTGTGCGTAAATTACGAATTTTTTCTTAAGAGGGTCGAGCCACCCTCCTGCCTCCCCTGTCTTTAGCAGTTAGCTAGACTAAAGAATTGTTTACTTGTGACTTACTCTAGACACTAACTTAATCATGAGTAGCAATGTCTTGTTTATATATACGATTAAATAACAACACGATTTACTCGTTCCACAACAAGGGACTTAATCATTAAATTATTATACATTACTTACTCACGCATGTTAAGATGTTTAGTATACATTACGTAGGAGATCGATGTTTGTTAATAAGTTACATTAGCCACCAATAAAACAACTCTAAAAAAAACTCTAAAGTAACTCTAAATTTATCATTTATCCTTCCTAGTGTTTTTTTTATGGTGACAACTCCGGTACCCATTTAAAAAATGGGGGTACCGTACCTACCATGCATTTGATTGGTCCAAATCATTATATGCCTTTTATTTTACATTTAAATAATTCAACTGCATTATTCTTATTGGTCCATTTGGACAAAGGTACGGTACATTTGGGGTACCATAGAATCTACCTTTTTTATTTGTATCCTTCCTAGTGTTAATTCACACAAAATAACAACATATCTTGACCAAGATAGGATTTAATATAAAATAATGAGTAAATTACATCCTAATCACGGCTGACATTGTTGCATGTTTTCTCTATTGGTCCAAGTAAATAAAAAAGAATTACGATAGGGTCCCTAACATAAAATCCTTAATCTTAGTTATACTGTTCATCTCTTGGAAAATAGTAAAAACACCATGTTGACAAAAGTTTTATAGCTATTGGAACAAATATGTGCATCTTTTATTGTTTTTATTCTCATTCAACATATAGAAAATTAACAAATTTATTCCCCAAGCATGAATATGAAATGTATTAATTATTCTTTTTCATTGCCAAAATCCCTTTCATCCGGTAGCGTTTTGTTGTTGTTCATTTATGTGTAACTAGTACCGTAGTATATACCTTTGACCCTATGGTCAAAGTAGCAAGCATAAGTGAGTTAGCTTTAGAAAATGCTACTCTTGACTGTGACCGTTATGACCTATTTATTTCATTAATTAATTCACAATTTACTTTCTTAATTGCCTTCTTTTTATAATGATCCTGGGGAGCTTAATTAGGAACTTGTTGAAATTTATTGGCAGGTCCCTGAAATATGGACGAAACCAAATAGCGAAAACTACTATCCATGCATTGCTCGATCAATGAACGAAATAAGTAAAGTCAAAAACATCTTTTCCAATTTTTAAATTCGTTACACATTAATCATCATTGATTTTACAGATGATTTGTTTCAGGGAAACCTTCAAGAAATGGCTTTATTTTAGTTCATGCAAATGGAGGATTAAATCAAATGAGAACCGGGGTAAGTTTTTTTACCAGGATAGTAATTTTTTATTTTTATTGTCTGGAAATATATAGATGAAATTTGTAACAATATTTTAACTGCAGATATGCGATATGGTCGCGATAGCTAAAATTCTAAACGCAGTTTTGGTTCTTCCTTCCCTCGATCACGATTCATTCTGGACTGATCCAAGGTACATTAGAGATTTACTGTATTACCCCTTGTGTCCCCACCATTATATAGTTTATTTATAAGTTTCTATGATAGAGTTAATATTGGTAATTGATAATACACTCTCATTTACTCAATTTAATATTTGAAAGGCTTTGATGAGACTTGATTTGGTCATTGATGATAACATTTAGATCCAATTAATCTAGTACTGTTTTAACACATACGTTACGGTTCTAAACAACAAATAAAATAAGACCTAGTTTCAAACTCAATTGAATAGTCACAAATGTAATTTGACCCAATTAGTTCCTCAATGTACGACAATAACACATTAAATATGCTTGAATAATTATTACTAGACTTTTAACAGACTATTCAATTCCGTCCAAGGACACCTCAGAGTTAAACTATCAGGTCAAATTCAAATAAGACAAATTAAAACAATAGTATTATGAGTTTTTATAACTTTGGTCCCTCCACTAATGAGTCAGTGTCACTTTTTAAGGAGTGTTTGAGTTTGCTTAAAAAAAGCGCTTATCAGTTTTTGGCTTAAAAAAAGTTGAAAAGAGTGTTTTCAAATGACAGCTTCTGCTTAAATTAATCACTTAAAAGCTAAAAGCTGGAAGCAGGTAGAAGGGTGTTTTAAACTGCTTCTCACTTTTTCTATTACACAAAAAGTACTTATTTTACCAAACACTACCAACTTTTACTTTTCCAGAATCACTTTTTTCTCAAACACTACCAAAGGAGTGTTTGCAGTTGATTAAAAAAAGCACTTTTCAGCTTTTGGCTTAAAAAAAGTTAAAAAGAGTGTTTTCAAATGACAGCTTCTGCTTAAATTAATCACTTAAAAGCTAAAAGCTGGAAGCAGGTGGAAGGGTGCTTTAAACTGCTTTTCACTTTTTCTATTACACAAAAAGTACTTATTTTACCAAACACTACCAACTTTTACTTTTTCAGAATCACTTTTTTCTCAAACACTACCAACTTTTACTATTAATCACTTTTTCCCAAATCACTTTAAAAAATCACTTTTTTAAAGTTGAAGCAATTGCAAACACTCCCCAACTTTTACTATTAATCACTTTTCCCAAAAATCACTTAAAAAAATCACTTTTTTAAAGTTGAAGCAATTGCAAACATATTGGACTTTTAATTTTTAATGCTTGAGTATTAAGTGAGAGACAATTTTAGTCATCGACTTCCAAGTTTTCCACATTTAGTTTCCTGAGTATTATCAAATTGACACTTTTAGTCTATTGTGATTTTGACACAATCAGTGAAAAACTAAAAATGTCACTATTGTAATACGTGAAGGATCAAAAGTCACTTTTATGAAAGTTGAGAGACTAAATATGAAAATTTTGAAAGACGGATACCAAAAGTGTGTTTCGCGCAATAGTCGAAGGGCTAAAAGTGGAAAAAATAAAAGTCGAATACTAAATGTATTATTGTAATATATGCAATATATATATGCATAATACTAGACTTTTAACACACCTTCAATTCAGACCAGACAAATTTAAATGGATAGACCACACAAGAAATCAATCCAAAGTGGAAACATCTTAAACTATATCTTATGATGTTTTCACTTTGAATGATGTTTACAAGTTCTGGTATGAATAGATAGTCCAGTCTGATCTGAATATGTTTTGAACTGGTTTGATTTAGTGTGTCAAGGTATGACATTATTTGTATTTTACTATTGTCTAAATTTGGTGTTGATCTTGTGTGATATGTCTAGTTTGATCGAGTTTGTTTAAATTTTCTCTTGTGTGATCAGGTCGAGTCCGATCTGATTTAGTATTAAGTGAAAACATTCTTAATTACCCAATGTATAAGGAAAACCAATGACCCAATTGACTACAAACCGAACCAATAGACATCTCTGGTGTATAGTGTATTTCAAGGGGCATAATTAGGTACGAAGTATTTACCATTTCTGAAATGTTGTATTGACAGTGAGTTCAAGGATATCTTTGATTGGAAACACTTCATTGAAGCATTGAAAGATGATATCGAAATAGTTGAAGCTTTGCCAGCAAAGTATTCTGTGGTGGAGCCCCTTGTTAAGGCTCCAGTATCTTGGTCACAGGTAAAAAAAAGTGAAAAACTGAACAATTTGTTGAGAATGAATATTTTTACAAGAATGCTTGGAAGGGTCAATATTTGATGTACTCCTCCAATGCAGACCAGTTACTACAGAGGAGAGATTCTGCCATTACTGAAGAAACATAAGGTCATCAAATTCACACACTCAGACTCTAGGCTTGCTAACAATGGCCTACCGGTCTCGATCCAGAGGCTTCGTTGTCGTGCAAACTATGAGGCTCTTCGGTATGCACCCGAGATCGAGGAACTTGGAAGAAAACTTGTCAACAGACTAAGGCAAAACGATGATCCCTACATTGCTCTTCATTTAAGGTGACTTTATTTTGTGTGTTACTATGTACTACATATTATTTAATCATCACAAATATAAAAATAAACAATAAGATCTTGGCTTTGATATCATATCCATCCATACTTGAGGTTTCATCCTATAGGACAACTTTATAGGAAGATCCCAATGTCTTGTACTTCATCCATCCCAATTTATTTGAAGTTTTAGAAAAGCACACAACACATTAACTCATTAAGAAAATTCCCAAAGTGACATCTTTCTTTTAATAAAAATTCAAATTAGCTAATGTGGTTGGGTTTTAGGTATGAGAAGGATATGCTTGCATTTACGGGATGCAGTCACAATCTGAGTGAAGCGGAGGCAGAGGAGCTTCGCATTATGAGATACAACGTGCAGCACTGGAAAGAGAAAGAGATAGACAGCGAAAAGAAGAGGCTAATGGGAGGATGCCCTATGTCCCCGAGAGAGGCTGCATTGTTTCTTAAGGCATTGGGTTACCCCTCGAACTCAAAAATATACATTGTTGCGGGGGAAATACATGGGAACAACAGCATGGATGCATTCCGCTCAGAATACCCCAACGTGTTTACGCACTCAACACTCGCAATGGACCAAGAATTGGAACCTTTCAAGCCATATCAGAACCGCCTTGCTGCCTTGGATTACATTATTGCCCTTGAAAGTGACATGTTTGTTTATACATATGATGGGAACATGGCAAAGGCAGTACAAGGGCATAGGAGGTTCAAAGGTTTTCGAAAGACAATTAGCCCAGACAGGTCTGCCCTTCTCTCAACCCAAGCTTTTTTTTCTTTGGGATCAATTACATCTACCTCCTGAAGTCAGATCAAAAATCACCTAAGATTATAAAAAAAAAACCTTTTGAATTGAGAAACAACACATTAAATATGGGGGCACACAGTACTTGTTAACATCATTAATACACTGCATACTTGTAATTTTTCTAATCTTGAAGGGTATATGGTAATTTAAACTAATCTTGAGGGAGTAGATTTAATGAACCCTTTTCTTATTATTAAGCATTTGCCTTTTTTGTTGCAGATTAAACTTTGTAAATATGATAGATTTATTGGACAAGGGAGAAATTTCTTGGAGTGAGTTTTCTAGTGAGGTTAAGGCCTTACATTCCAACAGGCTTGGAGCGCCTTACCTTAGAGAAGCAGGAGAATCGCCAAGATTAGAAGAGAACTTCTATGCAAATCCTTTTCCTGGTTGTATATGTACATCTGATGAAAATCAGAGCCTAGAAGTTGTTTCACAAAGATAGGGGTTATGTTTCATGTGATGTTTAGTCATAGGTTGTAAATCACACAGACACCATTATAGTACAAAGTTTGCTTATATACTTATATAAGTAGTGGTTTAGATACTTGCCGGTACCCCAGGGGTAAAAGGGGAAGGAAAGAATATCAATGCAATTTTTCCTGTCATTAGTTTGATTCGTTAGCTGATGCATGATGGATCAAGATGACAAGATGCACATATATACCAAGGGTTTGTTTCAATTCATGTCTTCTTTTGTATATTCCTCCTTTGTGTAGCTAAGTTTTTGTGCTCTACAACCATTTTTGTCTAAGCATTTATGGCTTTACGCACAGTTGCATTTTTCGCAATGGAATATGCTTAGGCAGATTCTTGGCTTAGTTTGGTATTGGTGTTATTTTTTAGCTAGAACACAAGTATCTTAAAGTTGGTTTGGCAAAATAAAAGTGTTGTGGCTTTAGAGCCACAACATTAAAATAACCTGAGCCACAAGGCCAGGTGAAAGAGTTCTATACCACCTCAACTTTTGATTTTCTATACTTATTCAACTTTTGATGAATTACTTGTTAATTGTTATTTAATACTACCTCCGTCCCAAAAAACTTTGTCATTTCAAAAAATTTGAACCTCAATTTTGATTAGTATAATATTATGAAAGTTATAACTTTTATACTTTTATGAAAGTACTTTAAACAAAGAACATTTTCATATAACTTAAATCATTTCCAATAAAAAGATATAGTTGGTCAAAGTTTTGAAAATGACAAAGTTTTTTAGGACGGAGGTAGTAATTATCTCGTGGTAGATTAATACCAAACACACCGTGTGCTCTATATCAGAAGTTAGAAATAGAATCATTTTTACACAATATAGTTTAATTTTTACTCCCGCACAATATCAATCTAGTCATGTGCTAAAGTTTGGAAAACAAGAGTTTTATGACAGATCAACGATGTTGTTTTGACAAATTGCAAACTTTCAACCACCAGTACTTCTTCAAAGCATTAGGGCTATTTTTGGTATGATGTAAAACTTATGCATTTGGAGTGGAATATCTATCTCACGGCTATATTTGATTACTTATGCATACCCTTTCTGTTTTTTGTATATGCTATATACTTCTTTAGCAAATTTTTAAATTATTTAACTCAATTTTGTTCTTCTTTTAAAAGAAACCCAAGTATCCTAATCTGACAAGTTTTACTATATCAAAATGCATAAAGATTCTTAATTTTTTATCTTCCATTTCTTAATTATACTTTTTTACTATTTCATCTTATTTCACCTACTAACTACCTTGCTGGAACAAATAATAAAACATGGAAATGGTAAGAAGTAATGGTTCTTATACAGTCAAGTAGGATTTTTTCACAAAGCCCAAAGCCAAGATATGGGTGTGGTCCACTCTGTTTAGCTTGATCAAATTGTATAGCTTGTTTTGCTTTAGTCATTCCATCAAAACATAAGCTCATCTGTTGAGAGAGCTTGGTACATCTAATTCAAGAGGTCAAGTGTCCATTCGAGTTTTAGGCAACGTGCCCTACTTCTTAGCCGGTTGAGACTTCTCTATTAATATAGAACTATCGTGACATTCTCTACAACGATAGGCACACAAAGGTTGGAAACTCAATAGAGTGAGTTTCAGCCCTGATTACTCCAGACTCCCCCTAGCTCCCTCCCCCAGACCCCAGAGTAAAAAAAAAAGAACCATCATGACATTCTCCACAATGATAGGGAGCATATAGCAAAAACTTTTGTTTCATATATACGCATTACCTTAACCATACTTGATACTTTGTAACTACACAACCGGGGCAATGCCACAAGGGAGAGGTCCCCAGGATTAACTCCAAACAAAGACCTACAATGAAAAGCCCATTCTCGGAGCCCTTGGGGATGGGTATCATCCTATTTTGTAGCTACTCAACCTATTTGGGGCTATTACAACCACTTTACTCCCCACTTACTCTTTTGCTAACCTTTTCCTAAAAACTTCTCACAAGGTTCTACATAAATCCTCGAATGTCTACAAACATCTTATTTTAGACGAACATATACCATGTCAGTTAGGAAACTTTAGCAAAATAATTTGACAAAGCTTATGAATTTGTGATTTGATCAACCTTACATATACTTTCCATCATTTTCAATGGAGCCAAAGACTCGCAATTTTTTGACTTGGGAATATGATGGAATAAAATAAAATGACTCGTTAAATTGTTTGCGTTCCTTTATTAAGAAGTCACAGTCAGTCTATGCGATTTTAGACACGTTTTTCACTATGGGTCATTTGGAAACAGTCTCTTTGCGCTTTAGTACAGGGGTAAGACTGCGTACATCCAACCCTCCCTTACCCCACTGTAGGTGGGAGCCTTTGCGGCACAAGGTAATGATGATGATGATGATCAACCTTACTTATAAAGATAACACGTAATTCTACATTGTACATGGACTAATCTACTAATTACAAATAACATACATATAATATCAATAGACCTTATAGGCATTAAACTCTAGATTAGCAGTATACACTTTAACCTATTTCGACGAGGTGGGGTTACACTTCCCTCCGATGCTAAAGCTGATGGACTGTTTCCTTGCATTAAAGTGATCCACTCCTTCCTGCAATGAATGTTATAAAACAAGTCGGTGCTTAATGATTAATTTGATTCCTTTCCACGTCTGGAATGCAGTTTGCTATTTAACTCATCTACTATCATAGTTTACGTCTTTGATAAATGGTATTAGAGCCCATGAAGATAGGGTTCGAGTTTTCTATTCCAGAAACCACAAAATGAACAGCCACTAAAGCAATTGGTTATGTTAAGGTGATGAGTAATGCTATAGGTACCCCAAAATGCCCCACTTAAATGTGTTGCCCCATTTGTGGCCACACATTAGGGTGGAGTAAAAATGGGGTACCCCATTTTGGGGTACCTTTAGCATTTTTGTAAGGTGATATCCATATGTTTATATGGTTCCCAGTAATAAGTGTCTCAGAATCCAAATAAAAATGCTCACCTCCAGAAAAAATGAAGCTTATCAGTGGACGGTCTTTGAATATGTAGTCAAACCTCCCCAGTAGCAATATCTTTAACATCTACGTGGACTAAAGTTTCCTTGCCAAACAGTGTCAATCCAATAGTAGCCTGCAACAACAGTTTTTCACATTCTATAACTTCATGAAACAGCATTTATTTCCCTCAAAAACATGTGTTTATCAATATTCTTTGCGTTTGGATCCCAGAAAATGCTCGGGACTCAGGAGAGGTATTTAAAAGTGAAATAGAGAGTGATTCTCTTTTGTTTGGTTTTACCATGCAAAACGCAAAGGGATATGAATTGACATTTTTTACATATGCTTATATTTCATTAGGCTTTAGAAAGTAAAAGTATTTAAAGCAATCAGTTTAACAAATATTTATTGAGTTTGAACAAATGTTTGTGTTCCCATCAACTTTGACCTCATTTTCTTTCCCTACCATCTTCCAATTTCCAAGAAAAGACAATATCAATCTTCAGTAAATCATGAAAAATAAGTTATGTTCAAAAAAATCAACTAGGATGTCTGTATTTCTATCCTTACAACGAGTTACATGAGAAGGAGAAGCAAGAAAAAACAAAAACATACCAGCTGGGCATTTTTGTCAAGCTTCTTAAGAATGCCTGAAAACCCTGAGAAGCTTCCAGAAACTAGTTGAATGGTTGACCCCGGGACTAAAATATTATGGTCAGCTCCAAGAGGCTTATTCTCTTTCTCTTTCTTTGCTTCTTTTATTTGCTGCTCTGCTTCTTCAAAGGCTTTATCGGCTTTCTCTTGTTCTTCCTTCTCTGCTCTGAATATTGCCTTCATGTTTTCCTCTTCTACAGGCCTAGGCTTGGTCATATATTGCTTTCTACAGATTTTATTCAAAGAAGGATCACAATGTGAACTGATTTAACTGAATCAACAACAACTAAGGAGTGAATCCTTACGAGTTTCCGACCTTGGATCCAATGAAGCCTCCAATGCCTTCAT
Organism: Cuscuta epithymum; assembly: GCA_945859915.1. NCBI lineage: Eukaryota > Viridiplantae > Streptophyta > Magnoliopsida > Solanales > Convolvulaceae > Cuscuta > Cuscuta epithymum. The sequence goes on along the minus strand of CAMAPF010000109.1, from coordinate 1,781,625 downwards.
AATCTTTAATGAAGTTGTGTATTTCCCTGTTCATCATACACCTTACGAAAGCGTTGCCGGGGAATAGAGGTTTTGGTTTAACAGAGAATTTTCCACTCTTCAATTTCCTTTTGATTTGCACAGATGGAATATAAACCTGAGGTCAAGATTTACTCTCTCTCAAAACAATATTACAATAATCTCTTATACCATAACAGTATCTCTTAGATCTCTTAGGTCAATATTTTGGTTTGTGTGCATTGGTCTGGTTTGGCCAAACCGAAACAAAACCAAACCAAACTTTAATACAACAACATCCAAGCCTTAGTCCCAAAATATTTTGAGGTCGGCTAACATGAATACATGATATCAGAGCCAAAAGGAAAATAAAGGTAACAAAAAACAGTAGGATAAAAAGGATAAGGTAAAGATAAATACTTTGTATAAGATAAGGATAAATATGATAAGATAAAACAAACTTTAATACATTCTAATGAAATATTAAATACAAACCGAACCAAAACATGGTTTTGTTTTGATTTGCTAATCATTCCCCAAAGGCCCACCAAACCTATTTTAGACCGAAAACTAAAAAAACAACTGAAAGTCCAAATGCTCAGCCCTAATTAGAGCCCATTTGTAGGCGGTTCAAGTTTGGGCTTATGAGCATATTGGTCAATGTTTCACTAAACCCTGACAATCTATTGGTGCACTCGAAAAATCTACTGATAATTAAAGTAGTGCAGAAGTTGCATACTTAAACGTTTTGCTGATATTGTTGAAAGTGTGATACTTTTAGCTTAGTTTTTTATATAATACCATTGATGCATTAATTAAATACTGCTATATGTTTTTAGATATTTTTTAAATAGTTGGGCAAAACAAGCCTTCAACCGCCTTGCCAAATGGGCACTCAAACTCTGCCAATTAGTTTGGAGGAGAGATAAAATCATTGGCATCATATTCAACTGCTTTGACATGCTAATTTGGGCGCTACAATTCATTACAGTATTTTTCATAGCAAAGTAACTTTCAGTGACAAACATTTTACATTGAATACAATTGGAATTTGACTAGAAGTAACAATGCTTATTTCTTACTAGTGTTTGACAAAACAATAGCTTGTGAGCTTCAATGCTCATACTGTGAAAATCTTCAGAAGTTAAAGAAATCATCTCATATGCTCTATCTAGATCTTGGAAGTACTACAGAAAGGAAAGAAATGCTGAAATGTTATGCTCTTATGTTTAGACTTCAGACTTAGATCTACTCTAGGAATGAAAGGATCATCATCATCATTACCCCGGTGCCGCAAAGGCTCCCACCTACGGTAGGGTGGTGCAGTGAAAGAAATGAAAGGATATTAAAAAATATATGTTTCAAATAGTTGCATATGTTCAGATTTCTTTTTATTAATATTATATAAATAAGTAAATAAAAACAATTTTGAACAATTAATGAAACTGAATTCTGGAGTTTGACACAGTGTTTCATTTCCTCAATATTTGTTTTTCTTCCAACTTTCTCCTTATTTTCTTTTACCTGCGCTATTTGTGTCCCAAACGGCCCTTTAATTCGACAAGTTTCTACTAAATAAACATATATAGCCGTAGTTGTAAACCAACCAGACTAAGCCAAACATGTGCATTATATGTCTCATTCAAAAGTCCAGTTAACTTTGTCAGTTAGAATATCTATATTACACACCTGAAGGTATTATGCGTATGACACATTAGATGAATATTTGTTTATTGCAACTTGAGCTTTTTTAAATACAAATGCACATCTTTTTATATGAAAAATGAACGGAAACTATGATGCAGCTTGTTGAAGAAAACTACAAAAACATCTAGATGAAGAATTACATCCGGGAGTGTTTATGATGGTTGAATGCTAATACAGGTAATTTCTTCAAAATAATATTTGTATTAGTATTAATATTTAGAATTTAAATATTTAGAAACTATCTATTGAAGCACATAAACAAATTTTTCAAATTTAGATCGAATTGAACTTCACTGTCCCTGAGGATGTACTCAACTACTCATGTAGAAACTATAACTTGTAATGGTCACAGACTCACAGGACCAGCAGTGAAAGAATTGAAGAAACCCTATAATTCACAAAATTCTTTAAAAGACAGAAATAAACAACTACCTGGAAATCGAGATCAGGGAATTTGAGGGAAAATGATCGCGCAAGACGCTCAACAGTGTACTGGCTTTTAACCCTGGAGACCTGGACGACCCACCATTGAGGACCCATTTTCGCAAGGTTGTCCAGAATGGGCTCATCAGTCCAGGACTGGTATTGTTTCTTCGGCTTCTTCGAAAGCCTCTCTTCCACCTCTTCCCTCCAATTGTAATCCGCCTTGCTTTTTCTCCTCTCGTTTCTCAGCTGTCTTCTCTCCCTCGCCGTCAGAAGCCCCTCCTGAGTGGCCGACTCTAATGCACCGGAGACAATGAACGGAATATGCTTCTGGTTACGGGAATTGGAGAGTGAAGGATGGTTAAAGGAAGGGCAAACACTCCATGGGAGGAGAAGAAGAATGCCCTGCTTCATCTTCTTTCAGCTTATACAGTAACTTGTTTTCTTAGCTTTCTTAGCTTTCCTTTTGACAATAAGGATTTTTTAATCTGACCATAATTTTGCACTTTGGTCTGATCTCATCTACATTTAAGTGTGGTTACTTTTTGCAGAGGTGCCATGCCTAATTGAAGTGTTTTTGCAGAGGTGTTTCAATAGAAAAACTACGTGTAAAGTAATCTTTGACAAATAAAGTGTTCTGATTATATAGAGCCTGTTTGATAGCACGAAAATCGGCTGAATTAGCTGATTTTGCTGAAATTTATGAAGTTCTAGTTGAAGTGGCGCATTGGCTGATTTAAGAAAAAAATATTTTTAAAATATATTTTATTAATAAAATAAAGAAAAAATTATTTGTAAAAATAGCTAAAATGATCATCTACAGTAACTTCAACTAAAACAGCCAAAAAAGTAATTTCAACTTTACTTTTTTTGCTTATTACGCATTTCAGCGTGCGAAAACAAAATTTACGTGTTTGGTAAAAAAGTTGGTTGATAAGCCTGATAAGCCGTAAAACAGTGGTTCCAAACGGCCTCATAATACTCGCTCCGTCCCTTAAAACTTTACCAACTTTCCCCTTTTGGTTGTCCTAATAACTTTGTCATTTTCCCTTTTAAGTAAAGAATTTGTGGTTCCAGTGAATTCTCTCTCTTATGCACAAACATCAATCACACAGTTTTTATTTTATTAATCCTCGTGCCGGTCAAATTTGACAAAGTTTTAAGGGACGGAGGTAGTATTAAGATGGTACTTATAAATTATAATGTTTTCATATGTGTTGTCCTTAATCATTATACATCTTTTAGCACATAAAACGGGAAACCAAAAAACATTTGTTATTTGTTTACTAAAATCGAAAAGATATCCTTTTATTCTCCAAATGTATACTCCGTATCTAGTAAGTTTTAAAAGTTTTTTTGCTCCACTACTTAAAGCTTGCTAGGATTTATAAAATGTTTTACTTATGATAAAAATTTCATTTTTTGTAAACTGTGAATCTACTTGTGTATGTGAGTTTATCTTTAGTATTTAAGTGTGAGTATACATACATGATAAACACATGCGCATCTGCATTCATTTGTGTGCCTACACACATACTCTTGCACACCCAATATATGCCTCTCATTATTAGCATGTGTGTGTTGTGAGGATATTCTTTTTGAATGTGAATGTAGATGTTTATTCATTTTTACATATATATTACTTAGGTTTGTTTATTTGTATATGTATGTACATATACACAGTCTGTGTATGTGCATATTATGATGATACTGATGCAGTGGCGGATAAACTAAGGGTCTCATGGAGTCTCAGAACCCCGCGGACTTCCAAAAAAATACTTACATATATTGTAGTATATATTTTATATAAAATTAATTAATTAATGTATATATACAACAAAAGCTACCAAAGAACTAAAAGACTTGAGGAGTAGAATGGGAATATTCGTGACATTGAAGACAATTCCTCTTGCAGTAGAACGGAAATTCTCAAACAACTCACTTGTTTGTTTCTTTGTTTTTTTCAACTTTGCATAATTCATTTTTGACAGCCTTCATTCTTTACTTTTATTGTTTTTCCCTGTTTTATTGTTTACCCTTTGCATAATTCATTTATTTGGGCTTAATTATTAAATTTATTTTGGGAATCAAACATCGATGGTCCTATTTATGAATTTTATCCATGTTTTAGTCATATTCACTGTTCTAAAAATCGCTCTAAACGTCTGACTAGTCCCCGCCTAGGCGCTAGGCGGTGGTCGGGTGCCCCGATTTTAGTGTAGGCGCTCTGGCTAATTGATGTGGCGCCTGGGTGAATTAGTCAGCCACCTAGGATGCCTGCTGGTTGCCCGCCTAGAGCGCTTAATCGGCCGTCTAGGCGTCTAGAATCATCTAACATTTTTTTCTTTTTTCTTTTAGTGTCCTAAAAGATATATGCACCTTTTACTTTGACAAACATATGAAGAAAGCTACTGGTGAGTAAGTGAGTAGGTATAATATATTTTTAAATGTGACAACTCTATCATTCATGCATGTTAATGTGTATATGCGTGTATATATTTTTTTATACACACACAAACACAACATTACCAGTCATATTTATTCAAAAATATTGATATAACTACAATTTCTATGTCTCCGACTAGTCCCCGCCTAGACGCCTGCCTAGACGCCTGCCTAGCCGCCTAGCGCCCGCCTAGGCGCTAGGAACTGGGTTGACGCCCGACTAGCGCCTAACGCCTTTTGGAACATTGGTCATTTTTAAATAATTTTCTCATTAAATAATTTTCGTATTTATGAATGTATTTTTCAATATATTATGATTTAAAATGAACAGATATTTGACAGTGTACCCAAATTTGACATATGTTAATTCAAATGATTCGCCATTAATGAATGAAGAATCGAATCAAGTAATTGTTGAAAGCAAAACTACTTTGGCTTATAATCTACATAAACAACATGTTGATTTTGAATCTCTCGAAGCTAATCCTGGATTGAGAGAGAAAAATGTTGATTTTCATCCTAATGTTCAGGACGAGGTACGTCACAGTTACCTTCAAAAAGGGTCGTTTCACTCTCGGGGTCATGATTTCACTTTTAAGGTAATTAGCAGTAAAAGATGTAGATTTGTTTCGGGTTGGTTTGATGACCATAAATGGTTGAAATGCATTACTGCCAAAGATGCTGCATTTTGTTTATCATATTATTTGTTTAAGAATAAGTGGGAAGTTGGTGGTGATCGTTTTTTGGGAATATGATTTTCAGATGCTACATTTTGTTTATCATGTTATGTCTCTTTAAAGATGCTGCATTTTTGTTTACCATGTTATTTGTTTAATTTTATATTAATTAGAGTTTCGTTAGTGTAGGGACCTCATTATCTGTTTTTATGAGTCTGCCATTTACTCGTGTATACACATACATATATCAAAACCTTGAAAAAGAGTAAGCCAGAAGAAGAGAAAAGCTTTAGGTTTAAAGCTTAAAGAGAAAAGCTTGAGCTTGAGGAAGAGAAAGGCATGAGCTTATTCAATAATGTTAATAGGAAGACTTTCTACTATGTACAGGGAAGTGGGATTTGTGTATTGTTGTGGTGTGTATTCTGAAAATAAGTTGTCAATTGCACAATCTCAAGTGTTCTCTTTCATGACGAGTTGCATTAATTATCTTTCGGCGTGATCTTTTTATCACCCTGTTATAGACTCTTTCATTGGCAAACAGTACAGGTGTAGGGCCCGCAAGGCAGCAAAGGCAGGAGATGCGCAGAACGCACAAGAGTCCTAGTTCTATTATTCTTAATTTATTCATTATTTATTTATTATTCATTAGTTTATTAATTTAGACTTCTTTTACTGTTAGTCTCCTGTTAGGAGAATTAGGGTTAGCCTTTTCCTATATATATAGGTAATCACATGTACGGCTGATCATTATTATTAATAAAGTTCAGATTCTATCGGCAAGGCCGAGTCTCTCCCTTCCACCATAGGTCGTAAGAAGCCTTCTGGCTCACAACCTTCTCCACTCGATCCTTCCACAACCAAGACAAGGTCCGGGTCATGGATAAGCGCCACACCTTAGAGAACTTGCTGGTTTCGTATGATACCCTCTTCGCAGCACCATCGGGCTTACCACCCACCCGCAGTTGTGATCATCAGATTACACTGCTTCCTGGAACCGCACCCGTGGTCGTCCGCCCGTACCGTTACCCACATTTGCAGAAAGATGAAATCGAACGACAGTGTGATGAGATGCTTACTCTTGGCTTGATCCAGGAGAGTCACTCTCCCTTCTCTTCTCTTGTCTTATTGGTGAAAAAGCACGATGGGTCATGGAGATTCTGTATTGACTACCGTGAACTAAATTCCAAAACTGTGAAGGACAAATTTCCCATTCCGGTGGTTGATGAATTATTGGATGAGTTATATGGGGCGAAATATTTTTCCAGACTCGACCTACGTTCGGGTTACCATCAAATCCGCATGAAAGCAGAAGATGTTCCCAAGACAGCGTTTCACACTCACCATGGCCATTTTGAATTCCTTGTAATGCCATTTGGGCTCTCCAATGCCCCTTCTACCTTCCAAGGTCTGATGAATAACATTTTCCGACCCTACCTTCGGAACATGGTATTCTTCATGGTGAGTGCTGGCATGTTCGGATCCATGCACAGAATGCTCACTTGGATCTTCAAATGACATTATGGGCGCCTAAATTTAAAAGTTTCATAATAACTTAGTTATCTATGATATAACTAAATACCGAGATGGGAGGCGGACTTCTAAAATGCAATGCAAGACACACAGTGTAAATAAAGTAAAACCCATTTACCCAAAGTTTAAAAGAATCATTTAAAACCATTGGCTCTGATACCAAAACTGTAACGCCCCACCCGGACCGACCAGCCGACCCGAGCGGAGCATCACTCGGCGGAAAATCAGAACGGATTTAATCAAAAATACTTCTCATGATTCAAGAAAATAATGCCCTTTTTTCTTAAAACTTTTAATTCATAAAAAGAGATTTCAGCGCTTAAAATAACGTGTATTAATTCCAAAACGACTTCATTACTAAATACCAGAGAATGTCAAACTCACATGGAGTAGAATGTTATTAAAACAGACATAACTTAAACATCATAAAACACTTCAAGGAGTGCAGCGGAAGTTCTTAAAATCACATATGACATATTAAAGTCCTTTATAAAAAACACCAAATAACATGTCATGCAAATGCGTCCTACGCCTCTTTCCATCCCTGTGCTCCTAGCGGGAGCCGTGCTCAACCTACGGGTAGGAAAACACACAACTACTCGCTCAGCAATGTGCTGAGTGGTATGGTAATAACATAACAATAATATTCGCATATCAAAGAACATATTAACATATCATAATTCACATCTGATCATACAAACATATAACATACCTGGTGAACCGAGCATCTGTTATAAAAATACAGATATTTACATACAGAATAGAATCATACTCAGATATCATAAATGTCAGATAATTTTATTCTGAGATAATTATTATATTCTTCTTGTGTACAAAACAGAAGCATATCCAGATATCATAATTATCAGATAATTCTTATTCTGAAACTTATCATTGAAAAATACATATTCATTTAGCCTTGAACTCTAGAATCTGGACCTGGACCGAGGAATACTAATGGTAAGGAATGCGGTCGATTGAAGTCCGTACCCCATTACCCAGAAGGAATATGGAAACGTAATCGCCGGAGCTACACGTATCAATCCCTGACAGAAGCTAGCTGAACAGAAAGGACATGATCACCGAAGAGACCCGACCTTAACAGGAGAGTAATAGTGCTCTAAAAAAATTCAGGAGTGTACGAAGTACACTAAACAGAACAGGAGTGTACGTAGTACACTAAACAGGAGAGCACTACTTCCTCTAAACAGAATTTCAGGAGTGTACGTAGTACACTAAACAGAACAGAAGTATTCACGTCTGAGTGTCAGACCGAGAGCAAGGCTTTTCCAGAAAATATAAACTTTGATTATTTTATCATTAATACTTACGTAGGGTGTTTGGAATAACTAATTAATTCTACCAAAAGTCATAATTTCAAAATATATACATAATATACTATATATCGCATGTACCACACAGTATAGTAAATTTCCCATAACTCATTATAACGTAAAAGTGACCGTAATACTTGCGTAAATGTTTCGTATTAACTAATTTATTTTACCTATTAAACTAACTTAAACATAACGAATATCAAATAAGTTATAGTACTTATTAATGCATGTGGGTTTGCTAAAATATAGTTTTTTTGTTTTCTTTGTATATATTTGTATATATATCTCAGTCCAACTAGCTAATTACGTTCATGCATTTTTATTTTAGTTTAGTTTGCCTAAGTAATCATAATAACTCTTCGGCATTTAGATAATATAATATCAGCTAATACATACATACATGCATGGAGAAGTATTACATATACCCAGGGGCGGAGCTAGGGGGTGCCCAGGCTAGGCCCTGGCCCACCCCAAATTTGAAAAATGTCAATATTTTTAGTGTAAAAAAATTCGTGTAATTTTTTTCCCAATAATATTCTTTGTACCGGCCCAGTCTAGCCCAGTGTCCTGGCTACCAGGGCCGTGGTGCCTTTGAGGCTGGTGAGACCTCTGCCTCAGGCCCCCAAAAAAACTAAGGCCCCATTTTAGTAGTCCTTTGTATTATTATGTAGTAGGATCATTTTGTTTTTTAAAATATCTCAAATCAATTATGAAGTGAAAAGTCAATCCTTATCTTTAGTAGACTAACCATTACCACATGTTCGCAAGCTAAGCCACAAAACCCAACGGATATATCCCATTCTCCAAGACACCAATCTTAATAAATACCATCTATATACCAATTATTTATTTAGTGCATTTCTAATTATTTAATCTTCTCAATTCTCTGTCATCAATTCTTACGCTGCATACCAAATACCAATTATACGGACCACACTTCTCCAGACTACAGTCGACTGAGTGCTTGCTGCCGCCTGCTGGGTGCTACTAAGCTTCTCACCGGAAATTGCTACAGTCCCAATTTTCACCTTATTTGCCTATTGCTTTCATATATCAAAGTTCTGATCAGGTTCTATCAATCCACTCATAATTTGTTTATTTTTTGTTTTTTAACTCCTTGATTTAATATATTTTTTGCATTATCAAATTTTGTTCAATTTAACTGTTATCATGTCCAATCGAAAATATGAAAGTGGGTATCAAAAATTACAAAAAAGGAAAAAAGTTCAAACCCTAATTAAATCCCAAGAAGGGGCACTTGATAAGTTTTTCATTAGTAATAAGAAAATTGGTGCATCCACCTCACTTGAAAATAGCATAGAAATTGAGGGAGAACAAGATGCACAAGTTAATAATATTCATATTACCAATGAGGTCAGAGAAGTAGATGACTTTAATTTCCCTCCTAGTGAAGAACAAGAACAAAATGTACAAGATACATCTAATTTCACATCCATAAATATATATGACCCAAGAAATTGGAAAAACATTGATATAAAATTTAGAGATTTAATGGTAGAAAAAGGTCCAATTAGATACAGTAACTTAAATTTCCCTAAAGACGAAAATAATAGACACTTCTCTACATCATTTTATATACAAGTATTATCAAATGGTGAAAAACATGAACGGAGATGGCTAGTATATTCAAAAGATTTAGATAGAGTGTATTGTTTTTGTTGCAAATTGTTTACCACACAATCTAATAATAATATAAGTCAATTAGTACACGAAGGAAGTAAAGATTGGAAAATTTTGGGCCGCCAAATTAAGAAACATGAAACAAGTCATGATCATATAATCAATATGAGTAATTGGATTGATTTGGAAACAAGATTACGGGAGAATAAGACAATTGATAGACTTGCTCAAGACCAAATTAACAAAGAAAAAGACCACTGGAAAAAAGTATTAATAAGAATAATTGGAGTTGTAAAATATCTGGCAAAAAACAATCTTGCTTTTAGAGGCACCAATGGAAAAATATATGAAGAAAATAATGGTAATTTCTTAGGCTTAATTGAAATGATAGCAGAATTTGATCCAATAATGAAAGAACATGTTAGACGTATTCAAGATGGTAAACTTCAATCTCATTACTTAAGTAATACTATACAAAACGAGTTAATCGAACTATTAGCTTCAAATGTCAGAGATTTGATAATTAAAAAAATTAAAGAAGTTAAGTATTATTCTATTATTCTTGATTGTACTCCCGATGCAAGTCACCAAGAACAAATGACACTTATACTAAGATGTGTAGATATTTTTTCTTATCCAATTAAAATTGAAGAATACTTTATAGAGTTCTTAAAAATAGATGATACTTCCGGAAAAGGGATTTTTGATGAACTTGTGAATATAGTAGAAAAATATGAACTCAATATTGATGATATAAGAGGACAAGGTTATGATAATGGATCAAATATGAAAGGAAAACACCAAGGAGTGCAAAAAAGACTGTTAGATATAAATCCTAGAGCAGTTTACACTTCATGTGGTTGTCATAGCTTAAATCTAGTTTTATGTGATATGGCTAATTCGTGTCATAGAGCTATTTCATTTTTTGGTGTATTGCAACGCTTATATTCTTTATTTTCCTCATCTCCTAAAAGATGGAAAATTTTACAAGACAATGGATGCAAAATTTCAGTCAAATCCTTATCTCAAACAAGATGGGAAAGTAGGATTGAATGTGTAAAGGCAATAAAATTCCAAACTCAAAAAATAAAAGATGCTTTAATTCAATTAGCTAGTACTAGTGAAGACCCAAAAATAAAAAGTGAAGCTATGTGCTTGGTGCAATATGAATTTGAAAATTTTAAATTCTTACTAGGAATGAATATTTGGTATGATATATTATTTGCCGTGAATTCTGTAAGTAAAACTTTACAATCTAAAGACATGCATATTGATGTTGCTATAACACAATTAAAAGGTCTTACTAATTACTTAAAAAATTATAGGCATAAAGGCTTTGAGTCTGCTTTAACTTCAACTAAAGAAATTGCACTTGAAATGGGTGTAGAACCTATATTTCGTGAAAGGCGTACGATACGTAGAAAAAGACAATTTGATGAATGTAATGATAACAACACCACTCATACAGCTCAAGAATCTTTTGAGATTGAATACTTCAATTATATAATGGACCATTCTGTTACATCCATTGAAAGTAGATTTGAACAATTTCTGTTTTATGAACGAATTTTTGGTTTTTTATTTGACATAACTAAGTTAAAAACTTTAGAAGAAAATGAATTAGAAAAATCATGCCTTAATCTTGAAAGCTTTTTAAAATTTAATGAACACTCAGATATTGATGGATTTGATTTATTTTCAGAGTTAAAAGTTTTAAAAGAAACTCTAGATAAAGAAAATACTCCACTTGAGGTGCTAAATTACATCAAGAGATTAGATTCTTTTCCAAACACATGTATTGCGTATAGAATATTATTAACTATTCCTGTGACAGTTGCTTCCGCCGAAAGAAGTTTTTCAAAATTAAAATTATTGAAATCTTATTTAAGATCAACTATGTCGCAAGATCGCTTAAACGGATTAAGCATATTATCTATAGAAAATAATATGCTAGAGCATTTAGAATATAAAACATTAATAAACGAATTTGCAAATGAAAAAGCAAGAAAAATAAATAAATTTCTTTGACATTTGAAATCCCCAGGCCAACTTGCTTTTACAAAAGGCCTCATTTAACTTTTTGCCTCAGGCCAACTTATGTCTAGACACGGCCCTGCTGGCTACGCCCCTGCATATACCCAGGTAATGTATATGTGAGTGCCAGTTATAAATATATACTTTAATACTGATCTTACGAAAACATGTTTTTAGTTAAATAGTTATGCATATATGTATATACTTACGAAGTATGATTTATACATTTACATGTTAACACCATATATACTTTATTTACTTCAATTTATTCTTTAATATATATAGATAAACGGAAGCCGGTTTATTATTAAATATATATAAAGTATACGTGTAAATGTATTCCTACGTAAGTATAATAGCAGGGTACACAAATTTAAATAGCTAACTATCATGCATGATTCAAATGTCCATTTTAAGTCCTAATCCTTGTTTAAAATGGATGAATGCCGTAACACTTTATCTGATGTTTTTTTTAAACAATACACTCTACTAATTATTCAGCATATTTAAGGTGTATTGCAAATCCTGGATTAAACACATAGGATGTATATGATTAAGCTATCTAACATCAAATATCTTAGTATCCCACGTAACCCAGTTGGAAACGGGGACGACGGCCTGACGGAAACATATTATTATTGGGGCGACGGCCGGAGGGAAACATATTATTATGTATTACAACGGTAACTAAATAGGCTGAAACGTACTAACCTTAGCTTATTGAAAAGAGTTTACAAGGGATATGAGTACGCAGGCTAGTGAGCTCCTCCTCACAGTCACAGTACCACTTCTTCACTTAGCTAGCTACTAGTTTCTCCTTGAAGCTTATACGGAGTATTGTTTTTTTTTATTTATTTAAGTTTTTGAAAACTCATGCCGAGAGAATTGAAGCTGCTACTAGTAATTCCCTAACCTGATTATACGAAAATATATAAAGACACATCCCAGGCTCTACTATCAATTACGGTATTCCGAAAATACATACCCGCTGCATACCTGTGATTCTTTTTAGCTAGGGGTATCCTCACCTCCCAATTTGGCCAATGGATGAATTTAAATAAAATTTTTCTATATAAGTCGTAGTGTAAGTGATGAAAACGGTTAGCAACACAAGAGGGGGGTGAATTGTGTGTGTGGAACCGTGGCAGTTGTTCGCCCAGTTCTAGTGCGGGGTGAAGGGTATTGCGAAATAGTAAAGTGTACAAGGATTTAACGAGGAAAAATCCCTTGGCTCAAAGGGATTAAAAAACCTCGACCTCCCTCGGAGGAATTTTAACAACTTCACTAAAAAGCCTTTGAATGATTACAAGGGAAACTCTCCTAGTCTACCCTTGAGCCACCCCAACTCTATCCTCTCTAGGAAGAGTTACGCTTCTCTACCTTGCGGGTAGAGAGCCTCTCAGCTTTACAACAAAGCTCTCACAACACACGTTACCCAACCCGAGGAAGCTACACTTAGCTAATCCTCAATAACCCAATTACAATATAGGAAGAGAATAAGAACTCTGTCTAGAACTCCGGGAGCAGTTTCAGGTGCCTTGAACTTTGTATTTCTCTCGAGTATCTCTCTTGATATTTTCTCGGTCAAGCACACCCTGCTTCTTCTTCTTGATCTCGATTATATAGTCTACTAGGAATGGATCCGTTGAGACACTTCTTTCCTTGAATGGTTGAGGAACTTGCCTTGAAATTATTCAAAATGCTTTCCTTTTATTTAAGGATCTTCTAGCTCTTAATTATGATGGTCCTTGGTCAACCATATATATGGGAGCAGGAGGATACGTGCATACCATGAGCAAGTCAAAAAGGTATAGAGCATATTATGTGATCAACCATTTAGTAATAATTCCACAAAGATATATATCAATACATATCAAGGGAAGTTATTTATTCATTTAAACTATGCAAGCATGCAACGGATCATATTTCAAATAATATGCAGGAGAATATTTGTTAAATAGGTATGCACAATCAACTAGCTAATCAATTAAGGATTCTTTCCATAAAATAATAAGCTATAATAATAAATCATGCATGAAAATATATTTTTGCTTAAAATAATATTCTTGACAAAGTATAAGCACTCATATAAGGAAAGCACATATTAATTAAATCATACACCATGTAAATCAACCGTTCACACAGAATACAATTAAGAATAATTTTGTCTTCCGTTCCGTATGGAACTGAGAGCGGTTCCGTCCGCTGTTCCACCTGCATAGTTAGTCATTAATAAAACTACATACTCAACAGATTCTTTCCTTTGAGATCGGTCTTCTTAGATGGGCAAGATCAGGACTTGATGTACTATCTTTAATAGCTCGGATCTCCATATATATTTCGGTCCTCTTGCATGGAAATCATTCAAAAATATTTCCTTATAGGTATTAAAAGATATTCTTTTTATTTGATTGAAGGAAATCATTTTTCTTAAGGAAACATTCCTTGTGAGAAGATATGCACGAAAATCCTTTTTGAATTTTGAATAACAACAATTATTTTGGAAACTTGCTTTGTAGAAATATCTCTTAATTAATGCCTTTGATTTAAATAACTTTCCTTTAAAGAAAAAATCCTTTCTTTGTATGATCATTGATTATTTTCTTGCTTAAAAGGTTCTCTTTAATTTAGCAAGATAGATCCGAAATTAAATGGAGAGAAAAGATATTTTAAGCAAGCCGGATTAATCAATCTTGGATTTACGGTGCAGTTCTCGGACCAGTTCTACGGCTTGTTCCAGAGCACGACTTAAACTCTTTTCATGTAGTCACTTACAACCAAAAGTAACACTAGTCGTTTGTCATCAACAAAACAATACGTTCCAACAAATTCCCCCTTTTTGTTGATGACAAACACTTGGTGCCCTAAAGTTAGTTTCATAATGAATAAGCCCAAAGTATCGAGCATAGAACACATAGGGCACATATTCTTCCCCCTTTTGTCACCAACAAAACAATAAATAGCTTGAAAGATAAAAGATAAAAGATAAATTTAGGAAAGATAGTTCATGCCTTGATGAACCCAAGTTCCATCCATATTTGTTCATGTTCATCAAGCTTGTTCTTGAATACCCATTTGAGACCTATCTTGGTCTTGTTCTTGGGTCTCGGTTCTAGATGCCACACTTTATTTCTCTCGAACTGATTTAGTTCTTCCTGCATTGCTAGAACCAGTCAGTTTCGGAGAGAGCCACTTCATGGTTCTCCGGTTCTATAAGTGATAGATAAGCAAAGAAGGAATAAAAATTTCTAAGTTTAGATCTAGTAGTTACTCCCTGATTTAGGTTAATCAAGAGGTTATCCAAAGGATGTGATTGATGAAGTTTCCATCCTCTATGAGCATTTGAAGTCTTCAATTTCCTGCGAGTCGTCTGGAACTGGATCTGCCTGTTCTTCAGTCTGGTTGGCAGTGGATATCCTCAGTTCTAAGCACGTTATCGTCAGTTCCTGCTTCTATCTCCTTATGGCGATTAGTTTCATGATTAGTTCCCCCTTGCTCATGGAATTGGTGCAATCTCCGTGTTTAGAGCTTCTGCCCAAAAATTCTTTGCGCTAGAGATTGACATAGTTCTAGTCATATCCTTCAGTGTTCTTTTCTTCCGTTCTACCACCCCATTTTGTTGAGGCGTTCTAAGAGCAGCGAAGTTGTGGTCTATCCCTTGTTCTTGGCAGAATGTATCAAGGAGCTTAATGTCAAATTCGGTCCCATGATCCGAACGAGTCTTAATTAATTGCTGCCCTGTTTGATGCTCAACTTTTCTTACAAAAAATAACAAACTCATTAAAAGTATCTTTCTTACTATCAAGAAAGATAGTCCAAGTATGTCTTGAGAAATCATCAACAATTATAAGCACATACTCTTTATTCAAAATAACATTGTTACCTTTGTCACAGAATTGAAAGATACTTAGCAAATTGAACTTAAAACCTTAAAAAAATCAATTGAATGGTTGGGTGATTTTCCGGTTTTTCCCACGGCTACAATTTCTCCTTTGCCTTTGTCTCCAAATATCACCTTCCCACCACTAAATGGCCGAAGTGAGAGGAATAAAGATGAGTCTCCAGTCCTGTGCTTAGAACAACCACTGTCAAGGAACCAATGATTGTTCCCCCTCACTTGGCGCTGTTCTTGAATCACGGGTTAGTCCGTGGAACCCAGACTTGCTTGGGTTCCATTTTGTATTTGTTTGAGGATGGATATCGAACATAGTCAAAACATCTTTCTAAGGTCTTTTGTCGAGAGTGACATTGATACCGAAGATGCCCGATTTTGCCACAATGCATGCAAACTCGGTTGTCATAGGTATCAACGTATTTAGGTTTCCACTTACCATAAAAGCCTCTTGTTTTCTTATGAAAAGTTCGGTTTGGCGTTTGTCCATAACCGTTTTTGTGCCTCTGAACCAGTCTATCGAACCAGTTTGGTCCAGTTCTAGGTGGTTGTTGATATGGTCTAGAACTGGGTTGTCCTCTGGTTCTATTTCCATTAAAGGATCGGTTCTGAAAATCAGGTTTTTTATTAGGTTGAGTGTTCCTTGGAATATAACCGAGACCAGCAGTCTCGTTTTCCTTCTTATTGTGCCGAGGGGGACCAGTTCCAGAATAAGGTCTAGACCTGGTTTTGTTCGTAGCACTATATGCTTGGTATTCCGGTCTATTTTTAAAATCTGTACACTCGGCAACAAGACGATGAAGATGATCAATCAAAGTACCAACGCTCGGAATTTTTGAGAGAAGTTTTTCATCATGATTAACTTGTTTGTTCATACTATCGAGCTTAAGAGAGCAAATGATTTGATCTTGTTCTAAAACCACTTCACTGTACTTAAGCCTTTCATCTATTAACTCTCCCACTTTTGTTTCAAGCCTTATCTTGGCTCTCGTGGCTTCCTCGAGTTTAGACTCAAGCTCAGTGATTTGTGATTTAAGATGATCATTTTCAGAAAGGTTTTGATTAAGCTCAATAGTCAATCTTTTGAAAATTTTCCGGGCTTTGGTTTTGGATAGAGAGTCAAACTTAGATAGAAAATTTTCAAAGTTTACCTCGAAGCTCTCTTGGTCGGATTCCTCGTCGGAGTGTGCCATAAGACATAGACCTGTATGGTTAGAGTTCTTATCACTCTCCTCTTCTTCGTCATCGGATGAGTCTCCCCATGCTGCCATCATTGCCCTTTTGAGATCTCTTTTGAACCCTTTGTCTTTGCTGGACCTCCGGTTAGAACTGGACTTGTTCTTGTCGTAGGTCCGGTCATTTTTCTTTTGTGAACAGTCTTTAGCCCTGTGCTCAAGGGAACCACAAACAAAACAGCCTTGGTTATTAAAAGATCGAAAGTTATTTTTACCTTGTTTGTTCCGGTTGTTCTTGAACCGTCGGTACATCTTCCCGAATTGTCTAGCAAATATGCTCATCTCATCTTCCGATTCACTTTCGGATTCTTCCTCCTCTTCTCGAGCTTTTAGAGCAATTCCTCTCTCTCGCCTTACAGTCTCAGCGTCTTGCTCTTCTTGAAGCCCTAACTCATATGTCAAGAGTGAACCGGTCAAGTCTTCAAGAGTCATGGTGGATAGGTCCTTTGCTTCCTCAATAGCCGTGGTCTTAGGCTTCCATACCGAGGGCAAGCTTCTCAAAATTTTTCTCACTTGATCTTCCACAGTAATTTCCTTTCCAAGGGCTGAAAGCTCATTGATGATATTAGTAAAACGTGTAATCATATCCTTAATTGACTCTCCAGGCTTCATTACGAATAATTCGTAATTACGCATAAATATGTCAATTTTAGATTTTTTTACACGTGAGGTACCTTCATGAGTAACCTCGAGCAAATCCCACATTTGTTTGGCAGACTTGCATCCTAGAACCCGGTTGTGTTCGGCAGGACCAAGTCCACAAATCAAATATTTTAGTGCTTGGGCATTATGCTCGAGTTTTTGATAATCATCAGTAGTAAATTCAGATTTAGGTTTAGGAACAACATTACCTTCGCCGTTTAGCTTTGTGATGACATTGTCGCCACCTTCTATCACATTCCATACCTGATAATTATCGGCTTTGATAAAGTTCTCCATCCGACTCTTCCAGAACTGATAGTATTTCCCATTGAACAATGGTGGTCGTTGAGTCGAGTAACCTTCTTCCAATCGGTCAACCGTATTCATTTTGCCGGATCTCTTCCCAAGGTATTAACCTCTATGTGGTGAAGACCGGCTCTGATACCAATTGATGAAAACGGTTAGCAACACAAGAGGGGGGGTGAATTGTGTGTGTGGAACCGTGGCAGTTTTTCGCCCAGTTCTAGTGCGGGGTGAAGGGTATTGCGAAATAGTAAAGTGCACAAGGATTTAACGAGGAAAAATCCCTTGGCTCAAAGGGATTAAAAAACATCGACCTCCCTCGGAGGAATTTTAACAACTTCACTAAAAAGCCTTTGAATGATTACAAGGGAAACTCTCCTAGTCTACCCTTGAGCCACCCCAACTCTATCCTCTCTAGGAAGAGTTACGCTTCTCTACCTTGCGGGTAGAGAGCCTCTCAGCTTTACAACAAAGCTCTCACAACACACGTTACCCAACCCGAGGAAGCTACACTTAGCTAATCCTCAATAACCCAATTACAATATAGGAAGAGAATAAGAACTCTGTCTAGAACTCCGGGAGCAGTTTCAGGTGCCTTGAACTTTGTATTTCTCTCGAGTATCTCTCTTGATATTTTCTCGGTCAAGCACACCCTGCTTCTTCTTCTTGATCTCGATTATATAGTCTACTAGGAATGGATCCGTTGAGACACTTCTTTCCTTGAATGGTTGAGGAACTTGCCTTGAAATTATTCAAAATGCTTTCCTTTTATTTAAGGATCTTCTAACTCTTAATTATGATGGTCCTTGGTCAACCATATATATGGGAGCAGGAGGATACGTGCATACCATGAGCAAGTCAAAAAGGTATAGAGCATATTATGTGATCAACCATTTAGTAATAATTCCACAAAGATATATATCAATACATATCAAGGGAAGTTATTTATTCACTTAAACTATGCAAGCATGCAACGGATCATATTTCAAATAATATGCAGGAGAATATTTGTTAAATAGGTATGCACAATCAACTAGCTAATCAATTAAGGATTCTTTCCATAAAATAATAAGCTATAATAATAAATCATGCATGAAAATATATTTTTGCTTAAAATAATATTCTTGACAAAGTATAAGCACTCATATAAGGAAAGCACATATTAATTAAATCATACACCATGTAAATCAACCGTTCACACAGAATACAATTAAGAATAATTTTGTCTTCCGTTCCGTATGGAACTGAGAGCGGTTCCGTCCGCTGTTCCACCTGCATAGTTAGTCATTAATAAAACTACATACTCAACAGATTCTTTCCTTTGAGATCGGTCTTCTTAGATGGGCAAGATCAGGACTTGATGTACTATCTTTAATAGCTCGGATCTCCATATATATTTCGGTCCTCTTGCATGGAAATCATTCAAAAATATTTCCTTATAGGTATTAAAAGATATTCTTTTTATTTGATTGAAGGAAATCATTTTTCTTAAGGAAACATTCCTTGTGAGAAGATATGCACGAAAATCCTTTTTGAATTTTGAATAACAACAATTATTTTGGAAACTTGCTTTGTAGAAATATCTCTTAATTAATGCCTTTGATTTAAATAACTTTCCTTTAAAGAAAAAATCCTTTCTTTGTATGATCATTGATTATTTTCTTGCTTAAAAGGTTCTCTTTAATTTAGCAAGATAGATCCGAAATTAAATGGAGAGAAAAGATATTTTAAGCAAGCCGGATTAATCAATCTTGGATTTACGGTGCAGTTCTCGGACCAGTTCTACGGCTTGTTCCAGAGCACGACTTAAACTCTTTTCATGTAGTCACTTACAACCAAAAGTAACACTAGTCGTTTGTCATCAACAAAACAATACGTTCCAACAGTAAGACATGGAGTTCAACGGCAGTTGTTCTTTCTGCTATCTTATTGACTCATATGAGTTGTCTTGCCAGCCATTATCATGCATGGTTTCATTTGTTCCCATTGTTACAAAGTACTTTACGTGGCATCACATTTAAATTGTTAGTGCGTGCATGTGAATTTGGCTTCATCTTATTCATGTAACATGCCAATGACACTAACTACAAAATTCATTTATTTGGGCGTGGACTAATAGTACGCAAGTTGTTTTCAATTTTGAAATAAGTTTACAAGTCTCCTAAAATGTTTCCAAAATTCGTCCCAAATAGAAGTTAAAAGAAATGGTTACTATTTTAGGATTAACGATAATGAATATTATTTTCAAAATTTTACGTTACCGGCTAGACCGGGTTTTAGGGCATTACAACTTCATTCCCTTGGCTCATCCTTTCACAGCATCTTCAGTGGCCACAATATTCTTTGCTGAAATCTTTCGCTTACATGGCTTACCGGAATCCATTGTGAGTGACCGCGATAAAGTCTTTGTAAGTTCTTTTTGGAAGGAACTCTTTCGACTCAGCGGATCCAAATTGGCATTCTCATCAGCTTACCACCCACAAACTGATGGGCAGACAGAGATTACCAATCGGACGGTTGAAATGTTCCTACGTTGTCTCACGAGTGATCTCCCAAGACAGTGGGTGCGCTGGTTACCATGGGTGGAATATGCATATAACACTTCATTTCACACTGCACTGGGAGATACTCCATTTCGTTTGGTGTATGGACGTGATCCACCTCGTTTATTGTCCTACGCCCCAGGTGCAACTAAGCTGGATGCCGTCGACAAGACACTACTCGAACGAGATGTGGCACTAGCCAGTGCCCGAAACAGACTCTTACAAGCACAACAGCGCATGAAAATCCAGTATGACAAACACCATCGAGAGTTGGAATTCAAGGTCAACGACTGGGTGTGGTTGAAAATACACCCCTATCGCCAGTTGTCCCTCACCAGACAGAGACATCTGAAACTCCTTCCCAAATTTTATGGTCCATTTCAGGTTACTCATCAGATCAGCCCAGTGGCATATAAACTCGCACTTCCGCCTGAGAGCAAAATTCATGATGTTTTTCATGTCTCTGTTCTGAAACCGCACCAAGGGCCGCCTCCTACCGCACTAGGGGTTTTACCACCCTTGTGTGATGGCCAGGAACTGCCAGTGCCATTCACAGTGCTTCGCAGCAGATTGAACCGTTGTACGCTTGAATTTCTGGTCCAATGGGTTGGTAAGTCAGCTGAAGATGCCACCTGGGAGCCATCTTCCATTTTCTGTGACGCATATCCAGAGTTTCAGCTTGAGGACAAGCTTTTTCTTCAGGAGGGGAGTGATGTTATAGACTCTTTCATTGGCAAACAGTACAAGCGTAGGGCCCACAAGGCAGCAGAGGCAGGAGATGCGCAGAACGCACAGGAGTCCTAGTTCTATTATTCTTAATTTATTCATTATTTATTTATTTATTTATTTATTATTCATTAGTTTATTAATCTAGACTTCTTTTATTGTTAGTCTCCTATTAGGAGAATTAGGGTTAGCTTTTTCCTATATATATAGGTAATCACATGTACGGCTGATCATTATTATTAATAAAGTTCAGATTCTATCGGCAAGGCCGGGTGTCTCTCTTCCACCATAGGTTGTAAGAAGCCTTCTGGCTCACAACCTTCTCCACTCGATCCTTCCACAACCGAGACAAGGTCCGGGCCGTGGACAAGGTCCTTCACCGCCAAACATAACACACCCTTTCAGCATGAGCTATATGTCACAAGAGAAGTATGAAGTATTTTTTCTATGGAGCGTGTATTTATAATATTCAGAACTTAGTATATGTTATTTAGTTAGTTTTATTTTGTTGTAGTCAATTTAAAGTTTTTCAAATGTCATGTGAACTATTGCTTTCTAATGTTAACCATTTTGAGCAGCAACTTCTCTGCCAATATTTCTTTTGCACTTATATATTACTCGATTTGTCATGTTAAGATTGTCTTATCTTTCTTGGTTCATCCCACTAAAATGGTCTTATACCAAATTTGGTCAAGTATGTGTAGTTCTAAATCATTTTTACTTTATCAATTTAATATCAACAGCATAAATTCAATTTTCGTAATAAATGCATCACATTCTCATGTCCCAATGTTACGATGAAGGTAGTAATATATAGATAATGCACATACTAGCTAAGTTTGGTTAGAGTATGGAAAACCCTTAGTTTTTTCCTAAATAGTATGAAACATTATTGGTGTGATCTCTACTATGACTATATTTTATTTATTAGTGCATTATAATTTTTACTTATGGAGTGTTGCAAATTAAATCTAAAGGTTGAAGTGTTACAATTTTCAATATTTGTGTAAAAAAAAAATTATAATAATTTCAGCCAAAAAGTAGATTGTTGGGTAAAACATTGTGTGATAAGGCAGGCAGTTTGAATATGCTTATCCAATAGGCACTTAACTAAAATGAGCCTTTGTTTCACACTTTTTATTATTATTGATCAACAATGATCTCCCTGCAACATAATTCACTCGTGAACTCTCAAGTTTCACTAAACATTGAAGGAATAGATTATAAACTATGTAGCCTACCTCACATCTACCACCACATTTTATTATTGGTTCCAAACAACAAGAAACATAGTTATTTCTGTTGACGCGAAAAGTTACTCGAAAATTCCCTAACAAATTCAAAGGTGTGATGCTTTTTTATATGAGTACAAAATTGCGGATTCAGAGATATAGTTTAGCGATTGAGATAGGAACATTGCATAAAGTTATAATTAATGCATTTTAATAAAGGCCATTTAGCTTATTTTTCCCAATCAATAATTCAATACTATTAGCACAAAACACATTTGTGCCAAAAAAACTCAATGACATCTATATCTTTATCTATATATTATACAATTGAGGTCACATTAGCCATGTGTTTCTCTATTATTTACTTTTGGGCACATGTCTTTACTGTATTGGTTCATAATTAAAGTTTAATAACATCATTAATTACCATCATTCTCGTTTTAATTTTATTACTATTTTCGTTTAATATATACACTATAATAATTAATCAAAAAATTGTCAAATTGTCAAAATTCAAAATCTTCCATTAAACGGTATCTACTACATTGTCACATTTATTTGTCTAAAATTTGTATACATAATTCGTATGACACACACACATATAGTTGCATGATACGTAGTATAAGGATACTTGATTGCATATATTATAGTAGAAATATTATATATATTCTATTATATAAAATATTATAATGTGTATATAGAATATAGAATACGTATATATTTAGTTGGCTCTAGGTTTTCCCAACAAAATTATACCTACTATTATATGGTAACATACTAAGAATGTCTTTAAATGAATTCTTCGACAATGGAGAACTTATATGCATTGAATTTGATCCAGGAAAGAACCTTGATTGCCTTCATTTAAAATAAATTATGATTCCTAAATTTAGGTTATCTTACCAATATCATATACAGAGTATATACTATTATATAGTAACATGTCTATGATGTCTTTAAATGTATTCTTTGACTAGAGTCAGAGTCATGTAAGGCCGGTTTGACAAGACCCCATCCGGTCAAATCCGTTTGAGGGGTTTTCGAGTTAAATTTGTTTGACATTTTTGAACATGTTCTTAATCAATTTAAAGCATAGTGTATTTTAATAATTTATTTAATTGACTCTCCGATTGAACTTTAAGCTGAAATCTTGTAAAGATAACCTACACTTGATGAAGAACATGCTCAAACAATTTCATCAAAAAGCTCCACCAGAAAGGGTCCCAGATGACCTTTGTCAGACGGAGGTTTTTGTCAGGCTGGCCTGACATGATCATTCCTCTCTTTGACTATGCATTATATATATCAAGAGTAGTATTCCTGTCCGGTCAGGATGGACAGGAGGGTGATCCGGCCACCTCGTTTTGAGGTGGTTCCCGATGGTACATTTTGCTCAATTTTTTTGCCCATGAATTGTAGATGATTTCCACCAATTTTGAGCAAAAAAAAAAAACAATTAGGGAAGCATTCAAGCGTTTTTTGTGTGACAATTGTGTATAAGAAGATATTTCAAAGTTGAAGAATCAGTCACACATAAATACTATTCAAATATTTTCATCCACAATGTATACGACAAAATTTGCATGTTTATATAACAAAAGTTTATATGCATAAACTTCTCCTTACTTTGTAACTTATTCTCCTGGGTACAAAAGTGTTACAGAGTAGTATATTAAGCTCATCAAGTCAACATTGCATCTCATATTTTCGTCTCCAATGCATTATATCTAGACTCATGTGATGCTGATGTGTCAAAAATTAATGTGTAGATGCGTACAATGTTGTCATGACTGTTTTGGATTAACAGAGTATTTGACATGCTGACTAGGCAAATTTGGACGGAGAAACACGCAAAATGTAGGGGAAAATTGGGGAGTTCTCTCACCCCTACCAAGCTTTATGTGTGAAACCTATACCACGATATATATTTTCAGTAATGGAGTTCTCTTCCTCCCTAGAAATCCCGGAATTAATTTTACATTTAATCTTTCTCTTTTTGTCAAGAATGCTTTAGTTTATTCCTAGGTCTGAACAAAGTGGATTTGTCTTGGGGAGGGGGAAATGTTTCACTTTTTGTATATAACTGGGTCGTATCCACAAATTTCTCTTAAAATCACTTATTCTTCTTCTTCTTCTTCTATTTCTTCTCCTCTAAAATAAATTTAACAATCAGATCTGTCAACTTAATCGTCGAACTTGGAAGGAAGCCAAACTCAGAAGGGATTTTAAGAGAGATTTTTGTTTGATCTAAAAAGTCGATAACGAGTAAACAAGCAGAAAATTTTATATGAACACCGTCATTGAAAACACTCCAATCACCACACCTGTACGGCCGTATCCCACACTATAAAAATTATTAGCGGCACATAATTTTGTTGTTGTTGAGTTTTATCTATTTTCAAAACAAAAGAATATTACACGTAAATGAGCTGTTAACATTATGCATTGGATTAGTATTTTGGATTCTACGGTTTACTTACATCACTGTTACATGACATGGAAGACTCTTTTATTTATTAATTGTCCTGTGTCAAACTTTCTTCCATGTTAACAATGTAGCATTACAGATGCTCTAAAATATGTAATTGTTTACATTTATCCAATTTTCTCAAAAGAATCGGCGGACGTAGCTCAACTGGTAGCGAGGGAGTGCCACAAGAGTTAAGTCTCGGGTTCGAATCCCGGCAACTGCGATGAGGGGTTACTATACTGAAAAATGCATAGGGCCTCTGCAAGTACCGGGGACAGAGCCCTACTCTCAATCTGTCAGATTGTGATTATAGTTCAATTTACATTCTCTCATCGTGCCGTCCGGTCGGTGTTGGGGGACCCTCAGGAATGAGGTGTCATCTTTTTTTTTTCTCAAAAAACAAACACCATGGCAAGCAGTTTTTTCAATAAAAGTATAAAACCTGACCGGAGTGACCGGTTTATTTAGTTCCAGGGGCATATGCGACAATTTCCCAAACAGTGAGAGGGAAGAATAACCGGCAAAATATGGTTCGAGAGTTTGAAGCTTCATTTTGGCGCAAAAAATTCAAAACCGCGCGTTTTTGATAGACATCTCCCGCTACTATATTTTCCCTCTTCATTCTTCAAGCTCTTTTCGCAGATCTCTGGTTCAGTATTTCTCACTACACTTTTCTTCGACTCCCATAGCTCATAGCTGCATTCGACGCCTGTCGCGAGAAAATGCGGAAGCAAAGCAGCAGATCGAGAAAATCAGCAGAAAGCACACAGCTAGGCAAAGGAAAAGTAACTCCGGCGCAGGTCGCCTTCATCGTCGATTGTTATCTCGGCGATAACAATCTCTCCAAAACCCGATATGCCTTCCGCTCCGAAGCTCCGCATCTCTTCTCCAAATCTCCCGCTCAAGAGGTATGCAAAAGCCCACATCCGAATTATTCAGAAATCAGAATCAATTGAGTGATTTACAAGGCTGGATTAGGTTTGATAATGTTGTGATCATTTCCGAATGTATTTGATAGTTTGATTTGTGTTTGTGCTTTTGTGGAATAGTCTACGAAGGTGCTGAGCTTGGGAGAGTTGTTAGATGAGTACATAAGTTTGAAGGGGCAGAAATTGGCCATCGACCAAGAGAGGGGACATCTGGAGCAAGAAAAACTTCGACTTCAGAACTTGCTGAAGGGAATGCAGGATGTTATGAATGCTTATAATGGCTCTGCTAATCTCAACACTCCTCCTCCTCCCCTAGTCTCCCCCTCTCCATTTCCTGCCGGTAACTTTTACCAAATACTTGAAGTTCTATCTTTTCTATTTATGATTTACATTTCTTGGTTGTTCTGAGTCTTGTGACAATTTAAGTACACCAAAAGTTTGTTGTTATATTTGCTAGACTAGATCTAGAGGACATCTCGTGGTGATTTGTGTGTTAAGTAAAAATGACCAACTGCTGACAAAATTTGACATTTCATCACTGTCCTTAAAGTGGGTTACTTCAAGAAAATTGCATTTCATTTAACGTTTTTTAATCTGCTTATGCACAATGTCAGGTGGATATTCAGTGGGTAATACACCAAATATGATACAAACCATGGTGCCATCCACAGTTCAAACCTATTCTTCCACACCACCTATAGAACCCTTGCCAGCAAAAAGGAAGCGTTCCATGTCCAATGGTCATTTGATTTCTAAGAGATCTCACAAGAGTTCAATTAACAGCCAGCCTCCCCTTGAAGGTGAACTGGAAATAATTTTGTATCCTTTCTTTATTGTATGGCTGAGTTTTCTCAATCGTCCTTTTTTATTGTTTGCATGGATCAATTGGAAGGATGCCTTTTTTTCGCCTTTTCCACGATGTGTGCTTTCCCAATGTATTTAGAAGATGGCTTAGTTATCTTTTATTACTTTAAAGACATTATTCACCTCACTATTATTATACAGGTGATAAGGCACTTGCCCAAGCAAGCATTGCAGATAAAGGTGATGAGGATCCTTCAAAACTGTCTGCAGTTCCATCATCAGCTTGTGATACTGGTGGTAATGGAGCAACAGCAGTCCAAGTGTCCAGTGTTGCCAAATGCCTGTTTAACCAGTCAACTCAGTCTCCTCCAACAAATTCTTCTGGTCCTAAGACACCTCCACATGCATCTTCTTCTCTTACAAAAAAGTCCATATCACCCGTAGAGATTAGTTCCACTGCTACTTCTGTTGGTAATGTGACTACTCAGCAAATGGTATCATCCAACTGCATGATAATATCTTCAGAAACAATCCGAGTTAGCCCTTCCAAACAACCAGGGTACTATTCTATTGAGAGAAACCAGTGCATATCTACTTTGTCACCCGTTAAGACAAACATGAAACCCATTATGAGGGATCATGTGAAAGGAAGGCTAGATTTTGATGCCTCTGATGTGCCGTCTTGTTCAACAATGGTATTAAGTACTCCTGGTGGGACTTCAACTTCTGAATCAGATGGAGAGATATTTGACTTGGATTTAGATGCTCTAGGAATGGATTTTAATCTCTCTGAGCTTTTGGGGGACTTTGACCTTGGTGTAGAGGGAAATTATTGTTCTCCCCAGCCAGACAAGAGTTCTTCATCAGAGGCCCTCTCAGAGTAAATGCTTCTTCTATAAATATCATTTTTACTATTTGGGTTATGTTTAGGTAATTAGGTCCCTGAAAGTGATGGGACAAAGACATAAAAATTGTTTTCTTATGTTCAATGTTTTAACTTGAAAAGATTAACTTGTTTTAAAATTTTACTTAAATTTGGATTTCATACGTTTCATATGATAGAATATATAATAAAAAATGCGTCTGTACAAATATCTAATTTGAACTCATCTTTTAATCTCCCAAATTGTTGTTAGTTCCCATTTCTCTCTCTTCTACTCCTTGTTTACTCTCCCTAGTGTTTTTTGTGTTTCGAAAGTACCTTCAAGTAATGCTTACGAAATTGATGTAGTGTGTTTGATGTCTAATCCACAGCTCGCCAAATAAATCAGAAGATGCTGATATAGGACCCAGCCAAATGACATCCCAAATATCATCAACATTTGCAGAAGTCCTTGCAAAGGATACTGGCTTAACAGGTATCATGAGTGCTCCATTATAAAGCTGGATACAAAATAGTTTTGTTCAATGACTGTTAAGTGGTATTAAAATATTTTCATTGGCTCACAGATCCAGATACTTTCACAACCATGAAGTCTGTCACTAAATGTGTCAAGATCTTAAGTCCTGGTAATTACATCTTTTGTCATAATGATCAGACTATTTTACTTTCAAAAGTGAAGCTCCTAGAGTTTAATTGAGTTTTTGTTTCAACTGCAGTAAAGGCTTATGGAAGCTCAATGGGTCAGATGAATTGTAATTGATGTTTCCAAAGCCACCAGGGTTTTTTTGGGCGCTCAAAGGATCTATAGAAGATGCCGAAAGTTTATATTTGGGTCACATATATTAGTTAGGTCTAATGCACAGAGGTTTATTAGGCAGTGGTCACTAAAAAGGGTGATGTAACAAACTAAGTTACTGGTAGATGTTGAGTTTTATGCTCAGCCACATAACTCTTAATTTTATAAATTTAGCCTTTGGAATGCCTTTTTGCAGTTTTATTAAATATCAGTTCAAAAGCTCTTAAAGGTCCTATGTGTGCTGAAATAAATGTTTAATTTCAATATGATCCAATTGAAGTTTCATGATCCTGATCTATTTATGAGTTCGTATAAAACCTAGCTAATACTCAGTATTGCCTGATAAGCTAGTTTGAGGCACTTGTAAATAAGGATGTTTGCACAAGTGATCTAAGTTGTGGCAAGATCACCCTGGGATAATCCTCACCAATGTCAAAAAAGACATTGTCCATGTGGTTTGTAGATCCCGAATACGTATCCAGTAATCAAGGAAGTATCAGTGTATCAATATTAGAAGAACTAACAATGGAATTGAATACCACAATGTAGTTCTAAGAGTTGCTTTTACTACAGCTCCTCTTTCTTTGACACTGCAATACCAGTCTCCCTGCTGTGGAAAACCAGCTTAAGTTGTGCAGCTCTAGAGTTAAATGAGAGTTAGCATATATATTGTTAAGTTATCTGCATCAGTAAAATATACTCCGTATATCTTTGGATACATCGGAAAAGATCATCAGTAAAATATATACATCACAACTTAATACACAAGTCTTTGAGCTCTAATGTTTGAGTTTTTACCCAAGCCTTAATGCTTACCTGATTGTAGATCACATCTATCTTCTTTTTAATCGTCACGTTCCACATTGATGTTTCCCTTAGCTCTGATGAGGTTATTCATGTCGGAACATTGTAGCATCAATGTGCTCTGGCTGCACCGATGATAGTTGAAATCTGTTTACTTAGATTTGTAAGTATGACCCAAAATTGCTACCATTCAAATCTACTATATTGGTGCTTGGTCCCGGAGTTGCAACTGGTATAATGCAACCAGATTACATATAGGGGTGTTTGGAACTGATTCTCTTCTTTTTTAAAGCAAAAGTAGAATCAGATTCGGTTTTCAGAAGTACTTCTGCACTTTCATTCAAACATTCCAACTTTTGCTTCTGTTCACTAAATGAGCGAAAACAGTTTTAAGAATCATAGTGACAATTTTGAGTCATACTTACAAAAAGAGCCTTTTTTGTAAAGCAAACACTTATATAGTGGAAAAAAATAAAGGAAATATGATCATAAGTTAATTTCAATAATATGTATGATCACTATTACAATGTCTAAAGTTTGAATGGAAATTGTAATATATGTCAACAAACAAAGTTTATTATTGGATTAAATCCATTTAACTGTTTGAGAGCTTGGGTGAGTGCGTGACTGGATAGAACGTTGTTGTTTTTGTACCTTAGTCAATCGACCAGTGTGTTGCACTGATGACGGATAAAATAAATTTACTTTTGAAAATAATTAATGACATAAGCAATGTGTGTATGCATACTTATAGCATAAAAATTAAGCCATGCTATAGAATTATATTAGAATATCCATGATAATTTTGTTTACAATATCCATGATAATTATTAGAAACACACCAATTGATATAAAGTCATCACTTAAACATTATTCCATCTCTGATTTATCTTGAATAATAGTGAAGATGATCACAATTAGTATCATATTACACTATCATATTATATAACGATAATTGTATGTGATGCTTATTCTATACATTATTTTTATTATTCTCGGATAATTGATATATGTAATGATTATGAAAAGTCATTTCTTCATTTTATGAATAACAAAATGTGTCAGAATTTGAAGTTGGTTGTGCATTTAAAGTTTCTAAATATGTTCCATCTAGAATATGAAATATTTATTCTATAATATCTCTTTTCAGCTACCTCGCCATATGAGCTATACAGACTGCAAATATAAAGATAAATATAAGTATAAATCATGGAGTTCAAATTTATCGAGATAAGAAAGAATAAATCTTTATCTTTATATATATAAAGAGAAAATGGTGGAGATCCAAATAGAAAATCATTTGGAGCCAAATGAAGTGAAACATTGTTGTTATAATTAATCAAGCATTACTTAATCACTCAATAATTAATAATGTTGTCAAAAGAAGTGAAATAATGTTGTCTTAATTAAAGAAACATTATTAATCACTCATTGATTAATAAAAATCAATGATGAAGTATAAGCAAAATTAATAGTCTTCCAAAAAATTACAATTAACAATTGTAAGGTATAAAAAATATTAGGAAAATGAAGATAAAGACAACAAATATAAATAAAATTATTTTTTGAAAGACATAAATAAAATTATTAGAAAATATGATAAACATAGACATGCAAAATTAATTAAGAGGCATAACATAATAAAGATATGAAAATTAAATGTTATGATTTCAAAATATAGAATAGAGTACTACAATATATTTGAGCACGATGAATCCGGCTATGAACATTGTATAAAGTACAATAAAAATAAATTAATACTCCCCCATAAGACTTAGCCAGAATATACTGCATGCGGTATTTGAAAGTAAATATTCATGGTTGAGATTTGGGCAAATTGAGAAAAACAACTTTAATCACAAATTTTGTTTAGAAATGACAAAAAAAATGTGATGGTAAAATAGAAATATTAGCAAAGTTTTACGG
This sequence comes from Cuscuta epithymum, assembly GCA_945859915.1. Lineage (NCBI taxonomy): Eukaryota > Viridiplantae > Streptophyta > Magnoliopsida > Solanales > Convolvulaceae > Cuscuta > Cuscuta epithymum. Next base: position 1,750,649 of record CAMAPF010000109.1, on the reverse strand, counting down.
GGGATGAATTATTATTGAAAATAAGCTACAAAGTAAAATAAAAAAGACTATATTCATATAATTCTACTATATATATATATATATATATATATATATATATATATATATATATATATATATATATATATATATATATATATATCAATTGGTAAGTAAGTATTTTTAAAAATAATTCAATTGTATTGAATCCACACAAATGGATTATGATTTTACTAATGCAAATTAACAATCGTAAATTGAATTTATTTGAACAAGACATTAATTGTATGACGAGCAGTAAACAATAATCTTTAGGGAAAGTTTCCGAAATAGGATTAAAAGAGTTTGAAAATTACAAAATAGGACTGACATAGTTTTATTCCAAAAATAGGAGTAATTACTGCCAAGTTTCAAAAATACTGCCATGTTTGAAGTCTGGTACCTGCCAAAACATGTCAGTAATTAATCCTATTTTGGGAATAAAAACTTGGCAGTCCTATTTTGGAATTTTCTAACTCTTTTAGTCTTATTTTGGGTAATCTTTATAACAACACATTTAAAAAGTATAAACGGGTAAATGCTATGAACCCTACTAATGTGTTAGGATACCATATTTACAATGGGTAACATTTATCATTTAAACACGAATAAATGGTAAATAATGAGATTTTTTTCTAAAATAATGTTAAATAAAAAAATATATACAAAATTAGGGGTGGGTTAAAACTAACCAATTGGAACTGACCAATTGGAAATAGTTCATGGATCCAAAGTTAAAAAAATCCCACTTTTTCTTTAAATTGTTATAAGTTTTTTAATTATAATCCGATTTTTATAAAAAGTATATCCAAATTCGTAACTTTTTATTACCTTTCATATGACACCAATATTCAATATATAAAATAAAAAAAAATCTGATGATACAATGAATTAATGGGGTTTTTAGACTACAATTTTTTTTAAGTAGATCAATGTTCTAAAATTAAGATATCATAATTTCAAAGAACATGTTTGGAAACACTGAAATTGACTGAATCGACCGATTTCGCTACAATTTATGAAGTTCTGGATAAAGTGCCTGGATTGACTGATTTTGAGCCCGTTTGGTGACTCTTTTTTCAGCTTATCAGCCAACTTTTTAACCAAACACGTAATTTTTGATTTCGCGCGCTGAATTGTGTGGTATTAAGAAAAAGTGAGGTTGAAGTTACTTTTCTGGTTGTATTGGTTGAAGTTAATGTAGATGGCCATTTTAGCTATTTTTCATATACTTTTTTCTTTATTTTATTAATCAAATATATTTTAAATGTAATTTTTTTCACAAATCAGCAAAATTAGTCAATACAACAACTTCATCCAGAACTTCATAAATTTCAGCAGAATCATCCGATTTTAGTGTTATCAAACGACTCTTTATTGATTTATGAAAAAATTGTACGGAGTAATAAAATATTTATTATTATTAAGGTAATTTAAGGTCAATAAAAATTATATGATGAAATAGTGAAAATGGTCCTCTACAGTAACTTCATTCAATACAGTCAAAAAGTAACTCCAATCTTAATTTTTCTTATTATAACACAATTTAAGTCAATTATTTAAACTAGACTGATCTGATCTAGTTTAATGACTCCTTATTGACACTTTTGACCAATATATTTAATATCCCGTAATTAGAACATGAAATTGCGATGTACAAACGTGAGTTCTTATTTTTGAACATGAATTTATTTAAAAAGTTTTGAGCCTAAAAACCACCAGCGTACCCATCAAATCTTTAGATTTAATTTTATTTTTTTTATATATTCAATGTTGGTCTCAAAAGTTTTTTCTAAAAGGATTTTTTTATTGACACTAAGAGCCCGTTTGGTGACTATTTTCGGCTTATCAGGTTTATTAGCTCATTTTTCACCTAATATGGAGTTTTTTCCCGAAATAATGCTAATTAAATAAGTAATTCCCAAAATACTGTTGGGTTAAAAATAATTCCCAAAATACTGCTGGGTTAACCGTGGTTAAGAAAAGCCGCCACTTGAAGTGGCAGCTCTTCTCTTACAGTACCAAAGCCGCCACTTCAAGTAGCGGCTCTTCTCTTACAGCACATTTTGTACATATATAAAACGAGTAAAGGGTCAGTTTGGTCCTCGAAGTTGCAAAAAAGCGTCAAATAAGTCCTTATATAGAAGATTTTGTCCGGACGTGCCATTTGAGGTGGCTCCCGGTGGAATTTTGTGATAATTTTTTTTATCATCTTATTCATTAAGTGTAGTTTACTCATACCAAATTTCAGCTAAAAATTCAACCGGGAAGACATTCAAATGAATTCTTGAAGATAACAGCGCTTTTAACGGCACAGTTATCTTCAAGAATTCATTTGAATGTCTTCCCGATTGAATTTTTATCTGAAATTTGGTATGAGTAAACTAGACTTAATGAAAACGCTGCTCAAAAAATTTCATCAAAAAATTCCACTGCGAGCCACCTCAAATGGCACGTCCGGACAGAATCTTCTATATAACGACTTATTTGACCCCTTTTTTGCAACTTCGAGGACCAAACTGACCCTTATCCCTATATAAAACGCAGTATGTTTCAAGAATTTTTTAACTATCTTCCCGATTGAATTTTGAGCTGAAACTTTGTATGAATAGACTAGACTTGATGAGGAACATGCTCAAAAACATTTCATCAAAAAATTCCATTGGGGAGACCCTCTGATGGTGTTGTTTGCACGGGGGTTCCGGTCGGAACGTCGTGACAGGAATTGGACATTTTTTATGAAATTTGAGATGCTTCCGAGTTGATTTTGTTGATGAGTATAATGATTTTCTAACAATAAATAAATGTCGGAACCGGCCCGGAACCGCTGCCTACCCGGGCCGGTTCTCCCTTCCCAAAAAAAAAGCTCGGTCGGGCCCAGGCCCGAACTGAAACCGGCTCGACCCGGGTCCATACTACTCCACCCTGACCCCATCCCCCAACCTACCCCCAACCCATTCCGCCCCAGCCCCTTACCTACCCCCTACCCCTTTACCCCCTACTACCTTCCTCTAACTCGATCCCACCCGACCCCTACCCATCCTACCCTACTTAGCCCACCTCGTACCTCTTCCCTACTCTGACCCCCACCCTTTTACCCCTACCATCCACCTGCCCCTACCTCGACCCCATCCCCCCACCTACCTTAACCCCCTAGCCCTTACCACCCCTAACCAACCCCCCTTACCCTACCCCTTTACCCCATACCACATGCCCCTACCTCGACCCGACCCCACCCCTAACAGGTAGGGGTTACGAGGGGAATAGGAGAAGAGGGTAAGGTCGTGGTTAGAGTAGGGGTAAGGAAGAGGCAGGGGTTAAGGTTGTGGGGGTAGGGTAGGGTGGGGTAGGGGTTAGGGTACCTCCACATATTATGTTATGTACTTGTGTTCATGAATGTTTATGTGTCTATAAATGTATAGAGTTATTTTGGACATTTTAATGTTAAAGGGGTGTTTTAAATCTTTTGAAGTAAACATGTTCTTATTACAACACTGCTTAATTATATGCCGCTTATTAATGCGAGTTTTAATAAACACCGTTTAGTGACCCGTGAAGTAAACTTGTTCTAAAAGTTGTCAGCTATCAATGAGCCAGTGATAAAACTTAATTGAATCTCTGATTTTAGTATGATGATATTATCAATGAGCCATAGGTGAACCGTATATTCCTCGAAAAATTTCACCAGGAAGACCCTCTAATGGTGTTGTCCGCACGGGGGTTCCGGTTAGGACGTTGTGACAAGAATGAGACATTTTTATGAAATTTGAGGGGCTTCCGAGTCAAGTTTTTTGATAAAATTTGGTGATCGTGTTCATCCTAAAGTGTAGGTTATGTCCACCGAATTTCAGATTAAAATTAAATCAGAAGTTAGTTAAATAATTTATTGAAAAAAACTGCATTTTTAGGCCGAAAAAATTATGCATTTTTTTAAAAAAAAATATTTAACTAACTTTCCGATTGAATTTCAATCTAAAATTTGGTATTAACCTGACCCAATATCGAATACTAGTAATAATATCGAATACTAGTAATAATATCAGCAAAGGAGCGTTCTCCTGTGTTTCCAGACATATTGAACTCCGCATATTCTTGTACATTTTAAAAGTGCTGATTCCTTAATAGCATTTTTTTCTTTTTTATATTATCAATATTGTACCGAGGGTGTCTTTTCTTTAGAGTATACCCAATCAGTATAGCATCCTGCTTCTGACGCAGCAACGTATTTTGAATTGAAAGTAAGTGCTCAATTTCTTATTACTTTACATGAACATTTTCAGAAGGCATGTGACAAAATTTTTGCCAAGAAAATTTTAGAAATTATGCAACTAAATCGTTTGGTATGTTAATTCCCGGAAGCAATATTTTATAATTTCTTATTGTTTCATATTTGTTGATAATTTGCCCATAAGTCATCATGTTTTAGGTGCATGTGTTATATATGATATGCATTTCCATTTTTACATTGTTTAAGCATTTCTATCAATAGTTTGTATGTTGTAGGATTACACATGCTTCTTTAGATTACAGAACTTGAATTTACCGTTGCCTTACAAATTAAACATGAGCTCAAGTGAATTGCGCAAAACTGTGATTCTGCAATTGGAACTTAGAGCAATAGTTGATACGAGTGTTGATACTGTTTCCAATGGTCATAAAATGCCCAAATAGAGTTCATATTTATTTAGCAAGTGGAAGAGTAAGAATTGTTTGTTAAGGGCATAATGATGGCGGTGATAGCTCGAATCTGAAGTTGGTTCCTTTCAATTGAGAAGTTAGTTAAACAATTTTTTTGAAAAATTGCACAATTTTTTAGGCCTAAAAATGCATGTTTTTTCAATTAATAATTTAACTAACTTCTTGATTTAAATTTAATCTGAAATTCGGTGAACATAACCTACACTTTAGAAAGAACATGATCACCAAATGTCATCAACAAAATCAACTCGGAAGCACCTCAAATTTCATAAAAATGTCCTATTCCTGTCACGACGTCCTGACCGGAACCCCCGTGCAGACAACACCATCAGAGGGTCTTCCCAGTGGAATTTTTTGATGAAATGTTTTTGAGCATGTTCCTCATCAAGTCTAGTTTATTCAATCGGGAAGATAGTTAAAAAAATTCTTGAAACATACTGCGTTTTATATATGTACAAAATGTGCTGTAAGAGAAGAGCCGTCACTTCAAGTGGCGACTTTTGTATTGTAAGAGAAGAGCCGCCACTTGAAGTGGCGGCTTTTGTACTGTAAGAGAAGAGCCGCCACTTCAAGTGGCGGCTTTTCTTAACCACGGTTAACCCAGCAGTATTTTGGGAATTATTTTTAACCCAACAGTAATTTGGGAATTATTTATTTAATTAGCATTATTTCGGGAAAAAACTCTCTAATATGTAACTTTGATTTCGTGCGATAAATTGTGTAATAATTAAAAAATTAAGGTTGAAGTTACTTTTGTAGCTGTATTGACTGAAGTTACTGTAGATGACACTTTTAACTATTTCTTTTTCATAATTTTTATTTACCTTAATAAAAAATATGTACTCCATATAATTTTTTTCATAAATCCACAATATCAACCAATCACTTTATCCATAACTTAATAAACTTCAACGAAATCGGTCGATTCAGTCAATTTCAGTGTTACCAAACGGGCTATAAGAAATTATAAGATCTTCATTTTAGAACATTGATATGTTTAAAATAGTTTGTAGCCTAAAAAACCTTCACTCATTATATCTTCAATTTTTTAAATTTTACATATTGAATATTGGTGTCATATGAAAGGTAATAAAAAGTTATGAATTTTGATATATTTTTTATAAAAATCGGATTATAAATAAAAAAAACTTATAACCATTCCAAAAAAAGAGGGATTTTTTAAAGTTCGGGTCCATGAACTATTTCCGGTCAGCTTTTTTTTAGTTTGTTGCGTGTGTGAGTCGTGAGTTACGAATTTAAGCGTAAGTGGCCAACTTTGATTAACTAGGGTTTATTCCAGCAGTATTTTGGTAAATAGTTTTTACCCAGTCCTAATTTCATATATTTGTTTTTATTTAGCATTATTTAGAAAGAAATCAAATAATGATAGGAATCAATCATATCCATTGTAAATCCGCCAACCCGGCCCAACCTATACATAATAGTACATACACAAAAGTAGAGCTTTACGTGGATTGGATCGGGCCAACGCGCTTATAGCTAGCCATAATTTCTACAACTCTAACCCAACCCACCTAACTTGTGGATAAAACGGATCGGCCCGCAGGCCAAAGTATAAAATATACATTATAAAATGCTTTAAAGATAATTACCCTAAATTATATATTTATATTGGTAAGTAGTAAAGGAAATATGAGAATCTCAAATACTAAAGTACTAGAGTTGTGGTTAAGTTTAATTAAAAAATATTAAATACTAATTATACTAGAATTTGGAAACTATAAGACGATATTGAAATAAAATACTCATTGCATAAAAGTAAAGATCTACTTAAACATTTTGAGTGATTATTTGTAAGCTACGACTACTAATTACTAAAAATTATATTCAATTTTACATGAAATATATGTTTGAACAATTTAATTGAATAATTACTATATAGAAATAATAATTATTTTGCTATAGTTGTGTTGGGATATATTATCCCGGCCTATTACTGTTCAGGGGCCCAAGACATTATCCAGTACGGAGCCCGAGCAGCTAGGTCCATTTCAGCCCATTCTGGTCCACCTTGGCCATTAGGCCCGGCATCGGCCCGTTTGGCCCATTAGGGTGGAGGGCACCCTTTCCCTTTCCCCTATAAATATGAGGCTTCCCTCCATGTTTTGGGGATCCTCTTTTAGCTCTACCTCCCTCATTCTTTTAGACTTAGCTCAATACTCCATTAATGGGAGCTTGTACAATGTAATTGTGAGGAGAGTCCTAATGAGAAAGAGAGGGCTTGGACATTAGCCTAAAAAGTCCCGTGGTTTTCTCCCTTTCGGGTTTCCACGTAAAAACTGAGTGTTCATACATATATTTACTATATCGTGTTGGATTAAACTCAACACTGGCGCCGTCTGTGGGAATCTGTCCAAAAAGATTCATGTTGTTCTTCACTGCTAAGAAAAAGTTCATACTGGAAAGCTATTGATCTGAGGAAGGGGATGAAAGAAGCAGGAGAAAAGAGAAAAAGGAGCTATGGAATCTGGAGGTTCGAATCGGGTTTGCTTTCAGATCTGATCCGCGGTCGCCGGAGCCACCGTCCCCGCCGCCAGGGAATCCCTGATGGGTCTAGCCGCACCAGTCGGAGGCCGCGGTAACCTCCAAGGTCTCGTCACCTCGGTCCTGGGAGACCTCCAGCGCAGCAGTGCTGTCATCAGTCGGAGGTGTTCTCCTACAACTAGAGCGCAGCACCGTCGGTCATCGCCGGCGGTCAACGGCTCCTGGTCGCTCCGAAACTCACCGGCCACCGCTTGGAGGATTTGTTGGCGGAGAATCTTTGAGTTTCCAACATTAATGGCAGTCCGGAGCTCTGGGAGGGTACATCAGAAGCTCAACCGACCTCCCACCGAAAAGCTCACCCTCTGGCCGGCCTTGCTCCGCTGCAACCGTCGTACCGCCCTCGATGAGTAGCCGACGCGGACGGTCTGGCCTTGGGGTCGATGAGCAGATGTCCACATTATTCTCACCAAAATACAGAGCACCATTCATATTGCCTTGGTACTAAGCAGACCACGTCTGCGTGCCACTTTCCTCAGGGATCTCAATTTCACTTTCCTTGCAGCACGATTTTGACCAGGGAATTCTGACCAAGTCCGAACCTACTCCTCAAGAAGCTAAGTGCCCATCTTTTAAATTGATGCACGTAATTATTAATACTTAATAGTTAGAGATACTAATATTATTATTAGTTAATTAGTTTTTATCACCATTATTTAAAAGGGAGTAAATTTTCCCAAAATTAAATAATGCGAGCGATGCTCTGGTGATAATTCATTTCACCATCATTTAAGTTTAATGATTGGTTGTTGTGAGCCTGTTGGCCCGCTCCCGATCGGCTTTAATTAGCAAACGGGGCGTATCTGAATGACTTATGGTAGGATAATACTATTATTACTATCCGTACATCACCATTGTTTGTTAGGGATAAAAATGTCCCGAAATAAATAATGCCGAGCGAAGCTCTAGTGATAGTTAGTTTGGCCAGCATTTTATTAAATGTTTAATTGTCGGTGGGCCCGATTAGCCCACTCTCGATCGGTTTTGATTAGCGATCTGAGCGTCTCCAGAGGGTAGTGCCCCGATGACGCATTTTAATTTGGGGGTTACGCATTAGTCGGCACGACACCAAGTGCTCGAGCGACGATCGTACCCTAGTATCACCTGTGCCACTAGGCGAAGTGACTGTTGCCAAACGTGGCCTATGGGGCCCGAGGGCACCAAAGCACTCAACCTCGTTTTTCCGAGGGCAGTGCGACTAACTTGGGTCTGAGTTGAAAACTCACAGACCGGTGAATATCTCTATGAGACGTTCGGCGGGCTGCTAAAAGGCCCCGCCGCGAGTTGTTACGTCCAGTAACCCCGCACGATGAGCCAGGCCGAGGGTCACAATAACCCATAGGCCAGTAATCGTGGGTGTTAGAGAGAAAGCCACGCAGATGGCTATGTATATATACTGTCGGGCCGTGCGGCCCGTTATCATGCTTATTGCGCAGCTGAAGCTGCTCGACGCGCTCGAGCGAAATGATTAAAAGACGCTCGGCCCGAGTCTTGAAGACGTTCAGGGCCAGCTAAAGAGGAGACCATCACGGCTGAGAGCCGAGAGACGAGCATCTCCACCTCAAAGACCGATGGCCTAGGAAGAACACCTAGAGGCCGAGGGTCTAGAGGGAACTGCCACGACGAAGAACCGTGAGACGATCATCCATCATTCAGAGGCCGAAGGCCTAGAGGAGACCATCGCGGCCGAGGGCCAACTGACACAATCATATCACGACCGGCCTCTCGGCATGACGTGATTAACATCTTCTGAAGACCGGTATCATCCCCGCGCTGCGCGGATGAGAGCCATTGCATGGGTACACTTGATCGGCCTCTCATTGCCGACATCATCATATCACGACCGGCCTCTCGGCACGACGTGTTTATCTTTTGAAGACCGGCCTCGTCCCCGCGCTGCGCGGATGAGGACCGTTGCTTGATTTTAGGTTGGCCTCTCATTGCCGACATCATTATATCACAACCGGCCTCTCGGCACGACGTGTTTATCTTTTGAAGACCGGCCTCGTCCCCGCGCTGCGCGGATGAGGACCGTTGCTTGATTTTAGGTCGGCCTCTCATTGCCGACATCATTATATATCACGACCGGCCTCTCGGCACGACGTGTTTATCTTTTGAAGACCGGCCTCGTCCCCGCGCTGCGCGGATGAGGACCGTTGCTTGATTTTAGGTTGGCCTCTCATTGCCGACATCATTATATCACGACCGGCCTCTCGGCACGACGTGTTTATCTTTTGAAGACCGGCCTCGTCCCCGCGCTGCGCGGATGAGGACCGTTGCTTGATTTTAGGTCGGCCTCTCATTGCCGACATCATTATATCACGACCGGCCTCTCGGCACGGCGTGTTTATCATTTGAAGACCGGCCTCGTCCCCCGCGTTGCGTGGAGGAGGACCGTTGCTGGATCTCAGATCGGCCTCTCATTGCCGACATCATTATATATCACGACCGGCCTCTCGGCACGGCGTGTTTATCTTCTGAAGACCGGCCTCGTCCCCGCGCTGCGTGGAGGAGGACCGTTGCTGGATCTCTGATCGGCCTCTCATTGCCGACATCATTATATATCACGACCGGCCTCTCGGCACGGCGTGTTTATCTTCTGAAGACCGGCCTCGTCCCCGCGCTGCGTGGAGGAGGACCGTTGCTGGATCTCTGATCGGCCTCTCATTGTCGACATCATTATATATCACGACCGGCCTCTCGGCACGACGTGTTTATCTTTTGAAGACCGGCCTCGTCCCCGCGCTGCGCGGATGAGGACCGTTGCTTGATTTTAGGTCGGCCTCTCATTGCCGACATCATTATATCACGACCGGCCCCCCGGCTCGGTGTGTTTTCCATACTTGAAGATCGGCCTCGTCCCCGCTCCTCGCGGATGAGGACCGCTGATTATCCCTCTTTGGATCGGCCCCAGCGCCGACGTCATACATGGCCACCGATCTCCTGGTACGGGGACACCATCATATTTGAAGACCGGTTTCATCCCCGTGCTGCGTGGATGAGAGCCGTTGCTCGGATATATCGTCCTGGCCGGACACTATTGCCATCTCCTCATCAGGACCGACTGCTCAGCGACATTATGATCATTGTTTGTCGGCTCCCAAGGCCGACCCTCTTGAGTTTGCGATCGGGCTCACGACTCCCTTCCAGGAGGGTGACCATCGCCTTCGCATGACGACCAGCTATTCTATCGCCTCGTCATTATATTCGTTCGCTATGCCACCACCATTATGTGTGACACCCCGTGATCCCTGCGAGTTTCTTGGATACCGAATGTCTTCTTCGATGTAGGAAGATCGGTAGGACCACGGACCAGGGACGGACAAAGAAGAGCTAGGGAATCTCGATGTAGATAAACCTGTTTCTCATTGTGATGTCTACGGATACCGAACGTCTCCTCGAAGTAGGAACGCCGGTAGGACCAAGGACCAATGACGAACGAAGAATATAGATTGCCTCCCTCAACCAAAAAAAAAAAAAAAAAGATGGGGAGAAGAGGAGGGTAGCTCCTATGTGGAAGGGAATCTTGCCCGGGCGTGCCAGATCTTCTCCCACCGCCGAAGACGAACGCCTCTCGATGTAGAGGTTAGTAGAGACGCGGAGGGGGCTAGACGAACCAAGGGAGCTTGCCAAGATAAACCTGTTTATCCCACAAATGACCATGGATCGATGGACGTGGGATAACAAAGTCGGGAACCCGTGAGGGTAAACCTGTTCGTCCTTGCGAGTTCCTTGGGTACCGAACGTCCTCTTCGAAGCAAGAGACGCCGGTAAGACTAAAAGGACCACGGACGAACGAAAAAAGGGGGAATCTCGATGTAGATAAACCTGTTCCTCCTTGCGATGTCTGCGGATACCGAACGTCTCCTCGAAGTTGGGACGCCGGTAGGACCAAGGACCAAGGACGAACGAAGACTAAAAGACTCAAAAAAAAAAAGATGCCAGAAGAGCACGGAGCAAAGAATGATTTTATCCCTCGGCGCTATTGGCCGGGAAGTACAAACTGAAAAACATATGTAAAGAATAATTACAAAACTTAAGTACGAAGAATGAAGTGGCCGACGACGATCGGCTAGCATCAGGCTTTCTTTTGCCTTGGACGACGAATACCAGCTCCCCAAATCAGACGGAGGGACATCACCCAGATTTATTTCAGGCTCACCATTCCTTCCTGGCAGACGATCGGCTTCTCACAGCCAATCAGGATAGAGACTTGACACATCACCAGCACGGTCGAGGGCCGCGAGACGATTACCACTCACGATTATCACTATTTTTATGCATCACGATCGGCCTCTCAGCGCCATCGTGTCTCTTTCACGGTTCGGCTCGCCCATTCCCTCTAGGATGGCGACGACCGTCTTGTGCAGCACGATCGGCTTCTCAGCGCCATCGTGTCTCTTTCACGTTCGGATCGCCCCATTCCCTCCAGGATGGAGACGAACGTCTTATGCAGTGCGATCGGCCCCTCAGCGCCATCGTACCTGGCTCACGGTTCGGCTCGCCCATTCCCTCCAGGATGGCGACGACCGTCTTGTGCAGCACGATCGGCTTCTCAGCGCCATCGTGTCTCTTTCACGTTCGGATCGCTTCATTCCCTCCAGGATGGCGACAAACGTCTTATGCAGTGCGATCGGCCCCTCAGCGCCATCGTACCTGACTTCACGGTTCGGCTCGCCCATTCCCTCCAGGATGGCGACGACCGTCTCGTGCAGCACGATCGGCTTCTCAGCGCCATCGTGTCTCTTTCACGTTCGGATCGCCCCATTCCCTCCAGGATGGCGACGACCGTCCTATGCAGCACGATCGGCTTCTCAGTGCCATCGTGTCTCTTCCACGTTCGGATCGCTTCATTCCCTCCAGGATGGCGACGACCGTCTTGTGCAGCACGATCGGCTTCTCAGCGCCATCGTGTCTCTTTCACGTTCGGATCGCCCCATTCCCTCCAGGATGGCGACGAACGTCTTATGCAGTGCGATCGGCTCCTCAGCGCCATCGTACCTGGCTCACGGTTCGGCTCGCCCATTCCCTCCAGGATGGCGACGACCGTCTTGTGCAGCACGATCGGCTTCTCAGCGCCATCGTGTCTCTTTCACGTTCGGATCGCCCCATTCCCTCCAGGATGGCAACGAACGTCTTATACAGTGCGATCGGCTCCTCAGCGCCATCGTACCTGGCTCACGGTTCGGCTCGCCCATTCCCTCCAGGATGGCGACGACCGTCTTGTGCAGCACGATCGGCTTCTCAGCGCCATCGTGTCTCTTTCACGTTCGGATCGCCCCATTCCCTCCAGGATGGCGACGACCGTCCTATGCAGCACGATCGGCTTCTCAGCGCCATCGTGTCTCTTCCACGTTCGGATCGCTTCATTCCCTCCAGGATGGCGACGACCGTCTTGTGCGGCACGATCGGCTTCTCAGCGCCATCGTGTCTCTTTCACGTTCGGATCGCCCCATTCCCTCCAGGATGGCGACGAACGTCTTATGCAGTGCGATCGGCTCCTCAGCGCCATCGTACCTGGCTCACGGTTCGGCTTGCCCATTCCCTCCAGGATGGCGACGACCGTCTTGTGCAGCACGATCGGCTTCTCAGCGCCATCGTGTCTCTTTCACGTTCGGATCGCCCCATTCCCTCCAGGATGGCGACGACCGTCCTATGCAGCACGATCGGCTTCTCAGCGCCATCGTGTCTCTTCCACGTTCGGATCGCTTCATTCCATCCAGGATGGCGACGACCGTCTTGTGCGGCACGATCGGCTTCTCAGCGCCATCGTGTCTCTTTCACGTTCGGATCGCCCCATTCCCTCCAGGATGGCGACGAACGTCTTATGCAGTGTGATCGGCTCCTCAGCGCCATCGTACCTGGCTCACGGTTCGGCTCGCCCATTCCCTCCAGGATGGCGACGACCGTCTTGTGCAGCACGATCGGCTTCTCAGCGCCATCGTGTCTCTTTCACGTTCGGATCGCCCCATTCCCTCCAGGATGGCGACGACCGTCCTATGCAGCACGATCGGCTTCTCAGCGCCATCGTGTCTCTTCCACGTTCGGATCGCTTCATTCCCTCCAGGATGGCGACGACCGTCTTGTGCGGCACGATCGGCTTCTCAGCGCCATCGTGTCTCTTTCACGTTCGGATTGCCCCATTCCCTCCAGGATGGCGACGAACGTCTTATACAGTGCGATCGGCTCCTCAGCGCCATCGTACCTGGCTCACGGTTCGGCTCGCCCATTCCCTCCAGGATGGCGACGACCGTCTTGTGCAGCACGATCGGCTTCTCAGCGCCATCGTGTCTCTTTCACGTTCGGATCGCCCATCCCTTTCAGGATGGCGACGAACGTCTCTTATGCAGCACGATCAGCGCCCCAGCGCCATCGTGTCTGGCTCACGATAGGGTCACCCATCCCTTTTAGGATGGCGACGAACGTCTCTTATGCTCCACGATCAGCGCCCCAGCGCCATCGTGTCTGGCTCACGTTAGGGTCGCCCATCCCTTCCAGGATGGCGACGAACGTCTCTTATGCAGCACGATCAGCGCCCCGGCGCCATCGTGTCTGGCTCACGTTAGGGTCTCCCATCCCTTTCAGGATGGCGACGAACGTCTCTTATGCAGCACGATCTGCGCCCCAGCGCCATCGTGTCTGGCTCACGTTAGGGTCGCCCATCCCTTCCAGGATGGCGACGAATGTCTCTTATGCAGCACGATCAGCGCCCCAGCTCCATCGTGTCTGGCTCACGTTAGGGTCGCCCATCCCTTCCAGGATGGCGACGAACGTCTCTTATGCAGCACGATCAGCGCCCCAGCGCCATCGTGTCTGGCTCACGTTAGGGTCGCCCATCCCTTTCAGGATGGCGATGAACGTCTTTATGCAGCACGATCAGCACCCCAGCGCCATCGTGTCTGGTTCACGTTAGGGTCGCCCATCCCTTCCAGGATGGCGACGAACGTCTCTTATGCAGCACGATCAGCGCCCCAGCGCCATCGTGTCTGGCTCACGTTAGGGTCGCCCATCCCTCTCAGGATGGAGACGAACGTCTCTTATGCAGCACGTCTGCCCCTCGGCGCTGACATGCCCGGTTTATCGATGAGAGCCACCGCTTTCTATCACATCTCACATTCCTTCTCTCATACATTGCACTCATACATTACATGCATTCATGCATTCATGCATCACACCTCATACATTCATACATACACACGTGCATCATGTTTTGACAGTACCGCGACGTCGGTTTATAGATGCATGGACCTCTAAGCTTCTCCGTTGGAAAGCTCGAGTCAGAGTCCTTTACTCTCGCCTGATGCATTCAGGGGGAGCGTGCCCGTGGAGGAGCACCCTTCGCCCGACCCCGTCGGGAACGGGGGTGCCTCACCGGCAGCTTACGTTCAGGAGTGTGGACATCCACTCATATATTATGATTATTCGAAGACACAGGTTCCAGCTAGACCGAGGTAAAGCGCAAGCAAGAGTATATTTTCTCGAGCAGATTCGCACGCTCACTACTCAAGAAACTGGGGGACTTGTGTTGGGATATATTATCCCGGCCTATTACTGTTCAGGGGCCCAAGACATTATCCAGTACGGAGCCCGAGCAGCTAGGTCCATTTCAGCCCATTCTGGCCCACCTTGGCCATTAGGCCCGGCATCGGCCCGTTTGTCCCATTAGGGTGGAGGGCACCCTTCCCCTTTCCCCTATAAATATGAGGCTTCCCTCCATGTTTTGGGGATCCTCTTTTAGCTCCACCTCCCTCATTCTTTTAGACTTAGCTCAATACTCCATTAATGGGAGCTTGTACAATGTAATTGTGAGGAGAGTCCTAATGAGAAAGAGAGGGCTTGGACATTAGCCTAAAAAGTCCCGTGGTTTTCTCCCTTTTGGGTTTCCACGTAAAAACTGAGTGTTCATACATATATTTACTATATCGTGTTGGATTAAACTCAACAAGTTGTAAAACGAAAAGAATATAATTGTAATTATAATAATTTTGATTGTAAAAGAACTTTGAAGATTATAAAAGACAAAATTATACATTTTTATTTTGGCCCGTGAGCCAACCTGCAATCCGTGTGGGTCAACCCACTTGTTCCGCAACCCATGTAGATTGGCCCGTGAAACTCGCGAGTTAATCGGATAAAAAATGATAATTATAATGCACCAATAAATAGGTTAACGGAAATTGTCCTAAATAGGACTAATGAGTTCCTAAAAAGCACAAATAGGAATACTACTTTTTAAATCCCCTAAATAGGACTAAACATTGATTTTCTATCCTAACTGCCCTAAGTACCCCTAAGAGTATTAATTCATAATGAAATGCTTTAATTCATAATAAAATCATAAAAAACGTAAAAAAATTTAAAAAATTTAAAAAAAACTATAAAATTTATAAAATATTTATAAAATCAAAAATTTAATTTTTTTTTTAATTTTTTTTGAAAAATAATAAAAAATAGTAAAAACTCATAAAAATTATGGATACCTTTCCCACTGCCTCTCAGCACCACCACCTCCGATTGGTGAAATTTCTTCCACTTTTGGTAAAAAAAATGCCATCTTTTTCTGAAAATGCCAAAAAGATGACATAATTACTCTTCAATATGCCAACATTTTTATTGAATATTCCATCATTATGGCATTATTTAAAATGTTGACATATTTTTCTCCAGTGATGGGAGCCGGTGGTGCTGGGGTGGCAGGGGTGGTAATATTTTTTTTAATTTTATGATTATTTTTTTATTTTAAAAAAATAGTTTTTTTTTTAAATTTTCTATTATTTTTGTTTTACGTTTTTTAGTATTTTTTTCGATTTTTAGTATTTCTTAATGTTTTTATTATTAAGTAAAACATTTCACAAGCTACAAGGGTATATATGTCCAAACACACATAAATAGTCCTATTAAGGAAATTTAAAAAATATAATCATATTTATACAATTTTCCCACTTTTTAATCCTATTTAAAGAATTGACTCGTAGGTTAAAATGGATTGCCCGTGAGTTTCGGACCATGTAAATGGCTATACACAAAAGCAACATCCAAGTTGTAGTCTTAAAAAATTTTAAAATTGACTTAACATGATTTCGATGTGCCAATGACAGACAATCATCCAATTTTTTTTCAATACTCCACTTACCAACTAATCTAGTTATGGTCGTGGTTGGTCCGTTGGTTCATAACGTTCCTAGTTTCTTACTAACCACACTGTCCAACATCAAAATTAATGCCTTTACTCTTTTTCTGGTAGAAGAATCAATGTCTTCTCACTTTTTAGTTATGTCTCGAGACTTGCTTTCAAACTGGTACTTTCTATTCATACAATGAAAAAAAAATACAATGAGTACTTTATAACCATAATCTTCAAACTAATTAATACTAATAGCCCCCCTCTATCCTGTTAAAATTATTTTATCTTTTCTTATCCGTTAGTTCGTCTTTCCTACTAATATTGTTTCATATCAAATTTGATAAAATTTGTATGATTCTTAATCATTTTTACCTTATTCTTGTTTTATCAATTCAATATCAAACACATAAACTCACTTTACCTAATAATTGTGGTACTTCTTCATGTCCCAATGTTAATGGGGCATAAGTACTATCACAAGGTATGCCATTATGATGAAGTAAACTACATAAGCTTTTCGTGTAGATGTAACATACTACGTACTTCGTATGTTAGAAACTTGGACATAACCCGCACAGGTAACTTACTTGATTGAGTGGTGGAAAAGTTAGAACATTGACCAAGGATCGAACCCCGCAACGATCGTGTGGAGGTTAAGCCCCAGTGTGCTTAATCGAATTCTGGTGCGCACGGATTCAAGGTTTACCACCATTTGGCTGACAAAGTCACCGTGACTTACATCTTCCCAAATGTTATATCGAGTCAGGGCGTGGGCGGTGAGGGTCTCTTGTACCTATTCATTCCTCATTTTCAGTTTGATCAAATTTAATCGATCTACTTAAACCAACTATGATCTGGGAGTGAAACATGGGCGGAGATAGAGGGGAGCCAGCCCAAGCCCTGGCCCACTCCTAATTAAAAAAATGCTTTAATATTTGGGGTAAAAAAAATCGTGTGAATTTTTTTTCAAAAATATTTTTTGTACCCCTGGATCAGTGTCCTGGGCCCCTGGTTCCGCCCCAGAGTGAAACCAATCCGGTTAAAATCTCCTTGATATCACATATTCCCATCCGGCTCATTTTTAGGTTCCAATTAATTTAGGTTGTCTTCTTTCTCGTCTTATAGATATATGAAGCTGTAAAGTAGCGTATGAGTTTAGCGTCGTCTAGGTGATGTCATTTTTCGCATTTTAAAATATTATTTTTATTAAAATATCAATGACTCATTTAATAAAGTGATTACCCGCGGTTACCCGCAGTTATACCCGTTACCCGATGGGGCGGTTATGGTTTGGGTAAAAATTACTCGTTGGGTAATGGGACGGTTATGGGGCGGGGGAATTACCAAACGAGGCGGGTACGGTTATATGTAAAACCGTCCCCGATCCGCCCCGTTGCCATCCCTAGACATGCACCTATACTTTAAGCGTTTATTTGCATTTTTCCATTCTATATAATCTTATTTTTCAATTTATCATCAACTACCTTTCAAGCCCATGCGATGCACGAGTAGTACATAATTTAGCTAACTGTATATTTGATATTTTCGAAATAATATATAATTAATAAAAGTAATTCAAATTTATATGAAAAATATTTAAACTGGACTTCTACATAAGCATCTCAACTAAACATAATGGTTATGAACCCGATTTTAAAGAATTCATACAAAATTTCTTAATTAATTTCACATCCTCTATATTACTTCATTAAACATCTAAAAAACTATTTTTAAATATTTCTCATTCAACATGTGGTATGAAATAAGTATTTGTAAATTTATTAGTGAGCTCTTACATTGTACTCATTATTTTGTCACATTGAAATGTAAAAAAGGGATCATTTTTACAATTTACTCATTTATTTCGTCACATTGAAAATGTCATTAATAAGGATAATTTTAATTAGATTGACATGTTCATTTCTAACTTGGTCTGGAAGATGTCTATTTTATGTATAATAATGATGATGATGATGATGATGATGATTGATATTTGATCCGATCTTGTCTAAGACTGAAACCAGTCCAATTAAAAACACCCTAAATGTATGAAGATTTCCTAATTTAGATTAGGAATCTATGTCAAAAGTGAAGGAAAATCTAAGCTGTAGTTGTAAAAATAAAGAAACAACTAAACATGTTTACTTTTTTGCTGGGCTAAACGTATTCATATATGTATGATATGAATTTCCATTTCCATTCTCATAAAGGTAAGATACTTGATCAGAAGTTTTAGATATTTTCATATATGAATGTCTAATAGTATATATCAAATTCATTTTTAAGTTAAAAAATCTTGTGGTTATAATTTTCATCATTATCTCAACAATTAAGAAAGAATGGCATGATGATGCAGAAAAATACGAAGTATTAACACAACTGCAAATATAAGTCTGATAACTTTAGTCATTATCACATTGAGTTTAGAAAACATTCAAAAAATTGAGTTTAGAAAAATAAAATATTACTCCGTACTTTTTAGGAAATGGAACACTATTATTACTTTATTTATAAAATAACTTTGAAGAACAAAATTGATAGGAACTTGGATGATTTATTTGTTACGTGCGCAAAACACGGATAATTGACTTCTCAATAGAATGTAATAAAAATAAAAGTATAAAAATAATTAAATTCAATAAAGTCTATGTGCACGGATACTATTTATTGTTGTGGTTGCAATAATTGCTTATTTTAATAACAATCCATATTACTACGGAGTAAGTGGTAGATTCTGAAAAAGTTACCAAATAAGGTGAATTTTATCATACGCGACGGTCTTTTGTTTCCATATCAATATGTAATAAAAAATAGAATGTAATAAAAAAAGGTATAAATAGTAATTAAATAATTGTTATATATGATGACATGGCAGGATTATGTGGCACGCCAGATGCTCTTAAAATTCCTCTTTTACATATATTTTAATAAATATGCATATTAATACGAAGTAAGTAGTAGATTATATTATGAAAAGTTACCAAATAAGGTGGATTCTATCATACGATCTTTTGTTTCCATATCAATATGCAATAAAAATAGAATGTAATAAAAAAAATAAAATGTATAAATATTAATTAAATAATTGTAATATATGATGACATGACAGGATTATGTGGCGCACTGTATGTTCTTAAAAAGTTCCTCTTATATATTTATATATTGGCCAATCATTCCATTAATGTAAATTGTAAAAAAACTAGTGTCTCAATTCCATTTATAAAGTCAGAGTATGATCCTAAAGCATATCAGTCGTGCTACTTGTACACATAAGTGTACGCATTTTGTGTACACACTCACTAGTTGTCTGTGTACACAAACAATTTATTCAGAAGCTGTTTGTACACAAACAACTAAGAATGTGTACACACAAAATATGTACAACTCATGTGTACAAACAACATTTTTTTAAAATATAGTGGCACTTTATATAGTGACTAAGAGACCGTTTGGAACCACTGTTTTTCGACTTATCAGTTTTATAAGCCAGCTTTTTCACCAAACACGTAACTTTTGCTTTCGCGCGCTGAATTGTGTAATAAGCAGAAAAAGTAAGGTTGGAGTTACTTTTCTGGTTGTATTGGCTGAAGTTATTATAGATGACCATTTTAGCTATTTTTCACATATAATGTTTTCTTTATTTTATTAATAAAATATATTTTAAAAATAATTTTTTCTTAAATCTGCCAATGCAGTCACTTCAGTCACTTCAATTAGAACTTATAAATTTCAGCGGAAACAGCCAAATCAGCCGATTCTTGTGCTACCAAATGGACTCTAGGATACAACAAGAAGACCGTAAAATCCCTGACCCATTCTCCAGTAGCATTTCAGTCGAGTCCACATGAAAGTGAAGAGAAGAGGCATGTGACGTTAGGTGTAGCCTCGACATCTTAAATACCAAGCTTTCCATGTGTACTACTTACTGTAGCTTCCCATGTCTTCAAGAATCCAGAATTTAAACAAAAAAGTACAGAAGACCTCAGAAATGCTGGGCCCTAAGAAAAGACATTCTTAGATAAAAATTGTCCAAATTACTTTATTTAAAAAATGTCAAGAATATTGACTCTCTATAAAAGTATAAAACAACTTACATCATACGGAGTACGACTGTACGAGGTAGCTTATATAGTTACTCTCTCCGTCCCATAAATTTCTTCTCACTTTCCTTTTTGGGTTGTCCCAAAAAATTCTTCTCACTTTCCTTTTTTGTACAATATGTGTGGTTCACATTCATTTCACCTTTTTCTTACACAACCACACATTTCCACTTTATTTCACTTTCTTAATCTCCGTGTCAAGTCAAAGTGGGAAGAATTTTCTGGGACGGAGGGAGTATATATTGACAAAGTACCACTCGATCAAAATTCGTGTTCAGTCACCGCTCGATCAAAATTCGTGTTCGGTCAAGTGACAAAGGTGAGCCAATGCGCTAAGGCTCTTAATCCGACCGGCCCGCCACTGTACAGGCCCGACCTGGCCCAATTGACCGGGACCTGGCCCATAGGGAGAAGCAGGCGGTACCAGGATCTGTTTTTAATAGACCGGCCCGACCTAGTTCGGGCCCAACAGACAAAAATTTAAAAAAATGGGTTTAAATGTTTTAGTATGACCCGACTCAAGCCCGAACCGAAGCCTGACCGGGGAGCTTGACCCGACCCGATACTCGGTACATATCCAGGCCGATACCGGGTCTGAAAATTTTGGACCCAAAGCCCGCCCAATCCCGGCCCAAACCCGTCCCAGTTCACCCCTACATGGGAGTATGGGACCCAAAAAGGTTCTACCAATGACTTTAGGGTGACCATGTGCCCAAATATCGAAGTGCATGTGCCCAATTTTTTATTATTATCAGATCTTGAATAGTAGATTGCACTCAATTGAGGAATGGATACAATCAATCTGGTTCAAGTTCTTGACGACCAATTCCAATCACAAATGTTGTTCAACCGCTTATCCAACTAACCAACCGCTTTCAAAAAGGATATTTTTACTAGTATCGTAAATGTAAATGTATTGTCTCTGTGTATTCTACAATTTGTCGAGGTATCGGTTAAAGTCTAGTCCTTTATTTGGTCCGGGACTCAAATAAATCCAAGTAAAAAGTGATGACAACAGTGGTAAAAAAACTAACAGTACCAGTCCGGACCCATGTCAACCACTAATGAAATTGGGAGAGACAAGTACAAGACAAGCCAATTAATAAGGATAGAGAGGAAGAATAACTGCATCAACTAAGGAACATTAATTCCAGTGCGTTATGGGTGTTTTACATCAAAGGACTAACCATCAGAATAAAGAACATGGATGGATATTGAGAGAGCATATTTATCCCCCTCTGATTCCAATTCCTCTACACCATACTACAAAATCAAAATTTACCATTTGACAATCTGGCACTTGCCTTCCTACTTGATCTGCCAAACACCTACTTCTATGCACCATTCCATCAAACCTTCACCCTGCAATGTGTTTCCCATCTTCAGTGTGTATTCCCACAGATTCAGATTCTAGACCTCTGAAGCAACAAAGAATGTCTATTGGCATATAACGCGATAAAAAAAAATTGATTAAAATGACATAAAGATGTGAGCTTTCATATACCTTGGCTACCATCTCTCGAATTCCCATTCAAAAGTTTGTGGTTCTCGTCTTTCGTCTTGATATTGTCCTTGGTCAACGGTATCAAAAACGTTGCTGATACGGACCTATCTGCCAATTCTGTGTCAAACCAACACTTCTTTAGTATTCTACCAGTCAACATGATTACAATAAAAAACTATCCAACATATTCTACATTATAAAAGATCATCAGTCAATGCTAACCTGGTAACTTTTTGTCGACAAAAAACACCACTAAATTCACTGTGTACCTGTACAACATTTCAAAACCGTTCAAAATAATAAATACAAGAACAACAACAATGAAGCTCGTCTCTGGAAGAACTTTTATTGAATAATAATCCCTCACCATGCCACAACGACATCAACAGTGTAGTGCTTCCGTGAAGCAATAATCAAGAAACTTTGGACAATAGCACATAACCATGCACATTGCTTAATTAACCTAAAGATTCAGCAAAAATCTTAATTGGCTGAAAGAAATTGAAAAATACTTTAACGGATTTAGGTTGAGAGTATACACGTACCTTCGTGTGCCATACTTTTGATACGTCCGGACAAAGACAAGAGAGAATATCATATGGGACGAGAATATAAGATCCCCACAACCATAAAGTACTCCCCGAGGAACTGCAAATTCATGACAATCCAAGAATTAATAACAAAGTCAAATACCAAAGGTTCAAGTGAAACAAATTGTTTATAAGTGTCACATACAATTGATAATCAGAAATTCCACAATACTATCAGGGCTAGGAAGCGTAGCAAGCTTTGAACCCTGCACATTACAGAAACAATTCCCTTGTCACACCACAAATTAAAGCAGAAATGGAAAATAAAACAAGTATAAAAACAGAAGATATGTGTAACACATTTTACGCTTTTACCTCACGACAGTGATAATTTGGCCCTGGAAGTTGTGTAGAATAGAAAGTTATAATACGAAGAAACTGAGAAACCTGCATTATAGTAAAATCAGTTATCATTTTAAAAATCAACTAATACTGAACTTCCCCTTATGGTCCAAACTACTCCAGTTAGTAGAAAAAATCCATTTTTTGGTCTGGTGACTATTAAATCAATCTCATTTTTTATCAATAATTTCCAGTTATTCCCCTTTTGGTGTATGAAAATGATTATTGACATTTTGGTCCATTCCAGCCACATATCAGGCAAAAATCAACAATAAAATGTACGGAAACTGAAATTATATGTGGAAGGAAGGACCATAACAAGTGGTTTTTTGTAATTGTACAAGGAGAACAGAAACTCACGACCAAGAAAGCCAAAACCCTGCACCATATTAGCACCGTGTAGATCTTTTTGCTCTTTAAAATGAATGGATGGAAAGTCCACTGTAGCATAGTTGAAACACATTATTAAAAAGTCAATGATAAGTGAGAAATAAAATATACACTGAGATAAATTGGTATCATTTCACTAATAACAAATCCAAGTAATTAAGAAAAAGATAAAAAGGATGACTCACCAAGAAAAAGGACGTAAAGATGAAAGTGAAAACTGTTTCACTGATGTAAGCCTTGTCTTGACCAAGTTCCTATGATTTTTAACCAAAGGTAAAATGAGCAAGAATCTTCTCCCAAGCAGAACTAATCAGCCACATGGGGAAGGCAAAACTCACAGGAAGAAGAAAGAACCCAGCATCCTGTAGTATAGGCCCCGGGCGATGTATGTAATGAACCCCTCGAGCAGCCAGACCATGGATGTACTGAAGATATAAGAGAGACAGTTCAAATCACATAAATCATATCTATGATCTATCCAAAGCACAATAACTAGAAGAAAAGATTAAAGGCATCAACAGATTTTACTGATTTAACCTAAATAAGCAGCCATAGGACACTAAGCAAAAACTGAATCTTGGATTAATAACCAAAGAAAGTTTGAATTTACAGATAAAAAGGATTAAAACCCATAAAATTTAAAGTGTGGACAAGGGAGAAGATGCATGCCTGACAAATTAAACCCCCAAGAAGATACTTCCAATTCTCAGCAAGAAGTTTGATCTCTGTTACAGTCTCTGCACAGATTCTCTTCCATAGCTTCTCTCAGAAATAAAAAACCAGAGTACATCAAGAAAAGCCCATCTTTTTCGAAATCATAGAAAAACAATGTATTATTCAAACAAAAAGACGAACCTTTGAAGCTTCTCTACCAATGTAAAGCGACATTTTCGTATGCGTATATATATCACTGAACACACTTCCATATTACAGCAGAAACCTACAGAGAAGGACGACGTCTCTCATCTTAAACGCCAAAACCACCCAATTCAATTCCGGCAACCCGAACTTGCCCAGAATCCTCCAAAGACAAATCGACGACGAACAGTAAAGAATCAGAGGATTCCCCCGCCACAAACCCAAACTGAAAGATCTCGTTTTGAGAAGCGAAAGTGACAGGACAATTCGATTTCCACAACCCCTGAAGGAAAGAATCAATTTTGCAATAATATATACTGATCAAAAGATGGTTGATCGATTTGTCTCTATCGTCATCATCATAGCGTGTTACGCGTGAATATTATCTCTAGAGTTCTCTTTCTCTCAACGGGTTTTCTTCGTGATAGGTGCTCAGGCTGCTAAAAACGCGAGTCGAACACGGAGCGGCAGTTGAGTACGATAGAGAGAGAAACACAATAACCTTTTTTTTTTTTATCATAGAAACACAATAACCTTTTAAAACACAGGGAAGAAAAGGGAAACTCGTACGAGAAAAACTTTTTTTTTTTTACAAAATAATGCTGGACATTCGACTCGAGATTCGAGAATGAAAATTAACCCCCTTTTTGGATTGAAAAATTCCTTTTGTACACGTTTTTGTACCCATCAGTACACGCATGTGTCTGTGAGAGTTTTTTTTTGTCTGTGAGGTGTGGTTCACAGACAAAAGCTGGTTTGTTTTGTCTGTGAAATTTTCTACAGACAAAACAAGCCAACTTATGTCTGTGGACCGCGCTTCACAGACAAAAAAAAACTCCCACAGACACATGCGTGTACTGATGGGTATAAAAATGTGTACACCAAGAATGGTTGTTTTGGATTTGCGGTTTTTCACCTTAAAACTTTTGAAGGGTTAACTGAAACTCGTTATGAAGTTTCAAGATACTCTCATACTCTAGACTAGTACTTGATTGAAATATTCTTTAGATTTTTGACTCATTCATAAAATTAAATGATGTCTGCCCATAACTAAACTTTTAAGTAACAAAATTTACATTCTTCCAAAAAAAAAAGTAATAAAGAAAAACTCAAATTCGATAAAGGGGATATATAAAGTAAAAGATTAAAAAAAAATTATATTGATCAAAGAATAGTAAAAGATTAAGAAAAATTTAAATGATACGGATGTAGTGTGAAGTAATTAATAAAAAACGTACATGTCCAAGGATGACAATGGACGGGTTGGGGCGGGGTTCACTCCCCCACCCCTGCTCTATATCTTAAAACTTTCCTCATCCTCGCTTAATGTTTAAAAAGTTTCTCGCATACTCTACCTGATGTACTAAATATTTAAAAATA
The DNA here is from genome assembly GCA_945859915.1 of Cuscuta epithymum. Taxonomy (NCBI): domain Eukaryota; kingdom Viridiplantae; phylum Streptophyta; class Magnoliopsida; order Solanales; family Convolvulaceae; genus Cuscuta; species Cuscuta epithymum. The sequence continues at coordinate 1,725,083 of CAMAPF010000109.1, read as the reverse complement.
AGAATAGTGGATGAGGTAAAGCTATCAAGCTAAAAAACAATATTTAATTCACAAAAAAAAGTCCTTAAAAATTAAGATTATATGTGCTATATTAAGATATGGACCACTTTTCATATGAGAATGATCTTTTTATGGAATCTCAGATCTTAGTAGGATATCAGAGTCAAATCGATCTATAACCATGATGTGATGCCATTGTAAAAAATGACAATGATTATAAAAGACGACAATGACGGACATACAGAAAAATGAATGATGACTAAATCCATATGAAAAGTCTGGTCATGAGAATGTGTGTTGAAGTCTCACAAGGAAAAATTGCGAATAAATAAAATGTTACATTAAGATCTGGGCTACTTCTCCTATCAGGTTGACCTTTCCGGATTGAATTCCAGATCTTAACAATACAGATTAAGACACTGGTTGGAGAGTCGGACGACAATAAACCTAGGGACAGTCCAACTTTTCTCTAATCAGCAGCCGTAGAGGGATGATTGGCAGCTGCCATTAACATCTTCTTTGAAGGATAAAGTGACGGGTTCTGCTATGCTTCCAATTTTATTTGATTTTTACCTTGGAGAGTTATGGTTTTGGTGAGACTTCTTCTTTGGTGGAGAATTTTATCTGCGTCAAGTGAGCGTGAGATAAGTTCTTCTCTTAGCGATGTCCAGAGGTTGTGCATTCCTTGTCAATGTGATCGAAGGGATGTGAATTTCCGTTGTGCATGGGTGGTAAAGCTTGTTGGACCTAGTTTTTCTGAGGCCTCACTTCTTGGCCCTGTTCCTGAACCACCGCCTTACTCTGGGAGAAATAGCCGGATCACCTTTTCGGTGACTGAACAAACCAATGATTCAGACAATTTTTGCTCGATAGAGCTTCTTTTGTTGGTTGCCGATCAAATCAATTCACCATTTCTAGTGGTTGGGGAAGTTGGATATTGCAGTTGTAATTTTTTTTCTCTTTGAAGTAGCAAAGACAACAAGACACTTAGATTAGACTATATTATTGTGGAGTTGGTGATACAGAAGAATTCATGAGATCTTTTCTACTATGTGCCTTATCTCATCGTAGTCTTAGGTTTTTTTTAATGTGTAGCCTTAGGTTATTCATTCACTTGTTTCCTCGGTATCATTTAATGAATAATTAGTTATCAACAATGATTGATGTACTCATTATTATACCACCTTATACCCACCATGTTTGTGAAATGTTTTTTTTGTCTATGAACCCGATTCACAAACAATATTTTGTTTGTGCAAAATATTGTCTGTGAACCGGGGCTCACAGGGGAAAAAAATACTTCACAAACATATGTGGATACAAAAGTGGGTATAAGAGTGCATACAAACATCATTTTTTATTAGTTACTACCCCCATCCCGCAAAGAAGTTACCACTTTCCTTTTTAGCAGTCCCAAAAAGAAGTTCCTCTTTCCCTAAATGGAAAGTTATCCTATATCAAAACAGTGTCAAACAGTGCATAACAGTGTCAAACAGTGTCATACAGTGTCGAAACAGTGTCAAAACAATGTCTGAACAGTAAAATTTACCCCATGTTAAGTTTATTGCCTTAATATGTGTGTAGTTTAAACTGTGAACATCTTTGCGGGACGGAGGAAATATTTGATTGTCGAAAAAAATTGTCACATACTCGTCATCTCCCGTTACTCCTAGCCACGCCCCATGCTTTGTCCTAGTGTTGGACTCGAAACCGGCCCGGGACCAGTACTGTGCTGAACCGGCCCGGTGACCTGGCCAGTGACCGTTCCGGGTAGGCCCGGTCCGGGGGTTCCCGGTGCGGGCTCGGGTCACCCAAAAGCCGAACCGGCCCGGCGCATAATGGTTTGAATGAATAACGTGAAAAAAACTCAGCATTCATTATCTTCTAGATGGAATTGGAGATTACGACCGAAGAAATCAATTGGCCTCTTACACCATGATTAATTACCTACTATGTGCATCTTCAATTTAGCCGCCCCATCACTGCATATGTAGAGCTTCATCAGCATCAAAAGTTCTCATTCAAGAACCTTCAACACACATGACACACCGTAAGAAAAGAAACTTAGCTGATTTTTATGTCTTAATAATTATACATTAATACTAAAAATTTCATCTAAATTATGGTTAGCTATTATGATTACTTATTTACTTCACTATTCTTCTCTTAAAGTTTTACCTTGAGATGTTGATGTTATTTAATAATAAATTCCTACAAGCAAGAAAACAAAAACAATCCAGGTATCATTTTTTGGTTCAATAAAGAAGATAAAACAATTAAGAATCGTTGATATATTAGGGGTTATAAAGAAAATAAAAACCGTAAGTGATGATAATCACAAAACTTTTGAGTTGATGTAATTCATAAAATATACTCCGTATGTAGGTTATTAAAACTATTATGGTACCTTAATTTTACACAATGATTTTGTTAATTATCACGATTAGGCTAAGATAAACGATAAATTTAAAGCAAGAACACAAGAATTTACGTGGTTCACGCAATCGGTGTGATTACGCTAGTCCACGGCGAACGAGAGAGAGATGTATTATTATTCCAGCGTCTGGTGTGTTTACAGATACATTAGGGATGTTTAAATAGGTTTAAGAAAGCCTAAACAAGGGTTAAGGCCGCAGGCCCAAAAATTAATCCCGTCATTAATTTTTCCCGTATACTCGATCGAGTATACATACATACTCGATCGAGTATAGATTCCAGAATTCTGCCCGAGTAGTGTTTTTACACATACTCGACCGAGTATACCTCCATACTCGATCGAGTATAAACTCCAGAATATAACCCGAGTAACCCTTACACGCATACTCGACCGAGTAATGATCAATACTCGATCGAGTGTAGAAACCAGAGAAATACTCGACCCATCAAACACCTCATACCCGATTGGGTAACCCAACATACCCGATCGGGTATATACTCCTGCATTCCAAACAAGGCTCCATCTTCAACAATCTCCCACTTGGAGGCTTGTTCAACAGTCATCTGCCATCCAAGAACATGTATCCTCTGCAACACCCCTGATCTCTATCTCTCGTTCACACCTTCCCATCAAGTATCTGGAAGGCCAGTTGAAGCCATGCATAGCTTCAACTTCTCCTTTGTCACCACCTTGGTAAGCATGTCTGCTGGATTCTTCGTACCAAGGATCTTCTTCAAGTTTATGATACCGTCTTCAATCAACTCTCGGATAAAATGGTATCGCATCTTGATGTGTTTCGTTCTGCTGTGAAACACTGGATTCTTCGCGAGATGAATAGCACTCTGGTTGTCATAGTATAGACCGCAATCCCCCTGTTCCATGCCCAACTCCGAAAGAAAGTTCTTCAACCATATCAACTCTTTGGCCGCTTCAGCAATGGCCATATTGTAACACCCCCATTTTTCCCACCAAAATAAAATAACATTTTGAAATGAAAACATCTTTATTATAAAACATATTTAGAGTACAGCGGAAGTCTTTAATGGAAAAACAGGTGTGTCACTGCCACACTCAACCTATACATGATTGAGTGCACAGGCTATCCACCATAAATTCAAGTAGCCATTGGATAAAGCTTAAAACAAGTTTATGGATTACAAATTTAAACAACAATAATTAATCAAACGTGTGCAACTAGCGGAACACTCGGGCAGCAAGTACATCAATCTTCATAATCATAATCATCTGTACAATAGAGCAAAGAGAAAAAGAGAAAAAGAGACAAAAATTAGCTTTAGAGCTAAGTAAGATTCCACCCGAACCCGTAAAATAATATAATTTGGAAAATAGGTTTTTGTATATGTATATATATCGAAAAGTAGTCTCTCATATTTCCAAAATGGTTTAATGTCATAAAATAATTTCCACAATAGATAATATCATCCTTCAATTCCTCCAAAAGTAATACTTTATATTCTTTTAAGAGTGGGCGAAACTCAAGATTCCTCGAGCCCAATGAGTCGTTGTTATCTACGACTCATCCCGGAATTCCGGCTCCCACCGACCACCAATTGGAAGCTGAATTTCTACCTTAAGTGTGCACACCCTCTAAAAGGGATTCCAAGCCCTCCGAGTAGTAAGAAACCCAAGTAGGCAGGATGTTTTCTACCACCTACTCACAATGGACATTGTCCAAGGGTAAATTAGGTAACTACTACTACGACCACCAAAGGATCTTTGATCCTCAAATAAAAGCCCGGAATGTCTACCGGAGTATGTCATTGTCGGACTGGTTACCGACCCAAATAAATTTCACCAAAAGTAGTAGTAGCCCTAACCACCCACGCCTCGTGTTTCTCTCGAGACGTAAGAATATATATTATGAAAACTTTAAGTTTTCCCCAAATCATTATTGTCACATTTTCTCAAAATATCCTTTGTAATAAATATAAATCCACCAATATTCTTTAATAAAAAGAATATACATTTAATCATCCATAAAAGGTAATAATCCACCAATATTCATATAGTCAGAATATTCGATCCATGTCAAACAAATAATTTCCAATTCATAAATAGTTCACATAGTGCAAATATTGCATACATATAAGTACGAGGCAAAACATTTTGGTTGACATAGAACTTACCTTAAATTGTGATAATCTCCTTAATAAAATCTCTAGCTTGATCTTCACTTGAATTCTCCTTCTAATATTGATCAAAATTCTAAATCAATAACTATTCTATTATTTCGTTATTTCTTTTATATCCAACCTTTAATTACTTTAACTTCATAATTCCTTCTTTAAATATAAATATTAAATTAATAAATCTTACTAACTGTTTATTTCCAGTTCATTCTTATTATTTTCTTTAATTATAATAACCCAACTCGGTTTTTCTTAATTTGTTTGGTTAAATAGTTAACTAGTCCAATTATATTAACTACATAATAATTTCATTATTTCGAATTTAAACAATCAATTTCAGTTCAAAATTCAGTTTACATAATTTATATAATTTATTTAATAACCCTTTTAATAATAACTTGACTTAGGCAGTAATTCGAAATAATAATCATTAATGATAATCTAATCTCAATAACAACTTTAATTAGTTCAATAGTTTATTTATACTAACTAACCCAATTAAATTAATTTATCCAATCCTCCAGTTTTATTTATTTGACTCACTAATTTAATTGAACTAACTAAATCAAATAAATAAGTTTAATTATATCAATATAGCTAAATACGTTAATCTAATTCAATTAAGTCCAATAATCAAATTCTAATCTCGTTTTAATTTTCTATTTTTAATATAAATTCCAGAAATGTTATCAAGTCTATAAATTAACTAATTTATCCATTAAACTAATTGATTTAGTTAAACTAGTCCAATGAAGTCAATTAACTAACTTATTAAGTACACATTACTTAATTAATTTGTTTATATTCATCAACTAATTTTTATGAGTTCAAATAGTTTAATAATTTATATGGAGTCCAAATCACTAATAATCAAGGGTAATAATTATTAATTTAATCACGCTAATTTAATTAGTCAACTAATTCAATAATTTATTTATTAAGTCCAAATATAGTCATTCATTTATAACCCAACTTTATTTTCTTTTCCTTATTTTATTACAAACATCATTTTTAGTCCAGAACATTATTTTCAATCTTAGTGATTTATTTATTTCACCATTAATATCAAAATTTCCTTATTTAATTACTTAACTAGTTTATATGGCTCAATTAAATTAAATAACTTAATCATCACTTTTATAAATTACTAATCATCCATACTATAGTTTGGGTCTATACTTGACCTAGGTTGTCCAGATATTTATTTTAGAATTATTTCCTTTATTTATTCACTTAATTTCATATATCTATTAACCGGTTTAATTACAATTGAATATGCTAATTATAATTTTTATTAATTATAAATGGTCCCAAATGTCCTAGTTAGTCATATATTTAATCTAGCTTGCTCCCATATTTATTTCATAATTATTTTCGTCATTTAGTTAATTATTTACTAAATGTGTACAACTTGGCCCAATTACAATTAAATCAATTAAAAATAGCTACAAATATTATTTTTCAATTATTCTTGGTCCGAATATGTATTTTTATACCAGGTATTTAATTTATATTTTTCCAGATTTTATTTATTTCATTTACTATTTTATTTTTAATTTTTTATTGAAAACGGGCCGAACCGGCCCAAATTCGCGACCCGGCCCAAGAAGACTGGGTTGTCTCCTTCCCAGCTCTTCTCCAGGTCGCGATTCCGGCGACCGGAATCCCGAAAACTCCGGCGAGCGATAACTTTACTTACAGGTAACGGATTTCGACGATTCAAGTTGCAAAATGATCCTCACGTCGAGGAGAAGCTCCGCCACCCCTATCTACGGCAAAATCGTGTCTTTTCTGAAGACCCGTTTCCACGGCTTGCAACTCCGGCGACCTCTAGGATGCTCCGGTGACTACGAATCGGTCTGGAATTTATTGGGAAGTATTCCTAGACCTCTCACGACCCTCCTCTCTTGCTTATAGGCAATTTCTTACGTAAATATATATATGTGTACATTTCCGGCGAGTAAGTATATATATATTTGCTCTACTCGTTTTCTTCAGTTTTGTAGTGATTTAGAATGTCAATGGAGCTGTATTTATAGCTGTAGATCAACCCTTATGGAGCTGGACGAGTTGTGTGAATTATTGTGAATTATTTTGATAAGATATATACCTATTCACAATTCAATGTATACACATAATATTGTAGGTGTGAAGTCATGAAGCTGTTTCCTGGCATGTGAAGATGTCCTCCAGATCTTTGCTATTATTTTTTTTATCAAAATATGTACTCCGTATTAATATGTGTGTGTTTATATGTGTGTGTTTATATATATATGCATGTACGTACTATATATATATATTACTTATATGTAGTTATATATATAGTATATTACTTATATATACTTATAGTTTATCCATTTGTATTATATTTCTTTTATTTCATTAATGTTTATAAAGTTACTAGTAATTATTTTATTTATTTCCATTTACTCTGACAGATATATTTTATCTGATTTATTTTTATTTTATTTTATTTTTCTGATGCCGCATAAGTGTTTAATTCTATTGCATGTAGTGTGCGTATATTTTTATACACCAAGTATAATAAAAATATATTTTGGTATTACTTTCATTTGATTGATCAGATATAACTTATCTGATTTGTTTATTTATTTTTATTTCAAATTTCCAAGGTATCACACATATACTCTGCTTCTGTGGTCGAAAGAGCCACACTCTTTTGAAGTCTAGACATCCAACTGATCGCCGTACCTCCAATTGTGAATATGTAACCCGTAGTGCTCTTCCCGGAATCACAACAGCCCCCCAAATCAGCATCAGCAAATCCTTCTAGAATTACTCCATTCCTCCTGAAACAAAGACCAGTTTCAGAAGTGCCTTTCAAGTAGCGTAGCAGCCACTTGACTCCTTCCCAATGTTCCTTCCCTGGATTCGACATGAACCTGCTAACAACTCCCACTGCATGAGCAATGTCCGGCCTTGTTGACACCATTGCGTACATCAAGCTGCCAACGGCTGATGCATAAGGAACTTTAGCCATCTCATCTTTGTCTTCATTGGTCTTTGGAGACTGCTGCTTGGAGAGTTTCAGCTGACTCCCTAAAGGTGTACTCCTTGGCTTGGCATCCGTCATTCTGAACTTCTCAAGGACTTTCTGAATATACTTCTGCTGTGAAAGCTTTAAAGTACCTTCCACCTTGTCTCTGACTATGCTCATCCCAAGAATCTGTCTCGCCTCCCCTAAATCCTTCATCTCAAATTCTTCGGACAACTTCTTCTTGAGCTCGTTGATCTCCTGCATGTTTGATCCAGCCACCAACATGTCATCAACATACAAAAGAAGAATAATGTATGATGACTTGAATTTCTTCAAGTAACAGCAATGGTCCATCTTGCATCTAGTGTACCCATTCCGCTGCATGAAACTGTCAAACTTCAAGTACCACTGTCTGGGAGCTTGCTTCAGTCCGTATAGACTTTTCTTGAGTTTGCACACCAACTTTTCCTTACCACTCACTGAGAAACCTATCGGTTGAGCCATGTAAATGTCTTCTTCAAGGTTGCCATGAAGAAAAGCAGTCTTCACATCCAGCTGCTCCAAGTGTAAATTTTCAGCTGCAACGATACCAAGAATCAACCTGATAGTGGTCATCTTCACAACCGGGGAGAAGATTTCATTGTAGTCAACCCCCTTCTTCTGTTGGAACCCCTTGACAACTAGCCTGGCCTTGTATCTTTTGCTCCCATCTGCTTCATCTTTGATTCTGAAAACCCACTTGTTCTCCAATGCTTTCTTTCCCGGTGGTAACTTGACTAAGGACCAAGTTTGGTTCTTGTCAAGTGAATCTAACTCATCTTCCATGGCCTTCTTCCACTGTATGGAATCTCTCACAGTCAACGCCTCTGAGTAAGATTCTGGCTCTCCATTCTCGGTCAGCAACAGATAATTTGCTGAAGGAGAATACCTGTTAGGAGGTCTCCTGATTCTGGTGGACTGTCTGATGTGTGGAGTAGCTGCCTCTGAACTCCCACTGTCTTCATCACTCCCACTATCTTCAGACATTCCTGTATCTCCTGAGCTCCCACTGCTCCCTGAGCCTCCAGCCGTCTCATCACAACCGACCGGTTGTGCTATGTCATCTTCAGTCATCCCTTCAAACACCACTTGCTGTTTGTTTTCTGGTTGCTTGCCTTTGCTTGTTCCTGCTGCAAGACCATCTTTATAAAGGGCATTCTCGTTGAAGGTGACATCTCTACTTCTGATAACCTTCTTGCTTTGGTTGTCCCAGAACCTGTAGCCCATGTCATCCGACCCGTACCCAATAAAGATACACTTCTTTGCCTTTGCCTCAAGCTTGTCACTATCTGCATCTCTGACTTTGACGTAAGAAATACAACCAAAAACTTTCAAGTGATTAAGAGATACCTCACGACCTTTCCATTCCTCTTCTGGAATTTTGAAACCAATGGGAGATGAGGGTCCTCTGTTGATCAAATAGGCTGCTGTGTTCACCGCATCGGCCCAGAACATCTTGGGAAGTCCTGCATGCAATCTCATGCTTCTGGCCCTCTCATTCAATGTTCTGTTCATCCTCTCTGCAACACCATTTTGCTGTGGTGTTTCTGGAACCGTCTTCAGCATTCTGATCCCCTGTTCAGCACAATACTCTACAAACTCTGTGCTACTATACTCACCCCCATTATCACTCTTTAAACACTTAATTTTGAGATTTGTTTCATTCTCAACTGCAGCTTTGAACTTCTTAAAAGTGTTAAAGACATCGGATTTATTTTTAAGAAAATAAACCCATACCTTTCGTGTAGAGTCATCAATGAATGTAACATAGTAGCGGGAACCTCCAATTGAAGAGACCTTTGTAGGTCCATAGACATCTGAATGAATCAACTCCAGCCGCTCAGTCTTGAGTTGTTGTCCTGTCTTCACAAAGGTTACCCTCTTTTGTTTGCCTAGAACACATGGCTCACAAAAGGTCAACTTTGAATTCTTCAAATCTGGGATTTTGCCCTTTGAAGACAACATCTTCATTCCATTCTCACTTATGTGCCCAAGTCTTTGATGCCACAAAGTAGAGATCCCTGTATCTTCAACTGCTGCGTTTGCTCCATCTGTAGACACTTCAACCATGTACAGTGTACCATGCTTTTGCCCACGAGCAATGACCAGTTTTCCTTTTGTTACCTTCCATTGCTTGTTGCCAAAACTAACGTTATGGCCTTCCTCATCAAGCTGTCCTACTGAGATCAACATCTTCTTCAGGTCTGGAATATACCTGACATCTTTCAGCCTCCAGGTTGTACCCAAAGTGGTACTGAGATCAACATCCCCAATACCCGTGATCTCCAGGGATTTATCATCTGCCAAACGAACTCTTCCGCCGTAGGGCCTGAAATTTTTCATCAAATCCCTGCAATGACAAGCATGAAACGACGCACCTGAATCCATGATCCAGGACTCAACTGAATTCTCAACGCTGCAAATTAGAACATCTTCATAATCCTCTGCCACATTCACCTCCTTCTTGCCTTTGTCTGCTGGGGCTTTTGGGCACTGATTTCTGAAGTGTCCATTCTCCTTGCAATTCCAACAATTGATGTCCTTCCTGTTCTTGGATTGACCCCTCTTCCTCGACTTTGATCTTCCCTTCTTGTTACCCCCTTTAGTGGATTTTCTGCCCCTGTCTTCAGTACTCAACAAACTATTGGAGCTATCCCCCGAACTTCTCCTCCGGATATCCTCACCAAGGATTAAGTCACGAATACCTTCAAAGGTAAGCTTAGTGGTTCCAGCCGAACTACTAACTGCTGTGACTGTACCGGACCAACTATCGGGCAAAGATGATAACAAAAGTAGTGCTTGAACTTCATCATCAAATTTAATCTCAACCGAGCCTAACCTGGATATGATTGAATTAAACTCGTTGATGTGATCTGTTACGGATGCACCTTCCTTCATTCTTGTATTCACCAACTGTCTGATTAAGAAAACCTTGTTGGCCGCTGAGGGTTTCTCGTACATGTTGGATAACGCCTTGAGCAGTCCAAACGTTGTCTTCTCGTTGACGATGTTGTAAGCAACGTTTTTCGCCAACGACAACCTCACCACACCAAGAGCCTGTCGGTCCAACAGGTTCCACTCCGCCTCCGCCATCGTCTCTGGTTTGTTCTCAGACAAGGGTAGATGAAGCTTTTTCTGGTAGAGATAATCCTCGATTTGCATCTTCCAAAAAGCGAAATCTTGACCATCAAATTTATCGATCTTAACCTTCCCTTCGTCAGCCATAGCTTTGATACCAGTTGTTAATTATCACGATTAGGCTAAGATAAACGATAAATTTAAAGCAAGAACACAAGAATTTACGTGGTTCACGCAATCGGTGTGATTACGCTAGTCCACGGCGAACGAGAGAGAGATGTATTATTATTCCAGCGTCTGGTGTGTTTACAGATACATTAGGGATGTTTAAATAGGTTTAAGAAAGCCTAAACAAGGGTTAAGGCCGCAGGCCCAAAAATTAATCCCGTCATTAATTTTTCCCGTATACTCGATCGAGTATACATACATACTCGATCGAGTATAGATTCCAGAATTCTGCCCGAGTAGTGTTTTTACACATACTCGACCGAGTATACCTCCATACTCGATCGAGTATAAACTCCAGAATATAACCCGAGTAACCCTTACACGCATACTCGACCGAGTAATGATCAATACTCGATCGAGTGTAGAAACCAGAGAAATACTCGACCCATCAAACACCTCATACCCGATCGGGTAACCCAACATACCCGATCGGGTATATACTCCTGCATTCCAAACAAGGCTCCATCTTCAACAGATTTAACATCAAATTTTCAGTCATCAGATATACAAAAAACGATCTAACCTCTGAGATATGTCAATAATATGTAAATTATTCTATAAAGAGTACATATGAATAGTCAAAATCTTCTAAAGGACGAGTATAATGTGTGATCTTAATTAAATAAGTATTTACGGAGTATATACTTGCCTTGAAATAAGGATATAAGATGCTTATAATTGGATTATATATTTCAGCAAGTATAATAGATATTAAAATTACGATACTTACTTATATTTAATAGATAATTAAAATCTGATATCTACTTATTTACAGAGTAGTATATATCATACCTTAAATACTTTTTACACTTTGAGAAAACACCTTAAAATTACGCTTTGAATAAGATCACAAGTTATAAACTTTTATGATGAATATTATGCTTAATTATCTCATATCTAAACATTTAAAAACTAAATATGCATAAATTACTGAAAAAAATGCGACGGGGGTGGGGTGGGTGGGCTAACTTGACTAACCATAATGTCACTAAAAAATGATCAGCTAAAGTTAATTGCTGCAAGAAATCAAGAACTACTCCACATCATCTATGTTGAGAACGCTACAGATGGCAATTGTGACCGATCCGATGGATACCCACACCGAACCGCCCCGGTCAAAATGGGGAAAATCGCTTTGACCGGGTAACGGGTATGGGGCGAGGAATACCCGTTTTGTTTTTACGGGTAATGGGGCGGTTACGGTTTTATACATGTCCGCCCATTACCCGCCCCGTTTATTTTTAGTTATATATTTATTACATTTTTATCTATTATTTGTCCCATAAGTAGTAGAAGATGAAATTTTTCTATTTTCATTGTGTATATGTATAATAGATGTACTAACTATAATGTTTCAATGAGAGTTCATAATAGATCTTACTAGTACTGTTTGTTTATTATCAGATTTTTTAGTGAATAATTATATATTTTTCAGATTAAGTATTTTTAGGTTCAAATTAATTTATGTTGTCTTCTTTCTCGTCTTGTAGATATACGAAACTTTAAAGTTGTGCCATTTTTCGGCTTTTAAAATATATTTTTTATATTAAAATATTAATGACTCATTTAATAAAGTGATTACCCGCGGTTACCCATGGTCATACCCGTTACCTGTTGGGGCGGATATGGTTTGGGTAAAAATTACCCGTTGGGTAACGGGGCAGTTATGGGGCGGGGAGTTATCAAATGGGGCGGGTACGGTTATATGTAAAACCGTCTCCGAACCGCTCCGTTGCCATCCCTAGCTACATTGTCTATCAAACCTTTGTTCCATCTGCCATCAACTGATTAGCTACTAAGAAGGAAAAAACAAGTACGGTGACCGATATAAAATAAAACAGAGAATATATCTCAAACTAAATAACAAATCTCATACTCCGTAATAAATATCATACCTTGACCCAAATTATAATGATAGCAGTGAGTGATTAGAAACACATTCTTTTTGTACATAATTAAATGGGATAATAATGTTGCTTTATTTACATATATATGGTTAAAATATGAGTAAAAGAAACCCCAAACATGTAAAACAGTAAAGATTAAAGAACTAAACATGCCTAAATTACTCAAATATAACAAGGTTGGTAATATATATTTCTTCCATTCTTAAATAATCGCAACATTTTTCTTTTTCGGCAGTTTCAAAATAGTTGCAATACTACCCACTACCAAGTTTAGTAACCATAGATAACTGAAATAACTATTATACCCTCGAACTTATTTAACCCCAAATAATATCCCGTGCACCATTCCAAATCCCAGCCTGCTTTTCACCTCTCCCCCACCCTTTCATCTCTCTCCTTTTTTCCCTTCTCAATCTCCATTCCATAAGGTGAGTCTCTTTCTATTCCACCACCTTTTCTTTTTCTTCTTTCACTTCTTTTCTCTATCATCTTCTCCTTCGTCACTTTTTGTTTCTTTATATTGGTGTTTCAGCCAACAATCCCGAATGGCATCCACGTTTTATAGATCGAGATACGGAGAATAGTTAAATCACCAACCAAGGTATAGGAGAAGTTAGAGTTAAAGAGAAAATAGACCGAGACCGATATACAGAGATTTATAGAATTCTGAAACTGACAAAGTAAGAGATTTATTGAAGTTAGAGTAAGAATGATGTTAGGAAGAAGATGAAGGACAACGTAAGGAACTGAAATTATAATAAAGAATGCATGGCAATTGGCAAAGATGTAAAAAGAAGAGGATGACTTTGATTGTCAAAAGTTCGTGGGGTGCATCATGTGGCTGAGAGCCTGAGACAAGAGGGGAGGGGCCAAATAGGAAGAAAAAACTTTATCAAAGTTTCTTAAAATGTGTGCCCATTGCAATGTTCCAACTACGGAGGATTGTACATATAAAAAATTAAAAACTAATACTCATGTACTCATTTATCTCATTTTATCTGTTACTTTCCTCTTTGGGTTGTCCCAAAATAAGTGTCACATTTCCCTTTTTGGAAAGAAATATGTGGTTCACAATATTTCACTTTATTATACCCAAATCTCAACCACAACTTTTACATTTTCAATCTTTTCAATCACTTTATTAAAAATTGTGCCAAAACCAAATGAGACACATAAAATGGGACGAAGGTAGTATAAAACTATTATTAAGTACACTGTCCTTATATGTTTATCTATTGCTAGTATATAAGAACAATAGAAACTGTTCCAATTAAGAGTGTAAAACATAAATAAGGTACAAAAATAAGACCAACTATGTTTTACTCCAAAAATAGGACTTATTTAGTCCTTACGAAATAATGAAAACAATAAAACTCCCGCTTTTGGAATTTTGGGAGTAGATCAATCATGTTTTATGAGAAAAATAAGGATGATCTTGTTTGAATAACTTTGCCGTCTTTTACTTCTATTCAGGGGCGGAGCCAAGGGGGGTCGGGGGGGTCAGTCGACCCCGCTGAAAGTTTGAGAGCATAGAGCTCTGAAATATCTTCGATTTGATATATTATGGCCCCCGTAATTCATTACGAGTAAAAAGTTATGACTTCTGCAAAATCAGCACTATCTAAACGTAAAATCAGCAAAATTTGATGAGTAATATTGATTCCCCCCCCCAAATTTTAAAATAGCGTATAATTGACTCATTACTTACGTGACATGACTCAAAAATAGAGCAAAAACAGTCTCTTTTATTGTTACGAGTGCCTATTTATCTAAACTACATATAAAATATTTAACTCGGACATTGTTTGGAAATGATCCACCGTTTTCATTTTATATAAAGTTGATTCTCGACCCCCCCTGGACCGTATTTCTGGCTCCGCCACTGCTTCTATTTAAGGAATTGTTTTAAAAAATATATCATATATTGCGAAATGTAAATGGAGGTTCTTATTTAAGGAGACAGTTACAATGTCATGTATGTTCTAATACGAATATGCATCTAACTGATACATGTTACAAGTTTATCGATCTAGACCGGGAGTATATATAAATGATACCGTATAGGTTATATAATTAAATGTTCCTATTTATATATATAAACTATTGTCAAATGTGTAAATTATGAAATTGACTTATATTAATATTAATAATATACACACACATGTGTGTCATTGGAGTTACATAATTGGTTATGTTCACATTGAAAATATATTAGGTACAAAAAACTAAATTGTTACTAACACAAAAGTATTCAATAATAAAGACAGAGAGGATTCAATGAAAAAATTGTCAAAGTTAGTCAATAATTTACTATCTGTGTCATCGGCAATCACTAATCCGGCTAACTGAATTTTGGGTTAAGACATGCTAAAACAACCTGAAAAAAAAAATCAAAGATTAAAATCAGGATCTAAAATGAAACTTCTACACAAACAACAAACCCAATTTCAAAGTTGAACCCTGTTATCAAACGTGTTTAGCAGAAGGTTCTTAATATGAGCCTAAAAACAATTTAGGAGATAAATAAACAGGAAGCAAAATGAAACTTCCACACAAACAACAAATCCAAATTGAAAGTTAAAACCCTGTCTGAAAAGAACCTAAGCTATACATGTAACAATTTACCTACTCAAAGTGTGAGCTAAAATCCGTCTAGGAGAAGTAAAATTTTAGACTCCATAATCCACTTAAAAATCCCAATTTGAACAATCCAAATAATAGTTTTGTAGCCCATTTTGTAACAGCATCTAAGCTCTGAGCGGAAGTAAAGAAAGTCCACGAAATTTGAGTTTAAATATGTAATTC
Source organism: Cuscuta epithymum (assembly GCA_945859915.1). Classification (NCBI taxonomy): domain Eukaryota; kingdom Viridiplantae; phylum Streptophyta; class Magnoliopsida; order Solanales; family Convolvulaceae; genus Cuscuta; species Cuscuta epithymum. The sequence goes on along the minus strand of CAMAPF010000109.1, from coordinate 1,709,441 downwards.
TTTCTTAAATGCCCAAACAACAAGTAAATCATTCTCTATTCTTCAATTATATATGAAATTCCAGAAGCACTTCTGGTGCTCTAATCTACTCCCAGAATCAGTTTTCAGAAGCTGGTACCTACCAGCTTCTAAAAAAAGTGATACTGATTTTGATTCTACTTTAAAAAAGAAGCGGAAGCCCAAAGTTGTACAAAGATAAATACTTAGGAATTTTTATACAAAGATAAAAATTCTAGGAAGTCCCATTTTAAATGCAAAGATAAATATTTAAAATGGAACTATCTAATTAAATAAATTAGATAGTTTAAGACTTGGGTACTTTAAAATGGGTACAAAGTTGCTTAATAACCGGAAGTCCAGACCGGGTTTATTTGTATGTAGTTATATTTATAACTATTTTCTATTTTAATGTATACTTTTCTCAAATAAAGTAGCATCTACACCTTGCTTAGATTTTCTCTCAATGGTATTATTCTGATGAGAGCTGAAAATAAAGAATCAACAATATCAATTGTTGCCCGAGCTTAAAGCAGAAACCCCAATATTATTGATGAATGAATCACAAAGTCCTAATTAGAGGTTTAAATTAAATAAACTTCTAATTATAATAAGAATAGAAGTCCTCATTTAACCATATTACGAAACAAAGTAGAATAGGAAACATAATATAGGGAATAATTAAAACTAATTAAATTAACTAGAGCCAGCTCACTAAGGTGGGCTCAAGCTTGCCCCCGCCTACGGAAGATAAAAAAGTCTGAGGCTCGAACTTTGACTTCGAGTGAGTTTGGGCTTAGAAAACTTTAGGACCTCAAAAGTGGACCTCGAACTGTTGACCTTGAACGTCAACCTCGAACTTCGGGACTTCGAACAATTTACGATAAGTGTTCGTCGTTTTGCAAAAATCTGACCAGAAATTAAAACCTGTCAAAAACACAAATGTTGTACTACTTGTACACGAAAATAATCCCTGCATTCCGGCGATCCTCGAATACAGAACTGCGAGAATGGTGAAGATGATCGATCGATACCTCGTTTGCTTTGATACCAGATGTTAATCCCAAATTCCATCTATCTAATATATGGATGCACTATGACGGCACTAAAGTCGTATGTGCCTCTAAGTTCAATACTCAACCCTTATACGTAGTATAGTGTAGTAGAGTTCGTATCCACGGAGAAAAAAATACTTTTCGAAACTAGTAGTTAAAAGGGGAGTTTTGGGATTGTTTGATTTTAATTAATTAAACACTAAGTTGAGATGTTAGTCGATCCCGGTTATATTTTTTACTATCTTCCGCTCGAATACTCAATCGACGAGTATATCCAATTCACTGAGAGTAGTTACTAATAACGAGACCATTCATTAACAACCCTTACTATTAGCCAAATATAGAACACTGTCACTATGACTTAATAGTAGCATTTAATCTTTTTAACTCCTTGATGAAATCAATTGAGATTGATAACCTCAACACAACAGTTTCAGTTTAACCAACACAATTAATCCCTCTTAAAGTTATTAACCACAACTAGGGATGAACAGGTTTTGGGCCGCCCGAACCGGGCCCGGCCCGTCACTGTTTGGAACCGGCTCGGCCCGGTGGCCTGTCTAGAGACCGATTCGGGCAGGCCCGGATCGAACCGGGGGTTACATAGGGCGGGCTCGGGTCAGCCAAAATAGGAATCAGCCCGGCCGGTCCAGGCCTATTTTTTTTTTTTTTTCTCGGGTTGGGCTGGGTGTTTGGGGGGGGCGTTTGGGGGTGGGTGGGTTGGGGGTGAGAGGGGGTCGTGGGTTAATAAGAAAAGCAAAAGAAAAAATAAAATAAAATAAAGTTTGAACCGGCCCAGCCCGGAATCGCTGGCTACCCGGGCCAGTTCCGGGTAGGGCCGCGTCCGAAAAACCGAAAACAAAAAACCGAATCAAATTATACCGAACCTGTGACACCGCACCCGAATGTACTTGAATTTGAAAGTGGATATGTATTTGATTTTTTCTAGCGAATAAATTGTGTATTGATTGGTACATTTAATTAATGTGCGATTAATTAAATTATTTATCGAGCCCATAATAATGGGAATGAGTTGCCAAATATTTAGTTGGGTATCATAATAATTATAGGAGCCCAATAAAGTGCTAACCAAAGTTGATAAAAATATTTGGACAACCCGAGTGCTATTTTGGCCCAACCTGCCGAAAATAGCAGGAATAATTGGGAGGGACTTCCTACACCCACTTGGGGTATCCCACCAGTCAAATAACTCCCCAAATAATGGGGAGGAGACAAGAAAATAAGCTAGGGGCGGACTATTAGGGAGAGGGGATGGCTCAAGACAAAGCCACACCCCTATGTCCTATCATTGGCATTATCTCTTGCCTTTGATTGAGAGAGAACACCTCCCTTGGTCATTCTACACCATACGCACGAGAGAGGAAGGGGAAGAGGCCTGGGAATAGTTCTAGCTTGGAGGAAGCAAGAAGAGAGGAGAAAGACTAGTCTTTGAGGTAAGAACTCAACAAATACTCTCTACCTAGTGTTAACCTTGTATGATTTTTAAGAAATCATACGATGGATTAAACACGAAGTTTTACACGTTTAAAAGTGTATAAGATTGTTATAAAGTGGTGGTATTTAACTTAGAAGAGTCGTGGAATCGATAGGAGTTGAAACCACCGGAAACCGTCACTCCCAAGGAGCTGCTCGTAGCTGCAGACTACGAAAGCCGCCCGGCTTTGGTGAAAGCCGCCCGGCTTTTGGGCTACTGTCCAGGAATTTCGCTTTTGATCGGTTTAGAACGGGGATCGATCGAAGGGCTTATCAAAGGCAACTAATCCAGCACTTCATAAGGTGAGGATGGCTGACTATGTTGTTTATAATCTTTGGGTTAATTTCGTAAGATTACCTAAAGTAATTAAATGTTATTTTCATGGATTATTAATGATTAATAATGCCTAAATGAAAATATCGTTGTCAATGAATAAAGGAGCATAATATACAAATTTAAGGATAAATTGTGTATAATTATGTAATATGAGTATATTGGCTTGATGAAGGGATTAACTATGAATATTATGTTGAAATATAATTTTAACTTCATATAAGGATATATGAGTGATTAAAGATTATATTTTGTATATTGATATGAACTATATTCTCAATGGAAAATTAGTTTGAGAATTGTCTACATGACTATGAATTGAAATGAGATTTTGTTGGAATTTATCCGACTAGTATAATGATACTAGTCGGGGTTTTGGAATGAAATATGTTAGAATTGATCCAAGGTTTGGATTGTAAATTGTTGAGCCTTAAGTAGTCTTAAGAGATACTAAGGTGGATAAGTGATGCTAGGGGTAGTCCTTAAGGGATACCCAAGATAAAGTGAATAATAAATTGATCCTAGGAATAGGATTGGCCTACGGGTGTATTCGGTAGTCTTTAAGGATTAGCCGATAGAGTATTGGTAATTAGTAAGGACCATGGCCCTTCCCGACTCTAGAGAGCGGGGTTGGATAGCATGGACTTACATCGTGATCACGGGTTAGGGTGGAATCCGAACCGGAGACCTTACGAGGCTCCCGACAGCGGTAACACATAAGATAGGACCCCGAATGGACCTTACCTTCCTACGGGACGATGGGTATGAGTTCAGGGGCGGGATGTTGGACTCCGGCCCGAGAGCCCGGGGAGGCCTCGGAGAGCGGTGACAAGTCTCGTAAAGGATGATAAGACCTACGGGCGGTGTCGTGCTAACGACGGGTATAATGAAATATATGAAATGGGCCGTGTGCCGACAAATAAATAAATTTACTTATTATAGAGATAATAAGTGGGAAATATAAATTATCATTTATATTATGATATCACCCTATTTTGGAGGGTCTTAGAAGTTGAAACATTGATTATACTTGGTATAGTTGTCATTGTACTTGTCAAATGCTTCCAAGTACTGACCTCCCCTTCACGGGGGAGGCCACCTCACAGTTTCAGGTAGGGAGTAGAGCTTGCTACCAGTGCCCGTTGTCTCGGGAAGATCTAGGAAGGAAGACGTGGTTCGTGCTTCCTCCGTCTCTGTTTTAAAAACATTTCAATTAATGCTCATGGATATTTTTGAATGATTATTGGGGCTTGTATGCCCATGTTTGCCGGAGTGTGGCATAAACACTTGTATTAAACGTTTCCGCTGATTTCAATTGATTATTTTACATTATGTTTGTTTATGGATGTACTATTGTGAATGATATTCAAGACGCCTAGTATAGTATGGATGAGTTGGACTGCGGTTGACTATTCGTACTGTACGGCGGGTTGTTGACGTGTCCGGTAGGTCCGGGGCGTGACAATTAAGTTGGTATCAGAGCCTTAGTCCGTAAACTTCATAATGAAGCTTCAAAATTCTTTTGAAAATGATTTTGAAAACCATGAGCATAAAGTTTTAGTACTTATAGAACTTTTGGGTACTTGAGTTGCAAGGTCTCTAATTGTTAAGATGGTACCCTTAACAATTGGTATGGCGGTGATTCGAGCCAAAAGATGTCTTTAAGTACCTATCCGTCACTTGACAATTGATACGAGTCTAATGGCTCATTCTAAACTTCTTTCAGAAATGGAGCCAATTGGAAGAATCACTAGGAGGAACCCGACGGGCCGTGTACCGGGTGGATCCGAACGCGGTAGCCGGGGGTCCACTAGGGCGTCAAGGGGAAGGGGCCGTGGAGGCCAACAACAAACCGTGAGCGACGGTCACGTTGACACGGAGAGTGAGACTTATTGGTCCTATGAGGACTCAACCTATAGGCCGGAGACCGAGCCGGTGGAGACCCCTTATGAAGGGGATGATGATGATGTTAGTGACGAGGAGCAAGATGGCTCCTTGGCGAGAATTGAGGCGTTGCTCCAACAATACCACCGAGAGCGCGAGGAGAGGAAGGAACGCCGAAGGCGCCGAGCGGGGCAACCTTCGGGTATGGCTTCAAGGGGAGGAAGTCATAATGCATCTAGAGTCCATGTGGAACCACATGGAGGCCATAATGATGGAGGTCCAACCATAAGGATCTCCAAGTTCATCAAAGAAGCAAGAGACTTGGGGTGCAAACCCTTTGACGGGACCGGAGATATTTCGGTTGCCGCCCAATGGATCAAGAGGTTGAATGAAGCAGCCCTTGACATGCAAATCACGCCCAACCTTAAACTGAGAATCGCAGTAAGGTTGCTTGAGGGGATGACATCCAAATGGTGGGATGGAACCAAGAGCAAGTATGGCGAGGGCGTCGTTTGGGAGGACTTCCAACGGGAGTTCTTTGCCCAATATTACTCCGACTTCGAAGTGAACAAGAAGGTGAGGGAATATACCCTCCTAACCCAAGGGGGAAACATGACAGTGAAGGAACTTGAGTACAAGTTCCGGGATCTCGCCGACTACATACCGGAGTATGCTTGTGACGAGAACCGAATGGTGAACCACTTTTGGGACGCTCTTGACTTGGAGATACGTGATAGGGCAACACAATTGCCTAACATGACTTTTGCCCAAGTAGTAGACCAAGCCTTGAAGGGCGAGAAACAGTGGGAAGAGAGGAAGAAAAGAGACGCCGAGGAGGCGAAGAAAAGAAAATGGGAGAACCATGGCCCCCAGGGTTCTAACAAGAAGGGGAACCACGGGGGAGGTGGCTCATTCAAGGCCCCTGCACCACCATCGTGGGCGAATCAAGGCCTAAGCGGGCAAGCCTCGAGGTCTCAAAACTCGGGAGTACCAAGGTGCAGCAACTGCAAGAAGCTTCACCACGGCAAGTGTCGCGATCCACCGAGATGCTATCAATGCGGGGAGGTCGGGCACATGAAGGTGAGTTGCCCACAACTTGGGCGAGCCGTGGGTGCCGGACCAAGCAGTGGAACCATGGTGAGCAGGAACCGAACGGGAGCACCGAGTGCAAGCATGGGGCACGGTGGAGCTAGCACAAGCAATGCACCGTCCGTTAATCAAGGGAGGACCCAAGCGAGGGTCTATGCGATTACGGAGGCCGATGCACGTGCCAACCCGGACTCCGTTGCGGGTAAATTCATGAACTTTTGATGTTAAATTCTTGTGAACCTTTTAAATGTTGAGATGTATAAGTTATATGGCCAACCCCGCCTGTTTAAAGTTCAAAGGAGTGGACAGATATCTGCCTGGGGCGAAAGCCGCCCGGCTTTGACGAACGTCGCCCGACGTTTGTCTATGATTTATTACATAAATCCTACGGCGACCATAAGCCGCCCGACGTTGACGAAAGCCGCCCGGCTTTCGTAAAGGATTTTCGTTAAAATCATTCGGCGGAGGAAAACCGGCCGAGTTTCGTAAAAACCGGCCGGCTTGTGTTCAGGCATCTCCGGTGTGAGGCGCTGTTAACGAAAACCGGCCGGCATTCGTAAGAACCGGCCGTCTTTTAGGAATTAAAATTGGGAATTCTTTCGGCGACCGAAAACCGGCCGGCTTTGGCAAAAACCGGCCGGCTTACGTAACCAGCCATTCCGAGCCGAAGGCCAAGGTACGAAAACCGGCCGGCTTTCACGAAAAGCGGCCGGCTTTCCCTTATTGGTACACGGTGTTGATTTTTAGGTGGGAACCGGGATGGAATCGGGATGGGGCGTTAGCTGACGATCATCCAAACCATAGCCGGGGTACTCTATAACCTAAGAAATGAGTCTAATAAGTGGGGAGTGTGTCTTACATTGCTTATGAATGTAGGAACACTAAAGATTAACGGGAGAGACGCAAGAATCCTCATTGACACCGGGGCGCAACGATCATTCGTGAGTGAGGCGTTTGCCGGGGGATTCGAAGAACCACTTGTACCGATGGCTCAAGCCCTATTGGTATCCACACCTCTAGGGGAAGACATCGAGAGAGATAGCCACTATCCATCGTGTGAGGTGGAAGTGGAGGGCCACAACTTGACGTGTGATTTCGTATCGCTGAGTATGATTGAATTCGATGCAATCCTGGGGATGGATTGGCTTGAGAAGCATCATGCTAGGGTCGATTGCTACACAAAGATACTTGAACTCGAAGGCGATGAAGGGGTAACCTTACGCTTCGAGGGGGATCGGGCCAAATCCAATAGTTGTATCATATCCGCCGTAAGAGCTAAGAGTATGATGAGAAAGGGTTGCCACGCATATCTAGCATACGTGGTAGACAAAACAAAAGAAGAGACGAGCATTGACGATGTGAAGGTGGTGTGCAAGTATCCGGACGTCTTCCCAAAAGACCTACCGGGACTTCCACCCGATAGGGAGATTGAATTTGTGATCGAGGTCGAGCCCGGCACCAAACCAATCTCCATACCGCCATACCGCATGGCACCCGCAGAACTTAACGAGTTGAAAACCCAATTGCAAGAGCTTTTGGATAACGGTTTCATTAGACCAAGTCACTCCCCGTGGGGAGCACCCGTCCTTTTTGTGAAGAAGAAGGATGGAACACTTCGAATGTGCATTGACTATCGCCAACTGAACAAGGTCACAATCAAGAATAGGTATCCTTTGCCTAGGATTGATGACTTGTTTGATCAACTACGAGGAGCAACCGTGTTTTCAAAGATTGACTTGAGGTCGGGGTACCATCAATTGAAGATTAAGGAGGAGGACATACCGAAGAGTGCTTTCCGCACAAGGTATGGGCATTTTGAGTTCCTTGTTATGTCGTTTGGGTTAACAAACGCCCCGGCGGCATTCATGGACTTGATGAACCGAGTATTCCACAAATACTTGGACCGATTCGTGATAGTGTTCATAGATGACATCTTGATCTACTCAAAGAGTGAGGAAGAGCATGAGGAACACTTGATACTCGTTCTTGAGACACTACGAGAGAAACAACTCTATGCCAAATTTTCTAAATGTGAATTTTGGCTAAAGGAGATTGGCTTTCTCGGGCATGTGGTTTCGGGATCGGGAATTGCGGTGGATAACAAGAAGATAGAAGCCATTACCGAATGGGAGAGGCCAAAGAATGTCAAGGAAATTCGTAGTTTCCTTGGATTGGCAGGCTACTACAGAAAGTTCGTGGAGAAGTTCTCCGTTTTGGCATCGCCATTGACGAAGCTCACTCGAAAAGGAGCTAAGTTTGCATGGGATGACAAATGTGAGAAGGGATTCACGGAATTAAAGAAGAGATTGACCGAGGCACCGGTACTTGCCTTACCCAAGCAGGGTATGGGGTACGATGTCTATAGTGATGCTAGCATCCAAGGGTTTGGATGTGTGTTGATGCAAACGGGGAGGGTAATTGCCTATGCTTCACGACAGTTGAAGAAGCATGAGGTAAATTATCCTACTCATGATTTAGAGCTCGGGGCAGTGGTGTTTGCACTCAAGATATGGAGACATTATCTCTACGGGGAGACATGCCACATATACACTGACCACAAGAGCTTGAAGTACGTGTTTACTCAGAAAGAGTTAAACATGAGGCAGAGACGGTGGATGGAGTTGATAAAAGACTACCACCTGGTGATTGAGTACCATCCAGGCAAGGCCAATGTGGTGGCAGATGCCTTGAGCCGGAAGAGCTCATCTGGGGCATTGATAGCAAATTTGAGGGCATTAAGAGCCCAACTGGAGGTATCTAGCAATGGTGCCTTGTTGGCACGATTTGAGGTGAGACCTACTTTGCTTGATGAGATCAAGAAGGGTCAGGAAACTGACGAGGAAATCATGAGGATCCGGGAACGCATGCAAGCGGGACCAGTGGAGGACTTCAGGGAAAGAGATGATGGTCTCTTATTATTTCGTGACCGAGTGTGTGTACCATCGGATGAGGGGCTCCGAAAGTCCATCTTAGAGGAGGCTCATTCATCGGCGTATGCTATGCACCCGGGAGGTACGAAAATGTACCGTGATCTGAAAGAAAGTTACTGGTGGTCTGGTATGAAGAGAGAAATAGCCGAGTACATCAGTAAATGCCTTACTTGCCAGCAAGTTAAGGCAGAACATCAGCATCCAGCTGGGTTATTGCAGCCACTTTCCATTCCAGAATGGAAATGGGAGCACGTGACCATGGATTTTGTGGTAGGACTGCCACGGACCGTGAGGAATTATGATACTGTATGGGTTGTGGTTGATAGGCTCACGAAGAGTGCACATTTTCTACCTATCAACACTACCTATGCACTTGAGAGGTTAGCCAAATTGTATGTGGATGAGATCGTGAGGCTACATGGGGTTCCTATAACCATTGTATCCGACAGAGATCCACGATTCACATCACGATTTTGGCCGAAGTTCCAAGAGTCCATGGGAACAAAACTGAAGTTCAGCACTGCTTTTCACCCACAGACAGATGGACAATCTGAGCGGGTTATACAAATTTTAGAGGATATGTTGAGAGCTTGTGCATTGGAGTTCCAAGGAAGTTGGGACAACCATTTAGCACTTGTAGAGTTTGCTTATAACAATAGTTATCAGGCAAGTATTGGCATGCCCCCATACGAGGCATTGTATGGGAGAAGATGTCGTACACCGTTGTGTTGGGATGAGGTTGGCATGGCCAAACTCGAGAGCACAGAATTGGTGGAGATCACCAAGTCTAAAGTGAGGATGATTCGCGAAAGGCTTAAGGCGGCCCAGGATAGACAGAAGAGCTATGCCGACAAGCGCCGAAGGGCCTTAGAGTTTAAGGTGGGAGATGAGGTATTCTTGAAAGTTTCACCTTGGAAAGGAATCATCCGATTTCAAAGCCGAGGGAAACTTAACCCACGCTACATAGGGCCATTTGTGATTCTTGAAAGAATTGGGGCCGTAGCATACCGATTGCACTTGACTCCAGAATTGGACAAGATACATAACGTGTTCCACGTGTCGATGCTAAAGAAATATGTACCGGATCCGTCTCACGTGTTAGAGAAACCACCTGTGGAAATACGTGAGGACTTGAACTATGCCGTTCGACCGGTAAGGATACTTGATAGGCAAGTAAAGAAGTTGAGGAGCAAGAAAGTTCCAATGGTTAAAATCCTTTGGAAAAGTGACCGAGTTGAGGAAGAAACTTGGGAAACGGAAGCCTTAATGAAGGATCAATATGCATTTCTGTTTGAGTAAGCATTTGTGAATTTCGGGGACGAAATTCCCGTTAAGGGGGGGTGAACTTGTGACACCGCACCCGAATGTACTTGAATTTGAAAGTGGATATGTATTTGATTTTTTCTAGCGAATAAATTGTGTATTGATTGGTACATTTAATTAATGTGCGATTAATTAAATTATTTATCGAGCCCATAATAATGGGAATGAGTTGCCAAATATTTAGTTGGGTATCATAATAATTATAGGAGCCCAATAAAGTGCTAACCAAAGTTGATAAAAATATTTGGACAACCCGAGTGCTATTTTGGCCCAACCTGCCGAAAATAGCAGGAATAATTGGGAGGGACTTCCTACACCCACTTGGGGTATCCCACCAGTCAAATAACTCCCCAAATAATGGGGAGGAGACAAGAAAATAAGCTAGGGGCGGACTATTAGGGAGAGGGGATGGCTCAAGACAAAGCCACACCCCTATGTCCTATCATTGGCATTATCTCTTGCCTTTGATTGAGAGAGAACACCTCCCTTGGTCATTCTACACCATACGCACGAGAGAGGAAGGGGAAGAGGCCTGGGAATAGTTCTAGCTTGGAGGAAGCAAGAAGAGAGGAGAAAGACTAGTCTTTGAGGTAAGAACTCAACAAATACTCTCTACCTAGTGTTAACCTTGTATGATTTTTAAGAAATCATACGATGGATTAAACACGAAGTTTTACACGTTTAAAAGTGTATAAGATTGTTATAAAGTGGTGGTATTTAACTTAGAAGAGTCGTGGAATCGATAGGAGTTGAAACCACCGGAAACCGTCACTCCCAAGGAGCTGCTCGTAGCTGCAGACTACGAAAGCCGCCCGGCTTTGGTGAAAGCCGCCCGGCTTTTGGGCTACTGTCCAGGAATTTCGCTTTTGATCGGTTTAGAACGGGGATCGATCGAAGGGCTTATCAAAGGCAACTAATCCAGCACTTCATAAGGTGAGGATGGCTGACTATGTTGTTTATAATCTTTGGGTTAATTTCGTAAGATTACCTAAAGTAATTAAATGTTATTTTCATGGATTATTAATGATTAATAATGCCTAAATGAAAATATCGTTGTCAATGAATAAAGGAGCATAATATACAAATTTAAGGATAAATTGTGTATAATTATGTAATATGAGTATATTGGCTTGATGAAGGGATTAACTATGAATATTATGTTGAAATATAATTTTAACTTCATATAAGGATATATGAGTGATTAAAGATTATATTTTGTATATTGATATGAACTATATTCTCAATGGAAAATTAGTTTGAGAATTGTCTACATGACTATGAATTGAAATGAGATTTTGTTGGAATTTATCCGACTAGTATAATGATACTAGTCGGGGTTTTGGAATGAAATATGTTAGAATTGATCCAAGGTTTGGATTGTAAATTGTTGAGCCTTAAGTAGTCTTAAGAGATACTAAGGTGGATAAGTGATGCTAGGGGTAGTCCTTAAGGGATACCCAAGATAAAGTGAATAATAAATTGATCCTAGGAATAGGATTGGCCTACGGGTGTATTCGGTAGTCTTTAAGGATTAGCCGATAGAGTATTGGTAATTAGTAAGGACCATGGCCCTTCCCGACTCTAGAGAGCGGGGTTGGATAGCATGGACTTACATCGTGATCACGGGTTAGGGTGGAATCCGAACCGGAGACCTTACGAGGCTCCCGACAGCGGTAACACATAAGATAGGACCCCGAATGGACCTTACCTTCCTACGGGACGATGGGTATGAGTTCAGGGGCGGGATGTTGGACTCCGGCCCGAGAGCCCGGGGAGGCCTCGGAGAGCGGTGACAAGTCTCGTAAAGGATGATAAGACCTACGGGCGGTGTCGTGCTAACGACGGGTATAATGAAATATATGAAATGGGCCGTGTGCCGACAAATAAATAAATTTACTTATTATAGAGATAATAAGTGGGAAATATAAATTATCATTTATATTATGATATCACCCTATTTTGGAGGGTCTTAGAAGTTGAAACATTGATTATACTTGGTATAGTTGTCATTGTACTTGTCAAATGCTTCCAAGTACTGACCTCCCCTTCACGGGGGAGGCCACCTCACAGTTTCAGGTAGGGAGTAGAGCTTGCTACCAGTGCCCGTTGTCTCGGGAAGATCTAGGAAGGAAGACGTGGTTCGTGCTTCCTCCGTCTCTGTTTTAAAAACATTTCAATTAATGCTCATGGATATTTTTGAATGATTATTGGGGCTTGTATGCCCATGTTTGCCGGAGTGTGGCATAAACACTTGTATTAAACGTTTCCGCTGATTTCAATTGATTATTTTACATTATGTTTGTTTATGGATGTACTATTGTGAATGATATTCAAGACGCCTAGTATAGTATGGATGAGTTGGACTGCGGTTGACTATTCGTACTGTACGGCGGGTTGTTGACGTGTCCGGTAGGTCCGGGGCGTGACAGAACCGTAGCCAAATAAAACCGAACAGCTAACAAACTGAAACCGAATGTCAAAATCTGAACCGTAGTTGTTTGGTTCAATTTTGGTTTTTACCCTTCAAAACCGAACCGAACCGAACAAACCGAACTAATTAAAATATAAAATTTATTTGTCAATTGTTAAGTATTAATCCTAATATCATTAATAGTCTTTGGTTTTCTTGTGCTAGAGAAATAATGTTTGTGTTATGTTTAGTTTAGTTTAGTTTATAAATTCTTTTACACATTCATTGCTTGTAATAATGTAGCTATACTGAATGATGATAATATGTTTTTACTACATAATGATGCTATAGTGTAGTTTAGTTAAGTAGTTATTAGTATCAATTAACTTTTATTTTTATTTAACTTAAAGAATTCATGTTGATGAAACAATAAATATATATCTCAACTATATCACATAGGACACACATGCTCATGAACTTTTTTTGAACTAGTCATAAACAATGTAAATTAATAATATATATACTTATCTCTCTCTCGCATACTCATATAATTCAAGACATATTTATTTATTTTCATTTTTATTTTATTTGTTGTAGTGTTCTTGCATTCTTTATGTAATATGTTTGATCCTTCAAAGTATTATATCAATTTTAAATCAAATGATAATTTTTTCGTAAAAACCCGAAAAGACCGAAACCGAATCAAAACAAACCGAACCAATCAAACCGTGGTTCCATGGTTTGGAGTGTGAAACCGAACCGAACTTTTTACTTTGGTTATATATTTGGTTTTAGGTCAAAATCGAATCGCAAGAACCGAACCCACCCCTAGTTCCGGGCCTCACTTCCCCAAAAAAAGCCCGGTCAGGCCCGGCCCGGAACCGGTCCATCCCTAACCACAACCTAGCATTAATAACTCGAAGTTACTTACTTGTGAAACTATCAATGATTAATCATTGGTTCATTGATTGTTTCTAGTAATAATTACTATCAAAGCGTTAACTAATCATCACTTAGCAACACTCCAACATTAATAAAAATAGGATTAAGGGAAGAATATATATATTCAAGAGAAGAAATTAAGAAAATTATTCACAGCTTAAACATTCAACAAGCTTCAAGAGCAAAACCAAGAAATGGAAGTTTAGCTCCTCATTTGAAGACTAAACAATGCTAGAAAAATATAAAAAATTACTATTCTAAGTAGAGTTTAAGTATATGGAAGAATGCCTCTCATTTTAGCATGGGGGAGTGGTACAAGTGTGAACAGCTAGAGTCATCAAAACCAAGAGAAGATTACCCCTCTTTCTCTCACTTTACTAGAATATATGAGATCCCATCCGGCTTTGAGGAGGAGTGGTACAAGTGAACAGGTTCACAGTAGATGATGAATTTGAGGTGATCAACAATATGATGATAAGCAACAACTCATCAATATGATGAGCTTGTATTTTATCAAGCGCAACCAATTTTGTCATGTGCTAGATTCAGATAAACGTAGATGGGTTGCAGAGTGCAAGAGAAAAAAAAGAACGTGATTGCATTTGGAGAATACGGGATACAAAGAAACATGCAAGTCTTGAGATGCTCAAGATTGTGCATTATGTTGGACCTCATTGTGCCAGTTGCGTTGGCAACAATGACAATGATGATCATGTGGCTGTTACTTCGGAATTTATTGCCTGAGGTGTAATTGACCTTCTTCGCATTGATCAATCACTTAGAGTTCACACTATTATTGAGTTGATGAAGAGAAATATGGTTAGAGTGTTTCCTACAAACGAACATGGGGATTGCCGGCAATGGCGGATCCCTTTGGTTCAAGGGTGTTCAGCTGAACACCCAAAAATGTGAAAATAAAGCACAAAAATAGATATAAAATTGATGTAATAATTTATAGTTTGTATTTTTGTACAATATTTCTTATTCTACACCCCATTTGCTAGTTTTTTGTAGTTCAAAAAAATTACATTTCTTCAATTGTTGGATCGAATAATATTATTGAGTAATATTTTAATGTTGAAATAATTTTGAACACTCCACATTTTGTTGCAAAATCCGCCAGTGGTTGCCGGGTTGGGCAAGCAAAAGGCCATTGTCGAAACTTTTGGAGGTTGGGAGAAGTCATATTCAAAATTGCTCCATGAGTCGTGACATAGTTTTCTTTAGCCACGCCAGCAGCATAGACGTATGTGCCCATAACCACATCTGAATGACCAAGATGATCACGAAAAGCCAGTGGGGGAACTAGGGGGCTAGCCGGCACCCCCATTCGCCAGAAATTATGAAGTAGTGTTACATATATATTCCATGGCGCCCCGGTCTTTTTCAAGATTCTTCCGGCACCTACTCTGTCTGTAAGCACCTGTTATTTCCTTCCGGCTGCTTGGGTGTTTTTTCAAAACTTTATTCGAAATTCCAAACAACACCATTCGGTTAAATGATTGTTCAATGGGAAACGACGTCGTACAGAAATAGACATAAGAGAATAATTGGGCATGTGAGTAACAAAGAAATTTGAGAAAATTATGGGCTGAAACGCAAGCCGCAAGGGAGTGTCGCTTCAGTGTCTCGTCGTTAGCGAAGGATCGAACATTCGAACTTCAAAGACTTGATGAATTGGTGTGTTATTGTGTTATCCTTTATGGAGTATAAATTAAACTTTACTAAACTTTTGATTTGTTTTAGGTTTTTAGCAATTATCCTGTAGTCCTGTTCGTAGTGGGGTGTTTGGTGAGGAAAGTATTGGCCATTTTTTGGCTGTTTTGAACTGTCAATGTGAGTGTTTGGTTAAATAACTTTTTCGTTCGCCAATAAAGTAGCGTTTTGCCTTCGGCCGTTTAAGAATTTGCCGTATATCCCTATTTTACCCGTAGACCGTTGTGCTTCGTTCTCCTCTTGCTCTGTCACTTCGACATCTTTTGCTGTAAAGAAAGAAAAAAATAGTTTTGGAGAAATCTTCTTTCTCACTTACTTATCCAGTGCTTCTTCTACGAAAAATTATCCGACTTTGCTCTTCCAAGAAATACTTCTTCTTCACATAAGTTTTCTTGTGGAGTTTTTCTGATTCGATTGTAGATAGATCTAGGATTATGATTCCCTCTTTGTTTTGATGTTTGAAGGTGGGTGATTCTTAGGGTAGCCAATGGAGACTTCCAGGTACTTCATATACTTCATATATATTGAGTAAGAAAATAAAATTAAAAAATATACTCTTTATGTCCCATTGGACTTTGCCAACTTTTATTTTTTGGTTGTCCAAAAAAAGTTTGTCACTTTTCTATTAAAGCAACTAATTTGTGGTTCTACACATTTCTCTCTCTTCTGCACAAATTTCAACCACACAGTTTTTACTATTCTTATTTCTCACCTATTTTATACTTGGCAAAGTCTATCGGACGGAGATAGTACTACGTATGAAATTTAATCATTCGGTTTTCATTCTTCAAAAGTAAAGTTCACCTTCCGTTTGAAGTTCTGGGCAAGTAAACTCACAAACCTGCCTCTGACAAGAAACTGAAAGAGATCCTTATAATTCCCATATGCAATTGAATATTAGTGTTCTTTTCTAAGCCAAGGTGTAACTCTTAAGGTTCTCAAATTATTAACAACAAAAAAAATCACCGCACAAAAAAAATACATACGAATTTAATTGATGTCCTTGAAAGTCAACTAACAAGCTAGCAGCCGATTGCAAATAATCATTTTACCAAGCATTCTTTCACAAACTACTAATACTATCGGTTAATCATAACAACCAACGGAATCCGTTGCCATCAACCAGCCAACAGAATCAGCTAACAACTAATAGCAATTTCCAAACACCCCATTGTTTAGTTAATTTCATCTCTTGATTTATGTAGTTAATTTCGTGATTTTATATTAATTTTAATAATCTTTAACTTTTTATTGTTTTAAACTATTTTGACGTGTTTTTACTTGTTTTTGTGATTTTAGCAGTATTACTAGTATTTTATACTATGTACTTTGTAATAACTAACTTGACAATTTTTATGTAATGTGTATGCCATTAACAATACATATATTTATAACTTCCATTCTATAGTGTACTCTGTATATAATTATATTTTTAAGCTAAGCCTACATGCGAATATGTTAGATTAAATTCTTCATTTTTGATAAGGAATACGTTAAATCTTTTAATGATTTTCGGTGTCCGATCAATCCGATGATTCAGACAATTTCTAGTTGACATGATTTCCTTTTTTGGTTGCTAGCCAAATCAATTTTCTCTTTTCGATGTCTCTTTGAAACCTGATCTTTTATTTTTAATTTTTGATTTTTTATTTGGAGTAGCCAGTGCAGCAAACAG
Organism: Cuscuta epithymum; assembly: GCA_945859915.1. Taxonomy (NCBI): domain Eukaryota; kingdom Viridiplantae; phylum Streptophyta; class Magnoliopsida; order Solanales; family Convolvulaceae; genus Cuscuta; species Cuscuta epithymum. The sequence continues at coordinate 1,692,592 of CAMAPF010000109.1, read as the reverse complement.
TTAGACTACACTACATTATTATGGATTTGCAATATGAAAGGATTCATGAGATTTTTCCATCTAAAGTATCATCTCATTTTACGCTTAAGCTATTTATCCACTTGTTTCTTTGCTATCATGAATAAATTAGTTATTTCGATCCTACATTATATTTCACCTTACTCCCTCTCGTTTTGACCCGAGTCAACTTTGTATTGATCCGACTTTGACTTACCACACCACCCCCTCAAAAAATGGTTTGGTTTCGCCACTGCGAAGAGCATGAAAACTTATAGCTTGTCTCCGTTGTATCTTATGTTATGAACTTTAGCATGTCCACCTGCAAACTATTGGATATTATGTTATAAGTTACTTAATCATTTGTTTATATTGTGTTAGTGTGTTAGGTTATGTATGTTGAATGTTTCTGCTATGTACCTATACTGTGTTTGTGACCAAGTGTGTTGCTACATTTCTGCTAGGTTTTCTTGTTTTTAGCTGTTTTTGTGTTGCAAGTCTAGAGGCAAAGTCATCAAACCGCTTGATGACTTATAAGTCGTCATCCCAGTTGGCGACTTATAAGTCATCAAACCATTTGACGACTTTGCCTAACTCGGTTTAAGTCCGTCAGTATATCCATAAATACTTTTAATCTGATCCTATTTACTTAAATACCTTTTAATTTGCATTATTTTGGGAAACTTGGGCCTACGAAACTTGGGCTCCGATCCATTATTCAAGTTTAAATAGGGAGGGAGGTGATGGTTTTGAAGTACATGTATGGGCCTGCGGAACTTGGGCTCCGGCGTATCCGATATTCCTATCCCACAGACCCAGGAACTGCGTAGCTTAATTTCCCTGTACTTCAGCCAACAATGTTGCCGACTCTGACTCTCACCGGCGACGGATAAAAGTCTTCTTCGTCGGCGACTTGGATCTCCTAACCTTTTACAGGTAAACGACACTAACTCGGTGAATATGATCTGTTTAGTCGATTACTTAATCTTCTCACTCGCGCATGTTTGTTTGTCAACATGTGCGCGCAGCTAACGGTTCCGATGGAGGTTTCGAAATTCTCTGCATTTTCTTTGCCACGTCGAATCAGTCGGATCAATCTCTTCTACCAAGTTAAGGATCATATGAATTATTACTGTATATTCTATTAATTTTTAGTCCTCTTTCTTGCACCTCTATAATACGGAGTACATTTTTTAATGAATTTCAGCTTTTGAAAAAAGACGTTTCTTCATTTATTTCGGTTTATAACTTAGCAAAACACATTAATTACAGTGATAGGCAGTTCGTAGGTTTTCCCTGATGATTAGTTTGATCCTCAAACTGGCCAACTAAAAGAAATGTTGCATTAAGAAGTTTAGAGCTTAAGCCGATTTGACATTGGGTTCACTTTTCAACAACTTTTTTCATAGTTATTTGAGCAAAGATGGCCAACCTGAGCTAACTCATTTTTACTAAAGACCGAATCTTACAGTTATGTATTTTCAATAATCATTATCAATGTTGAAGTCAAAATTACTTATTTGACATGTAAAAAGAAGATTAGTTAATCTATGTTTCACTATTATGGTTAATATGAATAACTCTACACTTGGCATGCCAGCAAAACATAGCAGCATACCTAATGATGAACTCAAATGGTCTAATAATGTGAGCATAATCTATTAATCTGTATTTCTGTAATGAAGAAAATCTTTACATGTGAACTATTAAGTTTATAATCTCTAATAAGAATAAATTTACCAAGCATGAAAAAGGCATATTCCATAGGGACAGCCTTCCACATCCAGTCTAACTGTCAGAGTTATTAAAATTGATCTCCGATTTTGTATTTGAAGCCAACCCAGCCAGTACTTTGATAGCATGCTCATTGTTTAATGGTTACATTTGTAGCAATTTTGAAGGGGCTTTTTTATACTGATTTCCTCTCGCGGCCTTGTACTTTGATTTTAGGGAAGCAATGTTGATGTCAGAAGCCATGGGAATCACCCCAATTCAGTCAGTCGTATTCAGGCAGTTTATTTTTTGCCTTCACGTTACCAAAAACAGTGCAGTAGAAATTTCCCAAGACGATTGACAAATGGGCCAATTGATTTGCCTTCACATAAAATCTTAGGTAATTTTTAGTTTCTTCCTAAATTTGAATCATTTTGAAGTTTTTCAACTAGCTTAGATGTTGTGATTATAATTCATGTCTCATTGAGCATACCACTGAAATAATGTAGGCATTCCGTGTCTTATCCTTATCTGATTGATGTATGCAGCTCTGGTTTCTTAAATAATGTATGCATATTGCTAACCGTTTTCCATGAAGTGTTTACTTCAGTGATGTTATCTTCGCTTTACATTCTCAAATAACTTCTGCTGCTCTGGCTTCTTAACTGAAGTATGCATACTGTGAATCGTTTTCCTTGAAGTGTTTACTAAACTGATGTTCTCTTTGCATTACTTTCTTGCTTATTACGTATTTTTATTTTAATCATAGGGTCATAGCAGATCATAAAGTTTCAGATCAGTCTAAACCAGACTTGATGTTATATTTCATCATCATCATTATCATTACCCCAGTGCCGCAAAGGCTCCCACCTATGCTGAGGTAAGGGGGGTTGGAATGTACTCAGCCTTACCCCTGTTCCCGGATGTCCCATAGTGAAGTCGCGTCGAAAATTACATGGACGGGCTGCTCCTTCATAACGAAGAAGCGCAAACAGTTTAGTGAGCCATTTTGCTTTATTCCATCATATTCCAAACCAAAAAATAGTGAGTCTTTGGCTCCATTGCAAATGATGGACAATATGATGTTATATTTCGAAATAGAAAATTAGACAAGGCTATAAACATTGAGATCAGACCACATAAGAGAGAACAGGTTCTTTCTAATAGAAACATGAACCAAACCTTTAAACAGTCACATCAAGATGTTTTTCAAGTGAAGAGAACAGGTTCTTTCTAATCATAAGTTACTAGAAGCACAAAGAAACAATTAATATTGTGTTAGTTTCTTTGTTTTTATTTTCAATGAAAAATTTCATATGGAATTTGAGGGTTTAATGCATGGAGCCCCTCCCTCTGTAGTGTACAATATTTGTGCAATAGCCATGGGTCAAAGCTCTTTGTGGTATAATTATTAATGTATATAACATCTGTAACTACAAATTTATCTTGAATAATTTATTACGGATTGTGTACTTGTGTGTTTATTGTTCAGGGCCAAATCCTCTAGTCATGCAATGCCGACTCAAAAGAGAGGACACAGAAGAAGGAACATTGAGTGGGGACAGCATTTTACTGAACGAGCAGAGTATGGAGCAGGAATTACAGCTTGCCATTAAAGAGGAAAACTATCCTCATGCAGCAAAAATCAGGGATGACCTTCGTCTTCTGCACGAGGACAGCAAAGCATCAGTTTTAGCAGCAAATGCTCGTTTCTACAATTCATTCAGGACCGGTGACTTGGCTACCATGCAATCTATCTGGTCAAAGGGTGAGAATGTTTGTGTGGTGCACCCCGGGGTGAGCGGAATATGTGGGTATGATCTTGTGATGGGAAGCTGGGAGTTTGTGTGGGCTGACTATGATTTCCCCTTGGAGATTGAGATCAGGGACGTGGAGGTTCACGTTAAAGGTGACCTTGGCTATGTTACTTGCATTGAGATGGTGAAAACTAAGGGCAGCAGCTGGGGTAAACAGTTTGCCACTAATGTTTTTGAGAAGATTGATGGTCACTGGTTTATATGCATCCACCATGCTTCCTATATTGACTTGTAAAATATAGCTTCATGCAAGTGTTAGTAGACAGTAGCTTGTGGATTTTACGAATTTTGTTCTCTAATATATAATTATATAATATTAATATTAATATTATATTATTATACGTAGCAGCTGCCATTTTTTAACATCTGTAAATCTTCATTACCGAGTGTTAGAGTTGTTGAAATAATAGACATATGGACTTGTTGTGATTGTTTAGTTATTATGACAAAAAACTTATCTTATACTCACTTCGTATGGAAGCGATGTTCTCAGTTTGATCTAACACCTATTAAGCAAGACAAAGTTTTGTTTTGATTTTTCAAACATATCTTTATTTTATGTCAAAAAGTAAACAAATATAAAAGTTATGTGTTTTGCTAATTCAGAATTCAGAAGCTTATAGGCTCTAGCAAGTGAGGTTATGCAGGTCTCAGACTTGGTTTTCTTTTATTGTGAGTGGATTGTAAAGACTACAGAATGGACTCGTGGTCCAATTATTTTTAATTTTAAATGAATCTAAATGTCAAATTCTATCCAATTTAGCAAAACTAATTTGCTACGTACTTCTTTAAACAAATTAAAGGAACTTACTGGATTTTGAATGGCGACGATTTCATTCACTACTTCAATTTCTTTTTCTAATTTATTTAAATCTAAATTGTTAGACTTATTATTACTATCATTACTATTATTTTAACAAATTGTATTCTCTAACATTTCAATTTGTTTGGTATGTAAACCACCAAGTTAGTTTTACTATACACATGTTTATATTTACTCCCTCCGTCCCATACAATAGTTCCCATAAGGATTTGTATCAGATCTTTTTGTACACTTGTCTGTCCTTCGCGGACGAGTTGTGTGTCACAAACAACTCCTTTTGAATTGTCTGTGACAGGCAACTTGTCTGCGAAAGACAGAAAAATGTACAAAAAGGCGTATACATTTTGTGTACACCACGCATTTTTTCAGAAGTGATACTCCGTATGACATTCGGTTACTACGAGTGTCAGGGTCTAGTGGGAAATGAAGTTTTTGTCATTTTGAATGTGAGGATTGTGATTCTGATTTTCTGGAAATTCCAGTAAAAACACGGCTTCATATAATCAAATAATACTATTGATTAATACTTAATATAGCTTAGTAATCCTTTTTATCAATAATATTATTTGTTGATTTGGTCGCACAGTACGGAAATAATTTTGACATAATCGTTTTTCTAGACTGAGATGTGTATTGTGGAACTTTATGAAGTTATGATAATATCGAAGCCGCTTAACGAAAAAGTAACATTCATCAGTTATGTAGAAGTACAAAAACTCTTACAAAAAGGGTATGTGGCATCATTTCATTATTTAACACATCACGTCACCTTTACAACACTTTTACATCAAAGATAATTACAATAGCCACACCACTTGTTTGTAAGTTTTTTTGTAAGTTTGTACTTCTAGCATTTTTCAACATTCAAACCCGTTTTTACTAGCTTGAGCAAGTTTTATGAGATGTTTTTTTTGAGTGGAATGAATTTCACTTTTGGTCCTATGAGTTTTCAGTCAATCTCATATTTAGTCCACATCTTTAACTTTACCCACTTTTGAACATTGATATATGATTATTGTGTTTTCGTCCATATATGATCCTTCCGGCAATGTATCTAATGGTCAAAATCGCTAGAAAAGGACGACAAACAATTAGAAAACATTTGTCAAATATCAAAAGTGAATAAAGTGAGATACGCGGACTACATGTGAAATTGATACAGAACTCATAGGATGAAAAGTGGAATTAATTCTTTCAAAGTTTCAAGTTTTCAACATAAATTACATAATCCAATTTTGCTTAATGACCGTGTCAAATGAGCCAGGCCAATCCTGTCTTTCAATCGTAGCATTTTTCATGCGTTACTTTTACTAAATTTTACCTTCCATGTTCATTCTATAAAAGTACTACCTCAATCTTACTAAGATTGAGGCAAGAGATAACACTGAGCCAAGATAATATGACACGATTATTAAAACAGATTTATAAGATTGATATTGAATTGATAAAGCAATAATAAAAATGATTTAGAACCGCACAAACTTTATCAAATTTGATAGAATGAAATGAAATACTCCCAATCACAATCACTATATTTACTATGGAGTACTATATAACTTGATCAATTGTGCCTTTTTAAGACCAGAAGTTTTCAGGAAAACTCTTCTACTTGATACGTACAAAATGTCAAAATGCCCTCAGAAACTACTTGTTTAACGTTAGCTTTCATGTTTCAAGGTTCTATACTAGCAGAAGCAGCGGTTGAACAAACTTCCATTACACTAGGAAAAAGCATTACTAAGAGCTTTACATTTCTTAAAGCAAGAAAACAAAAGACTAGATCCGTGCAACCGGGGAAGGTGGTGGAGATGGCACATATCTTGCAGATCCCTGCCCCCCTGGGACAACCTTCGTCGTATCAGTTTGCCGCACACCATCAGAGGAAACTGAAGGTTCCTTTACCTCAAACATGCTGCACACCTTTTTCTGGCTCATTAGGATGGCTACACATATGGAAAATGCTTCTAGCAAAGGGACAGATTTGTCAAATTGAACTGAATAAAGCCCGTTCCTCAAATTTGCCAAGCTAAAGACCAGTTTCCTCTCATGTTTTCCCTCCTATTAAGAGAAGAGTCGTGAGAACAATCATAAATTCCACAGGACATAAATTGGCTGATATGAGCAACATACCCTCGCCCTTGCCATATTGCACCCACACCGACCACCCACCCTATTGACTTACAAGCAAGCTGTTCGTGAATCAAGTGGCGGTGTTCAGTGGCCAGAGGCAAGTAATTTTTTAGGTACTTACCTCTCAAACAATGAACCAAAGGCAGTGGTCAGTGCCTCAGTGGGACAGAGTCTGGCCGCCAGACATTTAGGCCTTTTGGGTACAATGTAAGAAAACTACGAAGTATTTAGAAAAGCGCATATTGGGTAACAAGTATGTGGCTTTCTTGAAATAGGACTAAATACGTTTCAGTTTAGGAACAAAACATGCGTCATTTTTTTACATAAGCAGAGACAGAGAGACACGGCAGGTACCTGGACGAACAGTGCAAGGTTAGTACTGTCTTTCTCTTCTTGAGTGAGAACTTGTAACTTGCAACCAACATCCCACCCTCCACAATCACATGACCCACCAGATTTCCATCTTTCAGCCAGTGATGACGGAGCCCCTTTTTCCGGCATCCCATGAACACCAGCCGGCCGTACCACAACAACCTTACCAGAATCCGGAACCATAATGGCTGCAATCTCCCTGTCCGGAAGAAATGCAGGTGTTGTTTTCTTTTCGTCCACCTGTCCAAGATTCACGCTATAAACCACAGATTCTCTCTTGCCTGATTTGAAGACACAAGAACTGGAAACCTTCGCAAGACCAATCATGTTATATCCAAATTCACTGCATTTCCCACCGCTCTTTGATCCATGCCCCATCCAACCTCCGTTTTTCTTTTTAATCTCGGAGACCGTATAGATAGAATAAACATAATAACCGTCAGCATTTCCATGTTTGGGTAATTGTTTGACAGCAGTGACTAAAATGTCATTGCTTCCATCAACAACAAATTTCAAGAACGGGAGACCATCCTTTATGCTGAGCTGAAGAAGCGCCCCGTGAGACGATGGGTGTTTGTTTGTATTCGTGGGGTTCGGTTCCATCTTCTCTACATGGGTTATTCCCTTGCTGGGTCTAAGGAGAAGTGGGTCTAACAATCTCCTCAAAGGACTTGATGATCTCCCTTTCCCACCAGCTTTTGACTTTTCTACTCCATAAGTTACTGGACCGGACTTGGGAATAGCATGCGAGTCATGCATTCGTGGAACTGTAGGGGTGGTCTCTTTAAAACTTAAACTTCTACTCATCATTCCAAGATTCAAGCTAAACTGTCTAGTGGGTGATGGACATCTGACCTTATCAGCTGATTTGATGGACTCCAAACTGGTCTGTTTATCTCTTAAAGTTTTAGCTTGAGTCTCACCTGGATGATGGTTTGTGACTAAATCTGAATTTACGTCATGAGTGTTAGATTTATGCGTGTTCTGGCCATATTGACAAGGAGAAATAGGACATTGTTCTCTTGAGGAAAATTCGTGAGAAGAACTTCTCTTATGAGTCTTATCTAGTTCTGATGAGTCCCCTTGGGATATTGTTATGGATTCTGCAATCTGAGAAGTCTCCGAGAAATTCCTTTTAGGTGAGTGTTTTGCCTTTGGTATTAGAATAACAATATTTTGCGGCTCAGGAGCAGGATTCACCTTATTTCTTCCATCTTGATCATTTCTTCTGTCATTCTTGAACTGCTCGGGGAACAAATCATCTTTCACTGGTTTAGTTTTATCAACAGAAACCTTCATGACTTTGTCAATGTTGCTTTCTGAAGAGCTCCTTCGAGAAGTTACTGGTTTTGGGTTAATTGGGCCTGACAAAAACTCTTGACCAGGCATTGGCATTCTTTTAGGGTGCTTCAAAGGTCCCGACAGCTGTTGTTCATGAGAAAGTGGCAGCCGGATGTGTTTTTGTTGAGGAGATGAAGAACCATAAGGTTTAGCCGGCATACGGTCACTGTATTTCCATTTTTCTAGATGGTTCCAGTCAATAACTCCAAAATTCAAAGCTTTTGACTGGACACTTTTCTCCACTTCTGCTTTCTGCAGATATTTAGGCAAATTTGACATGTGCTTCACAAGCTCCTCGTCTCTGTTACCCATCTGATATTTTTGGTAACACTCAGAAGGCTTTGGCCGGATCATATTCTTGTCCATTGCACGGTTCGGCATTTCTTCAAACTTCTGACTTCCATTGATGACTTTGGGTAATCTGATCTTTTCTCCCCCAACATTTGAGATCTGGTGTTGCCGTGAAGCTCCCCTGCTTGATTCTGCTACATACACCATCTTTTCAAACAGTTTCTAACTGAACATGGCTGAATAATCAGAAAATTCCTCAATTTGTGTCACCTGAATCCAAATAGGGGAAAAAATTAAAAAATACCCAATTTTACAAACCGGAGAAGATTAGTCAATAATCAAATTGCCCTACATTGGGAAATATGGATATAATTCAGCTAAAGAACACCAGGTTTTGGGTTAAAACTATCCGCTAGGCACAAAATTACCCAAATGGACATTGTCCTCCAAGATCATTTCGATCAACATTCACAGTCTTCCCCATACTCAGAAACATATTCTAACCAGCCCAATTACATAGAATTCGCACTGTTAAAAGTTGAAAATAACACAGATCTAAGATTTGCGAGAGTGGATGAATTTGGGGTCTCTCTTCCAAAAGAAAAAGGGAAATCAAAATACAATAATCACCTGAACTAAACTCAAGATCCACACCTGAACTGAAAAACCCACAGATCCGCGCAGAAACAAAACTAAATCCTGGGTGAGGAAACTTCAAATAGATAACTAAATGCAGTCAAATTCAACACCTTTCTTGAAGAAATCCAGTCAAAGGTTTGGGGTGAGGAAAAAAGAAAAAGAAAAATGAGGGTGGCACACATTTACTTTTTCCAGGAGAGAAAGAAAAACGAACACATCTGGGGGAGCCAAAGTAGAAGTACCCGGAGTAGTATACTTACACCAAACGCAAAGAAATGCAGGAAGGAGAGTGAGATTTAGGGCGAGGAATCTTCTGGGAACATAATCAAAGGCGGTTTCTTGGATGCCGGAGAAGACAAGGGGATCTTCCTAAGTGATGGAGAGATTTACGCACAGTGCAGAAGTGGGAGGGGAGGAATACCCCGCGAAATCTGCAGAGCTATAAATGTGAAATCATAGACACGCCCATAATAATGCTGCAGAGAGAAATGGGGGGGAGAATCGGACGGCTAAAAAGTTTCCTTGGCAGGCGGTCGAGGCGGAGGAGGGTAGATCGCGGGGCCCACAAAGTGGCAGCCGATTCTTTTCATATCGGATCCCCAAGTTGACCGAGTGACCTACCTAGGACCCACGTGGCTCGACCTGCCAGCATCACCGGACCGCACTCTTGCCTCATTCTGATATTCTCTGGTTTGGCACTGTCCGAAAGCTCATGTTTTCTAGTGTGAAATTGTGAATGGATAAAAAGACCGGTGGACGTAGCTCACCTGGTAGTGAGGGAGTGCCACAAGGGTTAAGTCCCAGATTCGAATCTCGGCAAGTGTGATGAGGGGTTATTATGCTAAAAATGCATAGGACCTCTGCAAGTATCGGAAACAGGGTCTCACTCTCTATCTGTCATATTGTGATTATAGTCCAATTTATATCCTCCCATCGTGCCGTCCGGTCGGTGTTAGGGGCCCTCAGGGATGGGGTGTCATCCTTTTTTTGTAAATGGATAAAAAGAATGGATATCCATTTTGAGTTGTGCTTGATGTACCCAAATTAGGGTACTCTATTTTTATCCCACTCATGTTGTGGTTCAAATGAGATCATCATTTAAATGAGTTGCCTCATTTGAGTCACACAATAAATGGATAAAAATGGGGTATTCCATTTTGGGGTACCCATAGTATTTTTGTCAATTTTTATCCGCCAGATAATAATTTTCTAACATAAAAGGACGACACTCGTGCGGGCCTTCCAACTTTGGTGAGATAATGATTTGGGAGAAACTAAATTGAACTTTAATTACAAGTTTATAAATACAGAGTGAGATTGTGACTTAGGTACTTAAAGAACGTCTGTTTACGTATGTTTTACATAATAACATCAGATCACAATTTCATGATTGTGAATATTCGAACTGAGACTTACCCCATATAACACTCATATCTATGAGTTGAGCTACGCGAACTAATGATAATAATTTTCTTACACCTCCTTAAAAAAAACATATTTGAAAAAAATCAAATGCCATATTGCCAGTGACAAGCAATGTTGTGTGACTTGTGTCATAGATCGCATCTGTCTAGGGTAGAAATTGGCTTTGGTTCAAGCCATATAGACATTCTCTAAAAGAGAGTAGCGTTTCTGTCCAACCGGTCTAACTGGAATCACGTCCGATCGATGTCATTTGGGGTCCTTCTTCATGGAACTTTTGATACAATTTTTTGAGCATATTTATAATCAAATCTAGTCTATACCCAACAAATTTCAGCTGAAAAATCCATTAGAAAGACTGTTGTTTCAACTACAAAAGAGTTACGATAGTCTTTTCAACAATTTCAGTCAATTCAGCAGAAAAAATAACTAAAATCTTATTTATTGTGATTATCACATAATTCAACATGTAAGATGAAAAGTTAGAAAAAGTACAACTTAATTGTTTTTGCAACATACAGAGAGCACCATTTGAACTTCCAACCCACTCTTCATGAGTATCATTGATGTCTGATACCATAGACATTTTCCAGGCCTTCAATAATAATTCCATTAATTAACTAGCTGAGGGCCGTTGAGCTATGAATAGCTGATCAAAAGTAGAGAAGGTGGCGGGGGAGATATGTCGCACGCCTCGTAAGTCGCAATTATTGTATGAACCATCCATTGTACGTTTTATGTTGTTTTTTTATCATCTTTGCTTTCCGGCATTTTCATGAGGCCTACTGCCCATTTGTTCCAATCTTGCACTACTTTAATACAGTGGTACGTTTTTGTCTCCATATATAATGAGGAGTATCCATTATTGGCAAACAATTATGAATCCAACCTCACATATATATACTTCCTCCATCCCAGAAAATAGTTCTCGTATTGACTTGGATCGAAGTTTAAGAAAGTGAAAATAAAGTGGAAATATTTGGTTGTGGTTGAGTAAGAAAAAAAAAATAAATGTGAACTACACAAAACTTTCCAAAAAGGAAAGTGAAAACTATTTTTTGGGATAGCTCAAAAAGAAATCTGGGAACTATTTTGCAGGACGGAGGAGTATAATATACTCCCTCCGTCCCGTTGGAATGTTCCTACTTTCTTTTTTTGGATGTTCCAAAAAGAAGTTCTCATTTCCTTAAATGGAAAGTTATCCTACATCAAAACAGTGTCCAACAGTGCAAAACAGTGCCAAACAGTGTCTAAAGAGTGTCAAAACAGTAAAATTTGCCCCCTGATAAGTTTATTTCCTTAATATGTGTGTAGGTCAAACCGGGAACATTCCAACGGGACGGAGGGAGTATGTGTACCACGAGGACAATAATTTCTCAATGGTCCGTAACAATATGAGTACCATTTTTTACAAGGTTGTGTTTTCTTTATATGCTACTCCCTATATATACTACGTATTTAAAGTCAGTTGAAAGTGTTCAATTCATTAGCTACATAATTAGCTAGTAACATTCAAAACCATTTCCAGTTAACTGCTTATGGTTGACGAATTACATACATAAATCATTTCAACTTACTTTTTAATTTAAATCAAAGCTGTTTAGTTTTGTGAATAAGAATTTATTTTAATATAACCTTTGTCTTTATTAGGCGTGCAAACGAAGTACTCCGTATTTATTTTGTTTTGAAGGTTCATCGTGCTTAAGAACGACACTACTTTTTCCAAAGTGACCACGGAGCCTATGCATTGGACCGGACTAGGTCGATACAAAGATATTTTTTAGAAAAATATTACACAGATTTTTCTGCACTAAAATTAAATGCATTTTTTAAATTTGGGGTAGGTATATGCATTTTTTTTACATTTATCTCTACGTGTAAGACTGCCTATAGTTCTATATATATATACCTCGGCCTGCCCCTTCTCCCAAAACAAATACGGAGTAGAATTTGATATTTGGGGTTGTGGCTCACTTCATTGGTCATTTGGTCAATGACCACTCACCCCAAGTATCCCTTCTGTAGTAGGTCTTAGGAATTACGGAGTAATTAAATCCCATCAAAGGGACGAGGGAAGTGTTGCTTATTCTCTTTGTGTGGATAGAGGAGCAATCTTATACGGAGTAATAGGTGATGCAAGTCCCGCGATATTCCCTCTTTGGAGGCCGTACCAACAAAAGCTGATCGCGATCAAATTGGGATTTTTTTCAATAGCCACAATGCCATGTCACATAGTGGTTAAAGTGATATGGGCACTAAGAGCATCTCCAATGCTCTAATGTGCACGGTGCACATGTGGCATGAGTCATAGCCACATAAATATTAACAAATAAATTATCTCTCTTCTTATTTAAATGATTTTATATAATTTTGGTAAGTTTTTTCCTGCAATGTCAACAACAATGTCAACATTTAGACGGTCTTCTTGACATTGTGGAGAAAAACTTACCAAAACTATATAAAATCATTTAAATAAGGAGAGAAAGAATTTATGTACTAATATTTATGTGGTCATCTCTCATGCCACGTGTGCACCGTGCACGTTATAGCATTGGAGATGCTCTAAGTAGTGACACCGATAGTGGCAATGATATATAGTACGGAGTAATTGATTGAGAAAATATCCGATAGTAGGAGTAAAACTTTGTAAAATTTCTCAATTAGGATTTATAGTGTTTTTACGCAAAATTAATTAGGACTCATAACATTCCTATTTAGAGAAGTTTTAGTTCTTTTATTCTTTAATATGATTAAATAAGTCATATTTTACAAAGAAAACATATTTGATCATATTTTAGAATTTGTCTATATATGTTCCAATCCTATTTTCAACAGTTTCTATGATTGATAATGAAATAATAAATTTTCAATGACATGGTAAAATGGTAGTGACTTTAATTTCAAAATTTCCAAATTTTATTATCAAATTAGTCACATTTTGTTCATGTGTAATACTGAAGGAAAAATCCATACTTTTAAGTTTTAACCATGCTATTTTTTTCTCAGAAGACAGATCAGCATAATCAATGTTTAAAATTAAGCGTAACCTTGCTTGAACTTGAAGTACAATAGATTTTTAATGAATCTTAATCACTGGATACAACTAGCCTTCCGCTCATTTCGAGTTTGAATTTCCTTTGTATAATTAAGAGATGTGTACAATTTTGAATGTCTGATACTGTATGCTGCAATACATAAATCACTAACAAAAAGTATCCTGAAGTCCAGTCCCAATTAATTGCTTTCAATACTAAAGTGAAATATTACAAAATTTAAATTCAAAAAACAAAAATATGACTTTTAAAATTTTCCAAAAAAATGACATTGAGTGACTAGTTCCCAATGACTCATCATTTACCCGTGATTTGTCACTTTGAAATACACTATAATGACTCTTGTTCAATTATTCTTACACAGTGAATAGACATATTTTTGTCCCGAAAACATAACTAGTCATATCTTTGTCTGGAGAAACTCTATTAATAATATACATGTCATTTTTCAGTTTTCATTCAATCATAGTAATTTGTGTACCCCTCGCCTTTGACTACTTTATATCATTGTTTTAAAACGCGCTAGGCGCTAAAACATGCATAAATGATACTACATTTGTCACATTCAAAGGTTCCCGTCCACTATTCACATGAACAACTTAAATCATTCTTAATCTTTTTGCTTTATATATCAAATTTTTATCAAATTTACATTTTTTATCAAGCTTTGTAGCGGTTTTAATATAGTTTCTAAATACGTAAATTTTATTTACTAAAAATAATCAGAGTGTGCACAAAGATTAATTTGCTTTATCATCAGTCAAACATCGTAAACCGTAACGGGGACCTCTCTATGGGACGGAGTGAGTATCTAATATATTATGTAACTAATCAGTTAACTTCACTATGTAATAAATAAAAAATAATTACATATTCATGATTAATATAAAGATTGTTTACAAAAATGTGACTAATGACTGAAGTAGTAATATAATCATAATAATTTATGTTCGATTTTTTAAGTTACCATGATACTAGATTATACTAGTAGTAACTATTAGTCATATTTATGTAAATAAGTTTTGTTTTAATAATAGTTTCGAAAAAAGCCCGTAATACATATTAAATACCAATAAAATATAAAAATATATACAAACATGAATAGGTTTACGACCAAATATGTTACTGGAAAAATCGTCGAAAATCGCCACCCCGCATCGAAAATCGCCACCCCGAGCAAATTTGTCCGAATATGTAAAATTAGTTCCTGACCAGTTGAATATAAATTTAAATAATTACTATTTTAGACATCTCTTTGAGTTGGAATTATTAGATCACTGGATTAGAATCTTTAGGTCTAGCTTTTAATTTGAAATAGGTGATCGGATCCTGTTCTGAGAAAGATTTTACATTCCAGTCCTATGAAGATCTATTGTTGATTCATTTGACATGGGGTGTAAGTTCTTTACAACTTTGAACTTTAATTTGAAGAGTGTGATGTACTTTACAATAAGCTTTGCGTGATTCTAGTGAACTCCTTTATTTGTCAAATATTCATTATTTTCTCTAAAGTTTATTCTTTTCTTATAACATTATGTACTTGTTCATTAGTCATTATAAAATCTCAAACATTTAGTTAGTTTGACTTTCTTCTTGATCTTTTACTTTGCATTTAAGAAATAATTAATACTCCGTATAATGTTAGAATTTTGTAAGGATAAAAATGATATGTCAGTTAACTTAAGCTATTTAGCTATGTACATAAATAAGCCTTTGGTAGAAATGTAGGATTGAGCTAAAAATGTTACGTTGGCTGTGGTGATTATTGGTATTCCTCTATATTAATTATTTTGGATGTCACACCAAAACAGCCGCTTAGAAATATTCGTAAATATTGTATTTTACATTATCTTAATAATGGCATTTGTTTATACTCTATTTAATTTAAAGTTTATTTGTCCTAAATAGTTTGGTTAGTTTAGGCAAATAGAAAAGCCAGGAAGAATTTGTTCCTATCAGAAACGAAGATGCAACATACTTGGCCCAAAGGCACGAGCATTTGGCCCAAAGGCACGAAAGCCTCGACACAAAATGAATCTCATTTTAGTAAGAAGTCCTAACATGAAATATAATGGAGGCAATCAAATCTTGCAATGATCGGATGTAGGGATGGACAAATCGATTAGGTTTGATCAAATTGAATCGCACCGAACTAAAATCAAATCATGTTCAATTAGTCTTTTACCCGTGCGTTGCACGGGATGCCGAAATAACAAATTATCTAAAAAGGTCTAATAGTTCCAAGGTTTGTGCAAGTGCACATAAATTATTTCAGTTGTTAACTTTATTTTAAAATGACATTCTTGAACTTGAGCATGTTCAACATGCATACACATCCAAAGTGATATAAGTTCATATATACACTTTCATTTTGAAATTGTCTCTTGAGAAAGCAAATGCTCAAGCAGTGAATGAGCATGAGGCCTGCTTCTCCCGTTAACGGGCAACCAATTAAAATTTAAATCAATTTGACTTGTATTCTTCTATTTAAAAGACTTAATTACTCATAGCATATTTGCAAGGGCCTAAAGGCTTACTCATAGCTATTACAATTAGTTATTCATGCATATTTTTCAGTCCCATAAATAGCATCTCATAGAGTAATGCATGGACGAAGCTATAAATGCTATAAATGCTCATCGTCGCCACTTGCTGATCTTTTGGAAGCCTTGGGCAAAATCAAATCATTGGGGTTGAACTGCGGTGATCTTTGTTGTGTTGTACGACGGTTGCTTACGTGGCACAGACGTGATCTAGGGCGTGACACTTCCTCCACTAAGGTTCAGTTTTGCAGCTCGTGTTTGGATGAATCTTGTGGCGACGAAGGCGACCAACGATCAAGACGGGCCTCTACAAAGACAACCATATGTTGCCTCGGCCTAGAAGCTGCAAGGCTTCTGACCTGCGAATGAGTCTAACTTGGTGAAATGGCGAACACCGACCTGTGGAATATAGACCTGGAATCGGGCCGGGCGGCCCGCCTCGAAACCGGCCAGGCCCGGTTACTGTTTGAACCGGCCCGGCCCGGAACCGGTCAGGGGTGCGGTTCGGTTGATCCGGCCCGGTAGACAAGCGGTGCGGGCTCGGGCCCTTCAGATGGCGAACCGGCCCGGCCCGGCCCGGTTCTGGCCTAACGGCTAATTTAAAAAAAAAATTGTTTTCAATTGTGCAGCACCAACTAGCCGTTGGGAGGCCACCCAAACGGCTCTATAGCCGTTGGAGGGGGTAGGGGGGTCCAGGGGTTCTGGGGGTGGGGGGTGGGGAGGTGGGGGGTGGGGATAAAAAACCCTATTTATACTCCTATTTTCTATACATTTTTTACACCTCTTCTCCAACTCTTCCTACTCTCTAATTCTCTATTCCCTCATACTCTTAAATCTTAATCATCTCCATCTTCATCTTCTCCAAATCTCTCTACATATATATTATATATATTATTTATATAATTATTATTATATCTACTTATATGTTAATTATCTACTTATATATACATATATTACATTACTAATATTTATTATTTACTTAATATATATTTATTATCTTCTTAATATATATTTACTTTGATATCTACTTATCATCTATACTTATTGTTATTTACTTATATATTAAATTATTAATTATCTACTTTACATACATATATTATATTACTTATATTCCTTACTTATACATATTAAAGTATTATATATAAGTGTATTACTCATCTTATAGTAATATACTTATATATTATATACTATAAACATTATATTATATATTATTTATACAATAATCTACTTGTATACCTATATTATATTACTAATATTTATTATCTACTTAATATATACTTATTATCTACTTATACATCTCCATCTTTTTAATATTAACTTTATTATCTATATTTATTATTATTTACTTATATATATTAAAGTATTATATATAAGTGTATTACTCATCTTATAGTAATATACTTATATATTATATACAATAAACATTATATTATATATTAGTTATACAATTATATTAGTTACACTTGAATTCATAGTAAATAAATTCATCGCATTAGTTAATTTTTACATTTCTCATTATCCTAATTTAGTTAATTAATTACATTTTTCATTAAAGCATAAAAGTAGTTAATTGTTACATTTTTCATTAAAGTATAAAAGTAGTTTGTTACATTTTTCATTAAAGTATAAAAGTAGTTAATTGTTACATTTTTCATTAAATTATAAAACTAGTTAATAGTTACATTTTTCATTTCCCTATTATTTAATTTGTTAATTGTTGCATTCATCATAAAAGTAAAAAACTAGTTAATTATTAATTGTTGCATTAAAGTATAAAAGTAGTTAATTGTTACATTTTCATTAAAGTATAAAAGTAGTTTGTTACATTTTTCATTAAAGTATAAAAGTAGTTAATTGTTATATTTTTCATTAAAGTATAAAACTAGTTAATAGTTACATTTTTCATTTCCCTATTATTTAATTTGTTAATTGTTGCATTCATCATAAAAGTAAAAAAAACTAGTTAATTATTAATTGTTGCATTAAAGTATAAAAATAGTTAATTGTTACATTTTTCATTTCCCTATTATTTAATTTGTTAATTGTTGCATTTATCATAAAAGTAAAAAAACTAGTTATTTGTTAATTGTTGCATTAAAGTTTAAAACTACTTGATTTGATTAGTAAGTGGATTCTTGAAAATTTGCTATAATTTTATTTGTTGCATTTTATTATTACTATTGCACTCATATTAAAACATTTGATATCATATAATATTTGTTACATTTTAAAGATGGACCGTGGCAGACATTCCGTAGATATGAGTAATCTCCAACGCAACCGAAGGAAGGAGATTGCGACAAGTCATCCTAGTTTACGCAAAGGCAAAGGTAAAGGGCGGGCCGGGTCTTCTTCTCAAAGTCGAGAAGATTTTGAAACAGGATACCAAAGGCAAGATGGGGATGCAATGTCTGATGAGCAACTACAACAACTATTGGCGCAAAATGATGGTCGTTTTTTCCAACAACAAAACATCCCGGAGTCCATTGATGAAGAGGAGCTCGAGGATGACGATGCGGAGGACGAGGGGGGCGACAGGACTCAAGGCACCCCGGATGATGAGCAAGAGTTGGAGGACGAGGGCGGTCCATCCCAAGTTGGTAAGAAATTTAAATCTCCTATTATAGAAAATTATTTTATAAAGAGAAAAGACCCAACAACCGATAAATGGTACGCAAGTTGCGATCATTGCAAGAAGGGGTATAGCTTGGGAACTTCCAGCGGATATGGGAGCATCAAAAGGCATCTTAAGTCCGCGCACTCTGTGGAGTATGCGAAAATAGACAAAGTCAAGGGGAAGCAAACTCAAATATCGAGGTTTGCAAATGACCAACCTTTTGGCAATTTCTCATACACTGATGCACAAAATTTGACTGGTATGACTAACTTACTTGTTGAAGAAAATTTGTCTTATTTGTTTTCTGAAAGTCTTGCTTCTAAAGATTATGCACAAACTTGTTTAAATCCTCAATTTAGAAGTTATAGTCGCAAAACGGTTAAGAAAGAAATTATAAGGCTTTATCGTGCGGAAAAGGATAGGTTACAATTTGTTTTGCAAACTTTGATGACCATGTAACTATTTGTTCTGACATTTGGGAGGATACTTATCATAATTTACATTATTTGGGTCTGACTGCACATTTTATTGATAATGATTGGAATTGAGGAAAGTGTCAATTGAGTACACCAACTTGCATGAGGCGGAGTAAATAGTACACTATATTGCATTTGTTTTTTTTAAGTACACAAATTTAGGGTTTTAGTGTTAATTGAGTACACTTGCAAAATTAACATGTTAATTCAGCTGAGTTGACTAACAGAATGTTGGGAAAGTTCCCGAAATAGGACTAAAAAAGTTTGAAAATTCCAAAATAGGACTGTCATGTTTTTATTCCCAAAATAGGACTAATTACTGCCAAGTTTGAAAAATACTGTCATGTTTGAAGTCTGGTACTGCCAAAACATGACAGTAATTAGTCCTATTTTGGAAATAAAAACATGAAAGTCCCATTTTGGAATTTTCAAACTTTTTTAGTCCTATTTCGGGTAATATCTCCAGAATGTTTAGTAAAAGGGGTCAATGGACCAAGTTTATGGCGTCGACCTTCACGAAGTTGACCAACAACATTCAAGCCTTAGTCCCAAAAGATCAATTTTTTGGTATCATGCCTGTCCCAAGCCAGGATAAAGGAGGAGGGTGCTGTGTAGGCGCATGACAGCCAACAGTACTACTTAGTCACATCACATGACATGAATCGAAATACGAAGTTGACCAAAAAAAGAAAATCGATATTCGGAGGTCGACCTGCGGGGGGCGTCGGCCAGTTGGGTGCATCGATCAAGGAGAAGTCAACTTGCGGGGGACTGACGTCAACCAAGGGGAAGTCAATTAAGTAGTTGGGGGCTTGCGTCGACCTTCAAGAAGTAGACCTTTTATCGTTCTGTATGCTAACTTAGCCGTATTAATGTGTTAATCTAACGTGTGTACTCAATTAACACTAAAACCCCGAATTTGTGTACTTACAAAGATCAAATGCAATATAATGTACTTTTTACTCTACCTCATACAAGTTGGTGTACTCAATTGACCATTACCTCAAAAGGGAATTTGCATAAACGTGTTCTTACTTTTCGTGAATTTAATGATCGTCACACTGCTGAACATATTTATATTTTGATTGAACGTATTTTAACTGAGTATAATTTGATTGATAAGATGTTTGCTATAGGTTTTGATAATGCTACTAATAATACTGCTGCTATACCTAGATTGCGTGAATTGTGTGGTTCTAATACTTTGATGGGTAGATTTTTTCATCAACGATGTGCATGCCATATTATAAATTTATGTGTGCAAGACGGTCTAAAAGCGTTAGGAGATGCTATGGAGGTAGTCAAGGGGGGGATTAGACGTATTTGGGGCAATGGTCAACTTAAATTAAAATGGCAAAATTATTTGATTGAAAGAGGTGTGAAATATGTTGCTTTTCCTAAAGATTTGTCTATTCGGTGGAATAGTACTTATAAATTAATTAAAGTTCTTCTTAGATATAAAGAACATATTCCCGCTTTTTTAAGACAATATGATAACTATATTTTAAACTCCGCTCACATCGACACTTGCGAAAAAATTTGTAATGTTTTGATATATTATAATAATGCAACTGAGACTTTTAGTCATGTTTATAAACCTATCTCAAACGAATTTATTCGTGAAGTTGTTAATCTTGCCGGTGCTTTTAATGAATTTGAGAATGCCGCTTACGTGAGTTATTTTTGTGGTTTTATGAAGGATTTTTTTTTAAAATATTATGCATATATTCCGCATATTTATGGTATTGCATTTATTCTCGATCCTCGTTATAGACTTGGTAATTTGGAAGAATGTTTGAAGTTCTATTATAATGCTTTTTTTGGTCCATTTCCAATGTATGACGATAACGCCATAGATCCGCAAGTTGAATACAACGAGGTTAGTAATTTATTTGATGCCTTATTTAATGAGTTTCGTGCACAATATGGAAACGCGTCCCCTCCCCCGACACACACATCTTCGATCATCTAAGGGAAAATCACTTTTTAAATCTGCTTTTGGCAATCTTATGAAAAAACCTAAAACAACTCACACTACTGAACAAAGCGCACTTAATGAGATTTCTTTGTATATAAATTATGAGGTAGAATTTGACGAAAATGAGGAGTTTGACGTTCTAAAGTGGTGGAAGTCAAAAGAAAGAATGTTCCCAATTTTGGCACGGATGACTAAGCAAGTGCTATCAATGCCGGTTTCAACAGTTGCCGTGGAACAAGAATTTAGTTCGGTCGGCAACGTTCTAACGGCATCTAGAACGAGTTTGAGCGCTGAGTCTCTTGAGAAGCTTATATGCTACCACGATTGGTTGAAGGCCATACGTAGATGTCAAGAAATTAGCATCACCCCCTCCCAAGACTTTATGGATGAATCAACAACCGAGGGTGGCTCCTATGCCGGAGATTCCGATTGATTAGTATTTTACAATTTATTATAAAATGTATTTCATGTTTTAATTTTTCCTTCAATTCTCTATTGTAATTTGTAAAGTTGTAGTTCATATTTCAAATAAATATACATTCCTTTTTTTTATATGTAGCACTTCTCAAATTAATTAATTAATTGGTTACAAACTTACAACTTAGATTTATTGTATTAGTATTTTTTGAAAAAATGTATTTCATATTCAAGTTATATTAATAAGTAAAAAAAAAATATAACCTAGGCCCGACCCGACCCGGCGGTTGGCCTGGCCCGGGACGTGGCGGGTGACCCGGCCCGAACCGGCACCGGGCGAAGGACGGGCCAGTTCCGGGCCTCCCCTTTCATGAACCGATGTCCGGCCGAGCCCAGGCCCGAACCGGCCCGAGTCCAGCCCTAGTGGAATACATCATGGAAGTTGTGATAGCAGTCGATGTGGACGAATGGTTAAGCGACAGCCTAGGGGGTATGACGGCTCACTTGTGAAGAAGAATGAACGACAGAGATAAGGTTAGGTCTGCTCATGTCGATGTTCATGTCGATTGTTACACCGATTGCACAGTGTGTACCGATCCCACTACATCGTATAAAATACTTCGTACTTCGTATTTGCGCTCTCTCTTTTTCTCTACCGTGCAGTGCATCTTTTTCCTTTTTTCTTGGCTTCTTCTTTATTTCTCTTTTCTTCAATTCTTTTTCCCTTCTCCATCAAAATACTAAAAATTTAATTTCAATTTTACTTTTCTTTATCTTGAACTTAAAGTACAACTCAATCTATTTTTTATTATTTATCAATTCATAACAAAAAATTTATTAGTCTAAGTAAATTTAGTATATTCCATTTCATATTCATACACTATTTTTTTTGAATATTCTTACACTTTTTTCTAACACATAATATATTTGAATTTCTTTTATGCGCCCATTTTACTTCATTGATGAAAGTAACAAAATTGAAAATCGAGTTGACATTTTTTTTTTCAAATTGAAAACATCCAAACAATTAAGCAGCTGCACAATTTGTATTTTGGACACGAATAAAACTGAACCTTGCGTGATTCGCGAAGCAACTCCATCTTTATAGGGCGGTGTTCAGCTAGCACAAAAAGTAGGAGGAGAAAGGAGAAGAAGATGGTGAAAGATAGGAAGATCGGAGTCGCCATGGATTTCTCGAAGAGCAGCGTAGCCGCGCTTAAATGGGCAATCGACAATTTAGCCGATAAAGGCGATACTTTCGTTATTATCCACATCAAATCCCATGTTCCTCACGAATCTCGCAACCAGCTGTGGTCTGAATCTGGCTCTCGTAAGTCCATAAAGATATTATCTCTTTGCTGCTTTTCTCCAGATTCGATTTTAAGTATCTATTGATTAAGCAATTACAGTAGTCAATTAATTTTGATCTT
Source organism: Cuscuta epithymum (assembly GCA_945859915.1). Taxonomy (NCBI): domain Eukaryota; kingdom Viridiplantae; phylum Streptophyta; class Magnoliopsida; order Solanales; family Convolvulaceae; genus Cuscuta; species Cuscuta epithymum. The sequence continues at coordinate 1,669,533 of CAMAPF010000109.1, read as the reverse complement.
GTGTTTGAAAAGCTTTGATCCCCTTGTCTGAGTTTCGTGAGCCGGAGGTGATGAAGAAGTACGATATTGAGACTAATATTGAAGTTCTGGACTTGCTTGATACTGCTGCTAGGCAGAAAGAGGTCTCTTCTCAAGCTGATTAACTTCAAGTTTTTTGCTTATAGGTCTTCAATTCAATTGGTTCTTTGAATTGAGTTTTTAATACAGAAAATGCACTAATAAAAGAGTGGTCACTGTTATTATGCTTCGAAAGTATGTCACATTAATTGCATCATAATGCCAAATTATGACAGTTTGATAGTAATTTAATAGGCTAAAAAAATGTAGTATTCACATTTAGGAAAGGAGAATGTATGCTCCTATTTAGGAAATTCGGCGAATCGGCTTGCCCATGCACTTGCAAGGGGCTGATGGTACTTGGGTGGGATCTCTCCCCTGATTGTATTGTTCATGTAGTGCCAGTAGATGATTATTAATGAAGTTATTTTTTGCCAAAAAAAAAAATTACGAATGTATTATAAATAAATAAAAAACAGCCGGATGAATTTTGTGCAGATAAACGTAGTTACAAAGCTGTACTTGGGTGATCCTAGGGAGAAGCTGATCGAGGCAGCTGAAGATATGAAGTTGGACTCTTTGGTTATGGGCAGCAGAGGCCTTAGCACCCTGCAGAGGTTATTTTTCTTACTCCATTGTTTCTTCATAACAATCCTAACAATTTCCCCAGCTGGTCTTTGTCTCTGTCAAAGTACCTGGAAGGTCCCTCTAATGTAATGTATACTTTTGTTCACTTTAGTGCGTCCCTTTACTACTTTAAATGACTTCAATTTATTTTCCGTGTATAATTTAGTACAATCAAGGAGACATTAACTATCTCCTTGAATTTTTATTATATAGTCCTGATATCTCGGCATGTCAATGGGATTTTTAATACAAGTTTACAACAACATCCAAGGCTTATTCTCAAAAGATTTTGGGGTCGGATTATTAATCAAACATTTTAAATATTTCTATTATACGGTCTCGATATCATCACTAGCATGTCATTTTTGTTCTGATTTGGCTTGTCAGTCGGATTTTTAATAAAATATATTAAATATGTAAAAAATTACTTCTTGCATTCCCTTTCTTTGTCCTACCTTTTTTATCCGTCTCATGAAGTTTGTCGCATACCATATTTGGTAATATTTGGATTGTTGGAATTCATTCTTCTTTATTCAAACTTTACGAATTCAATCATACAATTCCACTTTTTATAATAACTGCATCACCTTCCCCTTGTCACAATTTCAGGGCGGAGGTAATATCATTTTAAAGCTCATTAGTACAATGCCTAACATATTTAAATTTCTTGATAATTTTTTTTATTTATTAAAAAAGATATTAAATTTGGCAGGGCTTTCCAAATGAGCATTTGTGACATGACAAAAGTGAATTCTGGACCTCATAATAAAAGCTTAAAGCGGTGTTAATAACTGTTCTTAATTGTACTAAATTATATAGTCCAGAGAATTGAATTCAGTTAGAGTAGAAGGATTGAAGTGAACAAACTGATAATAGACTAATAGAGGACCTCCTGGTACTTTCACCCTAATCAGTTTCAATATCTATAGTTTTAATTAATCTTATTACTAATATTGTGGGTGAGACAGGATAATAATGGGGAGTGTGACCAACTATGTGCTGTCAACTGCGACCTGCCCAGTGACTGTTGTGAAGCACCCAGATTTTCACAAGAACTGATGCAGAAGGGAAAGAGCTTTTGTGGCAATGAGTTCTTTTTAACATAAACAAGATGGGAGCTTCTTTTTATATCCTTTTATATGCCTAATTATCCTACCTGTATAATTATATGTCCATTGGGTACTTCTGTCTCTCAGAGAAGATTGTGTGTTCTGGTTCTCCTTCCCTATATAAGCTTTCTTTGCATTCTGATTAAAGAATAAAGGACTTTTTCTCAGTTTTCTTGTACTTAATGGCATTAACTATCTCTCATGTTATCTTTATTTTTTCCCACCCCTATCAGCCATTCTTCTTTTCCTTGGGTATGAGTAGAAATTAAATGTTGTGCCATTGCACATCTCTTCAAAGTGTTTATATGTTTTCAGTTCTATACTATTCGTATATTCTACTTTGATCACCTTTTAATATCTCATTTTATTCATTAATGTATCAATTAATGAACCATATGAAAATTTCTTGTTAAATTGTTATATATTCTACTTTGATTACCTTTTGTTATCTCATTTTTTACTAAGGGAAAATGGAAACTAATAATCCAACCTTTTAGCGGTCTTCTTTCAATAATCCCACCTTTTGATTATTCATGAATAATCCAACATTTGCACCTCATCTTCATTCATTGGTCCCTGGTCGGTTAATGAGCTACTATTCCAAGTTATTTTCTTATCTTTCCAAAATATTATCTTTGTGAAAGATGAGATTTATGGTATAATGATTTGCAAAGATAAGAAAATAGCTTGGAATAGCAGGCCATCAACCAGTCAGGGACCAGTGAATGAAGATGAGGTGCAAAGGTTGGATTATTCATGAATAATCAAAAGGTGGGATTATTGAAAGAAGACCGCTAAAAGGTTGGATTATTAGTTTCCATTTTCCCTTTTACTAATGTATTAATAAACCACAATACAGAGTATGAAAGATTCTTGTTAAATTGTCTCCAGGTAAAACATGTAAATGTAAATTTTAAAATTATTACGGAGTACTAATTATAGAATATATGAATTATTATTACTCAAAGTACAATTTAGTCAAATTGTTGCAACTAATACACCTTTAAATTTAAATTGAAATGAAAATTCTCAAATATTGTCTTGTAGCGGTAAACATGAATTAATGGTCGGAGTGTTCATTAGTATTTTCTTATGAGCATAATTCAAAGACTTCAAACTATGAGACTATAGGCTGGTTTGCAACCACTTTAAAAAAAGCACTTCTCAGCTTTTGGCTTAAAAAAGCACTTATTTACCAAACACTACCCATTTTTTATTTTTCTCGGCTTTCGTGTCAAAAGTGCTTTTCCACTTTTTATACACCAAAAGCACTTATTTTACCAAACACTACCAACTTTTACTTTTCAAAATCACTTTTTTCTCAAACACTATCAACTTTTACAAATAATCACTTTTTCCAAATCACTCCAAAAGTGCTTTTTTTAAAGCAGAAGCTGTTGCAAACACTCCCTATGAAGATCGACCGGCAATTTAGCAAAGAAGACAGTTGATCCTTTAATCCCCATAGTAAGTTTCCGTAATTACGAATTGAATATATATAGTACTCCCTCCATCCTGTTAAGATTGTTCCTTTTAATCTTTTCAGGAAGTCTCACTAAAATTGTCTCATACCAAATTTGGTAAAGATTGTGAGGTTCTAGACCATTCTTACTTTATTCTTACTTTATCAATTTAATATCAACCACACAAACCTACTTTTCTTAATAATCGTGTCATCTTATTCCATCCGAATCTTAATGGGATGGAGGTAGTATCATTTAAAGGCAATAAATGAGGTCAATCGCACTATTGTTTCTAGAAAACAATCGAATGAAAAAACAATCGAATGAGAATCTTATTTTGTCATACCCAAGGAAAGCTTGGACAAATGATTATTTGGAATCTTGAAGATTACAAATATACCCCCGCCCAGTCAAATTTTACTTTTACTTATTTACCATATCAATTCGGTAAAGATGTAAATTAAAGTCAAGTCAAATAGGATCCATGTATTCAATGTTCAAAAGTCTGTGTTGAATACAAGTACTTCGTACTACGTTTAATATGCGGCGCAATATTCGGGTTGGACCTTGGAGGGACTATGTTCAAAGAAAAATTTTATACTCCATTTTGTACCTCTCTCTAGTTTTGTAGTTAAGAAAATCAATGAATTTAAGTGGGGTAATTGTTTTGTGGGGTTGGAGTTTTGTGAGCCACTCATAGAGTGAGGTACAAATGGGATACCCATTTTGAGGTACCTCTAACATTTGTCATGTTCAAAATATACAACTCATTTGGACCTTGGAGGGACTATGTTCAAAATATACAACGCTTTTCAATACTTCAAAATGTGACGAATGCAGGGTTATCACTAATCACATGATATAAACCATCATGATGACGTTACTAATGTATCATCATCACGTGAAAAACTGAAAATGATACATCCTAATTTGTGAGGTTACCGGTGCATATGTAAGGTCTCGTGTTTGAAATCCGCTATGCACTCAGGGAAGATGATGGAGGCTTTGTTCCCAATGATTCTTCCCACCACGGAGTTGCACAACGACTAAGAAGAGAGGGGAAGGAAATTCAGGCTCGAGTTCGCGTGGTAGGAGGACCCTCTGGATTTAGTTGAAAGGAAGCACTGCGTTATAGGAGGACCCTCTGAATTCAGCTGAAAGGAAGTCCCCAATGATTCTTCCCACCACGGAGTTGCACAACGGCTAAGAAGGGAGGGGAAGGAAATTCAGGCTCGAGTTCGCGTGGTAGGAGGACCCTCTGGATTTAGTTGAAAGGAAGCTCTACGTTATAAGAGGACCCTCTGAATTCAGCTGAAAGGAAGTCCTGCTGGATTCGTCCTGTGCAACCAATACCGACGAAGGTTGACTGTGATCGGATCTGGATTTAACTGTCGAGAGACTTTGGAGGGAAGTCAATAGACTTCGGGATTAGGGGAGCGCAAACACCGACCCCTAGATCATCAAAAAAATTATAACCCATTTTAAGATTTTCACATCACATTATAATTGTCTACCAGAAGTTACCATACATAGAAGTAAAAATAAGATTATATTTTTCTACTTTAAATAGATGTAATTTCATGATTGGAAAATATTGCAATTGTGACACTAAGAGCATCTCCATTCATGATCTCCAATAATCAATTTTTTCTATCATTCTTACCATTTAAATATTGTTATGTAATTAATTTTAGAATAATCTCAAAATTCGTTTATGCCTATCAATCATCATCTTCAGATAATATGATTTTTCTTTGTCCTGCATTAATCTCTATTACACATACTTTTCAAATAATTTTAGAATAATCTGGATTCATATTTTGATCCCAGATTATTGTAGCAAATAATCTCATTAAATAATCTATGTAACTCAATGATTATTTTCTAAAAAACTGTCATGTCATTCACTTAATCTCATAATAATCCTATTAATGAGGATGCTTTAATATGAGCTTATTAATGTCCGATCCGTTAATGTTGAGATATGACAATATGATTTCCAAATCATAGATTCGCAATAATTAACTCTCATTTCAGGAATATAATTTAGCACTTATTTTTAGAAGTAGCACTGTTCTAAAAATCGTTCTAGGCGCCCGACCAGTCCCCGCCTAGGCGCTAGGCGGTGGTCGGGCGCCCCGATTTTGGTCTACGCGCTCCGACTAATTGCATCGGTGCCTAGGTGAATTCGTCGGCCATCTAGGGTGCCTAGTTGCCCGCCCAGAGCGCTTAATGGGCAGCCTAGGCATCTAGATTCATCGAACATTTTTTTTTTTGCTTTTTTATTTTAGTATCTAAGAAATATGTACCTTTAACTTTGACAATGCATGTGAAGAAAGCTACTAGTGAGTAAGTCTATCACTTACTCACTGTGTATGTGTGTGTATATTTTTTTTATAACTCTATCACTTACTCACTAGTAGCTTTCTTCACATGCATTGTCAAAGTTAAAGGTACATATACTCAGTATGTTTGGATATTTCTTTTTCTACACGTTTTTATACCCATCAGTACACGCATGTGTCTGTGAGAGTATTTTTTTGTCTGTGAAGCGCAGTCCACAGACATAAGTTGACTTGTTTTGTCTGTGAAATTTTCCACAAACAAAACAAGCCAGCTTTTGTCTGTGGACTGCGCTTCACAGACAAAAAATAACTCTCACAGACACATGTGTGTACTGATGGGTATAAAAACGTGTACACCAAGACTTGCTCATTATTATAAGTAGTAGTACTAATTGTTTTTGCCCGAAGCGGGGGCGCTTGCCCCCTCATGCCCCTCCCCAGCTCCTCCACTGAGTAAGTGAGTAGATATAATATAATACTAAATGTGATAACTCTATCATTCATGCATGTTAATGTGTATGTGTGTGTATATTTTTTTTATAACCACACAAACACAACATTATTAATCATATTTATGCAAAATATTGATAAAACCGACAATTTCGATGTCTCCGATTAGTCCCCGCCTAGACGCCCGCCTAGCCGACTAGGCGCTAGGCGCTGGGCTGGCGCCCGACTAGCGCCTAGCGCCTTTTAGAACATTGAGCAGTACTATGTAAAATTAAGAATAATCTCAGTTACAAAAGGATACTATTATAATCCATGTGTATAAAACCATTTTTATCAATTGTGCTTATTCTGATCATATATCCACAATTATTTCATAAAATTGTCTCTCTCATCAATATATTGAAATTAAAATTTTAAGTAATCAAACACTACTAGGAAAAATAATGAGAGCCCTTTTGGAAAGAAAAATATTATTTGTACACGAAATTTGTACACATTTGCCACATATTTGTACATAATTGTCTGTTCACACATACAATGTGTACACCCCTAGTTGCTTCTTTACACAGGCAGCTCGCGCAACAATTGTCTATGTGTACAGACACTTACGTACAAATGTATGCAAAGTGTGTATAAATTTTGTGTGCACCATAAATTTTTGTTTTGGTAATCTATACTTTCGTTTTATATATCAATCTTACCAACCAACTTTTTCATCACAACATTTAAGTCTTATCCAAAAAAATTCATCAAACATGTAATTTTTTATTTCGAGCGCTGAACTGTGTAATAATTAAAATAAGTAAGGTTGGAGTTACTTTTTTGACTATATTGACTGAAGTTACTACAAAGGATCATTTTACCTATTTTCATTTTTTTTAAAAACATACATTTTAAATATAATTCTTTCATAACTCAGCAGATCCATCCAATTTAACCGCTTAATCCATATCTTAATCAAATTTGTCACAATCAGCCGATTCAACTAATTTCACTGTTATCAAACATGCTCTGAGTTGCGAAGAACTTTAAACGACATATAGAAATTTTATATACAAAATCCGATAATAAAGATGATTGGGTGTATCGAATGAGTCTTATTATAAGTTCATAAATGGGGACCAAGGAGATTGTAATGGTAAAAAGATGGGTATGACAATCAGTCGGGTGATTGGGTTGGGACGGGTATTGCAGGACTGAGACCCGTCTCGTGATTTTACTAAGTGAACCCGCCCCGTGACCCATATGGGTCATTACATGCTGACCCATTGCATGTCCCATGCAGGAGCTGCCCCACGCTATTCCGTGCAAGAGCTGCCCCACGCTATTCCGTTGTAATCTAATGCATGTTTACCTCCAAATAATTATAAAAAAAATAAATATAATAAATCAAAGTTACAATGCAATGGGAAGTGTCAAAACTAAGAAAAACCCCATCTCGACTCGAACATTTAATCTATTTATATTAATAAATGAAAATATAAATGGTAAATATAAAAATGACGTCAACAAACAACAATTAATGGTTCATCTCGTTCAAATATAAATATTACAAGTAATATATTAATTATTACAAGACTAAGGAACTTATAAAATGGTAAATATAAAAATGATGTCGACAGTTATGGCTCATCTGTTCAAATATAAATATTACTCCGTAATATATTACAAGACTAAGGGACTTACGATCTATTGTACGCACACACTATATGTGTGTGCGCATAAATGTATTTATAGTACTACATATAATTTTAAAAATATTGATTTCTATATTGAGCGGGGCGGGATGAGGTGGCACGAGTCAATACTAATATCTAGACCCACCCTATTGTATACATGGGAAATATATCTCATTTACAAGATGTGACGAGCCGGATCTGCCCCAATTTTTTTGGGGCAGAATGGTTCCTTACGTGCCAGTTTTTTTTTTACACGTCTATATGAAGATGATACTCCGTAATTCCGTATATAAGGAGTATAATCAGTGTTCTAAAAAGCCCCAAAAAGCGCTGCATAGGCGAGCCTAGGCGTCATGCGTGATCAATACGCCCTGCATATTCAACATGTGTGACCAAAGGCGCGCTTGGCCACAATATATAAAATTTCAACTATCATAGATAAAGTAAGATAAAATGTATAAGATATATATATATATATATATATATATATATATATATATATATATATATAGATACATAAGAACATAAGAAATATAAAAAAGACAATAGAGCATAAGAAAGATAAATATAAAAATAAAATAAGAACATACAAAAATAAAGAATATAAAAGATAAAGAAAAAAATAGAGATAAGAAAGAAAAGAGATCAATCGCACACGCGAATATGCCTATATGCGTTTTGTACTTTGCTCTCTCGAAAGCCATACTCTCATCCAGCCCATGAATAAGCATATCCATTTTTGATTCCTCTGATCCAAGTCTGTTTTGGTCTTCCTCTCCGCCTCTTCTCCCCACCTTTCAAGTCGTCTAACAGGTGATTCACTTGGTCTTCATGACGAAACCACTGCAATCGAGATTTTTGCATCTTATCTTCTATAGGTACTACTCCCACGCTTTGTGTGATTATCTCGTTCTGCAAGTAGTTTTTTCTAATATGTCCACACATCCAACGCAGCATATACATTTTTGTCGCACTTATGTTTTAAATGTTTGGAATAATTATTATGTCAGAATATCAATAATTATTGTCATGTTCAAAAAATATTTCCACTTATAGAGCCAATGTTAAAGATTGATAATATCAAAATATGACATCCAAGTTATAGAGATGAGAAATATAGTGCTCCTATATTAAAATTTCCAAATATATTACTCTGTATACAACAAAATCTTTAGTATAAACTACTCCGTTTAAAGTAGAAAAAGTGCCCGCCCATTCAAATTTGGGTATCCTGCAATGGCTGCAAACCCCAACAATTTTGAAATTGCATTGGATCAAATACTTGTCTATATAACAAAATAATGCCGGAGTACTACATAGATTTCCTCACTTTTTTTCAAACAAAAAACACCCTTTTATTTTCTACTCGTCTTTTTATCCGAATCTCATACTCTCTTTTTTAAAAAAAGAAACCATTAGCACATGATTGATTGTATGGGAAGCTTCTACTCCATCAACATTAAACATACAATAAATAAAACTTCAAGGGTGTATCAAGTTTACTCCAGTTCTATAAGATGATAGCATTGTAGCAAACAGCTCTGATTTTTGTGTATCGATCACACAGGAAAAGATGGAGCTTTTGGGTGAAAATTTTGAAGTAGTGGAGTGGAAATTGGAAGATGATGAGCTGAAGGGCGGGGAGAAGAGCAGCACTTCAAGTTCTACCCTTTTTGAGTCAGAAGCAACTGGAAATGATGAAGTACACAGTAGCTCTGAAGATTCATCGTCATTGCCCTCTTTTTATGATAGGAAGCTGGAAAAACAAGGGTCATTTTCACCTGGTAAGAAAATCACATCTCTTTCTGGTTTTTCATTCTATGCATGGATGTTGAACTTTGGTTTAAAATGCAGAGGTTGAGATGCTTAAGGAAACATTCTCCAAATTGATCCTCGGACAAGATATGTTAGGTGGTGGAGATGGCGTTTCTGCAGCATTGGCTGTTTCTAATGCCATCACTGATCTTTCTGGTATGCTGTAAAAAACAAAACAAAAAAAAAAAAAAACTGATTGAAGGGAATCACTCTCCTCAATCTTCTGCTTAATCTTTTATCCATAATCTTACAATATAGAATGCATCACTGATCTTCCACTTATCCCCTCCATCTGCTTCTTCTGTATGACAAATTTTTTTTCTCTCCTTGTCAGCAACAATTTTTGGGAAAATCTGTAGACTAGAGCCTTTGACCTCTAAGAAGAAGTTAACATGGAAGAGAAAAATGGAATGGCTTCTTAGCGTTAGCGATTACATTGTTGAATTCAGTCCATCCTTGCAAACATTCCCAGATGGATCCAAACGAGAGGTAACCCGACATGCGTTCTTCCGATATTAGTGTTACTTTCCAATCATTAGTATTAATAGTTTTCAATTAGTAATATTAATCCATTTTAGAAAAGTTATTTATATTAGAAACATAATGGTTGTACTTTAGGACTACATGGCCTATATGGCACTGTTGGGCCATTTAGCAATGAACTCTACTTTCTTGCTCACTAACCAAGCTGAATTACAATTACAAAAGTATATGATTCCAAGCTTACTTTCATTGACCATGAAAAAATCAAGTCTGTAGGGTTTGGGACGACGAGTTTGTCATATGTCAACCATGTCCATGACACTCTTCTGTGTGTATAGGTCATGACCTCTAGACCAAGGCAAGATCTTTACGTCAACCTCCCCGCGCTTCTCAAGCTTGACAATATGATCATTGTAAGATAAATGCCATTTTATCTTGTAGTATACTGTGTACCAATAATAACAATCATAGTTTCACATCCAGTGTTCTTTCTGCAGGATATCCTTGATAGCTTAGAACCAACAGAGTTCTGGTATGTTGATCAAGAAGGTATTGTAGCAGCCTCAGAGAGTCCACCAAAGGAGAAATGGTGGTTGCCCGTTCCTCGTGTCCCCACGTGTGGTCTTAGCGGGAATGCAAGAAAGCAGTTACAGCACATCAGGAATTGCATAAGTCAGATCCTGAATGCAGCAATGGCTATAAACTCTGGCACTCTAGCTGAAATGGAAGTGCCAGAGACATATTTTGAGGTTCTTACTAAGGTGGGGAAGTTTGTCCATGTATGGAATATGTCAACTCTATTAAGACTTGATATTTCATCCTCAAAATCCAAATACTTGTTATGCCCAAAATCTCGTTTAGACCGTACAATATTCTGTTTTGTATAAGGCGACACCTTCATGGTGTGCGGTCTTAACCGTGCAATTATTTTATAAAAGAGCATACCTTCACTGTCCAACACCTCATTTGGCTCGTGCATTTTTCATAGAAGGCCCACATCACGACCATATATTAGATTGACTTTGATATCATATTAAGATTTGGAGTTACATCCTATAATGTTATAAAAAAACTCAAGTCCATGAGTTAGTTTATTACTTTATTTAGTTAGCTTAACATATTCTTTTTGCAGAATGGCTATGCAAACTTAGATGAGCTTATCAATGGATGCAACTTCTCGGATCAATGGTCACCTGAGTCTTTTCTTGACTGCCTAAATTTGTCCTCCCAAAACCGGGCTCTCGAGATTGCAAACCAGTTGGAGGCGTCGATACACGTTTGGCGCCAAAAAACTAACTCAAAGAATATGAAGCTCTCGTGGGAAATGGTGAAGGAGTTGGTGGTTGATGCAAACAAGAGAGAGGTGTTTGCATATAGGGCTGAAAGTCTTCTCATCTGCTTGAAGAAACGGTTTCCAGGGCTTCCTCAGACAACACTAAACATGAGTAAAATCCAGCATAACAAGGTTCCATTTGCTCTCTTTTTAAGGGTCCCTTTGGAGCCCTAAACATACTAACAGAAGAAAGTATGATAAATAGTAGGGAAGATAATTGAGATTTGTTTGAGAGGAAATAAAATCTGGAGGAAAATGAATGAGATGCTCAAACTCAAACTAACAAAACACTATAATAATTAAGTACGTGTATTTATTCAGCTATATTAATTCTATTTCATTTTTCTATTAATTTATTCAGTATACTAGTATAGGGTGAAAACCCAAACTAACAAAACACTTTCCTTCTAATTTTTCTCCTCTCCAAAACATATTCTATGACCCAAACTACATACTCTAAAGGATTCATTCACTGCTTCAGTAAGAATTTTACACTGACTAAATTTTCCTCTTGCTCCCCACTCACCAGGATATTGGCAAATCTATACTAGAGAGCTATTCACGAGTTGTGCAAAGTTTGGCTTTTAATATCACAGTACGGATTGATGATCTTCTTCATGTGGATGACTTGACTAAGCATTCAGACCGATTCATGCCCGCATGCAACAAAAGCCCGAGGAAATCTTTGACTGATTATTTGACCATGGATTCCAAGGGAAATCAGATTAGTGGTGATCTGAGGAGCATTGAGACCCATTCATGCATTTATGAGGAAGTGATAGCAACTGAAGATGAACTCAATACTTTGTATTCTTGTATATAGTGACTTTCTTGTCACTCAAACAAGATTTATCATGACTAATGATAATATAGTTGAAGATAACAACATTTAAAGATCCAGCATGCGGTTAAAATTATCAAACTTTATTATCTGATAAAGTTGAGGTAAATTCATAGTCTTACTATATTACAAGGGGGTCAAAAGGTTTACAACCATAGGTTTCCAGCTAACTTAGAAATAACAGTCCATATATATTGCCTTCCCTAAAATTTTGAAATTTTGTGGACAATTAGCACATCTTCCGTCTATCAAGGGCATTATCCTGAATCAGGTTTACATCTCCCATAGCATCAGATTCAATTATTATATTGGTCAGCTTCTTCTCAATGCAAAACTCAAGACCAACATAGCAGTTTTACGGGGTAAATTAATCAAGAGTCTAATGAGAGATATGGCATTCAGACATTTAACCAAAGTGAACAACCTTCCTGGTAGACGACCCTTTAATGAGAGAGATATTATTCCAATTATTTCATGATTTCATCCCCACACGCATATAAATATGGCATAATATGGAGAAATTTAAAGTAGAGTAGTGGCCCTGTTATTTGATTTCATTGTGGAAGCTCAACGCATAAACATTTGATATTTATTAGTTCAAACTTCCAAAGCACACCACATCACCCTAGTATATACAATTAGAGCCTTTGAAATTAACAGTTTATATGTAAATTTTGAGGTCCGGTCACGGCGGTCAGGCGTTATGATCCTGAAAGATGAATAAGAATTATCATCAATTGCGATTGCAAGATAAAATCATTTACAGTAATAATAAATAAACGCATGAGCAAACAACAATGCTACAAAATGAACATCATCACATACCTATAACTTTTCTCCTCTCCCCTACATCCTCATTATTCCTGATGGCAATGGATGTATAGAGTGCAAATATAATGAGCATGTTAAGGATGCAAAATATAAAAGATAAAAAGCACGTAAGGCAGGTTAAAGTACCTGGAAAGTCAAATCTCCAGTACCATGTCCAATAGTAGAAAGTGTATGTTCCCCAACTTACAGGAACCGGTAGAGCCATGTAAGTGATGTAACTATACATTCACATTCATATGGATATAGAAAAATAAGACTTCCAAGAGAAGCACATTTACTGAAATCACAATCTAGTCTAGATGAACAATAGATGCAAATACGTAATAGAAGCTAATTTAAGGAACCTGTGAAGGCTGTGCATGTAAAACACAGAAACATAAGGTCCCGGGGAAATGCCAAAACCTCTCCTACCGGGAAGTCTATACATATAATAACTGCACAGACAACAAATAATGATAATGAAATCTTAAACTAAAATGTACATCACAATAAAGAGTAGATGATTTTCCCTCACTATCATAAGACAGATGTATGAATAGTGATCTGCAATTTAAGAAGGGAAAAGTTATGGAACCTGGGTAAAAGAAGTCTATAAGAAATGTACATTTCCCCAGTGGCAGGAAATGGAGGAGCCAAGTATCTGCATATTAATTTAGAGGATATGGAAGATCATGAACTTAATATCAGGCTATCAGCCTATACATTGAAAACTACAGTTACTGAAAGTCATAAAAAAGAACAATGGATATAAAATCAACGAACCTGGGAATGCGCTGATGAAAGATTTCAGTAGCATTGCGTGCGCGGAAAATGCCATGGCGGTTAGATGGAAATGCTAAATGCCTAAATAGTGAAAGAATGGTGGAAAAGCGACCAACCAAGAAGTACTTAGTTAATACTGTATATGATTATTTCTTTGCACCTAAGTAGAAGAAATGTCACGTCATGACTCTATATCGTTCCAACCTAAGAATAAAACCTAAAACTGCTGCAAAAATGGATTTGTGAGGAGTGCTTCTTGGGAGTCAACCAATTAACAAGGTATTGAAACACATGATATGCATAAATTTACAAAATGACTGAAGGTGTAATTTGAGATCGATTTCCCTTGAAGATGAACAGGGTATACGTGCTGAAACTCTATTAACTGGATGACTTCATGCAAACAATAAGCACTATCCCCAACTTCTTCTGAACTGTATACAAGTTAGACCAAAGTGGCATATTAACCGAGGGAACAAACCACCGTCTTCCCTAATTAAGATGGAAAAAAGTTACTTCACTGAACAATAAATGATAACTCTAAAGCTTGAAAGTTCAATAGCAGAAAGCCAGAAATATCTGAGATCATAAAATCTTCAGTTGTGGTTTCAAACATCAAGCACATATGTTGGTTTCAATACCTTGGGTTATGAGCCGATCTTGAATAATTATAGAATACATCATTCAAGAAACAACCTACAGGTAGCATCCTGAGTTATACACACAGACACACACATTTCATTCCTTTTCTTGTTTAATCACAATACATCGAATTTTGCTGTATTTAGTATACCAGCTTTGATCATATTTTAATTTTTCACTAATGTTTAACAAAAAAATCATATCATGTCAAATGTTTTTATATTCTCGGGATGTATATTTTATGATATCAACTTTTTAAAGAAAAAAGTTCCAAATGAGAAAGTCAAATGGCCGCAACAATAAAAGAAAGCAGGTTGGTATGTACTGTATGTTTTTAAAATGGATATTTTTACCTTGACTGATTAGTTGATAATGATAAGTCATGGTATCTCACCACCCCTTGTTCAATTAGCTGCACCAGCTCCACGAAATTCTTATACTTTGAGGGGTAATTGTTGTCTCCTTGCTGAACATAGGTATTAACACTGCACACAACCAAAACTTTCTGGCACTTGGAAATTGGCATACCTATGTATTACATAATACAGAATACAAGAAGAATGGTATATGGAATTTATGAAAACGACATTTTCCAAACAGGAAAGCAAGGCACTCACTTCAGTTCGAGTTCATAAAGTGTGCTGTCGCCATTCCTCATTGAAAAAACCAGCATCCTACGACCCCTTGCACCCCTTGCAAGACAAAGAGCTATCACTCTGTTTCGCCTTCCATCCGGATTTGAATTTGAATACACAAATGCATACTGGCGATCGTAGAAGTTCCAATTATCGATACCTACCTCATCTGAACAGAATACGAGGGGAAAAACATGCGGCAGTTTACTGTAAATTCATATGCAACATCACTGCGTTCATATAACTTGAGATTTCAAACAAGTAAAACAAAAACACAAACGCGGAACACTTCTAAGCAATAAATTGACACCAGAATCACCAGATACTGTATTCTACAAAGTGTTGTTAGGGTGTACAATTTCAATAAATTTGTTAAATCTATTTCTGAAAAACAAACTGCTAAAGACTAGGACATCGGCAATATAACAGCATCATAAACCCTAAACACTCGCAGATAACATCAGAGAGATCGTTCAACATTCATTAGTAGAAATGATTTGAGACAGAGTATTCGTGAAGCGGCCTCAATTTGCGAATTACATGTTCTAAGTATTTACCGGAGGTTGAGGGGGAGGAGAAGGTGTCCATGTCGAAAGCAGGGGGGCCGGTGGCGTTAAGATAGAAACCCGAAGCCATGAAAGTAGCGTGCACAGCGAAGGCAACCTTGTCTCTGTGACTGCGAAAATCTGGCCTCGCTGATCTTATCGCCATCATCACGATCTCTGGGTCTGCTACCACCATGCTTCTTCTTTTAGGAATTTCGGGAAATGGCTCTGGAGCTTACCCGAGCAACCAAAAGAAGAAGATGATAGAGCTTAACTTCCTTGCCGCAATCCCGCCTCAAGTGGTAGAAAGATTTTGAGAGAATTTTAATTCCGATACAATTACCAGAGTAATGTATACTCGCTCGTCCCACTATAATCCATAGCCGTAATATCTTAGTGCGTTCACAATTTCTGTTAGTTAGTTGAATGGGATTGGGCGCGAAAATAAGTTTGGGAAGATACTCCAAGTTTCCAACGACTCCAACGACTCCGGGGATGAGTAACGGTCCCCTGGACTAGGGCCGGTTCGGGCCCGGTTCGGGCCTGGGCCCGGCCGGGCCTCGGGCCAGAAAACTGGGGCCCGAGCCCGAACCGCCGGTGGCCGGTTCCGGTTCCAGGCCAAACCGGGCCGGGCCGGGCCAAACCGGGCCGGGCCGGGCCGGACCAAACCGGTCCATTTTTTTTGGTTCTCCTATTTAACCCCCTACCCCTCCCCCTCAACCCCAAACCACCCCAAACCACCTCAAATGGCCCAAAATACCTAATCCAACCCAAAACTTAAAAAAATTCAAAAAAAAAAAAAAATTAAAATCCGGCCCGGGTTGAGGGGGAACCGGCCAGGCCGGTTCGCCTAAAGCAGGGCCCGAGCCCGGACCGCCCATCACCCGGGCCGGGCCAAACCGAACCGCTGGACCCACCGGGCCCCGGGCCGGGCTGGGCGAAACAGTAACCGGGCCGGGCCGGTTCCGGGTCGGGCCGCCCGGCCCGAGTCCACCCCTACCTGTGAATATGGTATTAGGGTGGGCATATCATTTTCAGTTCGTTTTTTATCGGTTTGGGTTCGATTCGGTTTGGAACGGGTTAGGAGAATTATTACCAAACAAAATCATAATATTTTTCGGTTTGATTCAGTTTTGTTTAGTTCGGTTTGGTTTGGTTTGGTTTGTATTTGTTATTTTATAATAATATATGAAAGTTTTATTGAATTTCTTTAATTAGTTCAGTGTGATTTTGATCGGTTTTTATCGGTTTCAGTTCGATTCAATTTAATACGGTTTGAAAGACATTATATCAAAGTCAAACCAAATTGCATACGGTTTGATTTCGGTTCAGTTTATATCGGTTTGATACGATTCGATTGGGTTAAACCAAATCAATATACCATCCCTAATGGGTATTTAGCGTCTCTTCTATCTGGTCAAATGAAACTCGAGGGACGGGTGTTTTCCAACTCTCATACTCCGTATTTTTCATATAGTCCAGCAAAAAATCAGAAAAAAGAATCACGTGATCCTATAATTGATGATTTTAAACTTTCGTGCTCAATATTTTTGTGAAAGAGTGGAGAACGACTCAATTTATTTTACTATTCACTCATTTCATCCTTATATTTTCACTATTCATATTAATGACCCTATAAATAATAATCTACTTTAATTTTTTTGCCAAAGGGAGGAACATGACCATCACTTTGGGACAATCCAAATAAAAAATACAGGACCATCATTTTGAGACGGATGTAGCATTATTTAATACGGAGTACATCATACTCCATTTGTTCCTTAAAATTTTGTCATGTTTGACCGGCATGAGAACTACCAAAATAAAAATTGTGTGGTTGAGATTTGTGCAGAAGAGAAAAAAATTAACTGAGATCACAAATTATTTACTTAAAACGAAAGTGACAAAATTAATGAGACAAAAAAAGGAAAACTGATAAAGTTTTAATGGAAGAAGGAAGTATTATTTTTACTGCGCACAACCATGTCAAACATAGATTTCACTTTTTGAAGAAAACATGTAAAAGGGAGATAACGAACTCGGATTCTCGGAAGTTACTCACATCAGGAGAGATCGTCCATATGTACTCGGTAATACATATTCACTAGTCTAATGTCTCTTTGTCCTCTCTATGAGCATCCTATTTTGGATGCTTTTAGGGGACTTCGTATAAAAATGAAGATAACTTCAAGTATACGAAGCTCGATCGCAGATTATACCGTACAACCGGCTGTACGGTGAGCACCGTACAACCGGGTATTTTTGAAATTAAATTGAACTTGCAGGGTTATAGCTACGGTGCTCTGCTTTCTCCGATTCTTTCTCGGTCGTCGTCCCTGCTTTCTCTTACCGCAGTCCGCAGTCTCCGCACGTTCTTTGCTCTGCTTTTTTCAATTCGTCTTTTCTTTTGTTTTTTTAGTTCGTACGTTTATAGTCCGCAGTCCCTGCCTTTTACTTGTGATCCTTTTTGCTTTCAAGAGCCTTTACTTTTTAATCCAAGAGCCTTTTGCTTTAAATTTTATTCAATTATTATGAAACTTTACAATATAAAATATTAATAGTGTCCAGTTTTTTTTGCTCCTTTTTTCAATCATCTTCCTAATGTCATTTTTTTTAATTTGTCCATTTTAAAAATATTTTAGGTATAAATGTTTTATTTTTCTATTTTTACTTTTAAGATAAGTATTTATTAGTTATTAAATATTGTGTCTCAATTTCTAACATGAGTTTTGTGTTATATTAAAATGAGTATAGTGTAAACTAAATATGCACAAATAAATTTGAACACATTAGAGAATTGAAACGAGCTTTTAATTTTTTCGATGCTCATTTTGTAAGTTACATGTGTTCATCTCGTACTGGGTTATGCTCATTTCAAAACAATAACATTAAATTCGCATAAGGGTTAAATTATATACACGAGACCAAAGGTCATGATACTCAATTACATGTTTTTGATAATCAATTGATGAGATTTGATGTTCATTGAAAAATGTCTTGATGCTCAACTAACCAAGCTTATAACTTTGATATCGTATTGGTGTTATGCTCATTTTAAAATGTTATGTCAATGCATATCTCAAAAGCAATGTATTACATTACGTTTGCGTAGGAGTTGATTATAGATATGGGGCACAAACCATGATACTCAATTGCATTTTTCTAATACTCAATAGAGGGTGTTTGATACTCAATAAAATTGTCTTAATGCTCATCTAAAAAACTTATAACTTTCATAGTAATGCTCATTTTGTAAGTTACGTGTGCTCAATTGGTACTTCTATTATGCTCAGTTTTAAAATTTCATAACAATGCATATTCCAAAAGTATCATATTACATTAGATTCGCATATTGAAATTCATAGGAATTGCTTATAGATATAATTTAATGAGTTTCTATAAAAGAATAAATAAAAAAATGTGAATTACAATATATGAAGTTGATATGACAATACTCATTATTTGGCTCTTAATGCTCAGTAGAATACGTCTGATGCTCATTAAAAGTGTGTCAATGCTCATCTAACGAAAACCAAGATTTTCATTGAAATTACGAAAATGCCACCGTTTTTAGTTGTGATATCAACTTTTTTTGTAATAACACAGTGTTCATTATGAGACGCTTAACACTCATTAAAATTGGACTATTGTTCATTAACTTTTTTTTTTAAATGTCATATCAATACACAAATGAATATTGAGCACAATAGAAATGATTTTTATGTTAAATTCAAATGAGTATAACAATCCAACTAACAAAATCATTAGTGCTCATTTTGTTAGTTACGTATGTTCATCTGATACCGATCTTATGCTCATATATTTAACTCCTAATACTCAACGTAATAGACCAGATGCTCATTAAACGTTCATTAATGCTCATTCACAAGAAATTGTAGTTTTTATCTCAATAACGGGTGTTTGATGCTCAATTAAAATGTCGTGATGTTGAACTAATAAAACCTTATGATTTTCATATCAATGTACACTTTGTAGTTATGTATGCTCATTTGGTACTGATGTAATGTTCATTTTTACAATATCATATCAATGCATATTTCAAAAGTATCATATTATATTAGACTCGCATATTGAAATTAATAAGAGTAGATTATAGATATAATTTAATAAGTTTTAATACAAGAAATAATAAGAAAAAGAAAGAGAAATAGAATATATGAAGCAAAGATCGTGAAATTTATTGTTAGTCTCCTAATACTCAATGAAATAGGTCTGATGCTCACTAAAATTACATTATTGCTCATTTGATATTGATATTATGTTCATTTTAAAATGACACATCAACGCATATTTCAAAAGTACCATATCACGATGCTCATTGTTAGACTTCTAATACTCACCAAAATATGTGTAATGCTCACTAATATTAAGAATTTTATAAAAGAAAAAAATAAGAAAAAGAAAAGAAATTATAAGATATTGTGCTCAATATCACACTCTTAATACTCAACAAAATAGCAACAATGCTCAACAAAAGTATTGATGCTCAACCAACTTGAGCAAAAGGTCTACCTCATGTAACATTCGTTCCAAATTTCCAGTAGTTTACGGTTGTATTCCTTCATCCCAAATAAAGTCCAGTTTTAGTTCGACATGTTAAACGGCTCAAACTTATTGTGCTATGATATACTACGCGTATTACAGTAAGAAGTAATACACTTCCATGCAATTTGAAGGTGAGGAGCAAGAAAATGGAAAACTGAAGTCTGAAACCTCTGCCTGCGTCGCCAGAAGAGGAGGAAGACGAAGAAAGCTTCACCGGAGTGTTGCCAGACTGGAATTTTCACGCTGATCGTGGAGGAAGCGTGCCGCCATCTCTTCGCCGGAACACCCCTAAGCCACGGTGCTACTTGTCTCCAGAAAAGGGAGGCTGATAAGTTCGTATTTCAACACGCATTTGATGCGTGTTGGGGTCGGATTTTGATAATTTTCCTAACTTTTGGGTGTCGTAAGTCTCAATTTTAGCTCAAGTCATGTGTATCGGGCGTAGGGTATGAGTTTTGGTATTTTCAGAGTTGAAATCAAGTTTTGGGACCCGGCATCGGCATTTGAGAAAGAGATCGGGACGAGTTAAGAAGCATTCGAGAGTGAATTCGCAGTTTTGGAGGCCACCGGGAGATTCACGATGATGTTTTGATGAAGAAAGAGCTTTTGGATCGATCGAGTGGTCAAACGGAGGCTTAAAACGAAAGAAATCGAAGAAAATGAAGAAGAAAGGCCACGCACGGCCGTGCGTACAGGGACGCACGGCGTGCGTGCGTGGCAGTAGCGGCCAAGAAAAGTAATGACCAACGCACGGCCGTGCGTCCGGGTACGCACGCCGTGCGTTCAAGGCGACAAAATGGCGAATGGCTACTGGCAGCAACGCACGGACGTGCGTAGGGGTACGCACGCCGTGCGTCCAAGGCGTTAAATTGAAGGAAGCTACTGGCGGTAACGCACGGCCGTGCGTCCGGGTACGCACGCCGTGCGTTCAAAGCGTTTTTTTTCGAAGAATGGCTACTGGCAGCAACGCACGGACGTGCGTAGGGGAACGCACGCCGTGCGTTGCCTATTTACACGGACGTCCGTCGGACGCACGGACGCAACGCACGCCGTGCGTAGGCTCCGTGCGTACCGCGGATCTGTCCTTTTTCGACCCAAACTCATTGTTTTCTATAAATTAAGCCTCCCTTACCCCGTTTTGAGGTTCGGAAACCTAGAGAGAAGATTAGGGACGTTTTCTACAGTGTTTTTCCGTTATTTTGTTCAAGACCCTGAGATTCTTTGTAAGTTTCATCTTTTTAATTAATGACAATTATTTCTATTCATTCCAATTCTGTTGATTCTTCAATTATGAATTGTGAGTAGTTTAATTAGGGATTTGGGGTTGATGAAGGGGTTAATCACGATGTATGGCTAGATTCTTTTCGGTTTAATTGCATGAATGCCGTTTAATTTGTGTTTGAATAATTTAATTGATATCTCTTGTAACCTAGACTGCAGCTAGAATTACAATTGCATGTAGAATAAATTAAGAGAGATCTAATTTGTTCTAGGACACATTCACACACACTTAATCGTTCGCTAAGAGATTAGTAGCGATTAAGGGGCCGTAAGCTCGCTCGTCTTGGCAATAATTTAGGATCTTGTCGCATGAGAGATCAGCCTGGTCCCCTAAATTATTGTACTCTACGCCGCGAGAGCGGTAAGAACTTAGTACTGATTGGCTAGGCTCAATTAAATTAAATTCATGTAATTAAGCCTGATCTGCCAGAAATCTGGTTACCCCGGAATCAATCCCTGTTCCCTTCGTCGTTAATTAAGAAGAAACCAACCTTTATTTTATTCGCTCATTCGCATTAGTTTAGTTTAAATTTAATTCAACAATCCATCTCGCACAATTGCATTTTTATTTTATTCTTTTTAATCGCTAAGTTTAGTTAATCTTTAATTCCCTTTTGTCCGTCCCTGTGGAGACGATACTCGTACTTTCAACCATTTTACTACAACCATTTTAAGTGCGAGAAAACGCACATCAGTTTTTGGCGCCGTTGCCGGGGACCTCAAGGCCAACAACAAGCACCTCAGCCGCAGCAAGGGAGTTTTAGAAAAGAGACTGAGCAAAGATTCTCTAGTTTGGAAGACACATTCAAGAAATACATGCAAGTGACTGATGCAAGGATGCATAACATGGAAACTCAATTGGGGCAGATCTTTAAGGCTGTATCTGAGAGGCCTCAGGGATCCCTCCCTAGTAATACTGAACCAAATCCCAGAGAACATGTTCAGGCTGTGACCTTGAGGAGCGGAAAAGAGCTGGAACCTGCTGCCACAACAAAGAAGCCCGATGAAGTTCAAGTTGAACCGGCTGTCCGGGAGGAAGAGAAGGAGAAAGATGAGGGGAGAGAGGTGGCGGCTGCACCAAAACAGTCCATTCCGGTCAAGAATTACACCCCACCTCTCCCCTATCCGGCGCGATTGACTAGGAAGAACGATAGTGACCAGTTTGGTAAGTTTCTGCATCTCATGAAACAAGTGCAGATTAACTTACCATTCGTGGATGCACTAGCTCAGATGCCGAAGTACGCAAAGTTTATGAAGGATTTGCTCACAAACAAGAGGAGGCTGGAAGAAGCGTCTACTGTGACGCTTAATGAGGAATGCTCAGCTGTGATACGGACAGATTTGCCGAAGAAGCTTAAGGATCCAGGTTCTTTTACTATTCCCTGCTTTATAGGAGATCTTACTTTTGATAGGGCCCTGGCTGATTTGGGTGCAAGCATTAATTTGATGCCTCTTGCTTTATATGAAAAGCTTGCACTCGGTCCACTTAAACCTACACGTATGTGCATTCAGTTGGCTGATCGTTCAGTCAAATATCCCCAAGGGATTATTGAAGACGTGTTAGTTAAAGTGGACAAATTTATTTTTCCGGTAGACTTTGTTATTTTGGACATGGATCAGGATCGGGAAGTACCATTGATTTTGGGCAGACCATTCTTGGCAACTGCCCGTGCACTTATTGATGTTGGAGACGGTAAGCTTGTCCTCCGCGTTGGGGATGAGTCTGCCACCTTTGACATGTCCAAAATAATGAAGAGGCCCTGTCAAGATAGTGGTGAGTGTTTTTACATGGATGTGGTTGATTCTTTGGTGGAGGATTGCATTCCCAACATGCTTTCTGATGAAGCTTTCTTTGATCTTCTTTTGGATGATAGTTTGTCAGCAGAGGATCTTGAGCTCCTCCCTAGTTTTGATTGCCTTATGCTTGATGGGGAGGAGGACTCAAGTGATGCTAGTGATGTGAAGGGGAAGGAAGATGACTTAGATAAGGTGGAGAAGGAAGACTGTCAGACTGATTCTTCTATTGTTACTCCTTCTCCATTAAATCTAAAGCCTCTTCCCTCCCACCTTGAGTATGCGTTTCTAGATGATAGTCCTGACCTCCCTGTTATTCTTGCATTCGGGCTTGAGCCATCCCAAAAATCTGCATGTCTTAACCTACTTTGTGAACAAAGGGAAGCTCTAGCCCGGAAACTTTCTGACATGAAAGGAATCAGTCCTGTTTTCTGCACTCATAAAATTTTGATGGAAGATAATGCTAAACCGGTAGTGCAGCCACAAAGGAGATTGAATCCTAATATGCAGGAGGTGGTCAGGGAGGAAGTCATCCGTCTGTTAGATGTAGGGATTATTTATCCAATTTCAGACAGCCCTTGGGTCAGCCCGACCCAGGTGGTTCCCAAGAAAGGGGGGATGACTGTGGTTAGGAATGAGAAAGATGAGTTGATTGCTACACGTACGGTCACCGGATGGCGGGTTTGCATTGATTACCGAAGGTTGAATGCCGCCACCCGGAAAGACCACTTCCCCCTCCCCTTCATTGATCAGATTTTAGAGAGGCTAGCAGGGCATAAGTTTTACTGTTTCCTTGACGGGATGTCGGGATACTTCCAGATCCCCATAGCCCCCGAGGACCAGGATAAGACCACTTTTACATGTCCATTCGGTACCTTTGCTTATCGGAGGATGGCGTTTGGATTATGTAACGCCCCTGCTACCTTTATGAGATGCATGCTTGCTATTTTTGGGGATTTCATTGGGAAGTTTATGGAGGTTTTTATGGATGACTTTTCTGTATATGGTGATACTTTTGATGAGTGCTTAGAGAATTTGAAGAAAGTCCTGGTTAGGTGTCGAGAGGTGAATTTGGTACTTAACTGGGAGAAGTGCCACTTCATGGTTAGTGAGGGAGTGGTCCTAGGGCATAAGATTTCAAGTAGGGGGATAGAGGTTGATCCGGCTAAAGTTGATGTGATTTCTAAACTACCTCCCCCTACTTCAGTCCGTGCCATTAGGAGTTTTCTAGGCCACGCAGGTTTTTACCGTAGGTTCATCCAGGACTTTTCTAAGATAGCCCGACCCATGACTAAGCTCCTTGAGAAGGACACACCATTTGACTTCTCAAAGGAGTGTTTAGAGGCTTTTGAGTGTTTGAAGGAGAAACTGGTCAAGGCACCGGTGGTAGTAGCTCCTGACTGGTCTTTGCCTTTTGAGATTATGTGTGATGCTAGTGATTTTGCAGTAGGAGCCGTTCTTGGGCAGCGTCGAGAGAAACATTTTCAGCCTATTTCATATGCTTCAAAGACTCTCGATAGTGCCCAAGAAAACTACACTACCACCGAGAAAGAATTGCTTGTTGTTGTGTTTGCTCTTGACAAGTTTCGTCCTTATTTGATTTTGTCTAAGGTAGTGATATTCACCGATCATTCTGCTCTTAAATATTTGATGCAAAAAGTGGATGCTAAGCCTAGATTGATTCGGTGGATATTACTACTCCAGGAGTTTGATATTGAGATTAGGGATAAGAAAGGGGCTGAGAATTTAGCGGCTGATCACTTGAGTAGGTTAGAAAACCCCTTTCTTGATTCCCTGAGTGAGAGAGATATTGAGGGTACTTTTCCTGATGAGAGACTGTTGAGGATCGTTGATGAGGTGCCTTGGTTTTCTGACATCGCCAACTATCTTGTTGGGGGTGTTGTTCCTTCTGATTATACACCTCATCAACGACGGAAATTTTTTGCTGATTTGAAATATTATTTCTGGGAGGAACCATATTTGTTTCGTATTTGTGCTGATCAGGTTGTTAGAAGATGTGTTCCCCTGAGTGAAGGAGTTGAGATTCTCAAACATTGTCACTCCGGACCGACTGGGGGACACTATTCTTTTAACCGGACAGCTCGTAAGGTGTTGGAATGTGGTTTCTTCTGGCCCACTTTGTTTAAAGATGCTCTAACGTTTGTGCAGGAATGTGACAGATGTCAACGCACCGGGCCGGTTACCAAGAGGGATGAAATGCCCCAGAATTTTATATTGGCTTGTGAGGTATTTGATGTTTGGGGCATTGACTTCATGGGGCCGTTCCCGGGTTCTAAAGGTAATAAATTCATTCTGGTTGCTGTGGATTATGTCTCCAAGTGGGTCGAGGCTGAAGCTCTGCCCACAAATGATGCTAGAGTTGTGATTCGTTTTCTGAAAAAATTGTTTTCTAGGTTTGGAGTGCCACGAGTTTTGATAAGTGACAGGGGTACCCACTTTAGGAATGATCCGATGACTCGCCTTCTGGCAAAGTACGGGGTCACTCATAAAGGGGGCGTCCCTTATCACCCTCAAACTAGTGGCCAAGTTGAGAATTCGAATAGGGACATTAAGACAATCCTTGAAAAGACTGTTGAGACCCATAGGAAGGATTGGTCTGATAAGCTAGATGATGCGCTGTGGGCACTGCGTACAGCGTATAAGACACCCATTGGCACTACTCCGTTTCACTTGGTTTATGGGAAGGCGTGCCACCTTCCGGTAGAGATAGAGCATAAGGCCTACTGGGCCTTGAAAACATTGAATAGGGATTTGTCTTTGGCGGGTCGTGAACGGCTTTGGAAGCTCAACGAGTTGGATGAGTGGAGGCTTATGGCCTATGAGAACTCTAAAATTAGTAAGGAGCGTACCAAAGCCTATCATGATCGGCACATTAAACAGGGAAAAGAATTTTTCAAAGGGGATCAAGTTCTGCTATTCAATCCCCGAATGAAAATATTTAAAGGAAAGTTGAAGTCTAGGTGGTCCGGTCCTTTTGTAGTGAGCGAAGTTTTTCCGTATGGAACTGTTGAGATTGATCATCCTGAGAAAGGCCGTTTTAAAGTTAACGGCCATCATTTGAAGAAATATTACGGAGGACCGCTAGAACGCGAGCGTGAGGTGACCTTTGTCACGAATTTAGAAAGCTGAGTGCGTAGTTGCGTCGGGCAAACGACGTTAAAAATAGCGCTTCTCGGGAGGCAACCCGAGCTTGCTTTTTGCTTCTGTAGTTTAGTTTTACTGCTTTTCATTAAAAACCCACAAAAACCACAAAAAAAAAAAAAAAAAAATTGGTGAATAAGCTCATAGGAACGCACGGACGTGCGTAGGGGAACGCACTCCGTGCGTTGCCCAGGGATTTCAACGGGGAAGCTACTGCCCATAACGCACGGACGTGTGTAGGTGAACGCACGCCGTGCGTTGTCCAGAGATATCAAACGGGAGCTACTGCCATTGACGCACGGCCGTGCGTCCGGGTACGCACGCCGTGCGTTGTCCAGGCAGAACACACGCGACACCCACTGGCAGGCACGCACGGCCGTGCGTCCGGGAACGCACGCCGTGCGTTGCCAAATTTTAATCGACACCCCTGCTTCCCTAAAACACAACGCACGCACACTCCCCCTTGCCCACGATACGCACGCACGCGACTCCCCCTCCCCCTGAGACCATCGACCGACCGGCCGCCACCACACCTCCATCGCTGACCGCCGCCGCTCCGACCGACCGCCGCCTCCCTCTCTCCTCTACTCGCTCAACGGTATTATTCTTCTTCCTCAAGCTCCCTTCTCCATTAATGGTGTTTCAAGCTTTGTAAAATCCGATTTTTGCATAAGCTCAAAAGTTAGGGATTTGATTTCCTTTGTTCAAATTGAGGCTTGTATTGATGATTTTGATGTTCTAAGTGTATGAATTTGCCTCTTTTGTTTGGAATCCCTAATTTTTGAGTTGACTTGGCCAATTTAGGGTTGATTTTGAGAAAATTTTGGGGATTTTGTGTTTGTTGCTAGAATGAAGGTAGTGAATTATTGCTTACGATGATACATGATTGTTGTTTAGTCTACTTGAGAATGAATCCACAATTTTTGGGCTAAACATTGTCCAAATTGGAACTTTTGAGTTCTTCCCCAAAAATTTTGACATTTTAGCTAAATAAGTTGGGAAGAATTCTAATCTGAAAACATGAATGATGCTTGCTTATGACATTGTTTACACCGTGTGTCGTTGAAAATTTGATTTTTATTCAAAGTTCTTTGATAAAAGTTCAATTTTCAACTATTCTGGTTAAACATTGGGTTTGTATTAGCTTTTACTTGTGCTTGAGATGTAGTGTGGCCAACGGGGCTATGATTTCGAAACTCTTGGCTTATCTCTAACCTGTGGCAACCCCGTTGGAACCTTCGTGGATTATTTTTCTTTTGCAGATGACCCGCACCAAGCATTCCGCTAAGAGGCACCGGGACAACACCGGTGCTAGCTCCAGCCGGGCCAACCCAAACAGAAATAAGCAGCCGATTGTACCCTACCAACCCCAGTTTCGGGATAACGCCCAAAAAGAGAAATTTGAGGAATTAATGCAAAGGCGAGCGGGAAAAATATTGTTCCCCCATTTGCCTACACTGGAGAAAGCCGGAATCCAAGACGAGGTGATGCAGCTGTTGTCCCGTGATTGGTGGCAACATCTCTTTTTCGGCATCAATGAGCCGACTTATAAAGAGATCACTTGCGAGGTTCTGTCTTCTTTCAAGGCCCCGAGGGAAATCACCAACAGCTTTTACCCGGTAATCAAGTTTAGAGCTTTCGGGGAGGACCATGTACTTTCAGCCAATGACATCTCTTCACACTTAGGTTTTGAGCGATTGGACGATGTTGCCCGATGGGATGGGAGCCTTTTAGACTTTCCGAAGGAGGTGAATCAACAACAGTTTTGGGAGTCTATTACTATTAATGGGGGCAGGTACAACTCACAGACATCGCCTAGTACAGTCCTACACCCACTCAAGTACCGTGTCATCCATGCCTTGTTGAGTTCCACAGTTTCTGGCCGCGCAGAGAAAGGCGGCAAGGTCTCCTCCACTGACTTTTTCTGTCTCTATTGCATGATTCATGGGAGGAGACCGATCTTTGGCGCTCTCTTCGCGGGACTTTTTGCCAGGCAGGCTAGTTATCGGGTCAAGGAGCTTTTTGCGGGACCATACATTACACGGATGATGAAGGCCATGGGGTATGGAGACCGCCTAGAGGGGATGACAGTCGTAGAGCATATTTATCCGATGGAGACGCTGCCCAAGGAGATTCCAGCTGGACGCCGAGCAGCTAGGCACGCAGATGATGATGACGGTGGTGCTGAGGGCCACCAGCAGGCTGAGCAGGATGACGCGCATGAGATGATGCATGGGGCCCCCGTTCTGCCCCCTCCCCAGGGACATGTGTTTCCCAACTCTTGGGAAGGGATGCATCAGCATATAGAGGATATGTATGGCCGACTTTATGAGCACCAGCAGCAGTTTTTCACGCAGATGAGCAACGATGTTACTGCAGGCTTCTCCAGTCTTGATTTGAGGATGACGTCATTGGAGCAGAGATGGGACAGACAGTTCCCCGATGATCAGCAGCCACCCCCTCCCCCATTTTAGATTATGATACATTGTACCCATTTTGATCACATTCTGCACTGAGCACCTGACACTTCTTTTACTCTCTATTTTCGTGGATGTTTTCTTTCTGCTTGGTTGTGATTGCAGCTTTTATTGATAATTGATCGTTGCTTAGATGTTTGGAATGAAGGATCGATTGAGTCAAGGCCGACCAAAGACCTAGGGGAGTTTCTACGTTCCTTACTCGTACTTTTTCGCCTGCCTTTTGTTGACTTGAGTTGATGTTGAGCACGCGCGACCCTTTCCCTTTATCCCCTTGTGCATTATGCATTTTTGGTCATCGAGGGCGATGCCAAAGTTTAAGTGTGGGGGAGTGAACTGGGCATTCGGGCATTAGTTGTTATTTGTAATTATTGGAGTTAGCATGCGCAGGTGTTAGTTGTATATTCAGAGGAAATTCATGCAAAATTTTTGCAAATTTTTCTTTAAACTGTGTCTTTGTGAGCTGGCTAACATTTTGACTATGCTTTTATGACATTCTTTAAAGTGTTTAGGCTTAATTTGCTTGCACTATAATCTAGTTGTTGAAAGGATGAAGGCATTAGTCACCCATTGAATTAATCCATTAATCATCCACCCCACATGAATAAGACCCTTTAGGAGAAGCCATTTTGAGCCTGCCCGTTTATTGTTACCCGATTAATTGAGCTCCATAGCCAAATGGCCTGTTTCCATACCCGTGAATATTTCTGACTTAGTCTTGGTGTTTAGGGAACTAGGGGATTAACTTGCTAAGTTTAGGGAATTTGTGTAGGAGCCATTTTTGGCACTGTTCCTATGCCCCAAATAGGGTAAGAGCAGTCACTTTTTAGGAATTTGATACTTTCGAAGATTGCATTGTAGGCATGGATTCACTTTTAAATTAATGAACTTTAATTGCTATTTTTCCTTGGTGAGGCCGAGATTAGAATGAGGTAATGTCTAGTGAGAATCCGAAAGGTGAAAAATTAATATAGCTAGACCTCTTACTTTACGAAAAAGAGAATGGGAGCCCCGGTCAAAAAGCGTGAGATGAGACTTGGGTATCTTTCGAAAGAAACGGCGTTCTCGTGCCAACATGACAAGGAAAACTAAACTTAAATTAATGAACTTGGAGGCTATCTCAAAATTTAGCTTTAGTCCTCCGCGTACTTCAAGTATACGTCAAAGCACAAATGGGCCGAGACGGTTTAGCTTAGTTGTACACCATGTCTACTCTTTGCATAGGTTTAAATGATTGTTCCTAAATTGTGGCCTACTAAGTTCTTTGATCCTAAGAATAGCCCTGAAGTTCCTGAATACATTGAGTCTTTGTTAGAATATTCCAATCTCTCAAAAGAAAGGGACTATTATTGCTATCCATGATCCATTCACCACCACCTTCACAAGTCCTTCTGATCAATAACTAGTTTATTTGTGTGTGTTGTCACTGCTTTGAGGATGTTGTGAATAATTTTGTCAAATATGTTCGCTAGAGTACAAAGATGTAGTTTAGGGAAGAATTTTCTTGGTTTAGTCTGCCTGTTCTGTGAATATCCCTTTAACTACGTGTGCATGCTAACTGTTTTAATTCCAGGTGGTGATTATGTAAGTCCCGTTGTTCAGTTTGCTTGAGGACAAGCAAAAGCTTAAGTGTGGGGGAATCTGATAAGTTCGTATTTCAACACGCATTTGATGCGTGTTGGGGTCGGATTTTGATAATTTTCCTAACTTTTGGGTGTCGTAAGTCTCAATTTTAGCTCAAGTCATGTGTATCGGGCGTAGGGTATGAGTTTTGGTATTTTCAGAGTTGAAATCAAGTTTTGGGACCCGGCATCGGCATTTGAGAAAGAGATCGGGACGAGTTAAGAAGCATTCGAGAGTGAATTCGCAGTTTTGGAGGCCACCGGGAGATTCACGATGATGTTTTGATGAAGAAAGAGCTTTTGGATCGATCGAGTGGTCAAACGGAGGCTTAAAACGAAAGAAATCGAAGAAAATGAAGAAGAAAGGCCACGCACGGCCGTGCGTACAGGGACGCACGGCGTGCGTGCGTGGCAGTAGCGGCCAAGAAAAGTAATGACCAACGCACGGCCGTGCGTCCGGGTACGCACGCCGTGCGTTCAAGGCGACAAAATGGCGAATGGCTACTGGCAGCAACGCACGGACGTGCGTAGGGGTACGCACGCCGTGCGTCCAAGGCGTTAAATTGAAGGAAGCTACTGGCGGTAACGCACGGCCGTGCGTCCGGGTACGCACGCCGTGCGTTCAAAGCGTTTTTTTCAAAGAATGGCTACTGGCAGCAACGCACGGACGTGCGTAGGGGAACGCACGCCGTGCGTTGCCTATTTACACGGACGTCCGTCGGACGCACGGACGCAACGCACGCCGTGCGTAGGCTCCGTGCGTACCGCGGATCTGTCCTTTTTCGACCCAAACTCATTGTTTTCTATAAATTAAGCCTCCCTTACCCCGTTTTGAGGTTCGGAAACCTAGAGAGAAGATTAGGGACGTTTTCTACAGTGTTTTTCCGTTATTTTGTTCAAGACCCTGAGATTCTTTGTAAGTTTCATCTTTTTAATTAATGACAATTATTTCTATTCATTCCAATTCTGTTGATTCTTCAATTATGAATTGTGAGTAGTTTAATTAGGGATTTGGGGTTGATGAAGGGGTTAATCACGATGTATGGCTAGATTCTTTTCGGTTTAATTGCATGAATGCCGTTTAATTTGTGTTTGAATAATTTAATTGATATCTCTTGTAACCTAGACTGCAGCTAGAATTACAATTGCATGTAGAATAAATTAAGAGAGATCTAATTTGTTCTAGGACACATTCACACACACTTAATCGTTCGCTAAGAGATTAGTAGCGATTAAGGGGCCGTAAGCTCGCTCGTCTTGGCAATAATTTAGGATCTTGTCGCATGAGAGATCAGCCTGGTCCCCTAAATTATTGTACTCTACGCCGCGAGAGCGGTAAGAACTTAGTACTGATTGGCTAGGCTCAATTAAATTAAATTCATGTAATTAAGCCTGATCTGCCAGAAATCTGGTTACCCCGGAATCAATCCCTGTTCCCTTCGTCGTTAATTAAGAAGAAACCAACCTTTATTTTATTCGCTCATTCGCATTAGTTTAGTTTAAATTTAATTCAACAATCCATCTCGCACAATTGCATTTTTATTTTATTCTTTTTAATCGCTAAGTTTAGTTAATCTTTAATTCCCTTTTGTCCGTCCCTGTGGAGACGATACTCGTACTTTCAACCATTTTACTACAACCATTTTAAGTGCGAGAAAACGCACATCAGAGGCCGATGTGGGGTTAGCATCCAACTGCAAGTCTCCCCTGCGTTTTGCGTTCCTGAAAAAATTTGGAGGAAGAAGATGAAGGTACCGTAGCATTCTCGTAAACTGAAAGTATTAATTGGGCCAGAGAATCGTCAGGCTGATGTCAAATGTTTTGGGAATTGCAAAAATGCCACCGGATGTACGTACAACCGGTGGTACGATATACGAACTCAAGCTCGATCGTGTGATATCACAAATAGTTAATCAAGTGCTAGTTAAGAATGTTTCTCTTGTTTTGTTTTCCCCAAAATTATTATTTTTAGGTAAATAAATATGTGGTCGTTCACATTTATGTCATCTCTTCTTAATGAATCTCATTGACATGTTTTTTATTTTTAAAAAACTCATTCCCGGTCAAAAGCAGTCACTGATCGATCTAAGGACAAACGAGAAGAAATTCTAAACTTTTAAGGAGCCATATCTTCTATAATCAGATGGCATGTGTTGCCTCACTATCCCATTCATTTTATAGTGAGATTCTTTACTACATATGTAGTACTCCTTCCGTCCCAATATTATTTTCGTTCTTTCCTTTTTCATTCGTCTCAATATAAATTTCTCTTTCCCGTTTTGGCAAAAAATGTGTGGTTCACACTTCACAACATTTGTCTTCACTTTCTCTCTCCTCTGCAACACTTTAGACCGTACATTTCTCATTTTCTTAATATGTGGGGCAAGTTTGATCATTAAGATGGATGAAGTAGTTTATAATACTATCGTATATCATTATAAAAGTTTATGGACATATGATTTCTAAAAAAACTACTCGGGTATGTCGTAGGGGTGGGCACGGTTGGTTAACCGCATTTCGGTTAACCAATTTTCGGTTAACCGTAATATTGGTTATGAAATTTTATATACCGTTATCCGTACCATAACATTGGATAAACGGGTGCCGGTTAACCAATATTTCGGTTAACCGCTAACGGTTAACCAATAAACCATAAACTATGAGAGAGAGAAAGATAAAATTACCAATATTCTCGCTGTTTTAAACTTTGAACATATACGGAGTACAATTTTTTAAACGTAGAGCTAGCCAGCTTGGTAATTAGCTTTTTTTTACCGATTGCTTTTTTAAACATAGAGCTTCCCCAGGTAGGCAACTAGCTAGATAGCTAGATGATAACAATAAGTAGTAGGAGTAATAATACTAGTAATACGGAAATTACGGAGTAACTATATACTACGTATTCCACTTATGATTTTTGGGGAGCGGGGAACTTGCGAAGCCTGAGCATAATTTTCGTTCTTACCACTGCAATGGGAGAAGCACGTCGCTGCTGGGCGCATGTTACAAAACATGTACCGATTTTACTTAAAAATTGAGTTAGTGGTTAACCGATATTAACGTAATTTTAACCATAACCGTACCGTTACTATTTTTTCTTTGCGGTTGGTTAACCGTAAACGCGTGTTAAGATCTGGGGTTCCATCCTAAAAGGTCAACCTGATAGGAGGAGTAGCCTGGATCTTAATATAGTGTTTAATCATTCCAAAGATATCCGGTGTGGGACATTTAACACCCCTCCTCACGACCAGACACTTCGTCTGGATCGTGTCATCATTCGTTTTTTTTTCATCGGTCCGTTTTTTTTTCATCCGGCCGTAATTGTCATTTTTTTTTTATAATCGTGTCATCACGATTCATAAGGGGCTCCCACACCATGGATCGATTTGTCTCTGATACCATGTTAAGATCTGGGGTTCCATCCTAAAAGGTCAACCTGATAGGAGGAGTAGCCTGGATCTTAATATAGTGTTTAATCATTCCAAAGATATCCGGTGTGGGACATTTAACAACGCGGTACGGTTAACAAAAAAAAACCGTTTTTTCGGTTATTTACCACGGTTACGCGGTTACGGATTTTTATGCCCACCCCTAGTATGTCGTATTACGTATCACATAATTAAGCGAGAGGTTTCATTTTGTGTAATTTTTAGAAGGAATAATTCTTAGCGATTTCACTCTCAACTTTTCTCCTCGATCTGACCTTTCTATTTCTTTCCTAACTAGACAAGAGAAATAATACAACCTTTGTTCCTCTCCATCCTCACCGATCCATATTGCTTCTGAATCAAACAAAGGGTTAGTGGTTGTTATTGTTTGTTTTGCTAATTAATACAATGAATAGAATATGCATGACACTTCTCTTGGAGCTCAAATACGCACCAAAGGAGTGAATATTGTTTGTTGGGAAACAAGTAGTTTCACAAGTGGTCATGTGTTTTAATTTGCAGAAATTGCCCTAAATAGGAGTACAAACGTTTTGAATGCTTAGTTGGAGTGTTTTGCCCTCTTGCACTTTACTGTATCAGGATGTACATTGTGCTTTTATTGTCATACTCTAGGTATTGTGCATCAGTGAAATGTTAACACACCGTTAACTTGTTAACGGCGTAAGTCTACCGGTCACTCCATAAAAAACTAGCTACTACGTACTCCGTAATATGGACTGCTTTTTGCGAATCCGTTTGTGAATCCAAATCGACATCATCTTCCCAGGTGCGTTTGAGAAGTTGGAGCATCACAACTAAATTCTATTGAATGATATATATTTCAGTTTCAGATTGTCTTATTCTCTTGCTCCAGTTCCTATATAAATGGGAATTTCCTTCAGTTACGTTCCTCATCTTTTTCACGTGGCCTGGTCAACACTTGCTGGTGAGTTTTTCTATTCTCCCCGCCAATAGTTCATGTTTGTCGATCATCATTAGTCATTATCATAGTCTTAGTTGGTAATTTGCTGCAGAGGGGCGTGTCTATAATGTTCTTATGTTTCTTTTCTATTGTTCTGTTTACGTTTCTTTATGCATACATGAATATTAAAGTCAAGCCACTTGTAATGCATGGTATGAATTCACGTGGATGCGTTTTTTATTACCTTCATAGGAATGAAGACTTCATATAATACTCAAACTTACGCATGATATGTGTTTGATGAAATGTCAAGATAGAAACTGAATGTAAAGATGTGGTGTTTGATTGATCAAATTTCACATACACTCAACCAAATGCTCTGTGAAGGATCCTCTCAATTTCTGCATTTGATTACATGTCATACATCTCATTTCAGCTCTTTGGTAAAAATTTAGGACCAATAATATACCATAGGTACGGTGCAAATACAAAATAGTGCATTCCATCAACTTAGTTCACTATTTTTTGGAAAATTCACTCAGATCATGGAAGAAAAATAAGTTTCCATTATTTTTTATTTTTTTGTACTATATCAGTCTTGTTTTGCGGATAATAAATATATAACTCTTACTCCTGCACATTTACCGTTTACTCCCAGTTACTATAAAAAGAGTGTTTTTTAAGGACAAGCCTCCTTAGGCCAGCCAACTTTATCACCATTGAACATGTTATAAAAGAAAAACAGTATCCTTTAGGTCCTTAAGAAAAAAGACTACGGAGTATTTTGTATGAAAAACAAAGCAAGTCCTTATTATTACATATATACGGGTTTTGCTCTTTTATTTATGCAATGAACGAGTACAATCTTTATTTCATACACCATATAATAATGCTTTTAAGCTTTTGTCTCATATACGTACTCAAGCACTTATGATCATCCACTCATGCCTAAAACATATAGTACTATGTATAATGTGTCACAATGTTGATTTAGAAGTACAAAAAAAACATTGTGCAACATATAGTATTTCTGTGTAGAACATGTGAAAATTTATGTGTAGTATTTCTCATTCTGAAGTCACAAAACAATATTATTTGCTCATTTGTTAACTGTGTGCAACTTCACCAAACATAGAACATCTAACAAATTTTATACCGACACATGCTTAAAATGATTTACAATTGATGATACCGAACTCACAAAAAATAAAACAATTTGTAGTATTGGGCATATTACAATCGCGCAACGCGCGATCTAATTTCTAGTATATCATATACGCGTGATTTTTCAAGTGATAGTTGGAGAAAACTAAGAGCTTATTTGGTTACCTCTGTATTATCAATCAATTTTTTTCCTAAACATGTATCTTTTGATTTGACGTGTTGAGTTGTATATTAATAATCAAAATAAGTAAAATTAAAGTTTCTTTTTTATTTTACTAAATTTACTGTAGCGATTTTAGCTATTTTTCATACATTTTTTTATTTAATATGATATTAATAGTATTGTAAATATAGTTTTTCCATAATTTATCGGATTTAGCCAATTTAATCGTTTCAATTGAAACTTCATCAATTTCAACAAGTTTAGTCGATTCATGAATTACAATATTTAAAATACAAGTAAATGCGGCATTGCCCAAATGATTACATGCATAATATTCAGAATTTCATTGCTTAATTGTATTGTTGTATGTCCATTTTCATTTGAATCAAAACCTCAAGTATCTTCGTATCAGTTACTTGTGACACAACAACATCTATAATATAAAGAGAGCGGAATATATTTTGATTTTGCGTCTCACTTTTTGGGTGATATTGCATTTTGTATTTCATTTTCAAAAAACTTTGACTTTGCACCACATTTCCCTTCAAATCATTTGACATTGCACTCCATTCAAAAACGTTCTCCACAAAATGTTATATATGATGGGGTACAAGGTCAAAGTTTTGTAAAATAAGTGCAAAGTCCAATATCATCCAAAAAGTGGGATGCAAAATAAAAAATCCCCTAATATAAACACATTTAAAAGTTTTAGTACATTTTACAAGTATTAAACAAACTTTCACAAATGTAAGCGATTTTTAATACTATAATAAATAGTAATAGTATTTTTTTTTACTCCAGGGGAGCATCTGGGGGGCCTGGAGTAATCGGGGTTGAAACTCATTCCATTGAGTTTTGAATCCTTATTTGCCTAACGGGTTTCGAACTCCAGACCTCTCCTTATTTGCATAACTTCACAACCAACTAAGCTGGAATGCTTGGTATTAATAAATTTTGGTATTTCTAAATTTTGTCAACTTTCTTTTTATTGTTTCAAGAAGTTCGTAACTTTCTTTCTAAACTATACTCGTATAATTTATAATTGTTATTATTCACATTTCCGCACAAATCAATGTCCAATAATTTTTATAGTACTACTTTAATATGATTACCTGTCAATTAAACTTGATAAAATTATATAGGAAATACAAGTACATATTATATATATATATATAGAAAAGATCAGGTCCCTCCCTCCCCTGTCCAGCCGCCGTCCGAACTCCGCCGTTTGGGGCGGTTTCCGGTGGAATTTTTTGATGAAATATTTTGAGAATGTTCTTCATCAAGTCTAGTTTGTCCATACCAAATTTCAGCTCAAACTTCGATTGGGAAGGTATTCAAATCATTTTTTGAAGTTGGCTGCGTTTTTATATGTATATTTTGGCGCAGTCAACTTCAAAAAATAATTTGAATGTCTTCTCGATCGAAATTTGATCTGAAATTTGGTATGGACAAACTAGACTTGATGAGGAACATTCTAAAAAACATTCATAAAAAAAATCCACCGGGAAGTGCCCCAAATGGCGAAGTTCGGACGGGGACTTCCGTCCCTCCGGCTGGACCTGAGCAGTCCCCTCTCTCTCTCTCTCTCTCTCTCTCTCTATATATATATATATATATATATATATATATATATATACTATATGAGGGCTCTTCTCATCAGGCCGGCCTGACGGGCTGCCCCGTCCGGCCGAGCCCGTTTGGGCACCTTCCCGGTGGAATTTTTTGATGAAATTTTTTGAGCATGTTCCTCATCAAGTCTAGTTTGTCCATACCAAATTTCAGCTCAAAACTCGATCGGGAAGGTCGTCAAATGATTTTTGCAAGTTAACTGGTCCGGAAAATACATATTCCGGACCAGTTAACTTGAAAAAATCATTTGACGACCTTCCCGATCGAATTTTGAGCTGAAATTTGGTATGGACAAACTAGACTTGATGAGGAACATGCTCAAAAAATTTCATCAAAAAATTCCACCGGGAAGGTGCCCAAACGGGCTCGGCCGGACGGGGCAGCCCGTCAGGCCGGCCTGACATGAAGTTTCCTCTATATATATATATATATATATATATATATATATATATACACACAGAAATGCTCAGGTCCCTCCCTCCCCCGTCCAGCCGCCGTCCGAACTCCGCCATTTGGGGCGGTTCCCGGTGGAATTTTTTGATGAAATTTTTTGAGCATGTTCCTCATCAAGTCTAGTTTGTCCATACCAAATTTCAGCTCAAAATTCGACCGGGAAGGAAGTCAAATAAATTCTTGAAACTTACTGCACATTATATATGCGCAGAATGTGCAGTAAGCTTCAAGAATTTATTTGACTGCCTTCCCGGTCGAAGTTTGAGCTGAAATTTGGTATTCACAAACTAGACTTGATGAGGAACGTGCTCAAAAAATTTCATCGAAAAATTCCACCGGGAACCGCCCCAAACAGTGAAGTTCGGACGGATGCTCCCGTCCTTCCGGCTGGACCTGAGCAGTCCTCTCTCTCTCTCTCTCTCTATATATATATATATATATATATATATATATATATATGTGTGTGTGTGTGTGTGTGTGTGTGACTGTTTGGGGCGGTTCCCGGTGGAATTTTTCGATGAAATTTTTTGAGCATGTTCCTCATCAAGTCTAGTTTATCCATATCAAATTATAATTTCAGCTCAAAATTCGATCGGGAAGGCATTCAAATAAATTCTTGAAACATACTGCACATTATATGTGCGCAGAATGTGCAGTATGTTTCAAGAATTTATTTGAATGTCTTCCCGATCGAATTTTGAGCTGAAATTTGGTATGGATAAACTAGACTTGATGAGGAACATGCTCAAAAAATTTCATTAAAAAAATCCACCGGGAACCACCCCAAACAGTAAAGTTCAGACGGCACCTCCCGTCCCTCCGGATGGACCTCATCATTCCTCTCTCTCTCTCTCTCTCTCTCTCTCTCTCTCTCTCTCTATATATATATATATATATATATATATATATATATATATATATATATATATACACACACACACACACACACTCCTTCCGTCCCGCAAAGATGTTCCCCGCTTTCCTTTTTTGGATGTCCCAAAAAGAAGTTTTCCTTTCCCTAAATGGAAAGTTATCCTACATCAAAACAGTGTCAAACAGTGCAAAACAGTGCCAAACAGTGTCTAAACAGTGCCAAACAGTGTCTAAACAGTGCCAAACAGTGTCTAAACAGTAAAGTCAAATTTATTTCCTAAATATATGTGTAGGTCAAATCGGGAACATCTTTACGGGACGGAGGAAGATATATATATATATATATATATATATATATATATATATATATATATATATATATATAACTTTTATGCAATATCGAAGACGTTTACAAGTCCCCACTTAGAATAGCAAAATAATTTCATATAGCCACGGGCTCATTCATCACTCAATTTTCATTTTGTTCCCTTCAGTGCACATTATTAAGACCGCCATAACAAAAAGTATATGAGGGGAACATTATTCATAGAAATTTTTAACTTTTATAAATAGATTATACTCCATTCATCTCTCTATCTTTGTCTAAATCTACCTTTTATGTCTCACAAATTTGTCACATAAGGTATTTAGTAATATTTGAATCGTAACAACTCAATCTTACTTTTCTTTTTATTAATTTAGTATCAATCACACAATTTTATTTTTGTTAATAATCGCATCACCTTTTCATTAATTTGCTGTCAATCACACAATTTAATTTTATAAGATAAAAATCATATTTTAATTGAGAGAAAAATGGAAGATATGTTTACAACGAAACACATTTGCATAATGAATGATCAAGATTCATTATCTAAAATATTATCCATCAGGCGCAACATACTCCTTTGTGAGCACTTATATTTTCTCTATTTTAACTTTTTTAGGCCTATCCAACAAGCTAATATTGTAGGAGTCATAAGATAAATGTTTCAATGAATTGAGATCAACCCTTTTTGAAGATGAGATCGAAGATACAGTAGGTGGTGTGATAAAGTATGTGTGGACGGGGTGGATGAACCCAACTCGATCAGATCGTAACACAGTGACTAGATCCAATGTCGTTTTTTGGTAGAGGGACCAATGGTGTTCCCTACCTCAAATTTTAAATTTACACACTCCATTTTTTTTTAAGTGTAAAAATTTAAGGTTCTTTCAAAAAACAATACTAGTACTAATTAAAAAGTTAAAGACAAAAATAGAATCCATCTTAAAAGGTAAATCTGATAGGAGGAGTAGCCTAAAACCATATATACTGTTTAATTGTTTTAGGGAAAATGGAAATTAATAATCCAACATTTTACCAGTCCTCTTACAATAATCCCACCTTTTGATTATTCATGAATAATCTAACCTTTGCACCTCATATTCATTCAATGGTCCCTGACCGGTTGATGACCTACTATTCCAAGTTACTTTCCTATCTTTGCAAAATATTATCTTTGTGAAAGTTGAGATTTATGGTATAATAGTTTGCAAAGATAAGAAAATAACTTGGAATAACAGGTCATAAACCGGTCAGGGACCAGTGAATAAAGATGAGACACAAAGGTTGGGTTATTCATGAATAATCAAAAGGTGAGACTATTGTAGGAAGACCGCTAAAAGTTTAGATTATTACTTTCCATTTTCCCATTCTTTTATAGCTTTCCGATGTGAGACAAATGTTTTAACAGAATAGAGTTTAAAATTATCGAGAAATGTGAATAATACTCCCTTCGTCCCGCAAAATTCTTCCCAGTTTGACTTGGATCGAAATTTAAGAAAGTGAAAATAAAGTCAAAATATATAGTTGTGAATTTGTGATTGAATAAGAAAACAATAAAATGTGCGGTAGTCACACAAGTGACCGACCTCAAGTGACCTCACTTCGTTGAGAGTGACATGATTATTTAGTGAGTCATTATATATTGTAAAATAAGCCCATCATAATGACCAGCGGGTCGTCCTAATCAAGGCAAGGGCAAGCAATCCGGCCATAAATTCGGAAGCCCAATTTTTTAAATAGAAGTCATATTTATAAACTAATTAGTGCTCAGTAGGTAAAGCCCATGTTCTTCATTAAAAATTTTGTCGCCACGGGTAGGGCTGGGAAAAAAAAACCGAAATGCCGAAATACCGCATTTACCGTACCGAAAAAAACCGAATTTACCGAAATTTTCGGTATACCGAAGAATTCGGTACGGTACGGTATCATACCGAAATGTTACGGTACGGTAACGGTAAGTATTTAAAAGAAATTCGGTATTTCGGTATATACCGAAATACCGTATATATATAAGGATAATACTCCATAAATACAGTTTTATGCCTCTTGGGCTTTGAGCGGCCCAATCCATCCCTCGTATCAGGAGAACTCTCTTATTCGAAAACCTTGGTCTTGGCCGACAAGTATCTCAGTATCTCACTAACCCTACTTTCTTATTTTCCTAAGGGTCTGAGTCTCCTATCGATGAAGAATAAGGTCAGCCATGTTCTCATCTCTGAAGGGGGTTACCACGAAGCTCAAAGATACTGGTGATGAAACTAGCAATGGGCCAGAAGAAAAACCCACGACGCTCAAAGGATGGCGGTGGTGAAACTAGCAATTATTGGCCAGAAGGATACCTCATCGAACCTTAAGGTAACGCCTGCTTCTATTCAAATACGTAGTATGCTTTTCCAGATTACGAATTCTTGTCTTCTGTGTCATTATTTCGCAGGTTTCCTCAAGAATCATGAGTTTTTTGTTGTATTGTGTATTTGTGTTGAACATTGTTCGCAGGGGTTTAAGTAACACTTTCTCAATTTCTCACCCCGGCACTATGGTTTTTTATGTGTTCTTTTATATACTAAATATTGAATCAAACTCTGATTTTCAGGTGGGTGAAACAGCTCAAGTATTTCCCTTTTCTCAATCATATATTGAGCAAAGAAGACTTAACTCACTATACCAGAAGGGATAACTTGCAAACTCGTATATCTGAAATCCAATTTGTGGTATGGATGCATTCCTTATCAATTATGATGCATATGTTAAGTTAAATTAGTTCTGTTATAATATACTGTAACTATATTCCTATACAGTTAGGATATACGGAGTATTAAGATTATGATAATATTTTAAGAATTGATTTAACAGAACTAACAATAAATAAGATATTATATACTCTGTATAATTTAGTAATCAAGATTTTAAGTCTTATTACTCTTATATTGTAAACATAGATAATCTGGACCTTCTAATACGGATTTAAGTCTACATATCTAAAGAATACAAAACCTATTGGCTATATATAGATATATATGAGAGTAAAAAACGGTCATGAATTTATGATACATCAAACTAAAAAACTAAAGTGATAAACAAAACGAATAGAGTTTTAGTTATTATTATGAAGTTAATTACTATGGCTGCACATCATTCAATTACGTGAAATGAAGTTATCTTTCTCTATCTATGGTAATGCTTGACTCTTCTATGTTGAACAATATATAGATTACATGCAGTTGTTTACCATCTCATAAACTAAAGACTATTCATTCTCCATGAATTGTTTGTCCACCCTTTTTCTTTCTCTTTTCAGAGCTCTTGGAATGATCAAACAACAACGAGTACTCTGAGCACAGAGTTCAAGTTTTGGGCTGCTTCATCTATGTTGCTTTAATGAATTTTACGCTAGAACTGTTTTTAAATATATATTTGAATTGATTTTTTGCTTTATCCATAACATTTTAAATTTGCAAAGCCTTGATTCTTGTATATGGAAGACTGTCCTATTTGTTGTTTAAAAATTGAGCATTCAGCTAATCAGTAGTGTAATGTAATCAGTAGTTATACACAAGTTAATATTAGTATTTACTAGAGGTTTTTTGTTAAAAATTTTAGAATTTACACGAGATTCTATTGTAACATGTAATTAGACTTTCGGTATACCGATACCGTGCTTTGATTTCGGTATACCGATACCGTGCTTTGATTTCGGTATACCGAATATTCGACACGGCATCGGCATGCAAATATGGGTTACCGAAACTTCGGTATACCGAAGTTTCGGTATGGTAACGGTATGCATTTTTCACATACCGGTATTTCGGTACGGTATACGGTATGGCGTAAATTTTTCGGTATACCATACCGAACCAGCCCTAGCCACGGGTTTCAAACTCTGGAAAATTTCTTACGCACACAGACGATGAACCAACTCAACCATTTGGTTGACGTTAAAACACTTTAATTTTGCATTTTATACTCCGTATCATACAACTATGAGATGAGATATTTATGAAATATTCATTATGTTTATCAATTATATTTATAATGTTTTATACAAATATTACTTACACATATTATCCATTTAATTCTAAAAATATCATAATTTTTTTAATTTTGTTTTAGATAGTGATACATTAGTTTTTAATTTAATCTTATAACCATCATTAAATTTGAATGAGAGTTATTTTCACTTTAAACCTTTAATCTAACACGGAGTATATAATATAATTATATATATAATATCTTCTATTTTTCAACACACGTTGACCGGATTGACCCATCATTGACTGGGCTGATCCTCCTGGGTTCAGGTTGACCCTTGACCCGATTGCTTGTCTGGGTCGCCTCGCGATTCGGTTTTAACAATATAGCTTATTTGGGTGTTTCCAATCCCCACTTACCTT
Organism: Cuscuta epithymum; assembly: GCA_945859915.1. Classification (NCBI taxonomy): domain Eukaryota; kingdom Viridiplantae; phylum Streptophyta; class Magnoliopsida; order Solanales; family Convolvulaceae; genus Cuscuta; species Cuscuta epithymum. Next base: position 1,625,660 of record CAMAPF010000109.1, on the reverse strand, counting down.
TTCAAATCTGAACTAGAACGCTCTTCCCCAAAATCCTGTCACTCACGCGCCCATATGATATGCCTTTTTCTTCAATTCATTAATTGAAATTTAATTAGTATATTCATTAAATAATATCCAATGCAACGGACTGGTATTCATTAATGGAATGATAAATAGTCCAATTTCAGGTTTGATTATTCTCTTTTGTGGAAACGACTTGGTACAACCAATAAGGATCTACCATATATAAATATACAACAATCATGGACTTACTTGATCTCAGGTGGTACAATTACATGTGATTGATGATGTTTTACGATGTGTAAGCCCATCGAATGAATACTGGATGAAGAGGCTACCAGATGAAGAAGGTGTCCTGTACACTGTCAAAATAATCATGTAGAATATTAACAAACAATATGGGAAAAGCAAGACCGTAAATACTTAATTAAAAGATACCTTTGACTTTATATTATAGTGATTGACAAAGATACCATCAAGAAAGTGATTCAGAATCATGGTGCAGCCAGTTATGCATGAGAAACATGCATATAGGTAGATTATAAACATAGAAAAGAGATCTAAGGTTAAGTATATCAGTTAGATTCTCGTGTATTAAAATTCTCAAACAATCTCCCAAGACCAAACCTTTATAGCTTTTCCAAGATAAATCGTGTAAGACCCTTTCAAAAGAAACAAATGATTGAACATAATTAATGTTTTTTTGGAGTCCACTTATACTAGCTGTAATAACATGCAGTTAACCAAAAATACATCACTAAGTGGTGCTCTTTGAGTTATTCAATGATTATTACAGATCAATACATCAGTTGAAAAAATATGTCACATAGACATTCTACCAAACATCTTATACGCATTCCTAAACAGAAACAATCAGACAAAAACCTTGTCACGGTTCATCTCACACATAAAGCAATCAAATTAGCTCTAATCAAACAAATGCTAAAATCAAACTTTGAATTAAAAACCACTTTAATATGATATATATTGCACAAAATGGAACTTTTACCGAACAAGGACTTTTACTTAGGAGTTAGGTTAATAGATTGGTAATTTTCGAACCCTAAAATCAAATTGAAAAATATAAAGCAAATCTTGGATAAAAAGCTCTACAAACTCGGACTCAAAATATTAAAATCATAAAAAATTAAAGCTTAAATCATCTTTTACCTAAATATGGACGGAGAGCAGCGGTGCTGCCGGTGCAAGATCGAATTTCGGCGGCTGGTGACGCGGGAGAAGCATTTGACGGAGAAGAAGCGGCGGTCGAAGGTGAGCGGTGGCCGAAGGTGAAGGTGAAGGTGAGCGGCGGCCGAAGGTGAAGGTGAGCGGCGGCCGAAGGTGAAGGAGCGGTTTCAATTTTTCATATCTGGTTTTGGCCCTTGACTCCTGAGGTGCTGTAAAAGCAAGTGTATTTATGTGCTAAATTAGTGAACTAAAAAGGTCTCATTTTTCAGGATATTAAAAAGAGATCTCATCTTTTATGCCAAAATTTTAGTACAAAAAATGTTTTTAATTGAAATAGTTTTAGAAACATAAAGTTTTTCGGATTATCAATTTTATCAGTCAATTTCTTAATCAAATGCGTAATTTTTTATTTCGCATGTTAAATTATGTAATAATCAAAATAAGTAAGGTTGATGTTACTTTTTGGCTCCATTAGCTCAAGTTACTATACATGACTGTTTTAATCAATTTTATATAATTTTTTCTTTATTGTATTAATAAAAAATACTTTAAATTTAGTTTTTTCAAAAATTAACAAAATCAGCAAATCCAGTCACTTCAGCCGGAACTTCATAAATATCCGCAGAATCAACCGATTCATTCAATTTTAGGGTTACCAAACAGGCTCTTAGTCTCTAACCAGATCATATAGGCTATGTTTGGCACATAAAAGACTCTAGCTTCTAGCTTCTCTATTCTTTAAAAAGACCTTAAAAGACTCTAGTTGTATGTTTGGCATGACATTTTTTAAGAGCTTTTCAAAAATTAAAAAATCTTTTTTGAGATGCTACCAGGTGTAGCATCTGAGAAAAGCTCGTGACTTTTAGTTTAAATTAGTCCTAACAGCTTGTATACCAAACCGAACTAAATCAAACAGTCAGCTTTTTACCAAACAGCTATCACCTTTTCTTTTTAAGATCTTTTCAGTCACTAAAAGCTAACAGTTACTAAAAAGCTCGTAAAAGTATCTTTTTAGCTAGTTGTGCCAAACATACCTATAATACTGATAGACTAATTCAGATCAGACTAGACAACACTAAAACTAACCACACTAGAAATTTTAATTAATCCAATTAAATATTCTAAAGATTGATAACTTCGTGTATTTGTAATTAATTTAAACAAATAAAATTTTATATGTCATCTAACAAATTAGAAATTTGGTCACCAATACCGCAAAAACATACTCCATACTACGTAATTTATAATAATATCTATTTTTCAAGCAACACTTGAAACGTAAATGTTGCATAACTCTTAATAATATGCAACACTTTAGAGTAAGTGTTGCACAATGATATCACGTTGATGATTTGGCAACAGTTAAAAATATGTGTTGCAATATTTTAACTTTAAATGTCATATGCAACAAAAATAAAAATGTTACAAACAAAGTGTTACAAAAAGTCAAATTTGTTGTACTGTTTGGAACTAGTTAACATTTGTCCATTTGCAAGGGTGAATCGTAGACGGTGCCACACCTATTGTTTGATTGTCCATTTTCAGGAACAGTTTGGAAGGAAGTGCAAGCTTGGATTGGATTGCCTAGACAGATGTCTACCTTAGCTAGCTCGGTGAAATAGATAAAGGATCATGGGGCACGGGGATGAAGGCAGAGGCTTCTCGGATTGATGGAATCACTCCGAAGGAAAATGAAGTTATTGCAAGGATCAAGTATATTGTGTACAAAATCCTTTACAATATTTACCCGCTCGAGATGATTAATTTTTGACTTGTTTTGCTTGACCCATCACCTATTTTGTGCTTGGCTGTGGATATTTTCTAGTTCTTAGGCTCTTTTGAGGTGGTGGGTTATCCTCCATTAGGATAGCCCTTTTTTTGGTTCCCTACTTTTTATGTACATATATATGCATTCTTGGGTGATTTATATATTTACCGTTCATCCAAAAAACCCAAATGAGCTCACATTGACCCTTATTTGATTGCTATGCTAATACGGAGTAACTTCATTTTTTTGTTTTTCTCCCACGCTCATTATGTTTCGTCTTAAATTTCATTTATTATCTTACCTATACGCCTAATTTCGATATTATAAGTTTATTTGGTTCTTATACATAACCTTGAAGTACAAAATTTTGTCCATGCATATAGATCAATTAGAGTATCGCAATTGAACAATTTAAACATAAACAAAAATGAAATAATTACCTAAACCAAACAAATGCATAATTGGTACAGTATCTTCATATTTAGGAGTATCATGACACTCACCAAATAATATTTATCCATAACGGCATAACATATTAATCCATTACTTAGCTTAATCGAAGTTTAGAAGCTCGGTATAAAAGAATCAAAGACTACAACCACTCAGTGTCTCGCTGATTTGAAAAATATAGGGCTCACCATCTCGGTCTAGAGTCAGGTTTAATTTATGTGGGATTAACGATTTTTGACGAGCAAAATCTATCAACGGGTTAGTAGTTAAGTCCTATATACAAACATTTGTTGTCTGTGAATAGATAAAGTGTACGTACACATCTATTTTTTGATTATGTGCAGCCATGTTAATTTAATTTGTTCACACAGAAAATTTTATCAAAAATAAGGATGACACAATTACACAAACGATATTTTACTAATGTACAAACAATAATTCCGGCAAATCTCTAATGATTCCAACTCTAGTTGTTATCCAGTGTGACTCCAACTCCGGTGATGGTTAAATAAATAGGAAAAATTGAAAATAATAATCCCAACAATTGCCGGTCCGCTGATAATAATCTCAACTATTGATTATTTTTGTATAATCCCAACTATATGGATCGTCCGCCAATAATGGTCCGTGACCAGATATTACCTCCTATAAAAAGTGAATTTTAAATAGAAATTAAGTGTAAAAATTAAAAGTTGAGATTATTTGTAGGGATTATTTGTTATATCTCTCCTCATCCACTTTAGAAGCTACATGAATTTATTTATATAGGGACTATTATTGGCGGAAGGTTCTTAAAGTTTGGTTTATTCTGAAATAATCGATAGTTGGAATTATTATGAGCGGACCGTCAATAGTTGAAATTATTACTATCAATTTTTCCTAAATAAATAAGATCAAATATGATACAAGTTGATATGGTGAAAATGGAATGATGAAAAAGAAATATGAATACTATTAAAGGTGATGAATATGATAAATAGTGAAGATGAGAAGTGATGAATAAGTTTCAATAGTTTGCACACATACACTGCCTTCCTATTTGCACAAATATATCAAAACAAAGGGATACCATTTTGTTTTGGAGAATGTATGATAATCTTCAGTGTTGCAGTTGAAACTTCCGAAGTTGTACATAATTCCAACGCCCAGTTTGGAGCAATATAATGTGACAAAAGATTGGTTTTAATTTGGTTCAACTCACATAGTGAAACACATAGCGCGTACCAAGATTACTCCAAAAAAAAAAAAAAAATTACGGAGTGAGGGAGGACCACGTAGTACGTAGTACGAAGTATATAGAAAAAAGTGAACTTACAAGATTACTCCCCGTCGTGCAATTCAAGTTGAGTGTTTTTATAAAAAAAAAAAGGATGACACCCCATCCCTGAGGGCCCCCCATCACCGACCGGACGGCACGATGGGAGGATGTAAATTGGACTATAATCACAATCTGACAGATAGAGAGTGGGGCTCTGTCCCCGGTACTTGCAGAGGCCCTATGCATTTTTCAGCATAGTAACCCCTCATCGCAGTTGCCGGGATTCGAACCCGAGACCTAACCCTTGTGGCACTCCCTTGCTACCAGTTGAGCTACGCCCACCGGTAAGTTGAGTGTTTTTATGACTTTGTTTTTCCGCTCATGAGTCAATTTTTAATCATACACGTAACTTTTGATTTCGCATGCTGCTGAATTGTGTAATAATAAGAAAAGACTAAAGGGTCAAATAGGCCCTTGAACTAATTTAAAGTGTTCAATTAACCCCTTATATAGAAGGTTCAGCCCGGCCATCGCCAATTGGAGAGGTTGTCGGTGGATTTTTTTTATGAAAGTTTTTGAGCATCTTCTTCATTAAGTCTAGTTTACCCATATCAAATTTCAGCTAAAAATTAAATTGAGAAGACAGTCAAATGATTTTCCGAAATGTATTGCGCTGTTTAACTACGCAGTTATCTTCAAAAAATCATTTGATTGCCTTCCCGGTTGAATTTTTAGCTGAAATTTGGTATGTGTTAACTAGACTTAATGAAGAAGATGCTCAAAAAATTTCATCAAAAAATTCTTCCGGGAACCGCATAACTGGGTAAAGATATATGTTGAGATTTCAAATATGATACTAACTCCGTCCCAAATTAGTTGTCTTTTTCCAATTTGACGCGTTTATTAATTAATAAATTAGTTGAAAAGTAAAATTTGTGGTTGAGATTTGAGTAGAATAGAGTAAGATGATAAGAACCACATATTTATTGTCAAAAAAGGAAAAAAATATTCATTTTGAGACAACCCAAAAAAAGGACACCCAAAATGGAACGAAGAGAGTAACAAAGGAGTTTACTAGTAGTGTGAGACAATGCAAATACTACACTATTATCTCTATTTAGATAAGAAAAATATCACTAAATTACTTCTGAAAAAGTGATGGACAAAAATGTAACTTGTTATTAACTTTTAATACCTATAATTATATTCAAAGTAACTACAATATAGTGAAAATGATTTAAGCTTTAATTTGAGAACAATTATAGTTACTAAACGTTACTAGGCCACTTTTTATCAATGAATTACAGAGTATTTATTAGTAATATGTCAGGAAAAATTGTATAAAAAATTACAAGCATGCTGATATTTTAAATTTAATAAAACGTTGTTTTTTTTTTTGAAAGAATTTAATAAACCATTGTTGAGTACTAAAAAAACACATACAAATTAATTAAATTTTATAATGTAAAAGTACGAGTTATTTCTTATATTGTGTATATGATCATTTTACTCGGTATCATTTAATGAGTTAAATAAGGTTGTTAAAAGTAATATTAATATTAATTCTTAGAAAGCCAAAAACAGGCTAATACCTCAGCCTTTTTGGTATTTTTCCAAATAACTTCAACACATACGTGGTATTATACTACTCCCTCCGTCCCTAAATAAACTTCCAACTTTCATTTTTCGTCCGTCCCAATTAAAACTTCCACTTTCCTTTTTGGCCAGAATTTTTGGTTCACAACAATTCTTACACATTTCTTTCTCCTCTGCACAACTCTCCACCACACAATACCCACTATCTTAAACTCCGTGTCAAACCTATTTGGAAGATATAATAGGGACGGAGGGAGTATTATGCACGTAGTATTTAATATCCTGCCGTCTCGCTTAACTACTAAAATTATTAAAATAAAACTTATTTATTAAAACATGATTACAAATTACTTCAAGCATCCCATTAATATTGTCTCCTCTTTACTTTTTGATTCATCTCATTAAAATTGTCTCATACAAATTTGATAAAATTTGTGTGATTCTTAATGATTATTATTTTATCCTCAGTTAATCAATTTAATATCAATCATATAAACACTTTTCTTATTAACCAAACATGTTCTAATATTCCAATTTTAATGAAAAAAAGGTACGTAGTAATACTATAGTACAAGCGCAACTGTAAAAATTGAACATAAATTGTTACAATTATAATATCGTTATAATCACTACAATCAAGAGGTCATCATGATTTTATAAATAATTACGTAGTACTTCCTCCTATTAAAACTTTGTGAACTTTTTTTTTGTCTCATTAATTTGGTCGCTTTCACTTTAAAGTAAAAATTTATGATTCCAGTTAATTTTCTCTTTTCTATATAAATCTCAACCACACAATTTTAACTTTATTAATATTATGCCGATCACATTTGGCTAAATTTTAAAGGATGAAGAGAGTATTTTAAATACTCCGTCCATCCAACAAAGAAGTTTCCACTTTCCTTATTTGAATGTGCTCAAAATAAGTTCTCATTTCTTTAAATTGACAAGTTATCTACATTAAAACAGTACCAAACAGTGTAAAACAGTATCAAACAGTGTCAAATGGGGTACTCCATATATAAACACTTGCGAGTATACTCCGTATTTAATAAAAACATCAAAAATAACCAGCCTTCCTCAATTATTACCGGAACTGGCCGGTCCTTCTGTGCCCTCGCATCCCCATGCCTTTGCTTTCATCCCCGTCCATTCACCAGCCACCGCTTACTTTCACTACTGCAACAAACCCACAAAGGGAGAGAGGAAAAAAAGGTGAGAATCTCTCTTTTCTCTCTCTATATCTTCTCCTATATATGTAATCCTTCACCATCTCTGTCTCTCTCTACGTCGTCGGAGGTGATTGTCTGTCGGATTCCTCCCACCTGCGCTAAAAACATCACTCTTCCTCAATCCCCCCTTCTCTCTATCTCTTCATCAACTGTTGCAATTAAAAGACTGCTTTCTTTCATCTTTTCAGCTGTTTTAGCTTCTGAGAGAAAGTGATGGCTGAAGGATTTGGGGCTTATCATGTCCCACAACAAACCAGAAGGGATAAGCTCAGAGCCTTAGCTCAGAACCACCACCCCAGTGATGGGTTAGCCCCTCTTTATTACCCTCCTCCTGATTTTCTTACCTGCGCCGCCCTCCAACGCCACCAACAGCTCGGGGTTGTTTCCGATCACTTCAAGAATGATAAAGGCGCGACCTTTGACACGGGACCCGCCAATTTCCATGCCCCCAGTTTGTACATGGATCCCCAATTACACATAAATCAAGAAATGGGCAGAAACCCATTTCTCTACGCCGCACAAAACCTCCGGGTTTTCGACGGCGATTCTTTCCACGGCGGCGGAGGCGGCGGTGGGGATGTTAGTGTTGTGTATAAACGGCCTGCACCAGAGGCATTGTCAGCAGGGGGGCATGGGGGAGGGGGGTCCGGTCAAGGGTTATCTTTGACTTTGTCGTCATCACATCATCATCATCAGAATCAGCGCGGTAATCAAAGCAGTAGTAGTAGCCTGCGGCCTCTGGAGCTGAATCTGCAAGGATATGACTCCACAATGCAGACTTTGGTTTCTAGCATTCATGGAGGTGGGGGTGATAGTGACTTATCAAGGGCTACTGCACCTGCTTCTGGGGGGCCTTTCACGGGGTACGCCTCAATCTTGAAGGGCTCCAGGTTCCTGAGGCCTGCACAGCAGTTGCTGGAAGAGGTCTGTGATGTGGTCAGGGGTAGTACTGTCTTTGCAGATGATGAGGCTGCTGAGTCAGCTCTTTTGGACCATCATCAGCATCCTCCCCCTCTTCCCTGTCTGCAGCAGGTTGATGACTCTCAAAGTTGTAATGATGGAGTTGGTGAGCTCAGGAGGAAGAGTTCTAGGTTGGTTTCAATGCTTGATGAGGTAGTATACATTATTCATTCTTTATTTTGCACCTATTTTTATGTTTTATGTCTTAATTTCATGTTTATTGGCTCATTATAAAGTTAACTCATTACCTATACTAGGATTTGTAATTAGAAATTCACAACATTTGAAACTATGCAAGAAGTTATAATGTAACCCGGAAAATGAATTAGAAAATGATAGACTTATGATCTAAAATACTCCCTCCGGTTTTTAATAAACTTCACACTTTTCTTTTTGGTACGGTCTAAAATAAACTTTACACTTTCTTATTTCCTTTTTTGGCAAAGAAATCTACATCAAAACATCAAAACAGTGCGAAACAGTGCCAAACAGTGTTTCTACAGTGCCAAACAGTGTTTCTACAGTGCCAAACAGTGTTTCTACAGTGCCAAACAGTGTCTCTACAGTGCCAAACAGTGTCTCTACAGTGCCTCAACAGTGTACTCTACAGTAAAGTCAAATTTCCTTCCTTATTTTGTGTTAAGTCAAAGTGTGAAGATTAAATAAAAACCGGAGGGAGTAAGAAATTGTATGATAGTCTGGTTTTGGTTTACAAGACTTGACGATAAATCAAACAAATACAGTACATGTTCATGGTCAAATTATTTGTAGTAAATAAAAATTACATATTTAGAAACTAGATTAAAAGTTTTACATCGTCGCAAAAAGAAAAATCAAATTTGATAAAAGTTTGATACATAAAGTAAGAGATTAAGAGTGAGTTGTGTTGACCAAATGAATAAGACGCATGATCGTCAAATTCTGCCTTAATTAACAACAACATTACAACATTCAAGTCATAATGGCAAAAGAGTTTGGGGAGTGTATATATAAGACCTTTAATCATGCTAAATTCACTTGTTGCGGAATTGAACAATAGACATCATGGTTCTAAGCTACCCTTCCCAGCTAAGAATAGCGGTCACCCTTCACGCGGAAGCTGCAATTACTACCATTGTAATTAATGAAATAATCACACCCCAAATACAGAAACGTGTGAGAATGCGGCGGAGAGGTGTGAGCTCATTTCACACCCCAATTACGGAGTGATCCCGTTACCCGTGCCACTTTTCGCCGTGAGAGCAATGTTGCGCAGGATTGCACCAGGCCTGGCGCAACGTGTTCTGATTCACAATTTAAAACCCTGCTACTCTGCTAGCCGGATGAGCAATTTCATTTAGGTATATTTGACTCATTTAAGGAGCTGAATAGTTGTATACTTGTATAGACTTATTTGACATCATAATTTTTGCTTACATTCCTATGTGGTCCTTCGTTTTGCTAATTATTATGTGTACAATTGGTTGTCCGTACTAACATGCAAAGTCGAGAATATGATCTATCAGATCAGATATAAGCTTTCGCATTAGGCATATTCCATGCAAAGATAGTTGCTTATGTTTTAGGCATTATTATTGTAATGGTGTTGGATCATTAAATTTATTGAAATCGTCTTTTGAGAAAAAGGTGATCGGGAGGAATATATGCACAAAGATCGGTGTGATAAACTGTCTGACAGCGTAACAAAGTTCAAACAAGTCACGATTTCCACTAATAAAAAAGTGCTTAATATATACCCACCCTCTAATAAAAAAGTGGTTCAAAGAGTCTAGTTGACAAACATTAATTTATTCTCCGAACAACCATGGGAAGAAACGAAGAAATGATATTTAATTGTGTAATGTTACGGATATTCTAGAAAGATATTTAAATATGACATATGACATATTTTAATAGCTTGATAGTCAGTATAGTCACATGTTAACTTTTCACGAATCCAATTTGTCAATGTTTCATAGACTTTAGTAGTTTAGTTAATACTCCGTACGTAACAATTACTATTTCTCTTCTCGTGAATTGCATATAGGTAGTACGTATATCTTCGACATAGATTTTGAGCCTGATTGGTAGCACGAAAATCGACTATTTTGGCTGATTCTGCTGAAATTTACGAAGTTCTGACTGAAATAGTTGTTTTGGCTGATTCTGCTGATTTAAGGAAAAATTAATTTTTAAATATATTTTATTAATAAAATAAAAAAAAAGTTATATGTAAAAATAGTTAAAATAGTCATCTACAGTAACTTCAGTCAATACAGCCAGAAAAGTAACTTCAACCTTACTTTTTCAGCTTATTACAAAAAGTTGTGTGTTTGGTGAAAAAGTTGACTGATAAGTTTGATAAGCCGAAAAACAGTGTTGCCAAACGGCCTCTTAGGCTTCTTTGGCTGGGGGCTTTGGAGCAGTGGGTGGTATTTTGTTTTATTTATGCGAAATAACCTGGATTAGAAAGTAAAAAAATATGAATTTTTAAAAAAACGAGTACTATGTTTTTCTAAGTACTTTTTGACAATATTTTCTAATATTAATGTAATACTTGACAATATTTTCTGAGTATCACATTATTTACTCTTATTCACGGACATAGAATATATCTCTATTTTGAACTCCACATTGCTTTTATTCCGATTTACAGCAATTTCTTATAATTAATTTATTCATTAATTTATCTATAATTATTAGTTTTAGAGAGGCTATATATACTTTGTAAAGTGTATAAATTTTTATTAATTCAATTTCTCCAAGTCATCTAAATATTTAAATTTGTGAATTAATTAAAAAAGTACTCCGTCTCTTTCAGTTCTTTCCGCTCTCCCAAATATACAACTAAACCAGGTGTAGTTTGGGTCTAAACAACAAATAAACTCACCATTTTATTTTTCTATTGTTGCCCATTATTTTATTCTTATCCTTCTACAAACATAAAAGAATAGGCTGGAGACTCCTAATGCAAGATGAAATGATGTAGTTTCCATTTCATTGATAAAAGTCCTAGTAAGTATCAAATGTTTGGAAACAAGTTGCTCATGTGATATGGAAACTACACATAAGGAACAAATAAATTAGGTTATGTTTGGATCTCGAAAAATGTCAGGGAAATGAAAGAAAATGTTACCAAAAGTTATTTTCTGATGATATTTAATTTCACCTCAAAAACACTAAGGAAAAAAAGACACAGGCATATTAGGGAGTATATAAATAACATATATTCAATTTTGATAAATGATAGGTATGTAGGAGGTATAAGCAGTACTACCAACAGCTGCAAGCGGTGGTTGCCTCTTTCGAGTCGGTTGCGGGATTAAACAGTGCAGCGCCATTTGCAAACTTTGCATTGAAAGCCATGTCAAAACACTTCAGATGTTTGAAAGAGGCAATTACTGAACAGCTACACTGTGCAGACAAATCACAAGGCCATATGAATTATGGGGTAGAAGCTCCCCCAAGTGTGGAAAATATGGGGAAAAGGTTTTATTTCCAAAGCCCAACCATTCGTACTACGGGTTTGATGGAACACCCACCCGTGTGGCGTCCCCAAAGAGGGTTGCCTGAACGTGCCGTGACTGTTCTCCGAGCTTGGCTGTTTGATCATTTTTTGCACCCGTAAGTTATTTGTGCTCTAAAATTCCGTTCTAAATTTTTGTTAAATTAGAACACCAATAGAACATTGGTTACTTATTTTTCTCATTATTCCACTAAATTTAAGTGTCTAAGTGCTAACGGCCTAGCTAAAAGAGAATATTGGGTGGTCCAGCAAAAAAATCAGATATAAAGTTTTACACAAATTGATTTTACGCATATGAACAAATGAATTTTCTGAAGTTGGGTTTGTTCGGGCTCGGGTCCAGCAAAAAAATCAGATATAAAGTTTTACACAAATTGATTTTACGCATATGAACAAATGAATTTTCTGAAGTTGGGTTTGTTCGGGCTCGGGTCCCCCCCCCCCCCCCTCATGCCTATGCCAAGTGCTGCATAGTAATAATAATCTAAAGTTCTAAACCAATAATAAGGCATTCAGTTATAGTGATATAGAATTTAGACAATATTACTCGCTGTTTGTTTTTAAGATGTGCTCGAACATATAAAACGATAGTTACATTAGAATGAACTTATGGAAAATAAAACATAATTGATACCCTCGTTAAAGTAATTGATCTTGTTGCAGTTATCCCACAGATACAGATAAGCTAATGTTGGCAAAACAGACAGGCCTCTCGAGAAATCAGGTATATATGCATAGTTTGCTCCAAACTCTTGATTTCTTTGTCAAATTGCCATTTTTTCGTGGAAAACAGTCTTTTGAGGCCTATTTTGTTGGGCTATTTCCCATCTAGATATGACACATTTTTGTTTTACAACCATCTAAAATGTTAGAATAAAGTGATGAAGTAAATATGATATCCCTCTCCTTCCACCTCTAAATCTTGCAAAACAATAGGGCTATTGGGGGGGTCCGTCGGTGTGAAATTGGAATTTGGTGGACTACTTATTCAAAATAGAAAAACATGAGGAAACTTGATACGGAAACATCTTTTAATAGAAAAACAAGTGACTGTAGGATTTTTATTGAGTTTCGACCTAGTTAACGAAATGAAAACGCACACATTCGAGATAGTTTTCGTGCTTGATAAAAAATTACTTCATCTGTGTAGTCTTTTAACTTTTTTTTTTTTTTGCATTTGTTACATCAGAGCAGTAAAAATCTGTAGCCATTTTCTCATAGCAATTGATACATGTGTGATTGGGGTCAAATAATCATGAAATAGGTATCAAATTGGTTCATCAATGCAAGGGTTAGATTATGGAAGCCAATGGTGGAAGAAATTCACACTCTTGAAACTAGACAAGCGCAAAAGGATTCACAAAAGAAGGAACAAAATAACAATAATCAAAGTGAGCATTCTTCCGTCAGGAACAATTCCGTTGCCACAACATGCGAAGATCATCAGCTCCCATCAAAGCGAATGAGGGAAGAAGAAGAAAACCACAACTCATTGCAGGGAAGTGATCAAGAGGTGGCAATGGACCTCTCATCATATGGAAATATGTCACACCACTCTCGGCTGGGTATTGGCCCGACCACGACCCGCGGCGTCTCATTGACGTTGGGCCTTCACCAAAACAACGAGCTTGGTCCATCGACAGATTCTTCTTTCCCCGTGAATGCGGCTCAGCGGTTCGGTCTGGATATAGCAAGTACGGAAGGATTTGTACTGTCCGGTTTCGATGCACATAATACTCAGTTTGGAAGGGATATGATTGGATGATGACAGGTTTTGCATGGCAAATGTGTGGTTTATTTTGGTGAAAAATGACCCACTGCTTGCTGTTTTGGGTCAGCCAGCAGAAATTAAAGCAGGCTTATGAGCTATAGATTTTTCAGCTCATATACCTACCCCACCCCATAATTATGTCCATTCGGAATGATTGCTTGCTTCTACAAATTCAATTATTATTACTACCTGTATCATTGCGGTGATATTGTTTTCAGCAACAAGGGCAACGTCACAAGGCCGCCCTTGGCGAGTATGAAATGGCTACCACAAATAAACACTGACATTAAGATGAATGAACAAGTAATAAAACAATCCTTAAATTTACAAAATATGCGGAAAAAAACTACAATGTCCTTAAATTTACAAAATATGCGGAAAAAAACTACAATGGCCAATCGAATTCCTAAAAATGTGATCCCCCAATGCACAAAAGTACAAGTACTTGCCTCGAATAGGAGTAATTGTGACCGGAGATGCTTCATCAACGAATAGGAGTAAAAATGTGATCCGCCGTCACTGAATCAACATCACTGAGTCGGACTATAACGGTACCAAAAATATTTTTGAAAAAAGAATTACACAGAAATTTTTACTTTTGAAAATAAGAACATTTTTAAAATTTGGGGTCGGTCAAGCCCAGATCGGTCCTCCCTTAGGCCCTAGATCTGCCCATGTCAACAATCCATGACTTTGGATGTGAAAATATTGGAAATGAGAGAGCATCGATTTTGATCTAAAAATGTCACCATTTAGGATTTCGAAATATAATGACTTAGGGGTGAGATCAGTCCGGTCCCAGGGTAGGACTTTTGCTAAACCAGAAAATTATCCGTAAAGTCTCGCTTTATGAAAATTAGAGATTGAGACAAAACTAATTATATTCGGTTCGAGATGAGTTTTTGGTAGCCGGGCCTGTTCCGGATTCGGGTTGGGTCGGTTAAAGTCCGAACGTGAAATCATCTCATTGTTCTTTAATATTTTAAAACCTATTAAATTGATCAATAATACAAACCACAAACAATAAAACAAATATTAATGTCCAAAAATAAACAACAATTCAAATCCAAAGAAGATAATTATCTTAATATTTTGTTTAAGATGCATATCAACAAATAATATAGGTTTTCTAAAAATATTGCAAAGTAAAATTCATGGATAAAAATGTGACTAAAGGTACTATAAATATATTTACATTGTCACTACGATATACAAATTGAACATATTTAGAGTCCCTAAAAATTATGAAGTCATTTTTTATCCACCATGATTATAATCATATATGAGAAATTATTTATAAATTATATTTGTACATTATATTGATTTTATTTGATTTAGTTTTTTATCGGTCTGGGACGGGTTATAAATCTAGGGCCCGTCTATGAGCCTGAATTTTTGAGTTCGGTCTGGATTTTTTATTCGGGGCGGTTAACAAAAAAAACTCGTACCGGAAACATCATTAAGGCTAGGTCAGGATCGGTTTCCGAATTTCGGTTCAGTTTTTCATGACTTTCAGTCTAAATTAATAGAGGCATAGCTTTTCAACTGAAATTTGCACTATTAATTTTGCATGTCATCAGTATATAATATATATGGGTATGGAGTACTTCGTATATCATACGTACTACTACGTAATTTTTATCACAAGATGACACTGTTATTTTTAGAGTATACTATTTCAGAGTCCCTAAGTTACATGTAAAGTTGGTGTGATTGTTTAGAAAGGTAAGTATGTCTGATTTATTTTTTATTGAATAAATAAAACAAGAATAAAATAAAAATGATTAACAATTAAACATATATTACGTACTCCTATTAAATTTGATTTCAAATCGTCATCAATTTCAGTTAAAAGCGCAGTTATCTTCAAGAATTTATTTGAATGCCTTCCCGATTGAAGTTTTAGTTGAAATTTGGTATGAGTAAACTACACTTAATGAATAAGATGCTCAAAAAATTTCATCAAACAATTTCACGGGGACCCTCCCCAAATGGGGACGGACGGATAGAGCCTCCTATATAAGACCTCTTTTGACCTTTTTATGTAAGTTCGAGGACCTGTGTGATCTTTTTCCCTTCTATTTTTATACTACCATAGATGAAAATGTAAAATACATTATATACTTCATAGATCTTATGTGAGAACAACAATACTATTGAACTTAGCTAGATTCATAGAACTAAGCGAATATTTAAGTTAACTCATAATCAGACTAGTGGTGATCAAGAAGTGGACAGAGCAAAATTATATTTTCACTATAGAGTCTTCTATCACAAATGCTTGGCTAGGGGTGGAACGGGGGTCGGGCCGGGATCCGGACGGGCTCGGGCTTAAGAAATTCAGGCCTGGTACCGGTCCAGGTTTTTATCTGAACCGGGTCGGGCCTAAACAGTATCAGTTTGGACCGGATTTCGACACGAGACTGGGCAATATATTAAAAACGTAGTGCAATCAGGCTCGGCCGGGTCGGGCCCAAAAAAACGAGCTCGAAGCCCTCCCTTATAGACACCGGGTCGGGCCTCGGGCCGGGATCGGGCCTGAAAAGTAGCGGGTCGGGTCGGGCCTGCACAGTGCCGCGCCTGGCCTGTGTCGGGCCGACCCGCCCTAGTTCATCCCTATGCTTGGCTATACGCTATACGGGCCATATGGCTATATGCGCTTCAATTAAACTTTTAAATAAAAACTGGTTATAAGATCATAGTGGTATATTACAGAGAAATTGCCTTAAATAGGAGTAAACAAGTTTTAGTGTGCAAATCGCACAAATTTTTGGCACCAAATTAAAAATATATGTCCTCTTCTTACACTTCTCCATGTTTTTTTATATCGTAAAACAGACGGCTTTATATTAAAATCGAGAACGCATACAAGACAATCTTCAGACAGATTTCACAGATCCAATCGTGAACCCTAGGAGTAGACATAGAATCAGTCACCTCATACAAAGCAACCTGACTTGCTAAACCTGAAACGGACAAACTTAAGCCTAAAACGAACAGATCAGAAACCCTGCCTATCAAAAGAACACCGAAAATCCAAACATTCAAGTTTAGACTAAAACTAAAACTAGTACTACTAAATAGAAAATAATACTGAAATAAAATCTTTCCACAAAACTCTTCCTGGTATGGAGGTGGTTTTGAAGGAGGACGAGCTCTTATAGTATGGATGATTACAAACTCAACCACTATCGGAGCGGCCAACCAAAGCTTCATGATCTAGCACCGATACAAAATTTCAGCCGCAATCCGTTCGTCCGCCAACGTTATTTCCTCCGACATAGTTACAATCTCAATCGTTAGAACACCTAAAATCAGAATAATATGCCGCTTCAGCCTCATATTGATAGAGGCGGCGGAAAATCTCATCAACCCCTACAAAGAGGGGGTAGATTTTTAGAGAGAAGTCCGAGCTCTCCTCTCTACAATTTTCCTTCGCTGTGTTGTTATATCTTCTCTTCCTCTCCAAATTATAAAAAACACATCTATAATTTTTTCACCTTCCATGCACCTGTAATCAACTTAAATTAGAAAATAAACTACCATTAACTCTTGTTCGAGTACTGACTTATATTTACTCAATTGATTTAGTTCCATTATTTACACAAATATATACTCCGTATACTTCGTATTACACTCGCATATTCTAACGCCAACTTCACATTATTAATAAGAACATTTAAAACATTTGTATTAACAAATAATATCATATTTACAAAGTAGTCACTTGTATTCACAACGTTCATAATACGATAGTACGAGTATAATTTATACGGAATATATAATATAGCATTTCACTTTTTATAGTAAACATAAACCATTTATACCGATTGATGCACTACAGTATTATTACACATTTTCCACTACAGTATTATTACACATTTTCCGCATACTTATACGGAGTACTGAGTATTATACGGGGTACTATTATTTATAGGGGAGCTCTTCGGTGCATGCACACAATGGAATGTATTGGTGCATCATACATGTGGGTAAATCCCATTGGACGTACGTTCCACATAAGCCAACTCATAAAAAATTAAAAAATTGCAATCTGAATCCTACGAAATTAAAAATTCCTAGAAGCTCTATTCACCTTCCAGAACTCCGGCCATTCCTATCATCCCTATTTCATTTTCCATCGCTATTTTACCTGTCAGATTACAAATCCAAACGAAAATCTCCGACTGTGCATGTAAGCATCGGGTTTGTTTCAAACTGCAGGTTCACAGGCTACACTTCCAGGTTTGTTGAATTTAACCTACACCTCCAAACGTTTCAGTTTATGCAACTTTATTGCTACTCAATTGAAAATAAGATAACCTCTGTCCTGTGCTTAGTATTAACCATTAGCTGTAATTTTTTCCATATTAGAATTTTTGTGTTGGCTGTGTAGGAATGCAATTGAGATGTTAGAAGCTTAATTTTTTTCACATTAGTTCGCTATGGCAAAATTGTTTCCAACTTGGACTTTTGATGATATTATATTACTATTGTGATTGTATTTTTTTTGGTTTATGATGATATACACATCTCTCATTCCTTTAAGGATGTTAGTCATGTTACTTAGATATATCTTTTAGATTTCCACCTACTTCAATTTTTTTTAGATGGAAAAGGCTCTTCTTGGCATTGTTGTAAAGCAGAATCAAATGCAGGACCGTCTAATGAATTTGGAGGCCCCAGTTCTAAATGTAAAACTGAGGCCCCAAATTAATATATATTTGTTTATAAAAAATCTCAATCCAAATATTTATACTCAAATGAATTGAATACTATTTAAAAAGAACTAAAAGAGCAAAGGAACAACGAAAAAATCATGCATTTATATTTTTCTTCCTTATTAATTGTATTTTAGAGATCAATTTTAATATATAATATTACTCCGTACTATATAATACTAAAAGAAATTTAGAATTTTGGGGCCCCATAAATTTGGAGGCCCTGTTCTGGATAACCTATTGAACCCCCTAAAAAACGGCCCTGATCAAATGACATAGTGAACTTGTAATTCATAGGTGGTCATAGGATCTCTTCTGCTAGTATAATCTTTGAGTAACTAAAATTACAAAACAGTAAACAGATAAATCGAGGTATGGTAAGCTTCCCTTTTATTTTATATTTCTGTCTTCTCCTTAAAACTTCTTAACTTCTAAAAATCGAGCTAATTGTTCATGTTGTCTGTTCAATATCTCACTTTATTTTTCATTTCGGATTATGAAATGTATTTTTCCTCTATTTAAGTGGAATTAAATACAACAACAATGAAACTTTAATCCCAAAAGATTAAGTGGGATTTAATACTGATTTTTTATTTGTAATGATGATGAAACAATGCAGTTGGTTTCTTTCTAAAAATCGATCAAGTGTTAGAATTGAATGTAGTCTCTACAATGTCTCCGAAAGGCATCACTCCAGAAGAGCTAATCTTTTTGTACTTAAAAAATTGATCGCATTGAAATGAAATCAAATTGCATAAAAAACAAAAAAAAACCATATTTACATATCAAATACTCCCAGTGGCGGAGCCAGAAATACGGTCCAGGGGGGTCGAGAATCAACTTTATACAAAATGAAAACGGTGGATCGTTTCCAAACAATGTCCGAGTTGAATATTTTATATGTAGTTTAGATAAATAGGCACTCGTAACAATAAAAGAGACTGTTTTTGCTCTATTTTTGAGTCATGTCACGTAAGTAATGAGTTAATTATACGCTATTTTTAAAATTTGGGAAAAAAAATCAATATTACTCATCAAATTTTGCTGATTTTACGTTTAGATAGTGCTGATTTTGCAGAAGTCATAACTTTTTACTCGTAATGAGTTACGGGTGCCATAATATATCAAATCGAAGATATTTCAGAGCTCTATGCTCTCAAACTTTCAGCGGGGTCGACTGACCCCCTTGACCCCCCCTTGGCTCCGCCCCTGATTATACTCCCTCCGTTCTCTAATAGATGTCTCACTTTCCATTTTGGGATGTTCTTGAATATTTGTCCCTCTTTCCATTTTTGGAATTTTTTTTTTCAATAAATATAATATACCTATATACCCTCATTCTCTTTCCTACTTTTTCATTATCTTTCCTACTTTTTCCTACTTTCCCCTTAAAACTTGTGTCAAACTCTATACTCTCATCTATTAGAGAAAGGAGGGAGTAAAACGTAATTTCTTATTACTCAAAAGTCAAAACTTGTATATCCATGCTAGAGTAGATGGGTTCGCAGTGACTAATACTACCCCATATGTTCAGTTTTTTTATTATCTTGGAATAAATGAAGAAGATAATAACCAGTGCCAAAATAATTATATTGTTTGACCATGAGTAATGTGAAACTCATAATACCCAGAACTAAGGTTTTAGAATGAAGCGGAGCAAAGATAGTAGCGTACGCCAATAGTTCATGAGGGATTATATTTTTTTTACATCATTTAAATGTTCTTCTTTGTCTTTCTATGATTTTATGTTATTTTTATCTTTTATCCTTCTTATTTTTTTTTACTGTTATTTTTATCTTTTATATTTTTTATGTTCTTATGTTATTTTTATCTTACCAATTTATCTTATCCAATTTATCTTACCTTATCTTTTATTTTTCTTACTTTTCTTTTCTTTTCTTTTTGGCTTTGATTTCATGGATCGATTCATGTTAGTCGACCCCAAAATCTTTTGGGAATAAGGCTTGGACGTTGTTGTATTTACATGCTCTGTTTTCTCCTAGGTTTCAGTTTTGTCAAGATGAGTACTGATAAAAAAGAATTCACATAGACACTAGTGACTAAATGCTTCATGTGTATCCACCTTTTTTGCAGCTTATGTCATTTCACTTTTCGTATAGGGAAGACAAATTCTATGCTTCATTTTGGTATGTTTACATTCTCGATCTGTTCTTTACATTAACTGTGGTTTCATCTACCTTAGTTATGTGTTTCTATGTTCATTATATTGATTTGTAGATAGGACCGAGCTACGATGATTTACTTTCCCCTTTCTTTCACTTATAGACGGGTTTGACCATATAATGCACTTCTTCCCCAAGTCAAATAAAGGCTTATGCTATGGGAATGAAACTATGATTCCAAATTAATCATGTCTATGTATATATAACTGATTGTATAGAGAAACAATAGTTATGTGTTACTCCCTCCGTTCTTTATTATTAGTCCTTCTTTCCTTTTTGGGACGTTTTTTTTTATCTGTCCTCCTTTCCATTTAAGGAAAGTTTTTACTTTAAATATACCTTTATACCCCCACTTTTATTACCATTACCCCTTTCTCTTTCCTACTTTTTCATTTACCCACTACTCATTACACCTTTTACACCACCCCTACTACTTTACTCTTAAAACCCGTGCCAAAGCCTAAGGGGACTGATATTAAAGAACGGAGGGAGTATATAACTAGACATATATCAATTTTAACTAAACACGTATTGTATAGAGAAATACATGATTCATTACTGTTAAGTGCTTTAAAAGAAGCTTATTTATTTATTTATTTATTTATTTATTTATTTATTTATTTATTTATTTATTTATTTATTTATTTATTTATTTATTTATTTATTTATTTATTTATTTATTTATTTATTTATTTATTTATTTATTTATTTATTTATTTATTTATTTATTTATTTATTTATTTATTTATTTATTTATTTATTTATTTATTTATTTATTTATTTATTTATTTATTTATTTATTTATTTATTTATTTATTTATTTATTTATTTATTTATTTATTTATTTATTTATTTATTTATTTATTTATTTATTTATTTATTTATTTATTTATTTATTTATTTATTTATTTATTTATTTATTTATTTATTTATTTATTTATTTATTTATTTATTTATTTATTTATTTATTTATTTATTTATTTATTTATTTATTTATTTATTTATTTATTTATTTATTTATTTATTTATTTATTTATTTATTTATTTATTTATTTATTTTACATGTAACTCTTCCAGAATACATTTTTGTCCCATAAGGAGCTTCTTATAAGAACAAAATACACAAAGGTTTGGGTCATGTTACAATGCTTAGGGAAAGTGATAAGAAGCTAATCCTTACGTCTATCCTACTAATCTCCTTTTTTTTACTTGCAGGAACCAGTCCAACACATTGATAAGGAGCTTCTTAAAACAGCACTTTCACCCCTGTTGTTGTATCATCACCCCTATTGTTCTTGTTTTTTATATCCAATTCTCCTGGAATCAAAGTGCCCTAAAACGGCCTCAGATACACACCCGTGTCCACCAAAGCATCAGTGACTGCTTCAAAGAGAAAAAGAAGAGCCAAAAAGGCACCTGCCAATCCAAGAAACAAAGGAAAAAGTCAACCTGAAGCACCAGCAGCTCCACCTGATGCACCAGGCTCTAGTGCAACCATTTTCCTTTATTAAACTCTGTAATGGTCTTATGTTATGTACTTGTTAATGGTTTTGAAACAGTCCGGATAAACCGACTTTGTGTGATATGTTAAACAGCTTCTATTGTTATGTCTTTACTGTCATAATCGATGCTAATGATATGGTTGTATTAGCCTCCATTTAGTTATTTTTTATAAAATGAAATATTAGGCTAGGATATACGGAGTAGTTTTGAATTCATCGAGTGCATTTAAAAGTCCACCTCAGTGAACCCCATGAAGTACTACTGTCTTCAGAGAGTTAAATGCATTCAAGTAATTTAAATGGAGTACTAGTTTACTTCGTTGCTTTCTACTTCTTTGTTCATGTTTTCAGGTTACTCAAACACACAAATAAAAGCCTCTTTTTGCGTTCGTATCACACTTCACTTTTCTATATAGATAGTTTGCAAAACTATTTAGAAGGATCCAAATCTATACAAATAAGCCAACCAATTTACACATCCAAAATGAACCTAACAATAGTTCCTTCCATCTATTACAAACTGCTACGAATCCAAGAATTTCAAGTACAACATAATTTAGTATTAAAATGGTAGTCAACGATCACGGGTTCCTCATTTCTTCAATTTCAGATTGCAGTGCACCTATTGTCTTCCTAACTTCACGATGGGCACCATTTCGTCTCTTAATTCAAAAACCAGCTTTTCGACCTCCCCCAAGCCCAATTCTAAAGTTTTTGCTTGAATTTCACTTTCTTCTTTCCAAGCGAAGAATCAGCATCCTCCCTCCTACACCAGTTTATAAAATCAAAAAATCAAACATCTGTAATTTATCCCCAAAGTCTTTTAATTGCAGAACATAAGGTACAACCATTAATTTAATCGCCGCAAAATAAATATTCAATATCACTACTTCAGATTCACTTACTGACTTACATGCCATCATAGACAATTGAGCTCCAATCTGTGCATATGTTTGTTCCAAGTTAGAATGGTAGGCTTAAGACATAAGACTCTAGAAAGATCTTGAAATCATATATGCCCCTGGAACAGTTTAAGGCTAAATTTAGCCTGGTTAGAATGTGATGAACATGAAGTTCACCATGTAATAACAACATACTCCTTCCAAAAATTCCAACCAATGACCCACTAGAGAATAGATGCGAATAGCCCTTCCTTACTTTTGAGTCAACTTCTAGCCACCAAGGCACTTAAGTTTTGTTTGATATAAATGCCAGGCTGTGAAGGTCTGGATTGTAGCATGATTTCCCTAAAATATGACCACACCTAAGATATTATGGGGCGTTGGAATAAATAAATGATCAGTGTTAGTTGAGGCCTTTGAGTAGAAAAAAAACATGGAATGTAGTGAGACACTAAACATGCAGAGAATTTGAGGAAATGGGAGGATATTTTCCACATATTTTTTTATACAAAGTGGTTTCTTGGGGTGCCAACTGTGAGTTGATCGGAAGGTTGAGAATTAGTGAGATCCGGTGTCCTCAAAAGCAGAAGCAAGTCTTAAAGAACCATCATCAGAGGGTAACCAACTAGAGATCCATTAAGAGCATATTAAACCAGTTCTGACAAATCAATCATGGTTGGAATGCATAAGACTAGACCTCCAAATGAGCATATCACACGTTTAATGACAAATTCATTACGGTACATCGGTAGTGAGGGAAAAGCAAAACAAAAGTATATATAAAAAGACCAAATATACATGTGATTCCTTGCAAAAATCAAACACACATGCGATCAATTGCTTGCAAACCTTGGAGGATGGAAGATAAACTGGGATGTTTTCGTTTCTCCGCTTTTGCAAAATCAAAATCGGAAGAGGTTGGATAGGACTTATTTGAAATTTTAAACCTACTTTTACAAGAAAGTTCAGGTGGAATAAGTGACCATTCAAATCTTGCCAATTGTGAAATGCACCAAAACATTACACAAAGCGGGGGCACCATAAAAATAGTCATTTCTTATTTATACTCTTTAGTGATGGATCAATATTGGTGAAGCTATAAGAGTAGTAAATTTAGCTCAAAACTCAAGTTCATTGTCATTTTTGCGTTGGCAATATAACTTGTTGTAGCAATAATCGGAAAAACGTCAAAACAAAACCTGATTCAGCAAATTCAGCCGAATCATCTATTTCTGCGCCACCGAACAGGCTAAAAGTATCACAGCGTTGTACTATCTATCTAGTCTTCCAATTGGGGATGCCTAATTCAAACATACCTTCTTCAAGCGCGCCCAAAAGATGGCAAATCTTTCTAGGCTTAAGTGCTTATACATAGATCGATATTTGATCTTATTTTGAAGCATAAACAATATAGTATCAAAGTATCATAGTGTTTGATTGTCTATCTAGCCTCCCCGTTCAAGATTCTACTGGCATCAAACTCAAATAATTTTTCAGTCTTCACCATTTAAATTTTCTATTTCTCAATTTCAGGAGTAGTGGATTGGGGTTTTCAACGGGTCATTGAGGTTGTTGGCAGATTGGGGGATTGTTTGAGACAAATTCTACTCTTGGGGTTCTAGTTAATGAGTATTTGTTAGCTTAGCTTCTTAGTTCTTATACGAATGTGTTGTATAACATTGGAAGAGAAGATGAATGATAAATGATAATAGAGGAAGTAATTACAACCTTGCAGGCGAACAAATTGAATATGTATATGCATCTACATGAAATACGCACAACAAAAAATTAGAGATGAAGACACCTACCTTTTGGATTGAATGCCGGATTTTCGTTCATCCCGCCTTTTCCCTGTTTCTTGACCTCAGGCCAAGACGTCTCTCGCAGCCTTCTTTCAGATATAAGTTGCAGGCTGGATTATTCTTTCACCGTAGAGTGGGTGAGGTTCAGGAATGGGAAGGATCTCTTTGCAAAAACACGTTTTTTTAATTAAAAAACTGAGGTGGATTAAACTACCAATCATATGCTGCCAAATATGGGATGTATCAAAACATTCCTCAAATCATATGCACCGTAAAATTTTCCTTATTTATAAACTTATATTTCATCTATTTTAACGTTTATTTATTGTAACACCATTTAAAACGTAATATGCCACTTTTACACTATGCCTAACCCATTTATATGAAATGATACACGGTAAATCGATAATATTATTGCATTTTTTCACGGGTATCAATAAACAAGGTTACATGCATCTAGCTACACATTAATCACATACTCGAATATTTTATACTTCTTCCGTCCCGAAATGGTTAGCCAAATTTTCCTTTTTGGATGTTTAAAAAAGATTTGTCATTTCCATTTAAAGTAAGGAATATGTGGCTAAAGTTAATTATCTCTCTTTTGCACAAATTTCAACCACACAGTTTTTACTTTATTGATCCACGTGGAAGTCAACTTTGACCAACCTTTTCGGGACGGAGGGAGTATGTAACCGTATGAACTGCGTTTACAAATGCTTATGTGGGGGCGGATCCAGAAAATTCATCTTGGGGGGAGGGGTTCAAAATGTTTTTTGGGAGGCGAAAATTAATTTTTGAAGGGGTGAAAATTATTTTTTGTATATATATACACTATTTTTCTGTTGGGGGGCGGTAAACCCCCTGGATCCCTACTACGGTCCGCTCGTGTGCGTATGGTCTATTGCATAGAGTTACATCATCCTTGCTCAATCTCAAAGAATATTCCTAGTTTGCGAAATTCTAGTTGTTCCAAAAGGTGGAATCGCCCACTCCGACGCCCTCACACCCTGACCCGACAGAATGGTGAAGGGGTAACTGACGGTGACTCAGTCAGCCCATAGTGGTAGGCCTTATACCCGGGCGCACAAGAGGTCCAGCCCAGCACACACGAGCTGTAACCTCCACACGGCCGTTACGGGTTTCGAACCTTGGTCATTATTCCAAATTTCCCGCCACTCAACCAACTGAGCTACCTGTGCGGGTAAGTTTGCGAAAATCCAAGCTGGACCTCTTCATTCTTTAGATTTACAAACACAAGCCCCAAAACTACACTTATTCAGACATCCTTCTTTAGCAATTCGATACTAATTCAATTATTTCAATAATCAAACTATACAAATTTGCTACTCAATTGTCTAAATTTGCCACTTCAGATTTAGGATGTTTTCTTCTGGACTGAAATTTGCTGGTCTGGTCTGGTCTTATCTGGTCTGGTCTGATCTGATCTGGTAAACATTTGGTCTGTGTGTATTTTATAACTACGGAAGTCTGGTCTGGTCTGATCTGGTCTGGGACTAAAAACAGTCCAAAAGAAAGCGTCGTTAGCCTCTTCACTTCCGAATCTCGCCAATAGCTAGAACAATTAAATACAAGATTTGTTGTTGATTTCTGAGTTAATAGATCACTCTGCTTCCTATTACGGTTGAACTTGTAGTCCTAAGAGCATCTCCAATGGTTAGCTAAATATGTTGTAGCTTTGCTTGCCACATCATTTTTTCTAGCTAATCCATTTTCAAGCAATGTGATAGTCCAATGGTTAGCCACAATGCTTGTCTCTTGAATAGGCCCCACAAATTAATCAATTTTAAAAATACACATTTTGAGTGAATTAATTTATTAATATAATAAAAAATATTAATCAACTATGACTTTGACCAAACATTAATCCAACGCCCAACACGGATGAAAATGCATATTATTAAAATCAGAAAAATAAATGTACTACCTCCGGTTTTTATTAAACTTCACACTCTGACTTCATACAAAATAAGGAAAGAAATTTGACTTTACTGTAGAGTACACTGTTGAGGCACTGTTTGACACTGTTGAGACACTGTTTGGCACTGTTGAGACACTGTTTGACATTGTTTAGCACTGTTTCGATGTAGATTTCTTTGCCAAAAAAGGAAATAAGGAAGTGTGAAGTTTATTTTAGACCATCCCAAAAAGGAAAGTGTGAAGTTTAATAAAAACTGACGGGAGTATTTGTTAAGTAAAAAAAATAAGGATATGCGAATTATAATATCCACGATGATCATGCATTCCTTTATTTGGTGGAAATGAAAAATTTGTATCATAACATCGATGATATTGATTGGCATCTCTTCTTAGATGAAAATTTTGGAAAATTGGCTGGACTGTAGGAATTATTGGGGTTGATATATGGGAGGTGAAATTTTGAGAGTTTGGATTTTCGGTGCTTGAAGAGTTTTTCAGAATGGTGTAATACTTGTTGTATAGGTTTTCATAGTCCTCCATTTGAAGAGTACACTAACTTTTAAAACCATTCGGTATATATAATTAAGAGGAAGAGATTGAAATCACTTTTAATTTGGAACTTGATCGTTGTATTAGAATGTTTTCTTTTGGACTGTTTTCAGTCCCAGACCGGACCAGACAAGACTTAAACAGACCAGACCGGACTTAAACAGACCAGACTTCATAGTTATAAAATACACAGGGACCAGACGGGTTTACCAGACTAGACTGGACCAAACCAGACTTAAACAGACCAGATCTGACCAGACCAGCAAATTTCAGTCCAAAAGAAAACATCCTTACTCACTTTACCGTTGCATAATTAATTAATATAGTATATCAATTACAAATAAATTAAATATATTTGATACTTACCATTTTAATACAAGTTTCTCTCCTTTCTAACAATTAGCTTGTTTTGGCTAATTTGTTTGTCCAAGCTAGAAACAAAGATGCACTCCAATGGTGGGCTAATAGCTTCAAAATTGCAAGCAAGTCCCTAGAAGCAACCATTGGAGATGCTCTAAAGTACACAACTAGTTTCTTGCTTAGTACATTTCTTCAAATGGAATCACAGGTTCTTTCCTAAAATGAGAAGTTTTATTTGTTTTATTCTATTATTAGGGCTAAATTATGACCAATTAGTTTTTATTGTTAATCAGGTTTCTTTCCAAGAGCCAAAGTTCTGGATGTCAAAAGGCACAAATAATTGTCTTTTTCCATGCTGATCGGGTTTTCTGAAGTAAAAACGTTATTTAATACGTACACATTTTAAGTAAATGCAATCACAGGTTTCTTTCCAAGAGCCAAAGATCAGGGTTTCTCAAGTAATACTACGTACAAAAGATCCAATTATGATCATTTGTGCTTCATATTTGTACAAATGGAATAATGATAATAATTAAAATGTTTTTCTACATAAGAGTTGGGCAAACTTGTTTTACTATATACGGAGTAAAACAAGAGCCCGATAACTATACATCTAGTCTAGTAAGAATTAGTTTGAGACCTAGTCTTCTTCGAGAGGAGCAATGTTGAGAAGAGCCATGATTTGGGATCTTGAAAAGCTATGCCGATTTTTAAGGACATCGATGTAATTCTGAAGCCTATACCGATCTGTGTTTGTGAGGGAGAAGGGAGGGTTTAGGATGAGAGACGATGCTTCGACTTGAAGGAATGTTAACAACTGCACTGCCTTTGAATAAAACACTATTGCATTTTCTGTTCTGCCCATGTATTCGTCAACCTGCCCATTCCAATAAGTCGAACCTAAATATTCACTCAAGTAGCTGTTTGGGGACTTGGAAGATATTTATTAAGGTTACAAAGAAGAGGGTATGGAACACTTCACTTACAGCCCCTTTCCTTCCCATTTCTAGAGCAGATTGGAATATTATCTCCATTGCATCTGGCACATCAGTGTTTCCTGAACTCCATGTATAGAAAAAACTATTCAATAAAAAGGTGCAAATAAATAAGTTTTCCACTCCACGAAATTTAATAAACAAATAACTAGTTAGCCATGGAGAAGTACCGTTGAGAACACATTTTTTCTAGAAAACAGAGTCCGATAAGATTAAACAAAGCAAACTACTCATGTAGTTGTATCACATTTAGAGACCGCTTGATGACCCTTTTTCTGTCTTATCAGTCTTATCACCCATTTTTTTTAACAAATACTACATTTTGTAATAATCAAAATAAGCAAGACTGAAGTTATGGCTGTATTTGCTCAAAAAGACTTTTAGATTCTTTTTCATATTGTTTTCTTTATTTAATTGATAAAATATGTTTTATTCTTTTTAATAATTCAGTTGATTAAACCAATTCAACCATAATTTCAGCCAGCTCGGCCAATTTCAACGTTACCAAAAGGGCTATTGGTTAAGAAATAACGACAACTATATTAACAAATAATAGCCATAGACAATATTAAGACCCCTTTAATACAATGTGACTATATTTGAAGGGTGCAGTGATTATGGTAGCAATGAAAGTGACCATTGAGTTATATTTTTGTACTTAGATACCATTGGACTGATATTTTGAGAAAATCTCTTTAGTTAAATTTAAAATATATAAAGGGACGTAGCCCCAAATGGGTGAATGAGATATTAAATATACCAGGCTCCACAAATTTGGAAAGTTCGTCTGCATTCTGAACTTCACTTAGAAATGATCTTTCAATATGAAAGCAGATATCCTGTGATTCCAACGTGTTAGAAGCATCAACCGGATATTGCATATTTAGAAGACCATGACCATGTTTAGTAGTAGCATGTGGTGTTGGGCTTCCTTCAACGGCTGATGCTGCTTGAGCATGACATATATGTAAAGCTTGCTTCCATATTGCAAGAATGACAAGCTGAACCGAAAATGCGTCCAAATGTTTGCCTGCCTCCGACTTTTCAAAATGATGCAGAAAATTGTAGCAAATATTACATTGTAGAAAGGGTGATATTTTACAAATAAGCAACAATTATTAACATATATAGGAAATGTTACTGCTTACTATCCAACACTTAATGGATGCATTGACACAAATAGATAATTGTTCCTACCAGAGACTGCACATAAGCTGACTCAATACTTTATATTACTTCCAAACAGAGTAGTGATTTACCTTCTCATTTACTAATTGTGAGATAGCAGTAGCGCAATGCTGTAATGACTCAATCCTCCTCATGCAATCAGTTGATGGTTGCTCGAAGCTGTCTAAAATATCCACTGATCCTTGTAATGTACCATGAGCAGATGTGTTATGTCTATCAAGACTTCCTGCACAACCTACTTTATTAATCGCAGGACCTATAATGGGCACTGGGGCACTTGATCTGGAGTACACATTCTCTGGAGCGTGTGGGCTACAGCCTGATGTCAATGGCATATTTCTAGGGTTAGATGCATCAGCTGAAAATGATGAATCCACTGGGGGCCCAGAAACAATGACATAACCTTGATCAATCAACTCCAGGGAACTTGTCACTGTTAATCCATGTGAGTATGTAATTATTAGAGAAATTGAAAATGCACAACTTTACCAATGTAAACAATGACCCATTTGGTAAGATTTAATCTTCTCAAATTGCTAAAGTGGTGGCTGAGTCTACTGAATTGTCAAAAATGGATCAAGCAAAAAATATATATTTAAATAAAACATAAATAATCAGCTGAGTGCCTGAATATACTAAGTTGAAAACATATATATTTAAAAATAAAAATAAAAAAAATACTCCATATATCTAATTATCAAGGAAAATGGATCAATTTCAGCAATATATATTCACTGTTTTTTAATTGTCGATTTATTTGAACTACTTTTTATAAATTATCAGCCGATTCATCTAGGCAGCAACCATAGTCAGTGTTTGGAAGTACAGCTGACTCAGCTGACTGATAAGGCTGATCTCAAGTCCATCAAATCGGCCCTTGAAGTGAAATTAATATTTTAATAATTGCATTTAATTAAATCAAGAAAAACAAAATTTATTAATTATTATTGCAAAGGTGAGCACCTTCTTGATTACTAACTGCTGGTCTATGTTGGGTGGAGTTATGAGATTCTTTCAGGTTTCCTTCTGAAAGATAATGATTGCCAACACTAAATGCAGTGCTATCTCGCTTGAATGTGCCACCATCGCCTATGAAGGTTGGATCAGGTAACATGGGAGCATTGAAAGCATTCCCCCCTTTATAAGCATTTGCATCATCAGGATAATTATATGGAGATTTTTGTTGTAATCTCCCAGAAAAAGATTGATTGACATCAGTACCACTTGAATCATCATCAAGCTTAAAGGGTAAGCAGTCTTCCTGACTTTCATCCGCACTTGCTGAACTGCATTGGGATAGAGGAAACCCATCTATTTTCTTCTGTGGTCTCCAAATTCTGTGTGTCATAATGAGTTTCATAGTTTGTTGAAGGAACATACTCTTATGTCTCAAGATACCGAGAACTAAAAGTCACCACTTAATTATATACCTAAAAATGTCATCTGGTTGTTTTGTTGCAAGAAATGGGTGGTTAAAGAACTCTTCAAATGTCAAACGTTCCACTACAAAAAGGGAAAGAATTAGAACAGACAGGATGTGTAGTATTTCACACTGCCCCAAAACAAACATAATTGTCATGTTCAAGAACATTTTTGTTCTGAAAAAGACAACATTCATTTTTAAGTAAATATGAAGCAAGCTGTCAGCATGTACCGTATTTTAGTTGATTAAAGGTGTATTGATTTCTTTAAATAATCAGCATAAGTATTGAACTTGATATATTGTTATAGTAATAATTGTTTTATTGAGAAGGTGAGGATGGGTAAGAAATTTAATCTCATTACGAAAAAAGAAATAGAATAAGGGAAATATGTGGCTACGAGAGGGCCAATGGCCTGCTGATATCACAAAATATTGGTTGGCATACCTGGATTGCGGCGCAATAATTTTTTACATAAATCTATGCACTCATCACTTAAATTATTTGCATTGGAAGGAAACTGCAATTCGCTAGATTTTACTATGTTCTGAAGCAACTGCAAGACAGCATTTGGAACAAGATGATCGACATTAAAACATGCTCAGTTATATTCAGATTGAAAAACACCAAATTAAGAGCACTTTACTGCAGCAAAGTAGATGATCATCATACCTGTATTTGATTGTTTCCTATAAATGGGGTTCTACCAGTTACAAGCTGAAATAGAATGGCACCAACACTCCAGAGATCTGCCTGTGTGTGTAGCTCAATGTTAATAGGAGATTAAGAAGACCATGAATGTAAAGTTTGCACTGGGTGAATTGCACCTTAGCATCATATTTCTGGAGTTGCATAATTTCAGGAGCCATGTATAGTGGTGAACCACATAAGGTCTCTGCAAGGCCCCTTGGTTGCAAAGACCTGCAAAAAGATAACACATTGTTAAGCTACTTTATGGATGATATTTGAGAAGTTATACAACCTATATTGGAGCAGAGTCTACGAAGAATAAAAGTTAAGTGTCGTGAATGTTTCTAGAATAAATGCGAAATGGAGAGAGAGAATCAGATGAATAAAACTGCAAAGAAACACATATTTGAATTTGAGAGAGAAAACGGGCATCCTTGCATAAAAATCGATTTATATGCGAAGTGATAAGCAAATCAGATGAATAAAACTGCAAATAGAAACATTTGAATTTGAGAGAAGACAACTGGCATCCTTGCAGAAAAAAGATTTATTTATTACTCTAGTAAATATTTTTTTTTTTGAAAAAAGGATGTGATAACTATAAGGAAGATTTGAACAATGCTAGATACACATAACACACATATATATCCATAATTTATTATTACCTCCATCCCATTCAAAGGTTCCCATTGCAAAATGGCAGAATTATTTAGACAATAATTAAATATGCTAATTCGAGTATATTTTGGGAAATAATTTTGATGGGTATATAATATAATGGATTATAAATGATAACTGTGATGTTATAGATGTATTATTTTTACTAATGATGATTAAGTTGTTATTTAAGAATGTTGTTTTTATATGAGAACCTTTAAGTGGGACGTCAAAAAAGGGAAGTGGGAACTTTTGAATGGGACAGAGGGAGTAATTGTTTTTATACCGTTCTCCAAAGAGAAGATATAATAGACCTACCTTATGAGAAGAATGCATGTTACTTTTGCTCAACATTTAGGATAGATGCATTGGGCTAGTCAAATGAGATAACAAGTTTACCTTGCAAATCCAAAATCAGCGATCCTCAAAACAGCATTATCATCATTTACTGACAAGAGTAGATTCTGTTTCAGAAATGACATGTGTTACTAAGATATGGTCATTTTCAACAAGAATATCAATCACGTCCTCTTGCCTAATGAAATGATTTTTTAATGGGAAGACTCCATTTCATATATGATAGATGCTCCACAAAAATAATACACCGTAACAGAAACAGTATATTGAATAGGATTTCTGAAGAACTTCAGAATCCCTTAGAACAGTAATGGCAGAACGTAAATGAAATGCAGAAAATAATGAGACAGATCCAACTATCCAAGAGTGCCTCCACTTCTCAACTTCTGCCTCCCTTCTCTCTCCTTTCAGTTTCCATTAATAATACTCTCTCACCTGACGTGGCCCCCTCCGCCTCAAGTCGGTTAAAATTCTCAGTCCCCCTTCACATATACACTTTCTCAAAATATTTAATATTATTCTCATTATAATTCCTCTTGTCCTGACTACTCGAGTCTATCAAAATATCTTTGACAACCAATGATATTTGATTATTTGAATTGTGTCTAAGCATATAATCAGTGCCCGTAAGCTCGAGCATTTACTTTTATATTACTCTTTCTCAATAGCAGAAAATGATATCTCCTCTATACCTCTAATATGGAATTACAATCACATAAACAGCTAAGTAACTAACTTTCTCATCATGGGTGATTTTTAGAGTATGTACACTTCAAGTACACGCATACAACAACAACATCCAAGCCTTAGTCCCAAAAGATACTTAGTACTTCAAGTACACACATACACAAAACTAATTCTTGAAGTGCGAAAAAAAAATGCTAGATCTATAAGCAAACCTGTGGTTTTAAGTCCCGGTGTATTAAGTTATTTTCACGTAGAACTTTTAAACCTGATGCTGTATCATGGATGTGAAAATCAAAATTACATTGTTGAAAATGATAAAATTAGCAAAATCAAAATAAACAAAAATGGTGCTCCTTAATACCTAGCTGCTGCATAAAATGTTTTGCTGTTGCTTCTGGAATCTTCCCATTACGTTGTTGAATGTACATAGAAAGATCACCCCCTCGACAGTACTCCAACACTATATAAACCTTTCCTGAATCCTATATTTCCCCAACATGTGCATAATAATTAACACAAACAGATATTTGAGACCAAATGGATGGTTAGGTGACAATAAATTATACTACGTAAATTATTAATGGAAATAAAATACTGTTAAAACAAACCTCGATTTAAAACCATAAATATGTCATTTCATCCTGACAAGTAATGCACAGACAAATAGTTCCGAAACAACAAGGTGATGCGTGCTACAATATAATATTATGGAAAGATAAAAGACCAATCAAGTAGAAGATGGAGGAGTGATAGCTTGGTTGATTTTATTCTGATTTCATTTTAATGCCTTCTAGTCACATTACACGAATTGAAATATTGTTGTTGTGATTTTAATGCCTTCAATTCTTAGTCCATTTTAGAAAGCATTTTGCTAGGATTTCCTTTTATTTAGGCACTTACTTGCATGTAATCCCTAATATAAAAGGGAGCTTTGTATTTTCAGGTGAATGAAAAAAAGAGCTTTGCTATGCTAATAGAATCGAAGAATGAATTAAAAAAGGAAATCAAGGAGAAGGGAAACTCTCCAAATTCCAATGTGAAGGAAAAATCCCTAAAAATACACCACCACTTTCCGTTTATCATTTTAATCCATTCCCGTGAGACAAAGAATACTGGAGCAAAACATTTTGGTTCCATTGCGGCTGTCATAGGAAATTTCAGTATTTCACACTTCCCACTTATCATTAAACACTCATTTTAAAGACGCAGAAGGAGCTGCAAGAGTTGACAAGCCAAGAGACCTTCACAAGCCAAGGTGTAAGTAGCACTGCAGCCATTAAAGGAGTCAGTTGAGACACTTTATAACCAGCTTGACCACCCCCAATCAATGGAATCGTCAGCAGCCGTAGAAGCACTGACTTTAGTAGACACTTCATCTGCCAAAGCTCCCCCTCACACTGCAACTTCTAGTTTTTACACTGTCTGCAACACCGACGTTGGAGACTGCACCTACTCAAAGAACTTCTCAAAACAAACTATTTGGACTATTTCATATCCATTTTGGTCCACCAGAACCGTCCCACTTTACCATTGTCTTCAAAGGGATATTTTAATACATGTTGATCACCCTTCACTCTAGTCTACCAATAAGCCAAACTATCAATCTCCTTCAAGATATCATTCAGCGACAAGTTCAAGTTTTCAAGCTTGAGGGCAAGCTTGATTTTACAGGAGGGGTGTAATGATGCATGCTATATTGTAAGATAGTGGAAAGAAAAATTATAAAGTAGCGAATTGAGGAAAGTGATAGCTGATTGGTTTGCTTGATTGATTTTACTTTGATATGGTTTTGATACCTTAATTCACTTATATATTTTACGAAGTGATTTTATAGGATTTCCCTTTCATTGTTTTAGGCATTCATATGCATGTAATCCCTATTGTAAAAGGGAGCCTTCCAATGCTAATAAAATATCCAAACTAGTATTAAGAAGAATCTAAGGAGAACGAAAACTCCCTAAAATTCCATGACCCCTC
The DNA here is from genome assembly GCA_945859915.1 of Cuscuta epithymum. Classification (NCBI taxonomy): domain Eukaryota; kingdom Viridiplantae; phylum Streptophyta; class Magnoliopsida; order Solanales; family Convolvulaceae; genus Cuscuta; species Cuscuta epithymum. Next base: position 1,589,997 of record CAMAPF010000109.1, on the reverse strand, counting down.
TGGTTTATCCTTTTAACTCACTCGGTCACTCCCATGACACTTTGAATCCCGGTACATATCACAAGCAAGCTCTGCTATGAACAAGGGCATTGTTATTTAACAATGTCCATTTCAACTCCAGAAAAAGTACGTTTTTTCCGATGTGGGAAGCAAAAAAATTATACCAACTATATTAACTCATTTAGCTGTCAATAGAGCCGATAAATATTCTATAACACATCGCCTCCCACATGGCATTAGGTCTTGTTGGTTTTCAATGAAGATCGCATGCCCCGTGGAAAAATCTAACTGCAAATTTGTCATTTTATCAATGTATGCACATTACTATTTAACAATGTGAATTTCAAATATTCATCGGATTCCTTTACTACTACAGAATAAACGAATTCGAGCAATTCTTATGGAAGACCAGTCAACTACCATAAAAGCTTAATAACTGATACTCTCAAGTTCCAACTGCAGACAAGTCGTTTACTTTATTTCATCAACTATTTTTGCTTGGTTCTGTTTAGAAAAAGAACTACCAAGATATTCACATACATATGCTTTCTCTATATACTACTAGCATAAATCTATGCTCGTGGACTATGCTCCCAATCGGTTTGCGTTTATGAATGCCAAGCCCATTCGATATGGTTCACAACCTTTCCGTTATGTTTACCTTAGGAACCACTACAATCTCCGGAAACACACAAAATTCCAAAAATGCGGGCTTTTACAAAGTAAGAAAAAGAAATTCAAGGGAACTAGATCTCGAGTACCTGTATCATGTCATGCAAGTGGATAATGTTAGGATGATTGATCTTCTGGAGAATCACAATCTCGGACATGAGGCTCTCTTTGAGTTTGGAGTTGAGACGAGCTGTGACAATCTCCTTGATGGCCACCTCGGTGCCATGGACTCGATGCCGCGCGTGCCACACCGTCGAGTACGACCCTGTCCCTATCTGCTTCCCCACCAAATACTCCCCCACCGTGAACCTCCCAGTTCCACCTACTCTGCCGCCGACGCCCATCGATTGAGCCATCCGATCAAAGTCCAAACCCTAAGAGTTCTGAGCAATGCAACACGACCTTATCCGAGATTGAGTCTCTTATTTAGCTAAGATGAAGGAACACGAAACGAAGTTGTCTTGCTACTGCAACTTTGATTATCTGCTGGATGAGCTGTACGTATATGGAGAACTGATTAGGATTGGATTTAATGAGAGTTTGACGAAGGTGCTTAATAAAGGTTAAATGATTGACATCAGAGAATAAATGCAATTTAATCCAATAATAATTATTGAGAGCTTTTGGATTACTGCTAATCTGCTATGGCGGGTCGCTTTATAGGCAGAGGATAGACTTGGGGAAAGTGGTACATTGCGACTGAACCTGTACAAAAAGGGCCGGCACGTTCGGGTCGCCCAACCCGCCGTGACTGGACCTGTACATTGGCCATATTTACGGATTTACCTATCGGGTCATGCCCAACCCGCAGTTTTCTTCAAGAATTCATTTGAATGTCTTCCTGAATAAAGTTTTAGATAAAATTTGGTATTCATAAACTAGACTTAATGAATAATATGCTCAAAAAATTTGATCAAAATAATTCCACCAGGAATCGCCCCAAATGGCGATGGCCGGATAGAGTCTCCCATATAAGGACTTATTTGACTTTTTATGTAAGTTCGAGGACCTATCTGACGTTTTTCCCTTTTCTTTTTGGGTCGTCTCAAAAAAATCTTCACACTTAGAATTTTTGAACAATTTATGTGGCTTACATTCATTCTACTTTTTTTTTACACAACTACAATCATACATTTCTACTTTACTTTCACCCCCTTAATATGTGAGCCAAGTCAATGTGGAAAGAACTTTATGGGATGGAGGGAGTATACATACATGTGCGGGTTTAGGATAGTGCGTAGGCCCATTTGGACCGATGACAAAAAAGTTTCACTTTTTCACATACTTTCTCTCTCATACTTTCCCACAAAAAAGTCAATACCCTTGACTGGGGTTAGTTTCGGACATGTGACATCCTCCTTGAGAACTGGGAGTATCACAGTAATGTCATTAAATCACAAAGTTCTTGAAAAAAAACTCTTCCGGAGTACAAAATTAAACGCACATGAGATTCAAACCACAAGTAACATCCAATAATAACTACACGAGTATAATACACAGACACACATATAGGGGTAGCTCATATCAAGTCGGGATGGCAGGATTCATCATCCAGACAAGGTCATTTAGATTCTTTCCCAGTGGAATTGTTTGATAATTTTTTTTAAGCAAACTCTTCATCAAGTGCAATTTATTCCCACCAAATGTCGACTAAAAATTCAACTGGGAAGTCAGTCAAGTGTGAAATTGAAAATGTAAGGAATAATTGTATTTAGATTTTGATGATGCTATGATAGATTAGAATTTTAAAGTACCCCTTATAGAAATTTTGTATTAGAATTTTTCATTGTAAGTATTAGCAGTCTACGGGCCAGAGATCCTCTTGGTACTTCTGATTAGAGTTGACAGGAGAACTGCTCCATAAGAGTTGCTCCTCAGAGAAGCATCAGAGCTGCTATGAGAACTGCTCCATGAGAAGTGCTAGCAGAGTTGCTCCTATAACTAGCTATGAGAGTTGGCTGCAGAGCTGCTGTTCAGAGGAATCATCAGAGTTGCTACCAGAGCTGCCCTCAAATAGTTATCAGAGAACCATCAGAGCCCGACTTGAGAACTGCTAATCAGAGATTCTCATCAGACATCAAACACTTAGAAGATTTCGATGCTACCTTTCAACGGCTGTATTACTAACGGGAAATTTCCTAACGGCTAGAAGATATTTCATCAAAGGAAAGCATTTAATGAGCCTGATACGCTGTGGAGTAATTGCAGGTGATTGGCCGAGATTCCTGGAGAATATTATACAAAAATAGAAACCTGCCAAATATGCGGGTCCAACCGGTCAACTCCACAGTACGCACATTCAATGCAGTTGTCTCCTCCTCCAACGTGTAGACAACCCCAATATAAAAGATACTCGAGGAAGAACAATGGGACAACTTTTGCTCTCGAAATATTCAAACAAGCTCTCTTGAGATTCAAACTCCATATTCATTCTACAAGACAAAGCTTACGTTGGGAAGATTAAACTACTCAAATTCTTCAACCCCAACAAAGAGCAAAGTTCCTCCAGTTCTTCAACACTTCAAGAACTTCATCAAAAAATCTTTTGTGACGAAACCAGTTGGAGAAAAACTCTGTTTTTCAAACATCTTCTGCAAAGAAGGACGTCCAATTAACTGCAGTAGTGAAGTGGTGATACTTCCGGGAAGCTCAGTGGAAGGACCAGCCATCAGGAAGCAGGACTGCATCCCGGGTGGCAACTAGACTTGAAGAAGACGTGGAGAGCTTCTTAAGTTATAGGGACTAAGGTATTGTAACTGTCGTTTTACAAGCTTAGTGGAACAGTGGACTAGAGGAACACGTTGTTCCTTGAACCACTATAAAAATCCCCGGTGTCATTTACTTTGCTACATTTAATTTCTGCACTTAGGACTCTAACTGTATAACTCTTAAAAACTTGGAATCTGTGTTCAGCAGATCTTGTGTTAAGAGCTATCAGAAAGGCATTTGCCTTAGTGATTTCTTGAGGCTACCCAGACAGAACTCATATCCGCTGCCTGGTCCAGTTCTGCCATCAGAACTCAACCATCTCTGTCATCAGATTTGGACCACCTCTCATAAGTCAAGTTTTGACTTAGAGAAAAATCTGAAAAATCAGAACAGTCTATTCACCCCCCCCTCTAGACTATTCCCCACTCAATCGGGACCAACAGAAAAACACTGCGCTGCTTGTATATATAAAACATAGTTTTTTAAGTAATTTATTTAACTGTCTTTCCCACTTAATTTTAAGCTGAAATAATTTGTCGGGTATAAACTAAACTTGATGAAGAACATGTCTAAAACATTTCATAAAATATTACATCGGGAAGGACCCCAAATGGCTTTGGCCGGACAGCGGGTCTTGTCAACCTGGCCTTACTAGATCGCTACTCTCTCTCTCTCTCTCTCTATATATATATATATATATATATATATATAGAGAGAGAGAGAGAGAGAGAGAGAAAGAGAGAGAGAGAGCTATTCCTGTCCGGAATTTCCTGACAGGAGCCCCGTCGGGCCTCCTCCATTTGGGGGCCTTCCCGGTGGTATTTTTTGCTCAAATGTTTTGTATATGTTCCTCATCAAGTCTAGTTCATCCATACCAAATTTGAGAAAAAAATTCAATCGAGAAGGTCGTCAAATGATATTTGCAAGTTAACTGGTCCGGAAAGTACATATTCCGGACCAGTTAACTTGCAAAAATCATTTGACAACCTTCCCGGTTGAAGTTGTTGCTCAAATTTGGTATGGATGAACTAGACTTGATGAGGAACATACACACAATATTTGAGCAAAACATACCATCAGAAAGGCCCCCAAAAGAAGGAGGCCGGAAGGGGCACCGGTCAGGAAATTCTTGACCGGAATATATATATATATATATATATATATATATATATATATATATATATATATATATATATATATATATATATATATATATATATATATATATATATATATATATATAGGGAAGAGTTCAAATAAAAAGACCTCTTCCCGTGCAAAGTGCGAAGATATGCACTTTTTCATGTTTCGCTTTCACTTTTTCGTGTTTTTGTTGCACTTTTTCGTGGTGGCGGAATAATGCAAAATATTTACAAAATTGTCACCGCGATTTTGGCCGAATTTTGTGCATTTTTGGCTCATTTTGATCCATTAGATATGGAAATGAATGCACAAGATTCATTTTCACTTTGCATGAGAATATTTAGAGTGATGATGAGTATTGAGTTAATATTCAGAGTGATGACCTGTATTACAATTCTTAGGCCTCTTTCATTTGAGTTGCTTTCGAGTCAATTTTTTAATGAAATTTTGGATGTTTTTACTTGGACTATAATTTGTTGGTCTGGTCTGATCTGATCTGGTTTGGTTTGGTCTGAACTGGTAAAACTTGGTAATGTCCGGTCTATCCAGTTAACTTGGTGCGGCGATTAGCATGGTCTTGTCTGGTTTCTTTGTATTTTTATAACTATCCAAGTCTGGTATGGTCTGGTCTAGTCTGGGACAGATTACAGTCCAAGTAAAAACATCCTTTGTGAGCATGTTATCCATGAAGTGTGTAGGTCATGTCCACCAAATTTTAGAATAAAATTCAATTAGGAAGTTAGTTAAATAAATTATTGAAACAAACAACTATTTTGAGCGGTCGTCTCTCTTGAATAGGGGTTTCAAGGTTTGTCGTCTTGTGTGCAGCAATAGGTTTAGCCGTCCCTTGGTGCGGCGATTAGCTTAGCAGAGAAGGAAAATGTTCGTAGGAGCATTGCTAGTCGTGTTGTGGCGGCCGATGGAGGAGTTGTGGGAGTCAAGGGAGGGAGAAAGGGAGGCGTCCAGAGGGGTTGAAATTGCAGGGTTCTGTAGCAGCGGGATTCCAACAGAAATTTCTCTGTGGAAGGGTTTGATGCTGCCTCTTTGGTTGAAGAGTTTTAGCACGTCTTAATTTTATGCATTTTTGGATTAATTGTATTGTAGTGATATTTGGTTAATACATTTTAAAAATAATTTTGTATGAATTTCTAGAATGAATATTTAAACACATCCCAATATTATTATTTTGTGAAATTATGAAGTTTTGATAGTTATATTCTTATATGAAAGATATTCGAAAAAAAAAAAACTAAAAAGAGTTGTATGTTTCAAGCCAAGTTTTCCTCATTTTCAAAGTTCTGATTGCCTAGATCGATTTCTAGACAAGTTGCCTATTTTCTCAGGTGGGTTAAGTTTTTAAACTTAGGTAATTGATAGACATTACTAATTTAAATGAGAACTAAATATATAATCTCAAATTTAGGTATAAAGTGTATTTATTCAATTTTATTTAATCCAGACTTTTGAACACATTAGTGTAACATAAAACTCAACACAGAGTACAAACTACACATAAGACACTATAAAAGTAGCATTCATTTGATTTTAGAGAAAAACAAAGCAGTACATAGCACATAATAGCTAGTAGACTAGTAGATATGGCTACATTATAGACTTCTTTATTGCTTGCATGAAGAGTACATATATAGGAATAATAAAAGCACTTGTGATTAGTTGTATAACAAAATTAAATGTAGAAGCTCTTATGTAGAATTGTTGTGCGTAGCTAGAGCCTAGAAATGGAAACCTCCAGCCGTGAAGCCTCCATCAACGTGAATAACTTGGCCAGTAATGTTCGAAGCAACCGGTAGGCATAGGAATGCCACCAATGGGGATATCTCATCAGCTTCTGCTAATGGCTTCAATGGAGTTCTCATCGTAAGTGAACCAATTATTGCTTGGATTGAAGGATCAATATCCTCCTGCAAAATCCAACTATTATTACTGTTATGTGATTTAATTATTTTAATTTAATACGACATCTATGGAGATTCCAAAATTTGAATGGTGTGTGGAATAAAAAAAGGAAAATTCTACAGTACCTCCAATGTATCATATATACCTTATCCATATAGTTCAATTAGAATATTGAAATTAGATAGTTCAAACATACATACATTTTGAAAAGGTGACAGTAGACCAAATCAAATGCATTGTATGTAAGGTGTTCTAGCTTTTTAATTGGGATAATATAGCATTCACCATAAGAAAAATAAAAATAATGTGGTTGAAGAGTGTGAAGAGAAGTGAGAGATAATTAGAACCACAAATGAATTATTTTAAAGTGAAAGTAGTAAAATTTTTGGAACAATCAAAACAAAAAAGTTGTCACTTCTAAGATTTCAAGGGAACCAATTGACCATGTAAGTCATCATTTGAATAACTAGAGGTGGACATATGGATCTTATCCCAATTCTCAACATAGGTTTTTAAGTAATCAAGGACAAGCTATTGCCCTATTCTTGTCCATTCTTGTCCCATTCAGTTCAGTTCAGAACGAGAAGACGCAAGATCACATAAAAAGAACTATTGGAAATAATCTCCATGGCATTTGAGATGTTGGGACAAAAATAATTATTGTATTATCATAATATTTATTCCTCACCATTTCTTATTCTGAGGTATATATTTGTATTTGATTGGAACAATGTACAATCATATGAGCAAGGACGAAGGAAGGGAGGGGTACGGTCATACTTGATTACGACTCAACCCAAATTTAAAAATGTTAAAGTATTAGTTTAAAAAATTATGTTAAAAGTTTTCTAACGACAAAAAATCTTTGTTCCAGTCCAATCGAATCTGGGGCTGTGACTCCACCACTACATATGCGCACCTACAGATTTTTATAATAAAATAACAATATACTTAATGCAAGAATTAAAAAAAAAGATAGATTTAAGGAAAAGGCCAATAAATCATTCTATTTCAAATCTACCACATACCCCTACACAAAAATATGCCATATATATTTACTTACTCATTGAAAATGACATATGAAACCAATATGACTTGAGATGACTTACTAAAATAGACTGCTTTTACTTGGACTGAAATTTGTTGACCAGTCTCGTCTGGTCTATTTAAGTTTGGTCTAAACTGGTCTGGTCTGGTCTGGTAAATGCATATCTGGTCTTTGTGTATTTTATAACTATGTAAGTCTAGCTTGTTTAAGTTTGCTCTGGTCTGAGGCCGAAAATAGTCCAAGTGAAAAATCTGTATAACAGGTAAAAATTAAAAATTGTTTTACTGTTTGACACTATATTGTTTTACTGTTTGACACCGGTTTGCACTGTTAAAGTATTTGTCCCACACCGGAAAGCTATAAAACAATAAAACACCATATAAGGCTTTGAACTACTACTCCTATCAGATTGACCTTTTAGGATGAAACCTTAGGTTTTAACATGTTATCATAGTCAATTCCGGTTGTGGTTTGACAGCTTGCTTAGCACTCCTGATTAAGGGTAGCTTGTTAAGGCTCTGTTTGACCTGTTTATTCATTCTCAGGGGGACATGTTAAAGCATTTGTCCCACACCGGAAAACTATAAAACAACTAAACACTATATAAGGCTTTGGGCTACTCCTCATATCTGGTTTGACCTTTTAGGATGGAACCCCGAGCCTTAACAATTTTTTATTATAAAATTTGATTCAAACTAGAAAGTGGGATTATTTAGCACTGTATTATTTTATTGTTTGACACTGTTTTGCACTGTTTTATTCCCCTTTATTTTTTTTTTTGTTAAAACATCTCTGCAAAAAGCCTATATCTTTTTTTTTTACTCATAGTTACACCGATGGCGACAGTGACATTGACAGTAATTGGCAGTGATATAATAAAATGGTAGTGACATAATAAAATAATAGTTTTACAATAAACCAATAGGGACTACAATTAGTAATATATAAAGAAAAACTCTTTAAAGAACTTGTAATTATGTTAATCTCATTCTTCTACACACACACACACACACACACATATATATATATATATATATACTAGATGAGTAGCGATCCTATCTGGCCAGCTTTGCCGTCTGGCCAAGACCATTTGGGGTCTTTCTAGGTGACATTTTTTTGATAAAAATCTGGGAACATGTTTTTCATCAAGTCTAGTTTATGCCCACCAAATTTGAGCATAAAATTCATTTGGGAAGATAGTCATATAAATTATTTACAAACACTGTAAATTATATATAAATATAAACAACACACTATTTTTCAATTCTACGTTTAATTAACTTTGCTATTGATTTTGTATCTGAAATTTGATGTGCATGAACCACAGATTTAATGAAAAACATATTCAAAACAATTCATCAAAAAATTCCACTAGAAATGACCTCAAATGGCTTTGACCTGGCGGTGGTACCCATCAGTCCAGCCTGTTATGAACTACTCTCTCCGTCCCTTATAACTTTGCCAACTTTCCTTTTTTGGATGTCCCATTAACTTTGCCACTTTCCCTTTTAAGTAAAGAATTTGTGGTTCCAGTTAATTCTCTCTCTTCTGCACAAACCTCAACCACACAGTTTTTACTTTATTAATCCCCGTGTCAGTTAAACTTGGCAAAGTTATTAGGGACGGAGGGAGTACCTTTTATACTAAATTAAGAGTACCCATCAGTCCAGCCTGTTATGAACTACCTTTTATACTAAATTAAGAGTAGCGTTACATACCGGGTTCATGGTTTTTGTCCTCACAGCCCACGGTGAGACAGAGTTGACTCGTATGCCATCTTTAGCCCATTCACAAGCCATATTCTTGGTCAATTGATTTATAGCGGCTGAAAATAACAATGATCCATGAAGATATAAAATACTACTGCACTCTTAATTTATTGAATGTATTCTAGTAAAATATCAAATTTAAATTTGAGTATATCTAATGCTCTTAAATTTGAGTGTTTAGGCATGTGAGCATTATATATCTGAGTACATATAAATATATGATGTTCTCAAATCTTTTGATTTTATTTTTAAAAAAAATCGATTTTGTATCACTTTTACTAATTCAAAATCAATTCATTATATGTTATTAATTGGTCAAAGAGAAACGTTGATAAATGTAAAAGTCAAGAGCCAGTTTGATAACACTGAAATTGACCGAATCGATTAATTATGTTGAAATTTATGAAGTTTTGACCAAATTGTCTAAAGGTTAATTGTTACAGATTATAATGTTCTCCTTTTGGATGTAAGACTATAATGTACAAGGCCGTTTGGTGACCCCGATTTCTAGCTTATCAGGCTTATCAGCCATTTTTTTTAATCAAACATGTAACTTTTAATTTTGCACGCTGAATTGTGTAATAATAAGAAAAAATAAGGTTGAAGTTACTTTTGTGGTTGTATTAGTTGAAGTTACTATAAATGATAATTTTAGCCGTTTGTCATATAACTTTTTCTTTATTTTATTAATATTTTTTTAATATAATTTTTTCATAAATCACCAGAATCAGCCAATGCAGGAGGCACTACATCAAGAACTTAATAAATTTCTGCGTAATCAGCCAATGCAACCGATTTGGGTATTACCAAACGGGCTCGTAAAATGTCATATGCAGTATATTACTCGTATAATTTACAAACCTTTAGAGGATCCATACATGGAGAGCGCAGGTAAGGCAGTGGTGCCAGCAAGAGAGGAGATGAATACAATGCTTGCGTCATTTCCAGAGGCTTTGAGGATTGGGTAACAAAGTTGGGTCAGGTGGTAAGGTGACTCAAAATTTGTTTGCATAATTTGTGAAAACTCATCATGATCATACTCATTTGCTTTTCTCATCTTAGTGATTGCAGCACAATTCACCTGATAAACATGCATAAACGCATTCATTATATACGGATGGGAGTATATATAATTAGGATTGTGTCCCGTTAAAATTGTCTCATCTTTTTTTAATTAATCTCACTATGATTCTCGCATACCGAATTTGCTAACATTTATGTGATTCTAAGTCATTATTAAGTTAATTTATTCTCAATTTGTTAATCCAATATCAATCACATAGACTTACTTTTCTTGGTAACCGTACCACCACATCTTTAAATCTTTTTGTATCAATGTTAGACCGGGGACCGAAGTAATATTACCTTTGATCCGTTCTAAAATAAGTGTAATTGTGCATATCTTTCTTTTCATGTTTACCAATGTACAACTTTGACTATTAAATTATATAATTTTCTATCAGTAAAAAATCAGATTTTGAAAACTTTTAACGAGACAAATTTAGCAATATTTTAAATATAATAATTTATTAATGCATTAATAAACACAACGTAGTCAAAATATAACAAGTGAACATGTTGCACTTAGGATGTTTTTACTTGGACTGAAATTCGCTACTATGGTTTGATTTGGTAAATGTCTGATCTCTGTGTATTTTATAACTATGGAAGTATTTGAATTGGTGGCCATATCAGTTAAACCTTTGAAATGTATAGTTAACCAAAGAAAATTAATTAACGCATAAATTATATGGGTTTTAAAACTGATACTCCCTCCGTATCAAATTAATTGACCCGTTTGCTTTTCACGCACTTTAAGACAATTACTGTAGACTTTATTAAAAGTAAGAGATTTTTGGTACTGTAGCGACACTGTAGCGGTACTGTAGCAATACTGTAGCTGCTTTTTGAGTGGGATTCTTTCCCAAAAGGGAAAGAGGTCAATTAAATTGATACACCAAAAAAGGAAAGTGAGTCAAGTAATTTGATAAGGAGGAAGTATACTTCAATGGATGACAATGTATATTGAGGGCATATTAAACCACTCGCAAGTCTCAAGTGGAAAATACGTACATTTCGGGACTTTTTTTTTCGTTTGAGCACTAGGGGTGAGCAAAAATACCGAACCGGCATGATACCGAACCGGACCGGTATGGTACCGGACCGATAAACGGGGTTTGAAACGGATCTCAAATTTTTTTGTACCAAACCGGACCGAACCGGTTCCAAACAATGCCATGACCGGTTCTCATAAAATGAGAACCGGTACCGGACCGAACCGGACCGAAGTATGGTTTATTAAATTGTACTACTATAGTTTAAAATATATTAATTACCTCATCCGTCCCAAATTGATTTGCAAAGCCAACATTTTTTTGTCAAAGTTCTTGATAATTAATACAATTTTTAATAATTAAAATTTACATATTTAGAAACCACATTAAAATCTCTCTAAAGTTGCAAAATCCAAATTAAAATATACGAAGTATGGAGTAGTTTTTTTGAAAGGTAAAGTTAGAATATAATTAAAAAGTGAAATTCTAATTAAGTGAATAAAAAGAAATTGTTTGACCAAAAAAAGATTGACTTTGCAAATCAATTTGGAACTAAGGTAGTATGATATATGAAAATTGATAAATTGTGTGGATTTTTGGAGGATGGCTAAACTTTAATATTTTCTTAAACACCTGAAAAAAGTGGCATTGTTTGGTATTGGTATGGCATGGTACCGTCCCGTTTGAAAATGGACCGTACCGAACGGGTTTGGGTCTAAGACCGAACCGTACCGAACCATTTCAATAGTAACGGTACGGGTACGGGTTCGGCCAAATATTGGACCGGACCGGACCGTGCCCACCCCTATTGAGCACTATCCCTTTAAAAAGAAGGATAATTCTATTCACAGCACTTGTTTTACTAAATACAGCCACATATTTTCCATAGTTCCGATTATATCCTTAATAATAATAACTTAATACAGCCTCATGTGTGCAACCCACCGTCTAACCTCAACCTTTTAGCTCTTGCAACCACCCATGAATTCTACTACTTCTCAAAATTTTACTTTTGTTTTCCGTTTTTGGCTTCTTTATTCCCACAGCTTCCCCAAGACATCAGTCAGGAATTCCATGGCTTATTTTCATCAGAAAGCAAAAAAAAAAAAGAATAATAATGAAATAAATATCTCCGAATTACCGTCTTCCGAACTCCGCTAGGCGCTAGCAATACCCGTGATTCCCAAATTGCTTAAGTTCAATCTTGCAACCAATTTCTTCCTTCTTCAGTGACTGATATACGTGTGAGAGTGAGTAACTTGCAAAGGGAGAAGGCAACTCCATCTAGTCAAGCGATTGGATTCGAGAACCAAAACTGCAGAATCAAGGGCGGAGATCGCAAGGGATAGATGCTGAGCTAGCGACTCTTCTTAGACTTCGAGTAGCCGACTATTCTAATGTTCTGTTTCAGAACTTCCGTTGTCTTTTTCCTCACTTCTTTGTCTTCTTCCTCAGCGGAAAATAGACGTGATTTGCCTACCGGAGTGTATTAAGTTTGGTATTGATAATAAGGACATAATAGGAATAATGAAAAACATGTATCTGTGTTTAGTAAAAAGAGGGCTGTGAATAGAATTACCCTAAAAAGAAGTCCAGGTAGGTGCTTATTCATAAAAGCGCCACGCATTACGAAAAATAATACGGAGTACAAGTAATTTTGAAACAGTATGCGGCGCTGAAAACAAGGGAAGGACGCACATAAAAAAATATTTTTTAAAATATACGCGGCGCTTTTATATATAAGCACCGCTTTTATATATAAGCGCCGCACTTTGATTAAGATGCTGTTTGACAACACTGTTTTTCGACTTATCAGCCAACTTTTTCACCAAACACTTAATTTTTGTTTCCGCGCGCTGAATTGTGTAATAAGCAGAAAAGTAAGGTTGGAGTTACTTTTCTGGCTGTATTGGGTAAAGTTACTGTAGATTGACCATTTTAACTATTTTTACATATAATGTTTTCTTTATTTTATTAATAACATATATTTTAAAAATGATTTTTTCTTAAATAAGCAGAATCAGCAAATGCAGCCACTTCAGCTAGAACTTCATAAATTTCAGCAGAATCAGCCAAAACAGCCGATTTTCGCGCTACCAAACGGGCTCTAAAATTTTATTTTTTGAATATATAATTTTGGGTTATAGGTGCTTAGTGAAATCATTAATTAAGTGCCACACGTGCTCATTTTTAAAAGCTTTTTCTAATTTAACGCCGCTAATATATATAATGTTGTGTCACAAATAAGTAAATTATTCCCACTAGTGAGTAGTGACCTCACACTTACAAAAAACTTGACTTTAATTTTGATTATTTCTTCAAGACTCTAAGAGCCCGTTTGGAGACCTCTTTTTTCGGCTTATCAGGCTTATCAGCCAGCTTTTTCACCAAACACGTAACTTTTACTTTTGTGTGCTGAATTGTGTAATAAGCAGAAAAAGTAAGGTTGGAGTTACTTTTCTGGCTGTATTGGCTGAAGTTACTGTAGAAGACTATTTTAGCTATTTTTACATGTAATTTTTTCTATAATTTATTAATAAAATATATTTTTAAAATATTTTTTTCTTGAATCAGCAGAATCAACCAAAACAGCCAATTCAGCCAAAATTTCATAAATTTCAGCAGAATCAGCCAAAACAGCCGATTTTCGTGCTACCAAACGGGCTCTAAATTTGAGGGAACACTTAACTGTTAATATGGTATCAAATCTCTCCAGTGTAAGTACACAAATACACGTATAAAGTGAATGACAAGTTATCTCCATATATATTCTTCTAAAATGTACCTAATGTGAAGACTAGCTGTTAATACATAAATAGTACAGTACTTACTAGGATGTCAAGCTTGCCATTGAAGTGGGAGGAGACAGTTTCAAACAACTCAACCCTTTGTTTTATGGAAGCCAAGTCACATACAGTCCCAGTAACTTTGAAGCCCTTTGCCTTGAAGTCTTCGAGCTTCTCGTAGAGCTCGGCCTCGTCGATGGCGCACGTGTGGACCGTCGCTCCGAATCCCGCCAATTCCTCAACTATTGCTGCCCTGAAATCAAATAAAAATGTATATATGCATCATACATGACATGCATGGATGCAGCTTCAAATTAATTAAACTAAAAGGGTGTATGTTTTAGGTTTATATAATTATGCATTATTTGATACTAAAGTAAAAAATTAACTCACCCAATGCCTCTGGATCCGCCGGTAACGAGGGCCGTCTTGCCTTTAAGAGACCATCTGGAGTTCATAGTGCACTCTTCTCTTTCTCTAGCCATATAAGATTGTGTGTAATTTTTATTTTGAATATAACAGTGAGTTAGAAATTAATTAATGAAGCCTGGATATTGAAACAAGGATAGTTGATATTTATAGGCCATTGATTTCTTACAAGGTTACGTACACCACATTAAATGGGTCCAAATTTTGTGTCAAAATTTTCATCACTCGTAGGCATGGTGGATATCTAATACAACGTGTTTTTTTTGAGAGATCTAATACGACGTGGTTAGTAAGTTAAAATCAATACTAATTAAAGTTTATTAAATTAAAGGGGAAAATGTAACAAAAAGAGTGAAATAAACACCGCATGCATGATGCATAAGTGACTATTGATCACTGATATATGGGAATAATTCTACCATATTGCAAGTCAAATAGCAATGTCTTACGGAGTTGTAAATTTCGGCATTTTTTTGTATATTTAATACATGTACGTGATCTGAATTTTTGATTTATTGAATATCGGAACTTTGTCTAACTTGTTGTGTACGTACAGTAATAAATGTGTATTCAATAAATATTTATTTAATGATTTCTGTATTTTTAATTTAGTGATGTAAAATACCGTAGTATGAATGTACAAAGTGGTCAGTATATATAGTACCAAGGTTTTAAATTGCGATTGCGGTCGCAGTTGCGGCCGTTGCAGTTGTGGCTAATGCGATTGTTGCGATTGTGGTTAATGCGGCCGCTGCAGCGTGAAATATTTTCAAATTCCCACTAGTAAAAAATACCATGTTTTTTTGTAATCTTTAACAAATCTTCTACTTTATAATTTTTTATTTAACAAAATTAGTTTATTTGAATTAATGGATGATAAAATTAATAGAAGCATTATGCATACTTCTTCTTTTTATAATGCATTATGAATACTTTTTTAAACACTTATATGTGAACAACGAATCAACCAAAAAGAATATGATGATTACAAGAGAATAATGATTAGAAAGATTGATAAACTACATGAATATTAGAAACACAATTATTAATTTTTTTAAGCTAAACAAGTCTTAAACAGATTTCTAAATTAAAAGATCGTTACATTAAATGATTATAATTGACACACTTCAACATGTACTAATTATAACATGATACAAATAGTTCCAATTGTTACATTGTCAAGAATGTAGATACATCTATCTCCGGTGTGGATTGTGGACTTTCCTTGAAAAAAATCAAAAAGTCAAATGAATTAATAAATCAACAACAACAATAATACTCCGTAGTAGTAGTAATAATAATAATAATAATAATAATAATAATAATAATAATAATAATAATAATAATAATAATAATAATAATAATAATAATGTTAAGAATAAATATAGTAAATTACATGATTCTTTGTACCACATGGTGGAATGTCGTGAGGGATCACAATCTCTAGTTTCATTGTGGCTATAATCAGCAGAATACCATTGATTGAAAACATAATCATAAAATCTACCACTTATTTGTTGATGATAAGAATCTTGATATGTTGATGGTTGATAATATGAAGAAGTTTGATCATTTGCGTATTGACCATAAGAGGATGAGACATTAGGATATTGATCAAATTAAATGGCACATAATACTGAGTACTACTATAAGATTCATCATTACCCGTACAACTGAAATTCGGTCCAATACTAGAATAAGATGAATCATCTAATAGAACATTATGATGCATGTTTCCTGTTCTCCTACTTGTCCCACTTCTAGTCATATTATCATCTCACACAATGAAATATCATCCTCGATAGTCATATAAGTCAAACTCCTATAACGTATGGATTGCACTCCGCCCGACTGAATCTCCTCTGCACTATTATCATCACCATCATTATTTTGTTCCCCAAATTCTCCATTACCACCATCAGCGCCACTATCACCGTTTGGTGTATCATGACCACCATCATTATCATTAGAGTCATCATTATCATGAGTCCATCAAAGGCAACATTCTGAATTTTGCACTTCGTCTAATAGAGGTTTTTCTTTCTCTTCAATTCATGGAGACAATGAATCATCTTCTTCAAAAAAATAGTCAAGATTAATCGGATTAAAATTTTAATTTCTTCAATTTCTTCTTGACTTTTCCTCTTCTAGCATCTCATTATATTTTCAGCTTCATATTGTAGTGGGTGAAGACTAATTTATGCAACTTTTTACATTTCAAACTATTCTTCGTCTTCGTGTGTATATAGCTAAATGTGCTCCAATTCCTCTCACTGTTTGTAGCTGGCGTCGTTTGGCTAAGAAGTTTCACGGTCACACGTATAAGTTCAGGAGCACAAACACCATATATCAACCGCCAATCAATTTTTTGAACTAAAAAATATTGATAAATGTATAAATTAAAAGTAAAAATTACCTAGATTCATTTTAGACCACGCTTTTTGAGCTTGTGGTATACCAAAGTTTTCACTCTGGTCTAAAATCATTAACTAACAAAGCGGAGGCAAGTGTGAGAGTCCCTTGACATGTAAAAAACTAAAACCACAAGTGTTGGTGTTAAATTGTTGTTGGGATCGGAGGATCATACTTAAAATAGATACTATTTAAAGCATTACAATAAAAATTTAATTAACTATCCGTTGGTGATTTAGAATGTTCAATCTTGGTGGATGAGGGAGTAAGTTGGTGGAGTCAAATTAATTCTTTCAAACGGAGCAGTGGGGTCTTTTAATCATCAATATAAATGTAAGCTCATAATTAAAACATATTACTCCATGACTCCTACCCCAAAAATTGTGTCATTTCAAAAAATTAGGATCATGATTTTTATTAGTATAATATTAGGAAAGTTATAAATGTTATACTTTTATAGAATTGCTTTTAACAAAAAAACATTTTTATATCTTTTTTATATTATAAAAAATATAAATCCATTAAGACGAGATATAAAGAAACATATATATGCACGTACTCCGTATTAAGACGAGTATATCTTATAAGTGCATATACGGAGTATAAGATATGGCTTATTTAATTTTTAATTCGTACATATTTAGTACTACGTACGTATTACATATAAGGGAAAAGGGGTGGTTCCCGGTGGAATTTTTGGTGAAATGTTTTGATCATTTTCTTTATTTAGTTTAGTTTACCCATACAAAATTTCAGCTAAAAATAAAACTGGGAAGAGAGTCAAATTATTTTCTGAAATATACTGCGTTGTTTAACTGTGCAGTTATCTTCAAAAATTCATTTGTCTGTCTTCCTGATTGAATTTTTATTTGATATTTGGAATGATCGAGTGAATTAGACTTAATGAAGAAGATGTTCAAAATATTTCATCAAAAAATTCTACCGGGAACCTCCTCAAAGGACGACGTCCGGACAGAACCTTCTATATAAGGGATGATTTGCATTTTTTGATTAATTCCATAACTTACTTGCCCCTTTTCGCTTACATATAATGAGGGTTTTAAGCAATTGTGGCTCATTTAAAAATGGACATACGATAGTATAATTTACGTCATGAATAAATGCATCTCAACAAACTTTAGTCGGTCAACAACTCATCAACTACACATATAAATGAGGGTGATTTCTTATTGTACGAGAATACATTGCATGGGCAGCCAAAAGGCCCAAAATATGGAACTTTTAATAGGTTTTCTTAAAACATGGATGGGAAACGTTTTTGTGGAATCCGAAGTGCGTAGGTTTTCATTTTTTTTTTTTTGAGAAAACATGCTACGTACGTACTACCTTTTTCCTACACATTAGATTTGTATGCAAAGATCATTTTTTGTAGTCTAAATTTTTTCCCAACAAAATTAATTTGTGGCCATATTTGTGGGGCAAAGCTTGAAAGGAAAGAACTTAGCCCACAAATATTTAAACTTTGTATGGTCAAATTTAAGAAGACAAATTTTAAGCATACAAACTAAATTTGTAGGCTTAACTCTTTTGTCACAAATATGTATTCATGGAGACACATTATTTTTTCAGACAAAGATTATTTATAGAGAAAGCTGAGAGCATACAAATACTACCCACAAACAAACAAAACAATATGCATGTTTGTAGACTAATCAACACTCGTGCAACCATACAGTTATCTTTATCAATCGTAATTCAAAGCCAGATTTGTACTCCCAAAAACTTGAATATAAGCAAAATAAGAGATACACGTATGTTGCTAACAAATTCAAAAAGAGCAACAATAGCTGAATGGTATATTAATTAGATACTATTACATTGACATAATTATAGGAAAAACACTAAGAATATTGGTTGAACTACAAGTTTTTATAACTCCTAAAACATGTACTCCTCGATCTCCATGGCTCTTCATCAAGATGATCAATTCATCTAACGTCAAGTGTGTGAAGCCCCGAAAGCCATGATGTATTGGAACTGTACTGGAACTGCCGGTCCAAACCATTCAATTTTTGGGTAACATAATCTTTGCTCTATCTCTGGTCCCCATTCTTTCACTACTTGAGCCATTTTGTTTTTCCTTTGCCTTGCATTATCTCCAGTAGTCCACTAGGTCTAGCCCCGTCTAATGCTTGCTTTGTCATCACTGTGTCTCAACTCAAGCCATGGCATATACTTTTCTAGTAGCAAAGTCATCTGCTAACTGATTCTCCATATGGGTACATAGATGGGTGTTGTGACTTGTGAGAGTTTACAAACTGAAGTACAAAATAGATGGGTAACTTTTAAAATGGTATACAAATTACAAAACATGTGAGATAACTTTAATGCTATACGCATTCATTATAGAATGTAAAGTTCATTACATAACTCACAAAGTAATACTCCGTAGGAAACACTCTATCATGCTTATCGAATACGGAGTATTATATAAATGAACAACTAAATTCAAATAGACCACTATATGTTAACATTTAAATGATGTCCTTATCATTATTTTTTAATAAAAAGTAATACAGAATAATTGGAAACCTCACTTCAAAAATTGAAAATACCTCAGATCACTCCAGCAAGTGTGAACAACTAAAATGAAGCTCAGAATTTTGCATAGCAACCAATCATGTTCAAGAATCATAAGTCCAAACATAATTGAGCAAAATCAACATTGCAAACTGGCCCTTCAACCTAAAACGGTAAAAACTCAAACTATCTACGTAAGTACAACAACCCAAAACACACTTTTAGATAAACCAATGAAAACCAGGTTTTGAAAAAGTATTTGAAGTCATCTCAGACAGCTTCTGATGTATAGAAAACATTGCAGAAATTCAACAAGGTATCAGTTTCTGACCGCCCGTCTGCCTTTTTTCATCAGTGATAATAAGCGGAGTATATAATCAACACCGTGTCTTAAGCAGAGATAACATGTTTTCTTATTATTAAAAGTGTTTTATGCATCATTAAAATCTAGTTCCAGTTCATTTTCAACACCATAAAATTGATTTGAGTCATGTTTTGGTTTGGGACTTATGTCAAATATGTTGGCTGCATAGTTTCTCAAACAATTATTGGACACTAACAATCTGCTTGCTCTCCCAACGTGTCTGCTGCTCTCTAAACGGAAGCAAGAAAAGAATAAAAGGTTCAAACAAACTCAGTGAAATATCAGAATTGGAAATGAGGAAACGCTTTAATTCCATCAAAAGAATGTTTTGCTAATGAAAATTATTGCTCTAACGGAAGAGAAATAAACCTAATTAATGATGGGCTGATTAGGGTTAAACATTCTCTATAAATAGATGAGTTATGGTCCCTAGTTGAACACGTCATTCCATATTTCTTCATCCCATCGCTAGAGAGATAATTCCCGAGGGTGCACTACAAGAAAAAGCGTTTTTTGCGTCGACAAAAAGTCGACGCAAAAAGTCAAAAGTCGACGCAAATACTTTATTCGCGTCAACATGTGGACGCAAATGGGTCGACGCAAAAGGCTCGACGCAAAAAGGTTTTTAGCGTCCACTTCCGTCGACGCGAATAAATTTTATCTTTTGCGTCGACGTTGTCAACGCAAAAAGTCATGAAATTCGAATAATAAAAAAGATCTTTGGCGTCCACATGTGGACGCTAAAGGTTTTATATTTTCAAAAAAAATAAAAAAAAATATCTTGAAATATAATTACCAGAATTACACTGTACTCAGCAACACAAGATCTTCAACAAATCAACACAAGATCTTTAAAACACAGAAAATACATAAATTTAATTATCAAATCACTAAGATGAACTACCATGTGTTGAAATAAAGACCATTCATCATCTATCTATGGAATTCAGAAAAGTGAACTACCATGTGTTGAAGTAGCTCAAAACGTGAATAACATACTACACTATACTAATTAAAATGTAAAGCTTCTATAATTTAAAAAATACAACCAATTGACGGGATTTGATACTTCTTGGGATACAAAATCCATGGATTAGAGCACTTCCACAGTTCCACCGGAAACTCCAAATATAGTGAAAAACCTATCAATCTAAGAGGGATGACATCAAAATTTTCTGCTGTTAGTTATCAAACGATTAACAACCTTGCATAATGGAGAGAAAAATAGAAGAGCACCACGAAAGACACATTAATCAAACTGAAAAGCAAGGCATTATGTTATTCTGTCAATGCCACATCAAATTATCTAGTAAATGGGAAAAAACAAATAAAGA
This sequence comes from Cuscuta epithymum, assembly GCA_945859915.1. Classification (NCBI taxonomy): domain Eukaryota; kingdom Viridiplantae; phylum Streptophyta; class Magnoliopsida; order Solanales; family Convolvulaceae; genus Cuscuta; species Cuscuta epithymum. The sequence continues at coordinate 1,568,819 of CAMAPF010000109.1, read as the reverse complement.
ATCACCAGCCAACAAAACTTCCTTCGGATTCACCTTCAAATGGGATGCCAAAATATTATGATGATAATTGATATCTTAGGCAACCTGAAACAAAGATCAACTTCAAAATTAATCACGTACAAAAGAAACTTTTAAAATTTATTAAAAGAGAAGTAAACTAAATATTGAGTCCCCTTCTCCATCACATACATTAACCAGAATTAGAGAACTTTAGGGCCTTTTGGGAATAAATCAATAAATAGAATAGTACTCCATTCCAAATTTGAGATACCACCTACATAGCTCAAAAAATGAACACAAGTGTGGTTACACTACATTCGTATTTGAAATTCATTTCATCAGTGGTGCCAAAGCACTACACTATCATTTTCTGGCGATGATTAAGAAATGCACCTTCCAATTATTCTAATAAAATAAAAACGAAAAACAGATATACCCAATATCAACTCACCACAAAAGAGAAATAAGAGAGGGGAAAAAATTATTCGAGTATAGAGCTACATGAGATGTGAACACTTTTGATATAATTTATTGGGAGTTAAAAAGTTAACTTTTCAAATCTCAAATTGGATAGATGGATTCATCATGAGGCCAGATAAAATTCATAGTAGGTAACAACAAATCCATGCACTAAACACACATAGTAATTGAAAAGTTTTCTTATGTGTTATACAAAGTAACTAATAGCAGAAGTTTATGTATACAATGAAAAGAGTCAAGGTCTTACCGGTTCTACCACCAGCCCCGGTAACTAGTGCTTTTGCCATCGGCCATGACCGAAACTGAAAATCTCCTAAAACAGCAACTTCTCTTAGGAGCTGCAGTTAAACTGCAGCGATGGAAAGATAGTGTCTATAACAATCACTACTTTATAACCTGTATTGACATGGTTAAAGTGATTTGTCAGTTAACCACTAAAAGTATTTTGTTAATAAGCATTTGATAAGTCATCTTGAACACACTCTTACTTTCTTTGGTTGATATTTGGTGATGGCAAGAACAAGGAAGCAGCCAAGTAAAAAAATGATGTAGTGTAAAGCATCACTCTGCCAGTATCTTTCTGAGCTGAAAGTAGAAGAAATACATATGGTGGAATTAGAAACACGTACAGAAGTAAAATAAATAACTAGAATAATATAGCAAATGCTATCCTGCGTTAAATTGTTTCCCTCATGACCATATGGTTCTGAAATTTTGCTCTACCATCCAACATTGAATTAGTCACCTTTAGTCACAAATTTTTCTTAGTGAGTAAAAAAAAATATACAAGTAACTGCTATATATGTCTAAATTACTTTGTATTTAATCTTAGTATACCCTAACCTTGATATACTTCAAAATAAATTGTTGTTTTGAAACTGAAATAGAATATACTGACACATACCTATACGAAGCCAGCGAGCAGCCCAGCTCCTATTTGGAGCCATGGCTGAGATTATACTGCAAAAAATTAATTTGATAAAGCAGCACACATATATGTATTCAATCCATAATCAAATCTGTAATAGCACATTCTGAAACTATAAGACTATACTCATGAAATATGCAATACCTGATCTAAGAAACCTATTCGAGAGCTTTGCGCATGGCAGCTGCGAGTTCTCTACTTCCACAACTAAGATATCGTAACTATAATGAAAATTAACAAATATAGATGAACTCATAGAAGATAACTGGAGGAGATAAAAATTAGGAGGTAAGAACAAGTCTGATTTTGTACCAGATCAGTCAATTGTTGAAGTTTCAAGTAGATACCTGTGGTGGCTGAGCTCCTGTAGTGACGCTCTTCTTCTGGCCGCAGAACGCCCAAAAATGGCTCACCTCTTCGACCTGCTTCAGTGTGCCGATCTGCTCAAGGGTCGCAGGTGTGCACCAAGTGCTGCCAACTCATGCCTTTTCCGATGGAGCAATAAATGTCTTCTTTGAGAGCAATTAGAATCTCGCTTGATCTGCTTGGCTCCCAGCCTAAACAAGAGTATTGTCCCAATCGTTGGTTGATGGTGGTGTTCCTGCGATGGACGAAGTCTATCGCCGAACGTCCATGTGCTCGGCGTTTTCCGGTGGAAGCCTGTGATATCCTCCCAATCGTCATCCCGCTGTTGCAGACTCGCAGGAGCCGGAGGGCCTCGCCCCTTGGATGAAATTCCTCTTTGCGGCGATAGTGAGCGATACACAAGAATGGCTAGGGTTTTAGTTTCTTTTACCGCTTAGAAAACTCTAAGCAGAGTACTATTAGCGTCAGCACCAGGTGCTTTTCAGAAAATTTTTAATAAGCTTTTTTGCGTTCACCGGTCGACGCAAAAGATTAAACATTTGTGTCCACACATGTTGACGCAAAAACTTTGGACGCAAATAATACTTTTTCTTGTAGTGGTGTCTATCAACTAGAAGACGCAAACCGTACCCTAGCCTCCGTCTTCTGGATCTAAAGATTATCTCCTATAGAGTCAGGTACGCTTCAGCTAAGTTAAATTATTTCCTCTAGATAATTCCAATATGAAGATTAAAATATTCATAAATGTATTCCAACAATTGGTATCAGAGCCCCTTCATATTGAATTATTTGGAGTTTTCATACTTTTGTTTCGATCTTAAACGATTGAATTTTTGGATTTTGTTTAGTTATATGATCAGCCGATTAAATGAAATCAGGGTAATGGGATTTTGGCCATTCGTTCCTGCTGAATCGGCTGCTGATATCAATCGAAATCATTATGCTTGAACTTTGAACTGCATGCTCCATTTGGAGAGTATTTTCGAACAACTAATCCGCCGATATAATTAGTTACTCCCTCCGGTTCTTTTTAAACTTCATTGTTTGACTTCACAGTTATTAAGGAAATAAAGTTGACTTTACTGTAGAGTACACTGTTGAGACACTGTTTGGCACTGTTTGGCACTGTTGAGACACTGTTTGGCACTGTTTAGCACCGTTTAACACTGTTTTGATGTAGATTTCTTTGCCAAATAAGGAAATAAGGAAGTGTGAAGTTTATTTTGGACCGTCCCAAAAAGGAAAGTGTGAAGTTTATTTAGAACCAGAGGGAGTATGTTTTTTACTATTGCGATTTTCTTTGTATTCATATACGAAGTATTTTTCAAATCGCGACTCCTGCATATATTAATCGTGTTTGTGATTAATATGGAGTACAAATCAATGGAGTCAACCTTTCCGCATGAATGTGAGATGGCTTATTTGCATGCTGCTGATTGATGGCTTTGAGATGCTCGTAATTATTTTGAGTGAGTCTCAAATTTCTTCAATTGAAATCCCACTTAACTTTATTTGTAGTTGATGTGATTATGTGAAGCAACTATGATATTTTTGTTCTTCATATTCAGTGGCCGAACTAGGGGCGAGCCGGTGCTGCCGCCCCCGTTCCCCGGAGGTTATAATGTGTATATATATATACATGCTCAGCCCCGTCTCAAAAATAAGACTAAGGAGGCGTTTACTACTATACGCTGCTAAAGTCACAGTTAGGTTAGTAAGACAGGTGAAGTAAACACGCACGCTGTTTAAAAAGCCGCTTACTGACCGAAATAGGTGCTTAAAGTACCGCTTACTAAGCATACCACCCCCCATGTACATAGTATTAATTAAGCGACACTTTAAACTTTTTCACTTTCCGAATTTACTCCTTCCCTTACCCTTATTGTTACCTCCTACCCGCCCTACCCTACTACCCCGATCCCACTCCGACTCCGACCCCACCCAACCCACTACCTCCATCCATCCTCGTACCTTACCCCTACTCGACCATTACCACACCTCCACCTCGCGTACCCCTTTTCCTTACAACGACCCTACCCCACCCC